>CM053143.1:170406328-171082756 GCA_028571685.1 Heterohyrax brucei | reverse complement strand
ACTGTTACTGTTTTCTGGACGTTGCTCATTTTAATATCTCAGAGGAAAAGTTTAAGAAGATAGAGTTTAGCCCTTCCTTGTATTCCATCAAGTCAATTCTCACTCATAACAACCTTACAGGATACAGTTAAACTGCCCCCATCAGGTTTCCTAGGACGTAGTCTTTGTACAAACAGATTGCCATGTCTTTTCTCCTGCAGAATGGCTGCTGACCTTTGGCTTCACAGCCGAGCGTTTTAGCCATTGTGCTACCAGAGCTCCGCAGGGTTTAGCTTAGAGAAGGAACAATTACATTTAATGGTTGTATAAAGAATAGGTCCATATACCCTCAGAAAATCGATCAAGAAGTCGGTTTAGGTTAAGAGGGTGTCCTGACATGAAATAAAGAACCTGGAAATTCCACTAGGATAGTAAGACAGGAGCTGGTACTCCCATACTGTGAATCTGTGTGCCCTTTCATGGCAGCCAGCAGGGAAAAAATGGCCAGGATGGATACCCCTGGAAAGCCTGACCCACCAGTTTGTAGAGAATGGTAATACAACAGCCAGCCATTCTTCTAGAAGTTACTACACAGTTTATTTTGGCTACAGCCTCAGCCAGTGCTTTTCTGGATACTGTTGGTACAATGTGGATAACTTGGTAAAATGGGCAATATTCCCCTAAAGTGTTCCAATCTTCTGGAAAATACGACAGGTTTTATATTGGCTACAAATGCGACCAGCCCTGGAGCCAGTCAATGGCTGCAGTTTCTGGTGGCTTTACCATATGATCAGTATTCACAGAGCTATGCAACCTCATCCCTGTGGACTAGTTACTCAGGAAACTGACTTACTCACTAGGTGGACTAATTGTTCACCAAAGCCTACCATGGGAGTAATACTGAGTGAGTGCACCACATGGATCCCGTTGTGTATTGTTAGGAAAACTGTTTCTTTTTGTTGTTGTTTTAAAGAAAGTTTTGAGTCTTTTTAAAATTATGTCTTCTTTTGTTTAAAACAAAAATTCCGTCTCCCAAATCTACCTCCTCGTTGCAACACTGCCCATAAGGGGTGGACTTGTTGAAAATGTATTGTCTTTCACAATCTTGATTGAGCAAGTACAATTTTCTAGGCACTGTAGGGTCACTTAGGAAAGTCTGGTGGCATAATGGTTAAGTGCTACAGCTGCTAACTAAAGGGTCAGCAGTTCAAATCCACCAGGCGCTCCTTGGAAACTCTACGGTGCAGTTCTCCTCTCTTGTAGGGAATCACTATGAGTCCAAATCGACTCGGCGACAATGGGTTTGGTTTGGTTCAGTTTGGTTTTCTAAGATTGCTCTGGGTCAGAATCAACTTGAAGGCAGTAGGTTTGGGTTTTGTTTTGGAGATACCCAGGTGAACTATCTGTTTTGTTAGCACTCAGCTGCTAACTGAAAGGTTGGTGGCTTGAACCTACTTGCTGCTCCTCAGAAAAAAAGATGAGGCAATCTGCTTCTGGAAACATCTGTAGCCTTATAAACCCCTGCTGAGTCACTAGGAAGGAAAATTGACTCAACAGCAATTCGGGTTTGTTTTCTTGACTTTTATGTTTAATAGGTTTTTTCCCAGATTATATATTATATATTCCTTATCTCATGCCAGTTAGAGAGATGACATCCCTCTCCCATAGATCAAGCCATGGGGTCTTTGGTTGAGGGTGGCTGGCTTGAGACACATCTATTTACCAACAGCAAGAAATGAAGATTTCTGGACCATTTTTCTATGTACTGGAAAACAAAACACAACCCGTTGCCTTAGAGTCAATTTGGACTCAATGGTGACCCCTGTGTGTCAGAGTAGAACTGTTCTGCATCAGGTTTTTGATGGCTGATATTTCAGAAATAGGTCTCTAGGTCTTTCTTCCAGGGCACTTTTAGGTGGATTCAAGTCTCCAACCTTGGGTTAGCAGCTGAGCACATTAGCTGTCTGGATCACCCGGGCACCCCTCCTAGTATATTAGTAACTCTTTTCACTGACTACGTCTTAACTAACTTGCAGGATTAACAAGGCTATCCTGTGCTTCTGTATACCGTGTGACCCATGGAACACTTGAAGCTGGTAAGTGCCTCTGAGTAAGTGACACAAATTCATATGTGGAGTCAACTCTGTGTTCCCACAACCTGTGCATGCCACTTTATGCACTCAAGCAACAGATACTTGTGTCTCTGGATGTGTATGGGCTGTTCTGAGCTATGAGGACACACTAGTGAGTTAGATGGAGAAGCCCTGCCTCCTAAGGAGCTTCCAGTCTAATGATACTTGTTTAACTCCACAGCTTAATCACATACTATGAAATGTATGGAAAATTAATGAGGAGAGCTGTCTTTGTTCTTATGAAAACAACAGAGCACAACAGAGCACATAAATTCAAGTTGCTAAAAAAAAAAAAATGTTGTTGAATTTGGTGTCAGCCAGACAACCATAAAAAGGTAAAGAAAAATTGTGAGAATCTAAGATTCTGCTTGGCAAGTATATTTAGTTTTTTGTTTTTTTAACCTCAAAGAAACTGAAACCAGAGGTTATAAATGGAGCGTTATTTCAGTGTGTGGCTTAAGCAAAACAGACAAGAAACTTCAGTCAGCAGATTCAGATGGCTGAGCCAGGAGCTTATTGTGCAATGGTTAAGGAGGCAGTCACTCTCGGAGTCATACAAGTGCAGAATTGGCACCTTAGAGTAAGTGCCTCCTTAATTTGTATGCCCCCAATCCCTGACTTGCTTCACCCTAGTCTCAGCTCTGCTAGATGGCCATAACCAACCCTCAACCCACTGCTGTCCAGTTATGTCCAACTCATAGCAATCCTATGGCCTTACATCTGTACATATTTGAAGTTAACACTGAAGATGTATGGCATTTTTAAAATATGCATCATTTTATTACCCCGACAACTGATCCCAACCTTACTGAAAAGGAAAGTTTCTACAGAATTAAAAAATATTTACTGAGCTTATTGTAATAATAAATCCATTGCTATTGAGTCAATTCCCACTCCTGGCAATCTCATGTGTTACAGAATAAAACTGCTCTAGAGACTTTCTTGGCTGTAATTCTTTACAAAATTCAGATTGCCAAGTCTTTCTTCTTTGGCACAACTGTCTGTGTTCGAAACACCAACCTTTAGGTTAGCATCTGATGGCAAACTGCTTGCACTATGCAGGGACCTCAAAATAAGAGTGAATATTTATTGAGAGCATTACATGTACTGAGAACCGTGGTAGTACAGTGGTTAAGTGCTACATCCAATAGCCAAAAGGTCACCAGCTCGAATCCACCAGATGCTCCTTGGAAAACTCTATGGGCAGTTCTACTCTGTCCCATAGGGTCACTATGAGTTGGAATGAACTCAGTGTCATTGGGTTTTTTTTTGGTTGTTTTTGTTACATGTAATGGAAACCCTGGTGTCACTGTGGTTAAGAGCTACAGCTGCTAACCAAAATGTCAGCAGTTCAAATCCACCAGGTACTCCTTGGAAACTCTGTGGGGCAATTCTACTCTGTCTCATAGGGTTTCTGTGAGGTCAAATCGACTCAGTGGCAGTGGATTTAGTTACATGTATTGGGTGATGTTCTAGGTGCCCTATATATTAACTCTACGAATACTTTGTTGTAGTTGTTACCTACAGTCAAATGAGCCCTCAGCTCATGGTTGACCTCATGCACAAAAGAATGAAACACTGCCCAGTCCTGTGCCAGCCCTGTGACTGGTTGTGAATGGAATCACTTTGATCCATATGGTGTCATTGGCTGATTTTTGGAAGCACATTTCCAGGTTTTTCTTCCTGGTCAGTCTCAGTCTGGAAGCTCTCTGGTGACACCTGTTCAGCATCATAGCACCACACAAGGCTCCACTGATGATGGGTAGTGGCCATGCATACCGTACACTGGCCAGGAATTGAACCTGGGTCTCTAGCATGGAAAGTGAGAATTCTACTAACCACCGTTGTCTTATTCTACTTAGTGGTAGACACTGTCATTTTTATTCCCATTTTTTTGATGAAGAAACAGGCACTGTGAGATAAACTGCCCAAAGTTATAGTCTATTGCCAGAGTTCTGGGATAGCAGTGCCTTGATTTCCCTGGAGGAACCCCTTTCCCTGTACTCTCAGGAGGACACATGACTCAT
The DNA here is from genome assembly GCA_028571685.1 of Heterohyrax brucei. NCBI lineage: Eukaryota > Metazoa > Chordata > Mammalia > Hyracoidea > Procaviidae > Heterohyrax > Heterohyrax brucei. The sequence goes on along the minus strand of CM053143.1, from coordinate 171,078,618 downwards.
GAGGGCTCTACCACCTGCCTGCCTCAAGGTTCCACCAACCCTCTCAATAGGCCAGCCTCTACAGTCCTGTTCCATCTTCATGGTCATTGGCACATTCGAGTCCACTGTAGTGTCTATATTGTGTCCATCCATCTCATAAAGGAGTTCTCTCATGACACTGGACCCTCTACTTCATCAAATAGGGTCTCTTTTTCTAGTAATGGGTATTTCATGAAGACATGTTCAAAGTAAATGAGTCATAGTGTCATCATCCTCCCTTCTAAGGAACATTCTGGTTGCATTTCTTCTAAAACTGGCTCATTCTCTTCTGAGAGTCCCAAGTATTTTAAAAGGTCTTCACCAACACTACAAAACCTCAATTCTTCTTCTTTATTTTTCTTTGTCCAACTTTTGCATTCATGTGAGGCAACTGAAAAGACCATGGCTTTGGTCAGACTCACCTTAGTCATCAAAGTGATGTCTTTGCTTTTTAAAACTTTCCAGAAGTCTTCTGCAGCACATTTGCCTAATGCAATATGTTGTCTGAAGATCTAGGGGAGATTAAAAAGTCCAAAATAGGGTCTTCACCCATTAGGAACTTAGTTACGCCTCATGGGCAGTGATATACTCACCATACCCACCCTGGTTCCACAAAACAGTGACTATGTGCCCAATATATTCAAAAGCAAGAAGGTCACCTTGAAGACTAAAACACGCCCGGCCCAAGCCATGGTATTTTCGATTGCATCATATGTGTGCAAAAGCTGGACTGTGAGCACAGAAGACAGAAGAAGAATTGATGCCTTTAAATTGTGGTGTTGGAGAAGAATGTTGACTGTATGATGAACTGCCAAAACAACAAACAGATCTGTCCTGGAAGAAGTACAACCAGTGTGCTCCTTGGAAGTAAAGATGGCAAGACTGTGTCTTACATATTTTGGACATGTTGTCAGGAAAGATCAGTCCCTGAAGAATGATATCATGCTTGGTAGAGTGGAGGGTCAGCCAAAAAGAGGAGGACCCTCGACAAGATGGATGAACACAGAGGCCACAACAAACAAAAGTAATTGTGGACATGGCACAAGACTGGGTAGTGTTTTGTTCTGTTGTTCGTAGGGTCGCTATGAATCAGAACTGACTTGCCAACACCTAACAACAACAACAACAATGTGTGCCAAATGGAAAGAATATTAATAGGCTGGAAAGAGATTGGAAAAGATAAAGGACGGGCACTGGAGGTCAGGGAAGATGCAGCTGGAAGATGAGCAGGATTTAGACAGGAGAAAGGAAAAGGTGGGGTATTCCAGAGGTGAACGACAGCATCAGGAGAACCCATGGAGTGAACCAACTGGGTATGATGGAACGGAAGCTGATGGCTAGCTGGGATTCCCCAAGGAGCTGAACCCCAGACAACAGCTTGGTGAAAATATTTTATTTCAGAGGTAATTCTTGGAAATCCTGGTAAGGAAGTGGGGACAGGGACAGCGAGGAAGCCAAGGAAAGCAGCACAAACAAGTTACTGTTGAGGGTAACTAGAGCTCTCTCCTGGTGGGGAAGACAGGGTGAGAGTGTGGATCACGCCTGAGGGCTATCCCAACCAAAGCTGAAGAGGTGGAGAAATTGGTCCACCAGCTTCTCACTTACATGGCTCTTCAAGCCCCCTTCCTGCTAGAAAACCAGGAGAAAGTCCTCAGGCAATCAGGCAGAAGTACTGGTTCAGCAGTGCCTGTGATAACTACAGGTTCTCCTGACTGCTTGTCCTCAGCAGTCTCATAAAAGCCTGTCAAATGTCTTGCTGAAGTTTGGAGCCAGGTAAGGGAGAGGGAAGAAGGTGGGGACAAGATAGGGAGATGGGTGATGAAACTTTTGAAATCAAGGGACTATGATTCTAATCATAGCCCAGAGAGTGTTCCTAGAGTGATGTCACAAAGGCAGAGAAGGAACATGGTCTCCTCAGGTGACTCCCAGCTCTGTTGTCCTTTGATGGTGAATTAGGATTAAACTTCCCAGCATGGTGCTCCATTCAAATCTGTTCTTCATGGGAAGCCCAGGTGAGTCATTCGCTCCAAGCCACTGGCTTCACCTTTGCCCTCTGCCCAGCACAGTGGCTCAAATTCCCACAATTCTGGTTTTAAAATGCTTCTGCCCTTGGACCAGGCACTTGTGTTCTTCTCATTTGCAATGTAGAATTAATGCTGATTTCTTATTGGTCATCTGCTCGGTGTTGAAAGCATTCCATGGTTTAAGCAGAGTGCTCTCCTTCTACGGAAGATCCAAGGGAAAATATACAAGTGGCACTAAGAACACAGATCAAGTAGGAAAGCCATCTCCATCTAAGAAACCCCAAAGTCAAGAGGATTATCATCAAGGGGAAGATTCCATTCAACAATCCCCCTCACCCAATAAGTGTTCGATGGGTTGCCTACTTTGTCCCAGTTGTAACTGTAGGCCACTGGGAAGCAGACGTGAACAAAACAAAGCCCCTGATCTAATACATACATATGTGTAAATATGTATGTGTTCATGTGTGTATGAAAATAAAACCTCAGGCTGTAATCAGTGCCAGAAAGAAAAATACAGCAAGGTAAGGGAGATTATATGAAGTCCCTGTCTGGTACAAAAGATTAATGCTCTTGGGTGCTAACTGAAAGGTTGGTGGTTTGAGTCCACCCAGAGGCATCTTGGAGAAAAGGTCTGGCAATCTATTTCGGAAAAAAACCACCACTGAAAACTCTAACACATACGAGGTCTGACAGTTAAGTCTGTGAACCTAATTGTTCTAATTGCTAAATATCACTACAGTGACCTTCAAAGTACTCCCCTTGGGAAGCTGTGCACCGACACCAGCACCTAGTCTACCCCTCAAAACAATTTTAAAATTCTTTCTGGAATGACCATTGCACATGGTGGCAAGGTGGCAAGTTAGAGAACTTGTCTAGGAGGGAGTTTTTAGCCAGTAACAAACAACTATATTGCAACACCCTCCCTACTCATCTTATCTAGCCCCCAATCGCTTTTTTCTTTACCTGAAGATAAAAGAAATATTACAAGGAAGACATTTTGATGACATTCAAGACACCAAGAGTACTACAAAAACAGCCCTGATGGCCATTCTAGAAAAAGAGTTCCAAAATTGCTTTGAAAGGTGGTGTAAGCACTGGCGTCGGTGCATAGCTTCCCAAGGGGACTACTTGTAAGGTGACCATAATTATATTCAGCAGTGAAGTATGTAACCCTTTTTCTAGGATGAGTCCACAAACTTAATTGGCAGTCCTTGTATGAGGTCACCATGAGTTGGAATTGACACAATGGCAACTGGTACTTGTACAGGTAAGGGAAAATATGATAGATGCGTGTGTGTGTGTGTGTCTAGCTTGAATTAGGCTTCTCTGAGTAGCTGACATTTGAGTACAGAGAAACCCAAGAATTAAAGGAGGTATGGGAGGAGCCCACGAAGCCTTTCAGGTATTGGGGAGACTGGCTTTCTACAAGGTATTAGCATATCGATTATAACTTCCACATAAAGAATGTGCTACTAGCGTAAACTAACACCTGGTTAGTCATGCTGCTGGGACCAAAGTCTTCAGAGCCCATCAGCCTGAGTTGGACAGAGAAGGACCCAGAGGTAAGAGACAGGTGGAGCATGGAGCAGCAGAAGGAATTGGTAACTGGCAAGCAGAGTGAGATCCACGCGGCCTGAGGACATCAGGGGCTGGCAGGGAAGGCTCCCACAGCGAGGAGTGTCTGGTTACAGGTGAGGTACTGCTGACAGGTGAGAACACCGGTCTTGAGTCAAAGGGACAAGTTAAATGACATCATAAGGAAGCAATCAGCCAAACCCAGACAATGAAGAAATGTGATTATGGATATTAACAGTATATTGTTCACTTTGTTAGCTGGGATAATGGCATAGCAATAATGTTTGTAGAAAGTCCCATTAGGAAGAGCTGCAATTTTGAGTGAAATGCCCTGAAGTCTGGAATTTGCTTTAATACTTCCCAGTACCAAAGAAAATAAGTGTGTGGGGGGCGGGGGGAATGGCTGAAACAAGCTTGGCAAAATGTTGATAACTGAGAACACAAGAGAATGGACACAGGAGAGGTCATTGTCAAAGATCTATACTTTTGGGCATGTTTGAGAAATTCCATTCCAAAATCTGAAGTCTTTGGGGATGGACTAGCAGAGGTTTAAGGGAAAAAACTTACCTTATGAATCAGAAAATTTAGACTTAATCTTGCATGTGAACGCATGTTCAAATTCACTCGTAACCAGATAAATGCAACTTACAACAACAATCAGATGTCCTATTGGCAAAAATGGGAAAATGGAATGTTACTAATCACTGGCAGTGCTATGGTGGAAGTGTACATACGCAGGAACATTTGAGAGAGCAGGAGGGTCCTACCAGCTCACAGATGCACGCCCTGAGCCTTAGCATGTAGCACAGTTATGGTCTCACACAGCTGCATAAAGGAAAACGTTGAAGGATGTGTTCCCTGAACCTTTACCCTTAAGCAGCGGTGAGTTGGAGACAACCTGTGGGTCTTTGTCAGCTAGTCCTGCTCTAACAGGGATACCACCAGTGGATGGCTTTCACAAAGGAAAGTTAGGTTACAAGGTTAACAAAGTCCAATAGGTTACAAGGCTGCATTCAGGGAAAGGGCTTTCCCTCTGTTGGCTCTGGAGGAAAGTCCTTGTGTTCCATCAGTCTTTGTTCAGGGAGCATCTTGGTGCAGCAATCTCAGGTCTGAAGGATGCACTCTTCTCCCATTGCTGCTTTCTTGACGGTGTGAGGTTCCCCTCTCTCTCTCTTTGCCAGGTTTTTTCCTTCATATCTCAAGAGACTGCCTCAAGGCACAAAACAAACTTACACATTGAATCTTGCTCTGTTAACACAACTGCTGCCCATCCACTCTCATTAACATCATCTAGGCAGGAATTTCAACATAAGTGAACTTCACACAATCAAGAAAGCAACACCAGGAGAAGACCATGTCTTTCAGACCTGAGGTTCCTGAGCCAAGGTGCTCCCCAAACAAAGACTGATGCAATACCAAGACTTACCTCCAGAGCCAACAAGGGGGAAAGCCTTCCCCTGGTGTAGCCATCCTGAATTTGGACTTGTAGCCTACCCGATTGAGAATAAATTTTCCTTTGTTAAAGCCATCCACTGGTGGTATCCCTATTAGAGCAGCACTAGCTGACTAACACATAATTAATTCTGTTTTAGTCAGCTGGTGCAGCTAGTGCTGCCCTAACACTGTGTCTCTATCACTGGAAAAGTGAGTGAAACATCAAAAGTGCAACCAATGGACCATTATGGAGTAGGTAGAATCAAAAGTTTAGATGCACCCAAGAATGGACCTTTAAAGGCATAGAGTTGATGGATCAAAACGAGACATATGTTGCTATGGACTGAATTGTGTTCCACCAAACTAGCCATAATCATGAAGTTAAACCAGTCATCTCAGGTACAGCAGATGACCTTTCAAAAATGCAGTCTTAATGCAATGTAATTGATACCATTGAAGGTCATATTGGTGTATGATGGGTCCTAAACCTAGTCTCTTCTAAGTTTATAAAAGAGGCAGTTAGACACAGAGACAGACACATAGCAAGGAAGACAGATGCTTGCTCACCCAGTGAGAACTGCCAAGAACCAAGGAGCTACAAAGAAAATATCCACATGATCAAAACCATGATTTAGACTTTAAGCCTCCAAAACTGTAAGAAAATGAACTTCTGTTCTTTAAAGCCACCTGGATCTGAATCGACGGCACTAGGCTATTTGTCAAATAGTCATAGCAACTACATGATTGCTATGAGTTGGAACTGACTCCATGGGGGAGGGAGTTGGTTTTTTTATTTGCCAAAATACAAGCCCATAAAACAAAATACTTACTTGGAAACATGCAATAAAATTCACATGAAAACACAGAAGAATGGGATCCAAGAACACGGGTCAGCAAACTATGGCCCTCAGGTCAAATTCACTCTTGGCTTGATTTTGTAAATAAAGTTTTAATGGAAAACAGCCATGCCCATTCCTTTATGTATTTGCTTATGGCTGATTTCACTATGTGATACAACAGGAGAGTTGAACAGCTATGACACAGACTAAATGGCCCACAAAGTCTAAGATATTTATGACTTGGTCCTTTGTGGAAATCTTTGTCAACCCATGCCAAAAGGAGTAAGTACTGGGGACAAAAAGGAATACATACATAAATAAAACAAGAACTTCATATGAATGAATGATGATAATGTGCCATACCTACACTATAGAGTATGTAAGAATAACTGAATCTTCTGCACATGAGGTTAAAAAAAAAGTAAGAAAATCTAGGCTTCAGCCCTCCCTGGCAAACAGAGCCTTTGAAGAGAAAACTAAGGCAACAAAGTTTAAGCAGTTTATCTGAGATTACCCAAATATGATGATCGCAGCAGATTACAAACGTGTGGACAATGACATAAAACTGGGAACTATGGCCTAGCCACACTGAAACACATCCTGGGAGGTCACAATGCAATCCAGAACACTACTTAACAAAACCTAAGTCACTGTCAGTTGCTGTCAAGTTGGCTGTGACTCATGGCAACCGATGTGTAACAGAACGAAACACTGCCCAGTCCTATGCCATCTTCATGACCATTTGCATGTCTGACGACCTCCCAACCTGGAAGGCTCATCTTCCAGCACTGTATTCTTAAGGTTTCCATTGCCTGATTTTTTTTACAGTCGACTGTTAGACTTTCTTCCTAGTCTTAGTCTGAAAGCTCTGCTGTAAACCGTCTACTACAGGTAACCCCATTGGTATTTGAAATACCAGTGGCATAGCTTCCAGCATCATGGCTACATGCAAGCCACACAGTATAACAAACTGACAGATGGGTAGTGGGCAAACGCGTGAGACTGGTGCTATTACAATCCCACTTTACAGATGACAAAACAGAAAGATGGGTTAAGCCGTTTATGTGATGGAATCAAAGTATAGCTCCAAGTCTGTCTGATTCCACAGTCCATGGTTTACACCCAGTGATCTTCAATCTTGGATGCACATTAGAATCAACAAAAGAGCTTTGAAAAAGACAACCAAACAACAACAACAAAACCCTGACACCCACCCACAAACCTTAGCAAAAATGAGAGGTGGGGGCTGAGTTGAGGACCACTGGGTTGACCACACTGTGCAGCAGCCCAAAAGACACTGGTCAGCCCAAGCACAGACACGCAGAAAGGTGAATTATACAGCTGTATAGTAAACTAAACTAAACTAAGAGGGCTTCATTACACGTGCTGATAGTTTCTTAAGCAATTCAATGTTGACAACATTTGGCTTATCCTGCTCACAAGTATCTGTCATGGATCAGAAATGACTCGACAGCAACTGACAATACCACTCAGGTGTTTGTTCTCAATGAAACCGAATCCATAGCCATGAGTCAATTCCCTCTCATGGAATTTGTGTCCTACAGGAATTGTGTCTTACAGGACACAGAAGAACTGCCCCAGAATGTTTCCACAGATGTGATCTTTACGAGAGCAGACTGCCACATCTTTCTTCTGAGGAACATCTGGTAGGTTTGAACTCATGAGCTTTCAGTTAGCAGCCAAGCACTCAACCACCTTCCCACTCCCTATTATACTAATTCATATGAAATGCAAGTCAGTATTTTTGGCTTTTACAACTTTTTCTTTTTAATCTGAGTTTGAAAGGTGAAACATTCTGGTAACTCACAGCCCTTTAGGTTGCTGCATTGTTGTTTTTGTATCCCCCCCCCCTTTCTTTTTTAGAGCAGATAGAAGAAGTCCAGAAAACACATCACACAATACAACAAATAATTCTGGTAAAAGGGGATCCAGGCACCATTTCCACCAAAGCTGTGCTAAGCTAACCTTCAAACTACTAAAGGTAGCCCATTAGTGAGTTAGGGCTTTGTTATGCTGAGGTTTCTTTTAGGGTAACTTTTTACAAAGTCAATGTCATTGAGAAAGGTCAGATATAGTGGAGAGATTCCTGTTTTCCCTATTCAACCAAAAAGAACAGTAATTTACTCTTCAACTGGTAAAGCCATCTTCAAGTGGGTCCTCATCAAGTTTCTAGGCTTAAGCTGAAATCAGCACTGCACGTTAAAGTCCCATTTTGTGACAATTGTTGTTGCCACTGAGTTGGATCTGATTGATGGTGACCCTGTGTACCACAGAAGGAAACACTGTCAGATCCTGTGCCATCTTCATGAGTCTTGATATGCTCCAGGACACAGATGCGGCCAGTGTGTATTCTAAGTGCCTTCCAGCTCAGGGGGTCACCTTTCAGCACCGTGTGGACAACATTCTGTTGTGATCCATTGGGTTTTCTTGGCTAGTTTTCAGGCGTGGCCAGACTGTCTTAGCGCGTGGAAGCTCTGCTGAAAACTGTTCGCCGCAGGTGACCCTCTTGTGCTACCTGTGGAGTAGCTCCCATCATCACAGCGTACAGGCTCCTCCTGTTACTTTCTAAATCAACAGATCCAAGGTTCCTCCCAGGACTGCTGCGACTGAAGAGTTCATCTGTGCAAATATACTGCATGGGGCCAAGAACAGAGAAGGGGCTCACTAGCAGTTCTCCACCTTTTCCAGTAAGGCTCACGTTTGGTTAGCGGAAACGAGCAAGACTAATGAGACTACTTTCCTCTGTTCAACAGTTCACAAGATTTCACTTTGTATGTAATTCACAACTGTAGGTCTCATTGACTGGGTGAGTCCTATGTGTCAAATAGCAAAACAGCACTTAAGATCTGCATGTCTTTTATGTCGGTCAGGATGGATTAAGTTACACTGTAGTAACAAACAGTCCCCAAAGCTCAGTGGCCGCAACAGCACACGTTTATTCCTTGTTCCCCTCCACCTTGGATCAACTGAGATCTGCTCTGTAGTATCTCATTCCAGGTGTTGCTACAGCAGCAGGAAAGGAACTATGCTTCTGCCCAGCCGTGACACCCGTCATGGGTGTGTAACACCATTGATCTAAGCAAGTCAGATGGCCAATTTCAAGGGTAAGTATAATCCTACCACATGCCTGGAAGAGTCAAAACAAAAAGTCAAGCCTGTTTGTCATAGTTACCTAGTGTTGCTGTAACAGAAATGCCTCAATCAGATGGTTGTAACAAAGAGAAGCTTATTTTTTTCAGTCTAGGAATCTACAAGTATAAATTCAGGGTATCAGCTCCAGGGGAGGCCTTTTCTCTCTGTTAACTCTGTGGGAAGGTCCTTGTCAGCAATCTTTGCTAGTTGAGGAGCTTCTTAATACAGGCAACCCAAGGTCCAAAGGCTGTGCTATTCTTCTGACTCCTATTTCCTGGTGGTATGAGGTTCCCATGTCTTTCCTGGCTGCTCTCTTTTATATCACAGAAGAGACTGGCTTAAAACATAACTTGGTTTTACAGTTTGAATCCTGCTTCATTAACATAATTCCCTCTAACCCTGCCTACTTCACAATATAGAAATAGGATTTACAACCCATAGGAAAATTACATCAGATGACAAACAGTGGACAATCACACAAATACTGGGACTCGTGACCTAGCCAAATTTGGGAGGGACACAGTTCAATCCCAAACACCATTGCCATCAAGTCGATTCTGACTCACAGCAACTCTACTGGACAGAGCAGACTCAGTGGGCTGACCCTTTGTTTAGGAGCCCTTGCTCTTAACCAGAGTGCCACCAGGGCTCCCCGAGCAGAGCAGAACTAGATGTATTTGGGGAGAACAGCTGGTTCACACTGCCTGTCTCACGCACTACTAGGGACTCCACTCACAAGAGCACACAGTTGCCTGCAACTCTGAGCTGACGACAACCATAGGGATCACACAGCTCCCAAGCATTTGTCATAATGGTTAACCAATTTAATCCTTACAATACTCAAGATAAAAATTAATTAATTAATTAATTGAGATAATTCAATTCTAAAGTGTCAGCAAATGCCAACAAAAAATAGTGAAAACTCCCAGTTTGGGCCCCACTCTGCCCACTGTTCTAAGTGAAAATGCTAAGAATGCATGAGATGCAAGGTATGGATCTGCTGTTTACTCAAGATTTGAAGGTTCCTGAAATACACCTTCAGTAATAACTGGGAGCTTAGTGTTGACAAAACTATTTCTCTTGTATACATGGCCTCTGAATGAACTCCAACTCTATCAGTTACCCATTTGAGAATGAGTGATCTTCCACTGTAGAAGGAAACACTGGTTTTGTTCTTCACACAGTCCAGTATGCATCTCTAACACAACACCTTTTTAATCAAAAAAATACCTATTGCCATCAACTTGATTACAACTTGGCACCCTTTGGGCCAGAGCAGAACCATCCCACAGGGTTTCCAAGAAGTAGATAGAGGGTTCAAACTACCAAACTTTTGCTTAGGAACTGTACACTTAACCATACACCACCAAGGCTCCAATACCTTCTTCCAAAACCAACCCCACTGCTGTCAAGCTGATTCCAACTCATAGCAACCCCATAGGAGAGAGTAGAACTACCCCAGGAGTTTCCAAAGCGTGCCTGGTGGGTTCGAACGATGGACTCTTTGATTAGCAGCCATAGCACTTAATCACTGTGCCACCAGTTTCCAACTCTTAGGGAGATTCAGGTATGATTTTTGCCTGAAGGACTGACTTTTGAGTCTGCCTCCGCACAAGAGATGGGACTCCTGATAGTCGGGAGTCAGATAACAAGGATACTGGGCAAGAAAGGGGCTCAGCAGCCCATCTCTTGAAGGCAAGTCGCTCTAGTAAGCAGCTCTCCCTGCCTGTCCCAGCAACCTCTTTATGATGGAGATGAGAGCAGTGTGAGGCGAGTTATGTTGAACATGTTTTGGTTTCAAAAGTTTGACCATTCTGCGTTAGGCTTTAAGGAGAAAGACAACAAATAGAGTGAAACCTGGGAGAGCTGGAACCCAACAGGACTACCTTGTTTTGTGCTTTTGATAGGGTACAGTCTTGCCACTTTTCATTTTAGTAGAAAATATTTGCGTTTTCCTTCTCTGACAGGTTTCTGCCTTACGCACATTCCCAGCTTTCACAGTTTTTACCGCTTAATTATGCCAATAGAGCTCAAGTGAGATTTGCTAAAGGACAGAAATTCAGCTGGCCTAAGTACAGCAATACATCAAGGAAAGCTTACTAAACTTTCACTTATCTGACTACATCGATAAATACTTATCTTTCTCCATCTGTACAACTAATTCTTTAGAAGTCACAGAGATAGGGCCTCACTCTTTTCTCATGATTTAAAGATTAAGTGAAGAGCAGTTAATTTCTGGAACGCAGCAGTTCCAGAGACACACAACCTGAAAGATTTCCAGATTAACACCTGGAAATTCAGAAGGTTACAGAACATCTGAGTGTATAGGTGAGCTTGACTATGGGGAACCCTGGGAATGGGGATGAGAGCAGGGGACTAACAGGATGTAACTCCAAGTATGCTTCAACGGATGCCGAAAGAGGCCAGACAGGGACAGAGAAAAGGACTGCAGGGAGACACAGCAGAACTTTCTACAGAAAGCCTGGGCCTTCGGTGGGCAAACCCCAGGCGGCACAGGGCTGATTTGGGAACCCAGTGGGGTAGTTCTTCTCTGCTCTATAGGGTCACTATGAATCAGAATCAACTCTTACAGCAATAGGTTTAGAAGTTAATGGGGCTTGGGGGGCCTGTTCCCTACCTGCAAGGTCTGAAACTCTCTAGCCCTAGACTTTGGCAGGTTATGACATAATGTTACCTGTTAATTGTTGTCAATTCGGACTTGGGAGCCTATAGGACAGAGTAGAGCTGCATACAAGGTTATCAAGGAGCAGTTGGTGGATTCAAACTGTCAACCTTTTGGTTAGCAGCCTGACTTTTTAACCATCGTGCCACCAAGGCTGCCATAATCCCACAGTTTCTCCTTTTCCTGGGCTGGGCAGTTGTGAAGAATTGATCAGGTAACACATCACACATGTAAGGTATACAGTGCTTACATTTATAGAAGTTCTGACAATTAAGTCTACAAACTTAACTGTTCCAAGTGCTACATACCTCATTGCGGAACATCGCTATGTTCACCTTTGAAGTACTCCCTTTGGGAAGAAGCTATGGACCAATGCCACTGCCTAGTCCACCCTTCCAAACTATTCTGGAACTCTTTCTGGAATGACCATTGTGCACAGTGGCAAGGTGACAAGTTCACAAACTTAATTGCATAGGTGTCTATGAAGGAGCTTTTAGCCAGTAAACAAATAACTGTATTGGAACGCCTCCCCACTGCCCCCTCTGCCACCTGATCTGGTCCACCTAGTGACTTTTTTCTTGACCCAAAGATAAATGAAATATTGAAAGGAAGATAGTTGATGACATTCAGGACATCCAGGGTAACACAATGACAGCTCTGATGGCCAGCCCAGAAAGAGTTCCAAAATCACTTTGAAGACTGGACATGGTGCTGGCATTGGCACACAGCTTCCCTAGGGGAGTACTTTGAAGGTGACCATAGCAACAGTCAGCAATGAGGTATGTGGCATTTTCCTAGGACGAGTTTGCAAACTTAAGTGGCAGTCCACATATGTGTAAAGAGTGACAATGGCGCAGGACCAGGCAGTGTCAAGTTTTGTGGTGCACGGGGTCACGGAGTCAGACCTGACTCCACAGCACCTAACAGCACATGCTTAGCAGAACACCTGACATTCAGAAAAGGGTCAGACAAATCAAAAGTGGAATGCGTTTTTTCCTGGGAGCACAAGATTTTCCCTTAAAAAAACCAAAAAATGATACGCATTACTTGGAAATCTGGTAAAAAAGAAACTTTTAGTTGTACAGGGCCTAGATTTTTCAGCCTTATCAGATGCCAACCAAAATATTTTTTGTAAAGTATGAAATTAGCCAAGGTTTACAATTTCCTCCAGCTGAGTGACTGAAGGGAACCCTGGTGGCGTTGTGGTTAAGTGCCACATCTGCTAACCAAAAGGCTGGCCGTTCATCTGCCAAGCACTCCTTGGAAACTCTATGGGGCAGTTCTACTCTGACCCAGCGGGTTTTTATTTTTTAATTTTTAAGGGACTGAAAAACAAATGAACAAAACCCTTTGTCTATTCTGACTCACGGCGACACTTTAAAAGAATGTTGTTTTGATAACCATCATCCATGTTTTATATCCTCATTCCCTTAATGCCATCGGCATTGTTCAGAAACAGTTGTTTATTTGGGGACAGCAGGAAATCAAATGGGATTATAAAAGCCACCAAGTATACAGTGCATAGGGCGTAAGTCCACCCTTAGAATGAGACAAAATAAACTGAATGACCTTGAATGAAACTTTTTTATCTCTGGGCCTTGGTTTCTCTGAAAATGAGGGACTGAAATCAGTGACTCTGAAGGTCCCTTCCAGCACTTTCTCTCATTTTATGACAGATATTCCAATTGCAACAGAAACAAGCCACCCATTTGGCCCTCCCATTTCACATAAAGAAAACACACAGTATTATTTGAAGAGTCAGACAGTCAAATTCTGGTTTTGAATTTTAAAGTGCTACATGACTGCTAAGGTTAAAACTCCTCTCTTTCAACCATTGACAAGACTGAGTCATCAGAGGATAAAACCCATCACTACTGCAAATGAAAGTGGATTTCCAACCTAGTAGAAAATGTGAATTGACAAAGCATGCAAAAATTAGCTCCGAAGAGCTGAGGCTTTCTCTACGAGGACCTGGGAAATGCTTCGTGGTGTGTTTACTGTTCATGCTGCAGGAGGCAATGGGACAGCAAGCATGAATGTCATGTGCCCAGAAAGTAAGAGTTTTCATTCAAAAAGAGAGGTCTTTTGCAAGGAGAGAAAACACAACTCAAAAATTACAAAATCAGAATTGTGTGTTTGAACAGGTTCTTTTGGCGGGGGCGGGCAGGGAAGAGTAGTTCACCATTTGCTTTTTTTTTTTTGTCACTGAATTTACATACCATTGTAGGTGACATTTCTGTATGTACACGTACAGTGAAAGACATTTTCCAAATAACTTCTAATGTAAAGTGGAACTTCGGAAAAAAATCACTTAAGAAATCAAATCTCGTATAATGGAACTACTTTAACCACAGCCTTCACACATTTGACTGTGGATTCCAAACGCTTATCTAAACAGAAGCAACGCAATTAAACTGCCTTCACTCAAAATGGTGTTAGAAGGCAACCACCCTATTTACTAGCCATGATAAGTTATGACAACACTATTTCATAGCCTGTCATTTTATTTCTTTTAGCCCTCCGGCACTAGGATTCAGGATTTCCTCGACACTAAGGACTTATCTCAAATGCTTTAGTGCAGAGCAGTGAAAAAAACCAGGGTTGAAATGCCATATTCAGACACCAGATAACAGCTTGGAAAGAAAAGCAGGAAAAAAGTGATGAACTGCCACTTATCTGTTTTTTTTAGTTTTCGATTTTTCTAATAAAGAAGAAAACTCTAAACACTAAGCACAAAAATCAATCTGATGGTCCGAATGGAACCCGATGATCATGGATTTCTAACTGGAGAACTCTTAAATCACTACAAGGAGGTCTCTATATTATGCAGATAGAATTCTAACAATAAAGATGAAACTAAGACATGTTTATAATCATTAAATATGGCAAAAGACATCTAATATTCCTTTTTACAATGAGTTTATGAAAATTCCCTAGATCCCATACCTGTGAAAAAATATATATGTAATTCTCAATAATACCTTCAACCATGTCTCCCTATTTTTGTGCAAATTACGTGTCATCTACATTTTTTTGCAAGTGTCTTCTGTATTTGTTGGCCAACTGTTCTCTCCCTTTCTCCATGAGGTATTTCTGCTGCTATGCTGATTTTTTTTTACATATTGCTGAAAAAAATTTTAGCATAACATGCTTATGAAAATAGCTCAAGTGAGAGGGAGCCGTTGGCAAACAAAAATGGAAGATGTGTGTTATTTGTGTAAAAATACAGTGACTGCCACTGGGTCCAACTCATGGCAACCCTGTGTGTGCACAGAACTTCTCTGCATAGTTTATCAAGGTTGTGACCTTTGGGAAGCAGATCACCAGGCTTTTCTTCCAAGAAACCTTAGAGTGAATTCAAGCAGACAACTTCTCAGCTGTTAGTTGAGCACTTACCCATCTGCATAGTCCAGCACAACCCCCAACTGTGCCCAAACCTTCTCATGAGACTAAAGAAAAGTCAAAATGTTAAGACCTTTCCCTGGAACCTGGATCGTTCGTAGTATGGGATCCCCAAGTTTCTCTTGTAGACAAATAATTTGGTCATTTAATGGCAATTGGACACAGACAAGCAGATTACAGCATCTCTATACATTGTCAAGACATGCAGAGTCAATTTATAAATGTAATTAAATGTGGATTAGCCAGGAAAAGCTTGTGACTCTCCTCAATACAATTCATTACTTCTGGACACTTCTGTCAAGCCTTCCATGGCCATTGTCAGGGAAGGAAAGCATTCAGGTTAGTGAAATCCTCTAGCCCTATGCACACTTACATCACAATGTACATGGGGAATCCCTTTCCAGGAGACACCTAAGAATCATGACACACTTTTGGAAGGTCCCAGTAAATATCTCCACATCCATGGAAAGAATGGGCATTCCTCATAAGCCTCACACGCTATCTGTTCGATCACATTCGCAACAGTGGCACAGCACGTGCTGAAACTTACGGGGCTCCACTGGACCTGACCTTTGACATGAATTACTTCATTTATCCCACCGTTGTGACAAATCCCCACATTAGACTTGAGGACACAGGTTAATCAGCGAGCCATAGATCCACAATTGCACCACTAAGGGCAGAGCTGAGATTTTAACCTGGATCCACTTGTTTACAAAACTCATGAGCTTGTTACATCACCTTCTGCTGCCTTCAATTACACACGTGGAGAATCTAGTTTCCAGCCTAAAACCAAACCCAATGCCATCAAGTCCATTCTAACTCATAGTGACCCTATAGTTTCCAGCTTAGTAAGTAAAAGACAAACAGCACAAAGTCTAAAAAGGCAAGAAGTCACCAGCAGTGAAGAAGGGAACAGTACTATAAAAACAACCCAAACTAAACCCCACTGCTTTAACAGTTCCTGCATAGCAGGCCTGGTGCTAATGTACCAGGAAGACAGTGCTGTGAACACAGCTCCAGTCCTTAAGGAACTCACTGACTCAGGAAAATGGCCTTAGATACTCCAACTACCTCCAACCACAGAGCTGGAAAAGGTAACCGATTACCAGGACGATTCCAAGTCAGAGACCAAAGCAGTTTAGTGTTAACAGGCAGGAGAGAACACATAGACTCACTTTGGAAATATTTCCAATCCTAAACTGAACAAGTGACTTTAGGATTTTTTCTTACTTAAGACTAGCCGTATCACTGCTCCCTTCTAAAAACACAATAAAAAAATGAATGTATTGAAAACCAATACTAAAAGCAAGCCATCTATTAAAAAAACAAACTGAACACATCCTTGTAGCACCACTTGGGAAAAAGGAGGACCAGGAGATGCAGATCCATTTCAAGTCCACTTTCTTGAAAACATTTAACCAGGATGGAAAATGACTAGACCCACCTTGCCAACTTGCAGTGACCTCATCAGATACAAAGGAACAAAACGCTGCCTGGTCCTGCACTATGCTCCTGATTGGGTACTGGCTGTACCCCTCTGCAGTCCATAGGGTTTTCCAGACTGTCTTTCTTCCTAGTCCACCTTAGTCAGGAGTCTCCAACTAAAACCTGTTTAAGCAATCAGAGCAACACACAAGCCTCCACTGAACAGATGGGGGACGGCTGCACACAGAGGTGCACTGGCCAGGAACTGAACCTGTGCCTCCAGCAGAGTAGGTGAGACGTCGGCCACTGACACATCACTGTGTCTCTACACTCATTTAGATTTTTTTAAGAAGACACTTTAAAAGCCACCAATCAGCACTTCAGTGTCAAAAAAGTAAATAACACAATGAGTTGTAAACTCTATTTCACATTACAAAATACTTCATATCAATAATATTGGGAAGTAATGATTACACAAAACAGTCAAAGACAGTATTTTTAAGAATTTTGACTGAAGATTTTATAACATACTATTTTCAGTATGTTTTCTATACACTCGGCAAAATTGAGACTACATTAAAAACATTTTTATCTCAGACTATCTCAATTCAGAGATAAAATTCTGACTTACTGCCCAAGTTCACTTTCAACCCTTAGAAGGTAAAATTTTTCTCTTCTTACCATTCCTGGAGCCAACTCTTCAACTGAAGACTGGACTGCACTATGAGACATGGAAAACCTCATGGTACAATGGTTAAGGGCTATGGTGAAATTAACCAGGTACTCCTTGGACACTCTGTGCAGCTGTTCTGCTCTGTCTATAGGGCTGCTATGAGTTGGAATGGACGTGATGGCTGTGGCTTTTATTTATTAATACCTCTGCAGCTTGAAACTACACCATCTAAATTTAATTGGTTTATTCTTGGTTTCTCCTTGTCTTCCATTTCCATTAATTAAAGGTCACATACATGTACTTGATGCCATTTTTATCTCTGGGGGCCAACCAGGATCTCAACAAATTGACCTGCAGTTTAGATTCACAACTGAATGGTTGTGAATTCACTCACTTATATGCTAAACTGGTTACTATGGTAACTCTGGTTTTCCAGTGGAAGGTGGATCAATTACATTCCTACCTCACTGGTTGCCTTTCCTTTGCTCTGTTCTAACCTCATTACCTAGGTTATTGGATTTCTCCAAGTGCCTTCACTGTTCCCTCTTCCTGCAATCTAGCCTGTATTCTGAACTCTGATTCACATTTAACCTAGCTGTCACAGTCATCCAGTGCTGATCTAACAGAAACACCACAGTGGATGGCTTTACCAAAGAGAAGTATCTCTTCTCATCAAAAAGAAAAAAAAACAACAAAAACACAGGTTGAAAGTCCAAATTCAGGATGTCAGCTCCACGGCTAGGCTTTCTCTGTTGGCTCTAGCAGAAGGACCTTGTTATCAAACGTTCCCCCAGACGGGGAGTTTGAGTTGCAGGCACCCTCTTCTCCGAAGGGTGCAATCTGCTCCTAGCACTGTTTCTTTCTTGACGGATGGTATAAGGTCCCCAACTCTACTAGCTTTTTTTGTAACTTCTCAGGAGACTACCTCAAGGCACAATCTCATACACTGAGTCCTGCCCCACCAACACAGCTAGCGCCCATCCTCCCTCATTAACATGAGAGAGGCAGGATTTACAACACGAGGAACGTGACACAACACCAGGAAACACAGCCCAAACTGTTACATACATCTTGAGGAGGACATAATTCAATCCTTGACACTAGTCTCTCAAGGCCCTGATAACTCAATTCCAACCTAACTTCATAGCCTCCTTTGTCCTCACTCTACAGTACAGAGATCATAATCCAGCCAAACCAGACTCCTCGCTGCCCTATTAAAACAGCCAGCCCATCAAGACTGTCACTGGACACAAAAAGCACAAACCATTAAGAAAAAAAACGGATACATCGAACATCATCAAAATTTATAAATTCTGCTCTCCAAAAGACATTCTTAAGAAAACAAGAAGTTAAGTCAACAGACTGGTAAAATATTTGCAAAACACCTATCTCATAAAGGATTTCCATCCAGAATACAGCAATTAAATGCAACAACAGATTATAAACATGGCAAAGATATACCAGCTGCTTCACCAAGGGGTTACAAAGGGCAAAATGGCACATGAAAAAATGCTCAGCATCATTAGTTATTGACCAAAACACCAAACCCACTGCTATCAACTCCAACTGATAGCAACCCCATAGGGCAGAGTAGAACTGCTCAACAGTTTCCAAGGAATGCCTGGAGGATATGAATTGCCAACTTTTTAGTTAGCAGCCTTAGAACTGACCCCCTAAGCCACCAGGGTTTCCAATTAGTAATTAGTGAAATGCAAACGAATTCACATGGTGAAACCACCATACACCTAGTGCAAAGTCTCCAATCTAAGCCAGAAATAGAAAATATAAAATGCTGGCACGGATCTGCACCAAGTGAATCATTTATCATTACTGGACTAACAAAATCGTGCAGCCGCTTTGAAAAACTGGCAGTTTCTTACAAACCTGTACTATTACCAGAACTCAGCAATCGCATCCTAAGAGAAACAAAACTATTATCCACACAAAGACCTGGATGCATATAGCTTTACTCATAATAACCACAACAAGCCAACTTTCTAGCTGCTGGTGAAGGCACAAATACAGGACATATATGATGGACTACTATTCAGCAATGGGTAGTAATACATGCAACACAAATCTTAAAGCATTATGCCAACTGCCAAGAAGCCAGACAAAAAAACACTAGACTATGGTTTCATTTATGGCCTGACGGAAAAAGCAAAACTAAAAGGACAGGAAGTTCGGTGGTTGTCAAGCACTGAGGGCGGGGGAAGGGGATTTACTACAAAAGGGCAGGAGGGAACTTCTCGGGGGGATAAGTCTGTCGGATACTGATAGTGGTAGTTATGTAGCTATATGCATTTGTCATACCTCACTGAAATGTATACCCAAACAAGGGGGAATTTTATGGTATGTATAGTGCAATACAGACAAGTCTAAGAACTTGTTCTGAACCTTGGCTTTTGGACTGAAATGTTATTAATCATCAAAGATTGCCGTAACTCTATTGTCTGCAGTCCAGTCAAATTACTACCTCCTCCCCAAAGTCTCCCGTGATCCCTTAATCTGAAAACTGCAAATGTCTGCCCTGAACCCAATTTAGAGGTTTTTTTAAAGAAATCTAAAATGTCTGAAAGGGAATCTCTCATATAAATGTTAATTTCCAGCTTCATTTGAAACAGCATCACACATTCTGGCAAGGCAACAATCTGCCAGAGCCAAGGAGGGGCGCTCTCCCCGCCCTCACCGTTCAGTGCTCACACTGGATCATTTCAATTACCCAGCTGTGGCTGCTTCTTCACACGTTTGCTGCAGCTGTAGGGATGTGAGTTTCAATACCTGCGCAACTCATAAACTCTTTCATATTCTAGTTGTGTCTTTCTCTCATTCCCAAACCACTACTTTATACTACAGACTTATGTATATATTTTTAAACCCTCAACCAGACCACAATTTCAGGACATTTCCTGAATGTCAGTCTTTAGAGCCTCACAAAATGCCTTCCAGTATTGGTGCTTAATAAAATGAACAATGATTAGAATCATTAGGAAGTTTTGACAGAACTTCTATGAAGGAATACCATTCACAAGTTAAGGCCAAACTGCTCTCAAACGTTTAAATGTTTTAAAAATCTAAGTTATAAAGAGGGAGGTACTGTCACAGGGGTGGGATACCAGGTGGAGCTGCATACCGGTCTCTCTATGAGCTTGAATATGGTAAATTGACTCCATTTGTAAATTTTCCTTAACCACAACATTAAAAAAACTCAAATTATATAAATGTCGTTTTTGCATGTTTATGAAGATCAGGTTTGATTTACAACAGTCTACGATTAAAGGCAAATGAAGAGCATACATGCAGCTTTTCAAATAAATAAAACGTGCCCACGTATTAACTGAAACAAACAAAAAAATCAGAAGGAACTTTCCCGAACTCTCAGGTTTGGGCCAAACCTAGCACATAATAAAGGATGTGGCTAGAGAAGGGGTGCTTTTGTGGGGTCAGATCAAACACTCCCGAAACGATCAATTACCCAGTCCAAGGCCACAGAACTGCTAGTAAAACACGACCACAATCAGTCTAGCCAGTGTAGTACTAACAAAGCCGAAACACCACACACATCAGTCACTGTGAGAAGAAATTCTCATCATTTGTCTTGCTGATAACAAGATGTGAACTATTTTGCAACTGTTACCCATAAGGCAATTTTACCCAAAGACCTCATAGGTACAGTGCTACGTCATACATTTTTGGGGGGAGTGATCAACAGAAATGCCTAAGACCTAAAAACCTACAAACAGCAAAACCCTTTCTCTAAAATAAAAACAAACTGCAAAGTCCAAATCAATGCTTCAGTAAATACATACCAAAACTACTGTCAATTTTGTTACTGAATTTAACAGATTAAAAATTGTTTGAAAACAATGTGTATGTTAGTTTCATTTAAGAACTGTCAACTGTTAGCAAACATTTATATTTCTACCCTAACTACATGAAATATGGAAGCATTTAATTACCCAAGGTCAGTGAAGACCTTCAAATGGCCCTGATTCCATGTTCTTTTTTCAGCCACATGCCACATTCAAAACTCTCATGCAATAATGTGTGGTACCTCCAATGTATAGGAAAATTACAATGAGCCCAAAGCAAGTTATGGTCACTGAAAAGGTCAATGTAAACTGAAGCTGCATTAACACAGTGACGGCATGCCTCATCCTCTAGGAGATACGTAAGTTCCAATGCAGTCTGCCCAGCTCAGACCACGGTACGGAAAGCAATCCACAGAAACCCTGCACAGGTTAACAGGGTTAAGCGTGGGAGGCAGTGAGGAAACACGAACAGGCTATACTCAGACTGAGAGGAAGGGAAGATGGACAGTAACTTCAAATCCCTCAACGGCCACCACACAGAAGATACAGCCTCATGTAACTGTTCTGTAGAAAGAACCAGAACCAGTAAATATTTTACAAAGTAAGGTTTTATAACTCAGCACTTCTAACATTCATTACCTCTCAACACTACTAAGCTGACTTCAAAGGTAATAAATTGTTTTCTTCAAATATCTGAGCAGAGAAGATGGCCATTAGAATTATTCAGGAGGCAATTCCAACGGTCTGGAGATATTCATACAAACCCCTCAAAGTCCAGGAGTGTTACATGTCATAAGAAAGTTGAGTGCAGAGTGTTTTCAACTTAGAATGCTTTCAGTGCACAAGACCAGGCAGTGTTTCGTTGCTGTTCATTGGGTTGCTGTTAAGTTGGAACAACACACCAAAAAGGTCTTCTTTGATAGTTAACCTAATGAAGCCTGCATGAACAAGAAGTAGCCGCTCAATTTCCCAAATCTGAGAAATGGGGGATGTGGAGAACACAACTGTCAGAAGCCCTGATGCCTTTGCCAGTAACACTGACCATAAGAAACTCCCTGCTCTGGTTCGATGTGGCCACAGGCTAGCACAGCCAGAGACACTGGGTATGCACTGGGATGGAGGAAAAAATCTCAGGACACTCTATTTCAAGTAGTCATTCCCAACACACACTCATCACTCAGAAGATGGAAACAGCGCTCATCCTTCCAAGAAGGAAACCTTGGTGGTGTAGTGGTTAAGATATAAGGCTGATAATTTGAAGGCCAACAGTCTGACTCTGCCAGGGGCTCCTTAGAAACTACATGGGGCAGTTCTACTTTGTCTTATGAGGTCAATCTGAGTCAGAACTGACTCAGTGGCAATGGGTTTAGTTTGTTTTGGATTTTATTCTTAGAAACTGTGCCATATACCAAACACTGTTCTAGGTACCTGAAAAGTTTCTCCGTCAAGAAAGCCTAAGGGTCTGACCTGAGATTTAAAATAGCTTACAAATCCTAACACCCAGAGCACAAATTTAACCGGTAGCACATTCCTCTAGCAAGAGCTACCTCTGTAACAAGAACAGTTTGACCCAAGGCCTAGACTTTAATATAACGTAAAAAAATTTTAGTGAAAAATGTCACCCATGCTTAATGTATAACTAACTCCCAAGAATGCACACCTATAAATTTCTTTTAACATTTTCATTTACAGGAGAGGGTAGGGGAGACTGGAGTCTAGGCATTATGGAATACAGTATTACTCTGAAAGTGAAATGATGCATTACAGACTCTTAGGTATACATCACATCATTCATTTGTATTAAGGGTTTTTAACTTGCCTACTACTTGAGATGCTGACTTCATGTATTATATTTATTGCTTAAAACATCAACACTGAGACTTCAGTCAAATCGAGGGAGATCTACAATATGATACTCTAACATCCCCTGTATACTCAATACAAATCAACATTTCAGTGTCTAGAGTACTTGGAAAATTTACCCCAGTATAAATGAAAAGATGTGTCAAAAATGTGGTAACAAAACAATAAATGGTCAGCCTTATTACAGTGAACTTCATGAAAGACAAAGATTAAGCTATTTTCTTCATGACTGTCTTTTGGGATTCAATTTCAAATAAAACTGACATACTTTATTCCATTAGATCACATTCTGATTAACCTAACAAAGTACTAAGACATGCTCTTAAAACTGTTTCTTTAATGACTACTTTATCTAAGAAGTAGTCCTTTTGGAGAGACAGAAAAAACACATAATCACAATATAATAAAAATAAAGAAGAGAAGAATCCATACTTTGAGACTGGAAGCAAGATACCAAAATTCTTTGGCCAAAATTAGTATAAATAGACTTTATTGAAGTCAGTGCCTCTGTACTGAGACAGAAGATTGTGTCTACATCAGCACAAGTTGTAACATTTCACAACTTCTAAAAGGAATGTCAACAATTACAACGATCATGCATACCATGGTCGATAATCACATTTTAGAAGCATTTTCAACCATTTCTAAAGAAATGCATGTAACATTGTTATATATAGAACTACTTTCAATAAACTGCAAAACATTGATCGACTTTTCCAGTATAAGCTACAGTGTCAACACAAAAGGGAGCCATAAATGTTTAATTTATGAAATCAGAATGGAATATTTACTGTAAAGAAAAATTAAAAAGCTTTCAAATAAAGGCCATTATTGAACCAACGTGAAGAGCACAACTTGAACTTTTGAGTTCATTCATCTTTTAAAGCTGTCCTCTGAATAACTTCAGTTCTAAGCACTGAATTCAGTACTGTGAATATTCCTTGGATTGAAGTTTGGCAATGATGCGATCCAACTGTCTCTTTGCTTCACACTGTGGGAAATTGCTCATGTCATAATATTGAGGGGCAATTTTCACCAACCTGTCCAGGAGAAGGGGAAAATCAGCAAATTAGCATTTCATTAAAATACTGAAGTTGCTAGCTCAATGGGCATTACTCATTAATGTAATAATAAAAGAATACATACAAACAATAATAAAATTATATATAAATGCCTAATCCTTAACCCATGTTTAGAAATACTAGTTTTAATGAAATCAAACCAAACCAAAACCAATGCCGTCAATTCTGACTCATAGCGATCCTACAGGACAGAGTAGAACTCCCCCACAGAGTTTCCAAGGAGTGCCTGGTGGATTCAAACTGCTGACCTTTTGGCTAGCTGCTGTAACACTTAACCACTATGTTACCAGGGTTTCCAGTAACAGTATAGCATGTATTACTTTAGTAGGCTCTAAATTATTTGACACTGCAGCATCGTAAACATTAAAAAAAAAAAAAACCTCAAAATACATTCTTTTGAAAACCAGTTTAATCAAAAGACACAAGGCTATTGATTTCTTCACTTTGGCACATGATTTTGAGCTGCCTCTCCAAGGTTACAGTAATAATAAAGCCACTACACAAGACACCCTTGAGTATTCAAATGATTCCATCTCCTCATTTTTAATGTTTTAATAACATAAACATACCTATATTTCAAAGAACACCCTTGACTGAAATGTTTAGCCATACCGTTTTTTCTCGACAAAGCATTAAAGATAAAATGGTAATGTCCTACACAATTTAAGTGTCAAAAGTCATAAATCAGTGTAGCAAAGAAGCCTCACAATATACAGCCAGTGACACCACCTAAAATAAGCAAGATCATGCTTTCAGTCCACCATTCACAGATGACATTTCCCATCTGAAGTTATAGAACTGATTCTGGCCAACAAAACCAAACCACAGTAATTTCACTTGAAATAATCAGTTCTGATTACATTCTGTAAAAGCTAACATACTAAAACATGATCACCTGAATTTCTAAACGACAGCTAGGTGTAGTTTTTATACTCCTGAAGCACTACCAAGGAAATGATGATGAATACTTGAAAACTAATTGTGAATTGGGGCAGATAACAAAACATAAAAAAGAAAGACTGCTGGAACCAGGGTACCAGTGCTGACTTCAGTTAACCGTAACTACAACAGAATGGCTCCAAAGAAACCGCTGGTGCCAATCAAGTCTACATTCTGCTCCAAATCTGCTCCACGTCCATTCTAACAATCTTAGCGAAGGGAACACAATATCAGTCAGATCATCAGGTCAATTCCTCACACCTACACTCTGGAATACAGATTCTTAATTCAAGAAAAAAAAAACCAACAAGTCCCCCAGATGACTGAACGGAAGGCTATGTCTCTCACAACAGAACTCAGAGCTAATGCTACGAAAATCTTTGAATAAAAGGTGCACATACCACTCTGGCTTGATATCTGTACATGTCCGGATGTAATTCTTTGTTGTAAGGACAAATTCATTGTAAAGCACCCATTCAGGCTTGTGGTCAAGAACAGTAGAGGGATGCAACTGAACCACCTGGTTGTCTTTCACAGTTAGGTAATGTCCTGTTCGTTCCAAATGTGCCACCTGAAACCAAAGCCAAGTAAATTAATACAACTGAAGTTGAGTACATGCTAGTAAGGAAACAACAGTGGTATAACGAGACCTATATCAGTTCTATTTACAAATAGGCAGGACTCACTTCTTGCTTTGTATCCATGGCTCTACTCATTTATCACTCCCTAATAAATTAGAGCCCACAGGCCAAATCCAACCCACTGCCGTGTTTCTAGGGCTTGTGAGCCAAGAATGGAATCTGTATTTTATAAGGATTTGGAGGTGGGAAGGGGCCCAAATAGTAACAGTTTCATAAAATCTCAGGAACTATAAGTTTCAGTTTCCATATGTACAATTTTACTGGAGCAAATCTACAAATCTATACCCATCTGTTTGCCTACAGGTGCTTTCACAGTTTAGCTCTGGGCAGGGGTGAACAGTGGAGACCTCATCTCCTTCCGCCAAGACATCCAAATCCAATGCTATCCAGTCCATCCCAACTCAGAGCAACCCTACAGGACAGGCAACTGTCCCATCGAGTTTCCAAGGAGTGCTCATCTTCTGATTAGCAGCCACAGCACTTCATCACTACGCCATCTCATGGGCCCACACAGCCTAGTAGTACTATCTGGGCCTTCCTGCCTGAAATCTATCTTAAATAAGGTCATTATAAAGTTCCAGGTGCTGACTGCAGGGGAGAGGAATCATCACCAAAAAATTTATCAGGTATAAAAACAAAGAGAAAAAAAATCCTATGCTAAAGAAGACAGTGATACAAATGTGAATGGAACAAAAAGACACACAACGGCTTCTTTATTTAGTCTACAACCTATGTACAGAGACACAGAATTTCTTATCAGTTCAATTTTGAAGCTAATGTTAACATATAAGATCCATTTTGCTCCTCACTCCTGTGGAGCTGACTCCAACGCAGGAAAACCCCTTTTGTATTTCAGCAGACTAACAAAGCTACTACAGGGAGTCACCAGCGTCATGTACACAGTCATACAGTGCTGTGTTACTCACATACCTGCATAAAATACCCAGTGACCAAGGCTTTTCGTATATTAATATAATAGTCCCTGCTTGTAAAGTCAGTGCTCCGACGAGGCAAATTAAATCTGTCCATAATTCGAGATAGCTGCTGGCGTACATTGTCTGCAGACATCAGGGACCTGTAGTTAATGAAGTTGTCATAACACCACTGAACTGATTCATGATCTACAAAGTTGGGGGGAAAAGAACAAAGACAGAACAAGAGGAGTCATGAATAATCCAAACTGGTCTCAGAGCTGATTAAACAGGGAAACTGCTATAAACAGTAAGCCAAATAATCCAGAAACTGGATTTACCCAAATCACTTTCTTGAAATGAACTGCAATGTTATCATCTTTCCTAAAAATCTGTGGTGTGGTTTCAATTACAGTGAAGTTTCTGCCTATAAACTGCCTAAATACTGATTTCAAAATGACTTATTTTTAGTAAACTGAGTTACTTCATCCATTAACATCCATCTGGTTGTCTCCAAGATGATACACTAGACAGCCATGGACATATTGTGAAGAGGAAATTTGGTAACATGCCACGTCTCTTTCCTAATTTGAAAGAAAGGACATTCTTACATTTTTTCATTTCAAAACAATTCTTTATCAAAAAGAAAACAACAACAACAAAAAAACCACCTGCTGTTATACCGCTGGCACCAACTCATAGCCACCCTATAGGACGGAGTAAAACCGTTCCATGGAGTTTCCAACATGTGTCTGGTGGATATGAACTGCTGACCTTTTGGTTAGCAGCTGCAGCACTTAACCACTGGACTACCAAGGCCTTTTTCAAGTAAAGGTGCTGTTTCCCACTGACTATAGGATATATTAAGTGACTCTGGTTTAGTTAGAAGCTTATTAGAGTATCAACGGTAGAGAAATAGTATCCTTTTGATAAGACATTTAATCAAAGTAGTTGAACTACTTAGACATTAGCCATGTTTAAACTCACCCAATTATGTGATTTTCAGAGTGCAATTTTTCTCTCCCTCTCTCTCTCTCACACATACCCCCTTACTTACATCCCAGGGTGTTACAAAATACCAAATGTAGATTTTTCCTGAAAAACGTTATTTACACAACTAGTATTAAGATAATGTTATATCACTGACATTTCAGTTTATATACTTTGGTCTGTTAGCTGAAATATATTTGGTCTGTTTTAAAATACACTTCGTGTTTCAATTAATACCATAATATGGAATCATTTAAAAAGCATTATTGTAAACACTTAAATTCTACAAATGTCTATGAAATGTCCAAAATTATGTGTAAATCTGGAAAATCTTTTTTTTTTCAAGCAGGAGGCAATCCATATTAAAAAAGCAGCAGGTGATTAAAAGGCGAAATCCTCCCCCTCTGAATAAAGAGGACAGTTGTCTCAAATGTCAAGTCATTCTGTTTCTTCTGACCTTATTAAAGACAAACATACAAAAGGTCTAAAACTCAGCCAACAGTTTGCCATCCCTGTAGTGAGCAAGGAGTGTTTATTAAGAGGATGACACAGCTAGTTAGTGACCACTATCCTTTTATTTATAAGAGGTAGGATAAAATTATTGATGTCTACTGTCCAAAACTATTACAGAAAACTCCCAACTATCAAATATGTGCATGAAGCATTTAGTAACTGAATCATTTTAGATCCTGAATCCCTCAAATGTCAAATACAGCACTGATAAATCTACAGTTAAAACTGAAGCACAGTGCTAAAATATATCCACCACAATTCCATCTCCAAAGCACAAGAAGTCAAATAAACTGCTGTGCTACTTAGTTATCAAGTGGCTATGTAACAAAATAAAACAATCTCCTAATTTTACAAGCAGTAATTTGAAATGTCTTCTGAGGTGTAACAGGGTAGAATCTTTTAATTACCACTTAAAAATAGTATCTTACAATTTCTAGAGCCAAATGGACATGAATCTGCTCTTTCTTAAAGTAACTATCCATAGTCTATTAATAGGTTTAGTGTCTGCTAGTCACCCAGGATCACTCAGTTGATGTTTGGAATACACAGGAATAGAAATTTCCTGACTTGAACTATCTTAGCAGGGTCAGCCACAACAGGGATAGGATAAATATTCTGAAGGAAACTTTTCCTGCCTTCTAAATCGCTATGCCCCCCAAATCAGTGAGACATGGGCACTAAACAAGGGCTGCATTCTTTGTCTCCTCTGACGCCCTCAGTTGTGTCAGCCTCACTCAGGGTCTGTGTGTAAGAACAGATGGGCAGCATTCCCTCTGCCATGCCCATGGAGCACACACTGGACCTCCAGCAGCACTTTCTGGGGACTGAGATGCAAAAAAATCACCCACTCTACAGAGATGTGTCAGCATCTTAAATCTCTATTTTAAGAGTATAAAGATTTTTATGAGATAATGAGTTACAAATAGAACAAGGGGTGCAAAATACGGAAGTTAACTTTATAAATTATAAAAGTAACTTTTCATTAGCAGTAGCCACAAACTTGACAGTAACTACATACTACATCTCCATCAGGTTAGCCTACTGACATGTAGCAATTAATTCAACTTTTCCAGACTCTATTCCAGGTATTCCACAATTTTTCTCCTTTGCTTAAGCTTTTAATTTTGGTAAATATAAACAGTGTGCTCTGACAACAGTATCTAGCAAAACTTCGGAGATTTCTGAGTCAAAGGCTATCAAGTTACCAAGATGCTTGGTAACATACAATCTGTTTTTCATTTACAAAACAAACAAGCAAGCCACTGCTGTAGAATTAATTCTGACTCACAGGGATCCTATCACACAGACAGAACTGCACCCAGGGTTTCCAAGGAGTGGCTGGTGGATTCAAACTGCTAACCATCTGATTGATTAGCAGCCACACTGGATCAAGTTCAATTCCCCCCTGCAGTGCTATGACTGTTCCACTAAATCTACTACTGACAGCTAGGAATTATTTTCTTTACTAGTGTTCTAGATGAGAAGGTGGTACCCCCCCTCAATAAAATGCAACTTCTTGGATTCAAAGTACAGCTGAATTCCCCTTCACACTGACTGCCTGTAGTGAGAGGAAAACTCCTCATTCACCCCTGCTGCCCCTTTTTTCCATTGTTAGTTTAATTACTATGTAAAAGCAGCTATTCAGTTTAACAGCAATTACATGCAGGCTGCCATCTCTCTCTCCCCGCCCAGGAGCTGGTGGGTTCACCCACTAACTTACAGACAGCAGTATAGCTCTTAACCACTGCGCCCTAAGGGCCTCCAAAAACCCAACTTGTTACTGCTGAGTCACTTCAGGCTCACAGCGCCCCCACAGGACAGAGCAGAACTGCCCCACAGCGTTTCCAGGGAGAGGGGGGTGGATTCCAAAGACAACCTTTTGGTTAGCAGCTAAGTGCTCAACCACGGTGCCATCCGGGCTTCCATAAAGGATACAATGCAAAATTATGGAAGTACAGAGAAAGATTAAAATCTGTATACTAGTGGTAGTATTTTATGCAATTCTTTCATGTTTATCATTCTGAATTTTCCATAATCATTGATTAGGAAAGTGAACAAGTTTGAGAACAACTGGTGATACCTCTTTTAAATGCTAGTCAGGAGTTTTCTGACAGTACCTCTGGGTTTCTGATGTTAAGCTGTCACAGATAATAAATGAATGTGAGACGAAGAAACATCTTATATGCTGCAACAGACACTCAGACACAAGAGTGCCTTCAATCTCATTTATTTACACTTACTTTGTTTAAAAGCGTGGTAGACATTCAGCAGTGTCAGATGATCTCCATCTATGTGGGCAAACCTCATCTTGGCTTCATCTGCGGCTTTCTTGGCCTCCGTGGGACGAACAAAACACTGTGGGACTAAACAAGGTTGGTATGGGCCCAACACAAACGCCCATATCGATGAGTCACGCATTCACAGACAGAGGAACAAGGCCTAGCTAGGTCAGTTCACAGAGCATAGGGCAGGGCAGGATGGCCTCCAACTGCATCTTGGACTGTTTACTACCTTGATTTGGTACATCAACACCTAACCACATCTGTAAGACAAGAGGGTTTTCAAAGCTACAGAGTACCTGATGATTTTAACTAGATCTAAAGTACACATAAGAACAGCTATTCTGAAGGCCATCAAGATACTAAAAAGCCCAACTTATTTCAAAAACCAGTGCTGATAGCGCTACCAATAACCAGAATTATGGTGTCAACAGGCTTTTAGCTAAACGTAGTTTTTCAAAAGACCACACACTGAATTCCCCAAATGGCTGTGAAAGTTAAAGAAGTTATACTCGCACACTGCACAGCTAAACAAAACTTTGTCACCAGTCTACTGCCACAATCCTATTGTAATTTTTTTCCCCACTGTTGTGGCTACTGCCAGCTGATGGGTGTCACTATTAGCACTGGGGAGCAGCAGCAGACATGAACATAAAAATGTCAAGAAATCTTGGGTTCTGACACTAGCAGTAGTGGTGGAAGGTTAAACCGCCTTTGAATTAAGAAAATTCAAAAAGGCTGGGCTATTTGGCCTAATGTTCTAGCATTTTAATAAAAGAATAAAGTCCCAAGTTAAAAAAATTACACAAAATTGTCATTTGAATCAAAATCTCAATATTAAAGCAAAATCCATTATTTTAAAAGTTGACAATAAGTCTGAAACAGTCATTATTTCAAGGGCCATCAAAATACGTAACTACAGTTATTTGGAGCCTTGATATTAATTCACATAAAACTTTTAAGGTCACAAAGTATGTACTTAATGTTTTGAAATACAACTTTCCGTAATCCATTTTATCAATTCCATAGTCATTAAAGCAATGGGAAAATAAAAATATTTAACAGCTTGGGACTTTTTTCAACACATTTTAAAGCTTTCAAAACCTTGTCAATAAAAAAAATTATCAGTTCAGATAGAAAATAATGGGAATAATTGACAACAAGATCAAATACATATCAAATTACTTTTTCCCAGACCATTTCCCCTGTAAAGAGATGCCAAAGTAGCCAAATAGAGAAATGAAGCATGATCACAGTATCAGAAGTCTTGCTTAACGTAACTGAAGCAAGGAAATTCATAAAAGTACAGAAACTTCTCAGAGCTGTGAAAGTTAATGTTAACTAGCTACCAGAGTTAATAGTGGGAATGAAGAAACAGCACTACAAAAGTCCCTGATGTGCACTGTTTTCTTTCAGGACAAAATTTTAATACTATTTACACATGGGAAACAAATCATTACAAGCTCAACAAGCTTTTTCCTCCATGCTTTCTTCAAAACTTTCCTCACAAATGGACTGTTTACAAACTACTGAATAAATGCTCTTTGTCTAGATGTACAAAGTGATGATCACCAGTGAAGCCTGTTTTCTGTACAACTCCTACTACAAGAGAGTGAAATGAAGCTAGTAGAGTTCCAACTACATAACAGCAATCATTTTTTTATAGGCTAATTTTCTAAACTTACACAATGGTATAATTACATACAGAGAACCAAGGAATAGAATCTGGGCAGTTAACAGACCAATATATACACCAATAATCTGTTAACTTTTGTCCCACAGCTTTCTAAAAACTAAAATATTGGGATCAGAAACTGGGAAAATCTACCAGAAACAACATACAAGGCAGACAACAACCTACCACCACCTCCGCAAGTGAGACTCGAATTTAATTACAAAGATTCGATACTGCCCTGCCCATCTGCTCTGAGTCTGATCAATCATAACTCTGCAAAAAAGACATTTTAGCTAGTTCTTATATTAACAAATCCACGTCATTAGAATATACAATCTAAACTAAGCCATCATTTGTGTATTTTTTTCCTTCAATTTATCCTTTAATTCCAAAGAAGAGTCTTGATTTCTGGCATTAAAACGAGTAAGCCACTCTACATCTGCAAGTCAGTTGTTTCTCAGCACCAAAACTAGTATCATCATGTTACTGATACTCAGGAAAAAATACAAGTTTTCTACTTTTAGCTATAAAAATCAGAATGCATTTGTTTGTAAACAATAATTAATTCTCCTCCTTTTAAGAAAATCTAATTTCGAATTTATCACTCAACTGTGCATTAAGTTTCACACGACTAAAAAACAGTATTATTTTCTTGGCTTAAGGTTTCCATTTTCAAACTTAGCAATTTTATCTGTTAGGTAAGCAAGTGTTTTTACGCCATTATAAAAGAATACCATTATCAGATTAGGTTTCAAGTCTAAAATTATACATTATTACTTCTACTTATTTCATACTAAGTTTGAAATTCATGTCTGATTGCCAATGGGACACTTACACAAGCAAAGGCTCAACATAAATGTATAGCTTGGGTCTGTCACAAGGCTTATTTAAAAGTGCCAAATACTAAAACTAAATTCTTCCTGTACTTTTAAGCAATAAGACACAATGATAGCACTCATGGATTTACCACAGAATTCAGTTACAAATAGATTCAAACTAATCCTTACCACAGTTTTTGTTTGCACTCTGGAGAGCCAGTACTTTGACTGTTTCTTGCACAACTTATTTAACTTCTGTAAATACTATGTCATTATGACGCTATTTACAGGATATTTAGGAAACAAAATGAGTTCCCGGAAACCATCTACAAGATCAACTATCACACTAAATATGAAAACGCAATAATAACAACAAAAGAGAAGTCCACCCAAACTCTGAAGAGCTGGGCTTTTCTTAGTTCGTTTCCCTCTATTACCTGACAACATAGCAGTAATAGATAGGACCTCATTAGAACAGTTGTAGTCACAACTTGCAATAACCATTTTAGCCAGCTGTGGGTCCAGTGGGAACTCTGCCATCATGGATCCCAATTCAGTTAGATCTCCGTCATCGTTTAAAGCGGCCAGATAATTCAAAAGTTCTAGGGCTCTCATCAGGGTTTCAGGAGCTGGAATGGAAAGACAATTGATGAGCCACGTGGCCTTTGGCAAGCAAAACCGTAATAATACAAACCGCGAGAGTAAGTGACCTCATTTTTCATTCAGCAGCGGATCAAAATCAAACTGTCTTCAGATTCAATTATACAGATGAAGCAAACTACGAACCACATTAAAACTGCAAAATTTTCCTCTGGTTATTTAAAATTGTCCGGGTGGTGTCTTCTAAAAGTGGAAGACAAACAGACACACAGGAGGCACACACCACTTAAGAAACTAACTGTAAGCAAGGAATATGAATAAAAACCAAGCGACCAACAAGAGGAGACTGATGTCTAATTTGGACTTCTAGGTTCCAAAATTCTGAGATAAAGTATTCTTCCTAAATAATTAGTTCAATGTGTTTAACAAATTATTTTTCCCAATGAAAAATTAAGACATTTAAATTCTCACATTCTCATCTTAGACTTGAATTCCCAGAAATAGTTATTCCAAAGAGAGTTCTTACTCATCTAACTGGTGCCCTTTTAGTTACAGTTTCAAACTTTAAGGATACTACAAGGGAAAGGTAAACTGTATTTAATATATATACTGAATATGATGCAAATAAAACAATCTTCATTATGAAGTTTTCATTAGAATATGTTTTTTTAAGTCATACCTGGTGGATCCATGAAATCAAAATGGACCAAATCGTCAATACCAAGTTTCTTCAACTGTAACACAACTGATCCTAAATTAGAACGCAAAATCTCAGGATAGGTGTTGTCCTGGGGGGGGAAAAAAACCGTCACGTTAAACATTCCTAATCCTCTTGTTACAGAAAATAAAACTTACCTGTTCCAGGCCTCCTTAGCTATTTACTTTGGCATTACTTTTACATCACCATCGCAAAAAGGAAAAATATTTGTGTACTAAGCTAGAGAGAAATCAGGTAATGACTTTACAGTGTTCCCTATCTTCCCGGTGCTAGAGAAGAATGAAGAATTACATTATAGCTCCTTTGACAGTAGTCAGCACAGCCAAAGGAACTGCATCTGGAACACAGGAAGATTACATACTGAGTTATTACAATGCCCCAAAGAATTCATAAGTACTAGACCTACAGCCCACCTCAGAAGTGTAGCAAAGACTTTTATTGGCAGTTTATACCATAAACCTCACTCAGAGAAAAACCAAGGTGCCTATGGTGCCAAAAGCAACATGAAATGAAAGAAGAAATGTTCTTCTGGTAACACCTTCAGCTTAACCTTCCTGACACATAGGAAGATGACAGCAATACTCCTTACCTGCATTTCTGTTTTATAAGCTTTCTCTGTGTAAAGTCTGAAGCACTTCCCAGGTCTAGTACGACCAGCCCGACCAGCCCTTTGTTGGGCTGAAGCTTTACTAATAGCTGTCACCAACAGGGATTCAACTCTGATTCTAGGATTGTATACCTATTAGAATGAAAAGAACAGAAGAGTAATTCTTTCTTCAGTTACTGAAAACAGTCGTGACCTAAAAGAAGTAAAGCCCACAGCTAATCTCATAATGAAGACACATTTATGGTCACTATAAACAAAGCACGCGCATCTTAATACAGAAGAACCCAGTGCGTTCAGTACTTTCAGGCATTTCCACCATCCTGGAAAGCGCAGGCTAACATGGAAACGCTCCTCCAAACACACAGATGGCTAACTTCAACCTTACACTTCCTAGTTTAATTGCAGTTCTACCAATTTTGCCTGATATACTAAAAATGCTGAAACACCTTGCAAAAAGGATTACCTCTCCATTTCTATAACTGATGTCCACTGTAATGTCAGCTGACATTAAAAACAGTATTTGTAACTTAGTTTATAGAAGTTACATGTTTTCAGCTTAAACGAAATGTCTGTCACCAAACCCAGGAATACTGTGTGTAAGTAAGTCAGTTTCCCAATAATGCCAATAAAATGCAATTAACGTATTCAAAAGATCTCTGAAGAAATAAAACATACACAATACATACTGACTGACCACTTCAAGCTGGCAAAAGTGCTTGGTACTCAGCACTGTTGCAATAACTTCAAAAACTTTTTCTAGTAGTGTGCCAAGAATAATCCCTAACTTTTACATCATGTCTGGCACCCAGTGGGAACTCAACTCCTATTACTCAAAATACTACACTGTCACCAATTCAATTCCAACTCACATGATCCCATAGGGTTTCTGAGACTCTACATCTCCATGGAAGCAGAACACCAACATCTTTCTTTCAAAGACTAGCAGTGGTTTCATACCGCCAACCTTTTGGTTAAAAATTGACTGCTTTAACCACTGTTCCACCAGGGCTCTTTAGTCTTATTACTACTCTTATACTTCTTAGATGAACACACAACCCAAAGCATCTACCATATGACAATGAAACAAACCAAAAAGAGCCAGGACAACTTCAAAAAATAAAAAAGACTTAGGGTTAAATGCTAAACACAAATTTATTTCTAATGGCCAGCTAGAGATCTAAAAATTAAACAGTATAAATATTACTATACTTCAAGTAAAATTAACATGTCAGTTCTTTACAGTTAAATATAATTAGAGAACACACTAAGAAGTCTTTAAGTATTAAAATCTGAAAATTAAAAAAAATAACAAACTCAAAAAATAAAAGAGACTTAGGGTTAAATGCTCAACACAAATTTAATTTCTAATGACCAGCTAGAAATCTGAAAATAAACAGGCACTAACTATAAACAAGAAACTTTATTCAATTAGTCTGTAATTGTAGCTACACAATCATTAATTTACAAAGTATAAAACTAAAGCATTTAAATGTGTACCTTTTGTTTTGCAAATCCAGGATCAATCACAAACACCACACCATCTATGGTCAATGATGTCTCTGCAATATTAGTGGATACAACTACCTGTTCAAAAATTACACAGTGTAAATGTCACTACACTTCAAATAAAATTAACATGGTAAGTTCTTTACAATTAAATATAATTAGAGAACACACTAAGAAGTCTTTAAGTATTTAAAAAGATGTTTTATACACAGCTTTGTAACACTACCTTTCTACCAATTGCTCCATTCTGTTTTTTTGGAGGCGGAGGTTCAAAAATCCTTTGCTGCTGCTGCGGTGGGAGTGTGGAGTACAATGGAATGATTTTAATGTCACCAACTTCAGGGCCTAAATCATCAACCTCTCGCTTTATTCTCTTACAGGCTTCATCAATTTCCTGCAAAATGCAAGTTTGTGTTTGAAAACAAAGAAACACACACTGAAACATTTTAAGTATTTATCACAATCCTGGTTCCACACAGCTTTATTACACCTATGAAACCTGTTTTCTTTTAAGACACTCTCTTTTTCAATCTAGTAATCAAAAGTGATTTAGCCAATTTCAGTGGGATCTCCAGGAACAGTTCAAGAAACTGTGATATCTGTATTCAAAACATAACCATCGTGTTTGGTTTCCACACCCTTTCAGGAGTTAAGATTTCCTAATACTCAACAAATTGTACAAAAATCAAAATTTATTACCTAGAATATTAACCTGTACTCACAACCTTTTCAATTTTTACACTCTAAAAGAAACCAACGTGCTAGATATTTCATATAAGCCAATTAGGCTCTAATGTCATGTGTCACTAACACAATTATATGCACGACTTGCTTCTTCACTGTGCCTAATGAGAACAAACACCTTTGTAATATCAACACTGATATTTAGAACTAGGCTAACCCAAGTATCTTACAGTATGTTAAAAAATTTCCCTAACCCCAGACAGCTTCCAATGCATTTTGCATTCAAATTTCAGTTAAAAGAGAGCAGACACAGTGAACACTGAGTGAGGGAAGGAGTGGTGGTAGTGGCTCTGGGGAGCATAAAAGGACTGCAGGAAGTGTGCAGGGAGTACATCAGAGGCTTAGGGAGTCTATCCAATAACTCAGTCACAGAAACTGTCCTTATACACAAATTACCTTACTCGAAAGACAATGCTACAAAAAAGAGCTGAAAAAGCCAAAGGAAAAATCACTTTATATCTTTATTAAATTACTGTATTTTCTCTGAAATAATTAAATCACAGTAAGTTTGTTTCCATAATAAAGAATACAAATTTCTACATACAGTGAAAACAAAATATTTTTGATCTATTTCAAATGTACCAGTTTTCTTAAGTAACAGGTCTTGAAAACTGACACGGCAAAGGATTACTAAGGATTGGTTATTGACAGCACCCCTGAAGATCCCTCAGTTTCTTTAAAAAAGGAAGCAAAATCCTTCTACCCAAAGGCAACAACGCAACAAAGAAAACAAATATTTTCAGGAAAAAGTGTTTTAAAATATCTAGTCTCTAGATTAGAATGCCCCCTGCTGGCATGCAAATACAAAATTGTCTTAACTCTTCTAAAAAAAAAAAAAAAAAAAAGAATATAGAGACTTGATTTTTCGAAAGTGAAGGAAAAATTGGAATATTTGCAGTTTTGTTAACTTGAACACATATATGATCAGTAAGTAAGGAGTCAGAAGCCACCAACTGATTATACGTATCAGAAAATTAAGTGCCCAAATTTTCAGTAAGAGTCTTGTATTTTGGCAAGAGAATAATAAATTTACTAGGACTAGACTGTTCCATCTGCTAAGCATGAATGGAGCTAAAACATAAGCAACACTTCATGGGATATAAAAAGCCATCTCGAAATGTTGGGAAAAAATCCTGTATCACTTACATTTTTAAATAAACACAGTCTTAAACACTACGTTTTAAAACACTGAGATAAAAAATTTTCCCTTAAATTTACTAAGCTTCCACAGACTCAATCACTGTCAGTTCTGAATGCCATAAAATGTATCTAAATTCATAAGAAAAACAAAGAGTTCCAAAAGGAAATGGGAGGTTCACTTTCAAGAAGCAAACCATCTGCTTAGTCATCAGGACTACTGAAATTATGACAGCTATCTATGTTTCTGCTATAAGGAAAGACTTCCAACTCCAGAAGAATCTGTATATGGCAGTGAATTAATTCAAACCCTACTAATTTACAGAGGCTGAACTCACTGCATATTGAAAAAACATTTTACAAAGCAAAATTACAGATAAAAAGAATGCGCTGCTTAAGAAAGGATATGTTTCAGTAGCTTCAAGTACCCACTTACAAACAATTGGTACTTCAGTCACCATCATTCTTATCTAACTCAGTACCGTAGCTCCCCCAAGGACATTTACTAGGCAGCACTACATTTTAACGATAGTTCCAGAAGCTCTGCTTAACAACATTAAATATGTTCTGGAATTCAACGTTTTTCCCCAACCCTTCACTAGCTTAAAATGATCTCTTCCCTTCCAAAATTAAATTAGCTCAGATGACTCTCAAAGCATTACTAGCATAAGTAGTCAAAATGGTAAGATAATGATTAATCAGTTTTACAATTTCATGAAATGACTAAATTTCAGAAGACTATTCAAATTTATCGAAACATACGTACTTAATTTTCCAGAATTTACCATCTGACTGACCAAATATATTTACAAAAAAGGTAGTAAAAGTG
This sequence comes from Heterohyrax brucei, assembly GCA_028571685.1. NCBI lineage: Eukaryota > Metazoa > Chordata > Mammalia > Hyracoidea > Procaviidae > Heterohyrax > Heterohyrax brucei. The sequence goes on along the minus strand of CM053143.1, from coordinate 171,039,725 downwards.
AGCAACAAAACCTTCGAATCAGCTCTACCTAACTAAACACAGTGAAAATTACATAAAACACATTACATACTCTGCTATTCTCCCTAAAGGTCTTCTAAGACTTGCCGCTGAAAAGGAACCTTAAAACTGTAACAAGACGCATGCAAATCAAGTTCACAACTACAGCAGCACTTTCTTTAATGAAAAGCATACAGATTCCAGCTCTGTACTTTTCTGCCTTCTTTAAGACCACGTAAGAACATGGCTTCAAGTAATTTACCTTTTCCTTTCAATTATAGGCACAAGTGCTCTGCAAGACTTTCATTTCCCAGGGAAAACCAAGGGGGTTCACACTCAGCTTTCCCTAGCTATGCGATTCTCCACTGCCAAAATACCAACCACCCAAAGCTGACTCATAGAAATGTCTTTTAGTTCCTCAGCATGAGGCCACCTGATAACTTCTGATAGAATTGTAACATGCTTGGTTTTCTGAACATAATGACTACTGAAAGTCACTTACAGGGAGAAAACAAGCTATACACTTTGGAGGTAGTAGCAGGCTGCAGAGACCAGGCATAAAAGAGAAGCTTCAATACTTCATTACAGAATAACTGCTGTTTATATGCCATCAAAAAGGCACTTGGTACTCCAGCATACAAAATAAAAAGAAACTCTACCACTCAAAATGCATAAAAAAGGACCGCGGCAGTAACTTCATAAATCTGAAAAAATAAATTTGAAACACATCTTATTTCCCCAAAGAACAAATGTGGTTCTGTATTAGGGAGCATTTTGTCCCACAGAGGACACGTGGCAAAGTTTGGGGGCATTTTTGGTTGTAACAACTGGAGTATGACAGGGGTGCAACTGATCTGTATCCAGTGATTGGGGGTACTGATCAATACCCTACAAATGCAGAGCGCATCCACAACAAAGAATGTTAGGGTAACAGTGCGGAGGTTGAGAAACCTTGCTCTACAGAAAGGAAACCATGGCCAACGGGCACAGTGGTAATAAACGACAAACTCTAAGAACTCCAAGAATAAAAACATTACTCAGTGTTCTGTACCCTTCAACTCAACAGTAGTCACTCAAAACATTACATACCAAGTACTCTCATAAGACAGTTCTCTTGATAGTGGAAGGATGCAGTACACAGCAGACCCTCAGTATGTGACAGAAACTAAGGCAGTTTCCTGTAACACTACTTAAGGTTGTCACTACGTGTACCACAGGCATACAGGCCAAAACGATCCTTTGGAGCAGGGATCCTTAAACCTGAGCATGTATAAAAGCTGTCTGAGGAGCTTCTTAAAACCACAGAATCCAATGACCGTACTTGAGAAACAGTGTTTCAGAGCAGGGGTGAGGGACAGTGGCTATCAGATCTTTTACTGTAAAGGGTCAAAATATTTCAGACTCTGCATCCACATACCACCTCTTGGGCACAGTTTTCTTCACTTTTATTTGTAAACACCAGAAAAATGTAAAAACGTTCTTAGTGGGCTGTGCAAGAATGAAAAACAGGAGGTAGGCCAGCACATGGACACTAGTAAGTATAATTAAGTACAATTATATAAACATCAGTGTTTAGTTCCTCTCCTCATCAGCCACATTTCAAATGCTCAAAAGCTGTTAACTGTGGCTACCATGAGGAACAGCACTGATACACTACATTCTTACCATCAAAGGCCAGTTCTACTGGGCAGTACTGTAGCAGAACCTTGCTACTCAGCCCTTGAGAAGTAGCACCAGCCCCAGCTCTAAGTTACTAGACTTTCTGGACATACCCAGGCCTATACAAGCAGACTCTGCCCACAGAAGAGTTTTCTAAGCGATGTGTATATATACAGTAATTTGGGAAGCACCATTCTAGAAAATTCACAAAGCCCATTAAAGAAAATAAACAGCTCCAGCAAGACCTCTTCTAAAAGGCTTTCTAGATAGCTTGTTTTAACCTTATACAGCCACTCAAGAATTTTGCAGTACGTCTATAAACACACTGTTACAAGCACATTTCGAAAATGCTATAACTGAGAATACAATACACTGAGATAAAGTAAAATCAAGACACTAAAGCAATCTCCTCCAATCCTCAGTGAGTATACTCAACAAAACAAAACACACAGATGTGTTGTGTTCACCTGCAAATCCATAACTAGCTATGCTATCCTGATTTCAAAGCAAGTGATTCAAATTTGTACCTTGGTGAAACTACAAATGACTATGTAGTACATACCACCCACTCTCGCAAAATTTTTTTTTAGTCAACCAAACCTGTTAACAGCAAGTCAACCCCAACTCAGTGCAACCCTACAGAACACAGTAGAACTGCTCCATAGTTTCCAAGAAGCCCCTGGTGGACTCAACTGCTGACCTTTTGGGTTAGCAACTGCAGGTCTTAACCACTATGGCACCTGGATAGATCTCTCCACATCTGAGGCAACCGATTGCAAAATACTGAAATTTTAAAAAATGTTTAAATGCTTAACACAGTCAACTGTATCACAAACACTAAAAACCAAAACCAAGCCTGTTGTCACTGAGTCTATGCCAACTCACAGTGACCCTCCAAGGAAAGAACAAAACCACCCCATAAGATTTCCAAGAGCAGTTGGCAGATTTGAACTGCTGACCCTCTGGTTAGCAGCCAAAACCTTAACCAGTGCATCTAGTGGTATAAAAAAGTATTCTTGGAGTATTTTGACAAAAAGGTTTTCTATACAAATACAGTCTGGATGAAAAAAAACTTTGAAAGTTTGCTTAAAAAATGACTAATAGAGTCGACCCTTGGTATCTGTGGGGGACTGGTTACGAAACCCTGGTGGGTACCAAATGGACAGAAGCTCAAGTCCATTACAGAAAATGATGGAGTATTGGAATACATCCTACCCATAACCTCCCATACACCTCAAATCATCTTTAGATTACTTATAATGTCAGATACCATGTAAATGCTATGGTAAATAGTTGTTTACAGTACTATTAAAGGAGCGATGACAAGACGAGAAAGGCAAACAAGGCTCCAACAAGCACAAGGATCTATGAAATGCTGGGAGGCCTACACATCATTTCATTTCTATGAATTCAGCATAGTTCTTTTTGGAACTTTATTTCCCTGAATATTTTCAATCCATGGCTTGCTTGAATCCACAGAGGTGGAAGGAAACGTCTGATACAGAAGACCAACAATTGTATGTGACATTTTTAAATTTAAAGGTACTGCACAATATATACCAAAGCCTAAGCAATGAAACAAATAAAGACAATACCTCTTGGCCGGTTAAGAAAAGCAAAAGATCTCCTTCCTCCTCTTCACACATATGAATCTGAATCACTGTTCGAATTGCTGCTTCAAGATAATCTCTTTCAGGTTCCGGAGTATAAAAGATCTCAACAGGATGTGTACGTCCAGGAATAGTTAATAGAGGACAGTTATCAAAGTAAATCTGGAATTTTCCTGCATCTAGAGTAGCACTCATTACTATAACCTGAAAAAAAAGAGTGTATTACTGGAAGCTGTCTTCAAAGGGTTCTTCTTATATAGTCTTAGAGAAGACAGAAAAGTACCATGTTTACTGACTTGTGTATCAGTTACAAAGAAACCCATAAAAGTCTTCAAATGCAGTAATTAAAAAACGAAATACAGAAAGGCTAAGTTGTAGAAGATCTGAAACTACCTCAGTATAAAACAAAAACAACAAACCTAATGCCCAATAAACTACAATATATCCTCATGTAACTGTACTTTAAAAATCCAAGTTTCCACAATTACACGATATATGAAAGCCCTGGAAAAGAATACTGGTATGCAGTAAGATTTTCAGTATGCTTATTAATACATAACACCACGTATGGGCGGAGGAAACGCCCTAACTAAACAATCAGCAGACCAGGTGACAATTCTCTCCCATCTTCCAAATTATCTTTGGTGAACCTGACTTCTTTTGAAAAAATTCTAAAATAAACAAGGGTCCTCTATGATGTGGAACACCACAGCAACAGTCACTCAATGCAGAGGGGCTCCATGATTATGTAGTTACTCTCTATGTAAATCATAAATGATTTAATCCATTAAAAATTTCCTTATATAGAAGGCTTCCGTATAAAACATTCTACTAGAGCTGTTCTACTTTCATCTGAGTGTCTTCTTCAAGCCTGGAGCATCTAGTTTAAGCAATAATGGCAGTATTCATCAATTCTTCAAATGTATAAATTCAATTTTTGTAAATATTTACATACTGACCTCAATTTTTTAAGGAACAGAATCTTCCTGCCCAATGCACAATCTTTCTATATACACACATTTCCATGGGATAATGTATCTAAGTAAGTTCCAATGAAATGTTAAGCACAAACAAACAAAAAATGCAAAAACTTCACCTACATCAAAGGACAGATACATCGAGAAAAAACTTAGTTTTAAGCCTGTTATCAACACAGTAATACTGACCAAAGTGTCAGTGGTTCAGCAGACAGAAAAGGAGACAGAAGAGTAAGCAAATGCATTTCTGAGAAACTGCTCTTTCTGGGTGCAGTTACTGCTTCCTCTCCAGCATTAGAACAGGTGTTCATGTTGGGTCAAGGACATGAATTAGAAGAACACAGCTTTAACCCTTAAAAGAAGGAAGCCTCTGGACTTCCTACAGAGAGTGAGCAGCAAAGTTATCAAAGTGTGTCATGTGACTGGGTTAAAAGAACTCAGTGGGCTAGAAATTGAGATTTTGCTTTAAAGTGTTTTTCCAAAAAGTAGGAGATGTATACTCAAGTCTAAAATGAAGATACAACAAAATGGTCAGAAACAAAAACACTATGGTATTCACTGACTGCTTTTTATACCTGAAAAGATACTCTGAAGGTCCATGATTAGTCATCAGCATGAGTTTCCTGTGTATTTTTACACAGGTACATTTTATGAACTAAATGGATAAAAGAAATTATTTCACCTTTAAATCTGATCTCTGTCTTACAACTTCCTTCAGGACACCCATGAGGATATCTGTAGCCAAGGTCCTTTCATGAGCCTCATCAAGAATTATCACACCGTAACGTTCCAGGAGGGGATCATTCATAGCTTCACGAAGTAACATCCCGTCAGTCATATACCTACATGCACAAAGAACACAGTGGTCAAACTTCATTTAGGCCATTTTAAAACTAATCTTCATGGCATAAAAATGAAACAGAGATTATTTACGCCTAAATTAAAATTTCTCCCAACAAATGTGCTTACTGTGTGTTTCACGATCAACTATAAAACTAAGCTTTGAGAAAATTTTTTAAGACAAACCTGATTATGGAATATAATGATTACACGGTTTCTCACAAATCCCCAGCCAAAAGGTGTCATTTAAGTAAATAAATTTCTTAGTATATTTCAAAATATACAAATATTCAGCCTACTAAACAAATCATTTTAAGTTGCTTCACAACATTACACCACTCAAATGTTATCACATGCAAACTGATGTCCTAATAACTCCACATGTGATAAGCTAACAGGAAGCTCCTGGTTCAAAAGGCTGACAGGGCAAGTGAGTCTCCTTTCTTCCTCTGTAATTCAGTAAAATGACTATACAGCAGCACAAAAAAGGAATCCATTCACAGAGGTACTAGGGCAGTCTCTGCACTTTTAAGAAGGTGAATGGCATGAGACTGATCAATGAGCCAAGAAGACAGGGAAAACAGGCTCCAAGACGGCTTGAGACTAATGGAATCCTGGCAATCAGCTGAAGGATATCTGCAGAATGGCAGTGTGGGTCACCCACCCATCTCTCTCCACTCCACTCCTCTGCAAGACCAAAGGACTACCTGCCTGTAAATGCTGAAGCCATAGCTCAGTGGGGTCAATAAAAATAAAAAAAAAAAAAAAATGACTTGAGACTGCATCAGCATGAGACCAGAAGAATCAGATGGCTGGCCATCACCAAAGTCAGTTGACACAATGTACAGTTCCTGATATAGCACCAAAAAAAGAGCTGTGCAGTTCAAGAACTTTACTGAAAGATCAGAACTGATGGCCCAACAGCCTGGAGGGTGCCCTGAGAACATGGCCCTTAGACTTGCTGCTGCCCCCAGAACTGAAACCAGTACTGAGATCAACTCTTCAGACACGAACAGACTGGATTCAGGGACATGTTGGTGTATGTACTTTATATACTTGTATGAGGCTGTCCTACTGGTTTCTTTCTAAAGGGGAGAGGAGAGAGTGGAAAGGAGGGGACATGTGTTCTTTTAAGAGGATACTAGAAGAGTTAAAAGGAGTGTGCTCTTGTGAGTGGGTGACTACATCAACTTGTGACCAGAAGAACTGGATGGTGCCCAGCCACCACCAGTGACAGCAGTGATGGAGTTCGCAAAGTTGAGTCTCGCTGGTAACACAAGAATAAAAAGGGTGCACCCTGAGCTCTCCATTAAAAGATCACAAGTGATGTTCCATGGGCCTCGGAGTTCCCCTGGGAGCATGGCCCCTGGCCATGATGCTGCCCCTGTCCATAAACCATAATGGAGGTCAACTCTCGAACAGGGATCGATTGGACTTGGTGACACACAGTGACAGTGTGTGCACTTCATAGTTCTGTGCTTCTATAGAATGTCATCCTGTTGACCTCTTACTGCAGTTAAGGGGAATGGGTGGAGAAGAGGTGATAGGAGTTTGCTGTGAGGATAAGACACGTATGGAACAGAGAGGAAGAGTGTGCTGACACTGGACAGGGAAAGCAGTGGGAGCTGCATATAGGTGGGCATGCAAGTTTATAAAGGAACGTACACTTTCATTCAATCATTTAAAAAAAGTGTGCTGTCACAGGGTGAGGACAGCAGAGAGAGATGCAGACATGCAAAATTGATTTGGATTGTATACTTTCACTTAATCATTATCTCATGATAATTAATAAAATATGACTTTATTAAAAAATAAAAGTCATCACTAATGGCCACACACCATGTGAGTACCTTTTTCAAGAACTAATCTTTCATACATGAAACCGGTATTCTAATAAATGCAATCTTCTTGGTGAAGTTCAATTCACCAAACACAGAGTCTACAAGAGACATGAATCCTATTCTTTACTTCACCTAAAGTTAATCTGGAAGACTTCTGGCAAACAAATCCATCTTTACTCCATATATAGGTTTTTTGCTTCTTTCTTCTTCAATCATATTTAAAAAATAAAACTCCTAACTGTATTTCTGGAATTAAAGGCAACATCAGCTCCAAGATTATTTTATTAAAGACTATGAAAGAAAAAAACATGGCAAATTAAACTATGACTCACTGTCTTCAATGTCTTAATGACAGTCCCACACAGTGTATGAATCAGCTACACTGCAGCCTCGAGCTGCCTGGAAATCTTTCGTCTTTCTGCATAACATTTGGCAATTCTCTTGCTTTCAGATGTATTACTAACATGATAGGCAATCATTTCTGTACATTATCTCAGCCACAAAATACAATAAAGTTTCACCTACATGTGGTAACTTTCTCAGATCAACAAGCACCTGCTTGATTGCTTTGTAAGGGAAAAAAAAATTTAACTGGTCACTTTTCCAAAGCTGCTCAGCTTCCAAACCTTGCTGGATACTCAGTAACTACTCACTTCAACAGTGAATTCCAGGGTAGTCATTCTGAGGGCAATTTAACTCACAAATAAACTTAACGTGTACAGTTTCAATGAAAACACCCCAGGACTGTCAACTTCGTTATTTTACTGGGTACCTGATTAGCTATTGCAAGTACTGCTATGTTTGGGGACAGGAATCTAAAAACCTTGTTAGAAGTACAAATTTTGGAGCCCTACCTCAGACCCACTGAATCAGAGCTCTTGAAGATGGGACACCGCAATCTGTGTCTAACAAGCTTCCACATGTGACTCTGACATTTGCTCAAATTTGAGAAGCACTGAGTCTCATCAGCAATGGGTTGGTCAGTGTAAAACTAATCAAGCCACTCAAGAGCCAGATTAAACAAGATAGGTGACTAAAGCTGTACAAACATTCTTGGAAACAAGTAAAAAAACAGTTGAGGTTTCCAGACAAGGTGAAATAGTGGTCCTGAGTGGAAAAAAAAAAAACCGTTTAAGTGTGCCAAGTAGTACCAACCTACCTTGCTAAGTTAAGGTGTTTTTTTGGTAATCTGCACATGCAGACAGCACAATACAACTACCACATCAGAACCACAGTACAAGCTACCAACTCTGACGCCAGCCAGCTGACCTCACCTGTTCTGATCTGAACAAAGCATCCCAAGTTGTCTTTTCCAAAGAAAAATCACGGGGGGGGGGGGGGGGGGGAGAGGAAGAGATCAGAAAGCTGGGAAACGTTTTCAAAAATAAAAGCCAGGTTAAAAACAAACAACAAAAAATGAGTAACAAACTATAAATGAAACCAAATCAAAGCCACTGCCATCCAGTAGATTCTGACTCACAGCGACCCCACAGGAATGAGAACTGCCCCACAGAGTCTCCAAGAAGTGCCCCGGTGGATCTGAACTTACCTTTTGGTTAGCAGCAACAGCACTTAACAATTTACATCACCAGGGTTTGTGTATTTATGTTATTACTAACTTTGATGAATGTCATGAGTAATGCTTCAGGTGAAGAGATAAAAAAGCTGTAAGTACAAGAACTATCACCAGTAACTTCATGTTATATATTTTGGCGTTGGGGGGAGGACGGTGTGCAGTCCTAAGATAAACTTCCTGAATCCCCACCACAAACCTTATACCGTCTACAAAATACAAGGCAGATTAAAGAGTTAAAACAGAAACAATACACTACAACACATGGATTAAATTATTTGAAACAATTCTGGCCAAGGTATGGCACAAAATCAGACAATCATAAAACTAGTTGATTCAAAAGTCAAATTTTTACATGGCATAAAGTGTCGTAAGTACCAACTGGACAGAAACCACAACTTATCTCAAGAGCTCCTACAAATCAAGAAGAAAAAGGCCAACCAAGCACGCAGTGACAAAGGTGGGGTCTGCCCACCTTGCTCCTTTGCCACTGCAGTCAGTGACAGCAACACACGAAGGCTTCCTCGATCACTTCATGTTTCCAATCTAAAAGCATTAACTCTCAGACTAGTTTCATATAAACCTCAATATTCTGTTAGAAGCCCACCTGCAATCTGAGATTTTACACATGCTTGTATTTGCTTTGGGAGGACACAGGGACATTTACTTTATACTGCTGTAACACGCACTGCACTGCAACACACAAGGCACTCAATCATTAGTCGATGTAACACTAAGCGTTATCTGTATAAATAGATTCCTAATAATGCACTATCTCAGTAATTCTGCAGCTTGGGAAAAAAATAAAAAGGGAACCGTAATTTCAAATACTATGATGTTTTACCACAGGTAAAAGACCATCAAACTGTTTCCTTCCCCCCTTCAAAGTCAACTACAGGGGAAGGCTTCTAAAAATCCATTGCAGAGGTGCTACCAGTCATCTGATTTCAGATGTTAAAACAAGCATCAGCCTCTTCTTCATTACATCAAAATGAACTAATGTATTTTCCACCTACTAGACTGTGAGCTGGAAATCCTGGTGGCATAGTGATTAAGAGCTACAGTTGCTAATCAAAAGGTCAGCAGCTCAGATCTACCAGGTGCTCCGTGGAAACAAGGGAGCACTTTTGCTCTGTCCTACAGGGTTGCTGGAAAGCCTGGTGGCCTAGTGGTTAAGTGGTTTAGCTGCTAACTAAAAGGTCAGCAGTTCAAATCCACCAGGCACTTTTTAGAAACTCTACGGGACAGTTCTACTCTGTCCACTGGGTCACTATGAGATGGAATTGACTCGACAGCACTGGGTTTGGTTTGTGGTTTTAGTTTGGAAGCTACCCCATTTTTTCCCCTTTCATAAATTCCATTCTAAGACAGCAAACACACTAAAAAGAATGCTTCCAGGAAAAAAAAAAAGAGGTGAGAACACGCAAGCACACAACAAAATATAAAAACCACTTAGCAGTGGTGGCTTTGTAGACAACTTGTCCATTGGGACTGGATGGCTAGTCTAACAGCACGTGACTTTTACTAGAATCCACTACTTGCAAACAGCAAAAGATCAGACCTAGGACTTAGAATTTATGCAACAAAGCAATACTTCTGAACCAGTATGCTTCCCCTAAACACTGAAGAAATTCTCTCTGGGTCTTTACATAGAACAACCTAAAGATACACTAATGTAGCTAAAGTTATCTCAAAAAACTTCTTTAACTAGTAAACAAGTATTAATTCAAGGGTCGCCAAGAGTCAGATCCCGACTTGACGGCACTTGGCTTGGCTACCAACCTTCTATGGTGAAAACTAAAGACTTTTTTATCTTGGCTATCCAAGAGATACACAAGCATTTCATACCTACAGACGTATACACATACACGAAGAAAGCTAGTAGACTGTACTGATAGGTGTCTGGTATGTTCACTATGCCTATTTTAACTATGTAACTGATCTTCAAACAGTTAAATCTTTACCTCTTTTTAACACCTGAAATCTCAAGAAATGATACTGGTAAGACTGGTGGCTGGTGGACACAAGGTGCACTGGCCAGGAATTGAACCAGTCTCCTATATGGAAGGTAACACTTCTACCCCTGAATCACCACTGCTCTAAAAACTACCACTCAACTACTGTCGTCATTTGCCACCCAGTCAATTCTGACTTGTGACAGCCCCGTATAAGCAGAGTACAACTGCTCCACAGGGTTTTCCAGGCTATGACCTTTCGGAAGCAGATTGCTAGGTCTTCTGAGATATCGTGAGGTTGGGGGTGGGGGAAAGATCAGAAATGCCGACCTTTCAGTCAGTGGGTTGTTAGGTGCCACCAAGTCATTTTGAGACTCACAGCGACCCTATGTTAGAGTAGAACTAACTGCCCAACAGAGTTCCTAGGCTGAGCTGCAATGTTTATGGGAGCAAATAGCCAGGTCCTTCTCTCCCATAGCTGCTGGGTGGGTGGAACCTTTTAGTCAGCACTAAGTGTTTACAGTTTAACAGCGATGGTTTCCTAAACTATCGCCAGCCCAGCCTACTATTATTACACACGAAAAAAGCCAGCCTTGAGAAATTTTTTTTTTTTTTTGCTCTTCTAAGTAACCTAAGGTTAGTAACAAAAACTCTGGTGGTCTGGTGGTCAAGAGTTCAGCTGCTAACCAAAACACCAGTAATTCAAATCTACCAAGGGTTCCTTGGAAACCCTATGGAGCAGTTCTACTTGTCCCATGGGGTAGCTAGGAGCTTACATCAAACCAAGAGCAATCTTTTTTCTTCTTTCCTAATGGCAGTAACACACTCTTTTTATATGTTAAGTGTTAAAAAAATCTAGGTTAGCAAACCCAGCTCTGTGGCAGATCGTAGAAGAAAATCTAATAAGCTTACTGTAATCTGGAATCAGTATTTTAAAAAGTTTAAAGAAGTCTACAAGAAAGTTGCGGAGTACAAGCAAGGCCAACAAACAAACGTCAGTTGAGTTTCTACATACCAACCACAAGAAATATGAAAGGGAAAATTAAGGCAACAATTCAATTTACAGTAGCATCTCAAAGAATACAATGTCTAGAGATAAATCTAACTAGGGGCATTAAAGACTTACACAATGAAAACTATGAAACACTACTGACAGGGATTAAAGAAAACTTAAATGAAAAGATGCTCCATATTCATGGATTGGGAGACTTAGTATTCTTAAGATGTCAATACTATCCAAAGCAATCTATATATGCAGCAAAATCCTGATAAAAATTCCAACAACCTTCTTTATAAAAATAGAAAAACTAACCATCATCTTTATATAGAATGACAAGAGGCCTCGAATTACTCAAGAAAGAACAATGTAGGAAGATTCACACTTCCTGATTTTAAAAACATCCTATACAGTAATCAAAAGAGTCTGGTATAACACAACAGGCACACAGACCAATGGAAAAGAACCGCAAGTCCAGAAATAATCCACAAATCTAGGATCAATTGATTTTTCACAAGGGTACTAATAAATCCACTTGATTAGGAAAGACAATTCTCTTTAATAAATCGTACTGACAAAACTGGATTTTTACATACAGAAAAATGAAGCAGAACCTATATGCAAACTGAAAATGGATTAAGGACCTGAAAGTGCAAACGAAAACCATAAAATTCTTAGAAGGAGCAGTGGCAATGCTGCCAGGCCTAGCTGTCAACAATGCGTTACCTAATACCAAAAGCACAAATGGCAAAAGACAGACAGATAAACCCCAAACCAAACCAACTGCTGTCACATCGATTCTGACTCATGGCAACCCTACAAACACATGAGACCTCACAAAAACTGAACACTTTTTTTCACCAAAACTTTACCAAAAACTGAAGGCAAGCTATTTACTGAGAGAATACCTTTGGAAACCATAAACCAAAAAAAAAAAAACCAAACCCTCTGCTGTCGAGATGATTCCGACTCATAACGACCCTATAGGTCAGAGTAAAATTGCCCCAAAGCTTCCAAGGAAAGTTTGGTGGATCTGAACTTTTGGTTAGCAGCTGTAGCACTTAACCACCACACCACCAGGGTATCCTCGGAAACCATGTACCCAACAAAAACCTAATAATCAATATACATAAAATGTAACAAAAGATAAGTAATTCAATCACTTAAGAGGCAAAGGACTTGAAGAGACACTTCACCAACAAGCATACTCAACTGCCGACCAAACACACGAAAAGATTTGCAGCATCATTAGCCATCAAAGAAATACAAATCAAAACCACAATTAGATTATCACTTCACTCCCACAGAATGGCTAAGATTAAAAGAGAAAGTAACAAATGTTGGAGTGGATGGGAGGAAACTGGAATCCAAGTGGTTACCAGGGGCAGGAAGGAGAAAGAGGAGGATTAACTGTGATGGAAAAAGTTATGTGACAGGAATATTTATAACAACAAACAGTAGCTGCTGAGGGTGCTTATGTACAACCAACACCTCGTGAGGTTTGATTCCTTGGTTTGGAGGGCCACAGTTTCATAGGACATCCCGGTTAACTGGTCTAGTAACATATTAATGTTTCTGTTCTACTTCCTAGTTTGCTGTTCACTGTCTAGGGTCTTACAGGCTCACAAAGAGTCATCCATGGCAAAACATTGAGTCCCAGTCATCTGAAGCAATAGGAAAATCAGGAACAAACGTAATGCCATCGAGCAGATAGTCACAGCGACCCTACAGGGCAGAGTAGAACTGTCCCAGTTTCTAAGAAGCTCCTGGCAGATCTGAACTACCAAGCTTTTTGTTAGCAGCTACAGCACTTAAACCACTGGATATAGAATGGGTAGTTAACTGCCTCCATGAACAGATGCCTCCTTCGCCACAAGACCAGAAAAACTGGACGGTGTCTGGATACTATTACTGAATATTTTGATCAAGGATTACATAGAAGAGCCCTGATCAAGAAGGGGAAAATGCAGACCAGAATTTCAAATTCTCACAGACTCTACATTTGCTGGAGCCATGGAGAGTGAAGAATTCCTGAAATGACTGCCCTGAGATAACCTTTAAACCTTAAAACATAAATGTCCCAATTATTTAGCTTTAAAAGAATGACTGCCTCAAACATTATGCTCCTTTAAGAACAATCTGTATCAGACCAAGCTGACAACTGCTAGCTCTAAAGATTAGACGGAACCCTGGAGGACTGGGAATTTATGTCAGTAAGGGAGGAACAAATCAGAAAAAGAGTGTGAGAACTGTTACACAACTCAAACAAGGTAACCAACACCCCAAAATTGCACATGTAGAAGCTGTTGAATTGGTGTGTATGTTCTCAACAAAATAAAATTTAGAAGAAAAAAAGTCTACTTACAGTTTCAGCTAAAAATGTGCCAAAAGTACTGTCACTATGTGCTATTTAAATACAAGCCACTTGTCACTCCCTAGTAACTGAACTAGTCTCTCAAACATGCACCTTTCTGAAAACCTATCCTTTCTCCACTTTCCACCTACAGACACAATACTGAATACAATTTTCTCACCACCCAATTTCCCAATTCTCTTCTCCCTATTCAACTGCAGTGTATCAAGAAAAAGTCAATGTATAATATATCAAGTAGCAGATAATAAAATTATTCCTACCAAGGAACAAAACGTGTACGCTACTATCCTCAAATTCATGACATTATTTGCTTTCTTAAGAGTATAAAATCATGAGCTATGATTAATGGTTTAGTTTTTGTGGTGATGAAAACCAAGGTCGCACCACACTGTGAATGTGATTAACGCCAACGACCTGTGCACTTACAGTGGTTAAAACAAAGTTTGTATGTATTTTGGCACAATCAAAAAAATGAGCTATGAATAACTGTTTTCTTACTTACACTGTAATTAAAAATGAGCAATAATACACTTACTCTAAACTAACAGAATTAAGGTTAAGACAAGTTAAAAACGCGTCTCATAAAATCGTAACAATTTTAAAATTCAGCTGTTATTATTAAGTATGTCATGGAATTTATTACCACAAAGTTCCAGTGAGATATATATATAAAACTTAGACAAAAATGACACGAAATAAAGTGACTAGATCTCTTGATTATGAAAAATTTTAAGGCTGAAATACTGTAGTTATAGTTTTAAAAATTATCTTTTAGACATAAATATTTACCAATGATACTATATATCTAGGATTTGCTTTAGAATAACATGAAACAGTGGAAAAGGTTCCTGTATGCACAAAACCAGAATGGCCATGGCTCAAGGCGAGTGATAAACACACGGAGTTCATCACACTGCTTTATTTATGCATGCATTCACAAGTTTCTATAAAAACAGTAAAAAAATCACATGACACATGCAACAAAACCTTGTGTCTCATTTACTAGAGTGCTACACATCTCTGCCATAACCCTGGTATTTAATGCCCATATAATGTTCAGTTCAAAACCATCTGTTACGTAACAAAGAACACGTTACCCAAAATGACTTAAATGTTATATAAATGAAGACTAAGGACGCAAAAGCAGAAAGGGGGAAAAAAATCTCAAAAGAAATTACCATCAGACTACACAAATCCCACCTTATGCAGACTCCAAGATAAAAATAAAAAATTAGGCAAGTTAAAATTTAAGAGAACTCAATATGATAGTCACTTGCATCACAGCTACAAGGAAGAGGACAAGGACCTTGAGAGGAGGCTCCAGGAGCATATCACCGAACAAGCGTCCCTCTGAGTTCACAACACATACCTGCTAATAGTTGTATAATAAACATTAGAAGCCTCCTCCTACCCAAATAAATCACATTCCACCCCACACATTATTCCTGCTCAAAATGGCTGTCTTTTGCTGAGATAAACCACTACTTTGGTATCACACGTAAATGATACATCAGAATGCTTCTACTGAAACCACACGTTACAGTATCAGTAACATTTCACCTAAGACACAGTACCAAAGAACTTAAAATCTGATCTCTGGATTGTACTTTCTACTTAAGGGCTGTATTTATTCCTATTACTAAAAAGAATCCATAGTAAAAAAAAAATCACCCAGTAGTAAGTCTAACAGGTTCTACTTTGGACAATTATAAATTTAGATGACTTCAGGTTTTACTAGCTAACCCCCATCTAGCGGCTGAAAACTAAGAAAAGAGAAAGAGAAGTGTCAGGTTTTCAAGATAGTACTTACTTAAGAATGGTTTTTGCACTACTGCAGTCTTCAAATCGAATGGAGTAACCAACTTCCTGGCCCAACATGACATCCATTTCATCTGCAACTCTCTGAGCCACACTCATTGCAGCCACTCTCCTGGGCTGAGTACAGGCAACTCCTCTCTTGGGTCCTGGTAATGACCGCATGTACTCCACACACCACTGTGGAATCTGTCAAATAATTTAATATTTAAATTAACTCTGTTCTACCTGAACATAGAGTAGATTTAACATGAAGTGTTTTCTCTTATTCCAGTAATTTAAAACAAAATCAAATCTGACCAAATGACAAACAGAATTATTTATGCCTCTAACTTACATCACATAAACTCTCTAAGCCAAGAAGGGTCATACGTAACAGTGATAGGACATAACTGTACTTCTGCCTGGGCTAAGAGCACTGAGGCTTTGATGAATATATTTATGACAAATTCTAGTAACCAATGTTAGCTGACAGAAACTCACAGGAAATTACAGCTTCTAAATTCCTATACAACTCAAGTTATACAAATGCGGGCAAAAGCAGGAATCATATCTTATTGCAGTTATGAAGCTAATCTTTTAACTCAATTCAATCTATTTTGTAAGGAGCAGAATCTAACTCCTAACACCTAACCCTTTTGTTCTGCCATCCTCTGGCCAACAGCAAGAGCTTAAGTCCACCTTACAATAACTGCCAATCTCAAATTCAAGAGGAGCAGGTAACACTACTTTCCTGAAGACAAGACATGCAAGTGAAAAGACAAAGTGACAAAAAAATTCTAAAAAGCCCAAATGAGCTGTCATGAAGTCAGTGCACTTCTTCTCTGTTCCACCGTCAATAGAAAACAACATATTCTCTAATTTCATGGGTCTCCTCTAGTCACATAACTGGAAAAAGAACTATGGGGTAAAAATCTAAGGTTCCATATCCACTACATCAACAGCAGGGATGCAGTGATACAAGAAAAACATGACTGAATTCCCACGAGAGGCTTCAAAAGGCCATCAGATTTTAATGGTACAAGAAATACAGCTTTCTCAGTAATCTGTACAAAGATACCCCAAAAAGAGTATTAGCTCTTCATCTTATCATTACTACATTTTTGTCAGATTACTACACTATTACTACATTTTTATCAGGTTATGCCTGCAATTTGGGGATAACTTGCCATCGACCAACATCTGAATTGGAGAGGATGACTATGCTGCTTCTTTAAGAAATCTAACAACAGAGATCTTTAAAGGCTTCAAAGTCTTCAAGGAACAAAAAACCCTGAAACAGCAGTGTCTTTATACTTAGATAGCCAAAAAAAATTGGTCTTTTGGGTGGTCTTCCAAAAAAATTGTGTGCAATACCACTTCAGTCACCCTCTTACAAAGCCCAAATATACATTAAAAGACCAAGAAAAATGAAATTTACAAAAAAAATTCACTGGCAAATTAACGATATTGAAAATTAATTCACAGTTCCCAAGGACATCCACCCATCTTTCTTCAATTTGCTTTAAGTAAAATGGAAAGCTTACTCCCATTGAAAAAGCAAGACAATGTCAGTTAATGAAACAGTTTTTACTCTTGATCGCAGGGCCCTTCTATACTCTTGAAAAAGGATGCTAAATGATTAAAAATAAACAATAAAAATTATGGAACTATTAATATATACTATTCAACTCATTTTTATCTTAACAAGTAACATTTTCTATTAAAAAATACTAACGTCTGGCTGGAAAGATGACAGCTAGGATTCTCATGTCTGCGTTAATATTCGGTACGTTGCAACACATTGTTGTGGTTGCAGTATATGAAGAAAATTACTGGGACTTCACAGACCCTACGACATCTGGAAAACTGCTGAGTTAATCCATCTATTCCCATGTATAAACAGAAGAGCATTAGGAAGGGAAGCAGATCCTGACATACACAGGACTCCAGCTTGTTGGAGCCAACAATCAGCTCTCACAACTTCAGCTCAGCTTCTCCCCTTCCCCCACTTGAGGCCATTCTTATAAAAAATGATTCTCAATTTAATATTCTTACACATTATCCTGGGTGGTCTTATTTACTTCTCCCTAACTTTTAGTACATCCTATACAACAGAGCATATCTTAACTCGAGCTTCCATATCAGATCTAGTGGTCATCTCCATCTGAAGAGTAAGCTTGTTGGTACTGCAAGTTCAACTGTCTAAAATACTTAAGTTGTTCACACATTTGCTACTTAATAAACAGCTGTATGTTGACTCTAACCCATCCTCTTTTCTCCATTCCCATTGCCTTTTGAAGTGGAAAGACTTTTCCCACAACATTCTAAATGGTCAGTCTTCAATATTCTCATTCCTCCTCTCTAATGGCTTCCACTTACCAGCCTCACCTGCTCCACTCCCCTCCACCCCTTCACACATACCGTACACTGGCCAGGACCTGGGATGTTTGTCCTACTGTAAACTTCCCTTGCTGTGCTATCCCTACGTCTGCACTATCTTCCGTTTCTTAAATATGCAGACAGTATATACTGATTAAATTGCAATGTAAAACGTCTTTACTGTGGAAGTTAGTGAAAGTTTAAAGTCATTACACCTCAGATTTTTTATTTCTATAGGCACAAGGTAACTAAAATGGCTGACTACTCTTTAACAGGCTTTGAGTCAAAGCTTTAAGAGCCAAAGGCATTTGCAAACACTGTTGACAGAGTAGTTAGGAGCTATGACAAGTAGTTCAAATCTACCAGGTGCTCCTTGGAAACTATGGGGCAGTTCTCTGTCCTGTAAGGCAGCTATGAGCCACAATCAACTCAACGGCAGTGTGCTTAAAAAATCATTCGGTGAAATTCACTAGTCTGTTCAGTTTCCTGTCTGAGTCTCCCCAAAGCCCTAAAATCCTGAATATTCAAGTATCCAGAGAATACCAAATATTCTAAATAATCACTAACCTCCTGTTTCAAGCTAACATGACCTTCTCCTACATTTTTACTAAACAGTCAAACTCATTTCTGAAATAGTTCATCTTATCAGACCAAACAGCAGTAATAAAAGATAAATATAACTTGGGGTGTGGGACAAAGGAACAAAGTTTTAAGCTGAGCACATCTAAGTCCATAAGCTACAGAACTCCAAGGAACCCCCAAAACTTTAATATTCTCATTAATCACTGCAAGCCTCATTCTGCTCATCTGTTAAATGGTAATTACCACTTTCCTTGCAGGGTTATTGAAAAGTTTAAATAACATATATAATGCAGACAGTGCCTCGCTTTACCCAATTGCTAATTAAACAGGTAATGTTAAACACTAGGGAAACCCCGGTGGCACAGTGGTTAAGTGCTGCACCTGCTAACCAAAAGGTCTGCAGTTCAAATCTACCAGGCACTCCTTGGAAACCCCATGGGGCAGTCTACTCTGTCCTATAGGGTTGCTATCAGTTGGCATCAATCTGACGGCACTTAAAACTAGGCATAATGGATTAATCATCTGTAATAATTATTAAAATGCTGATATTAACACACTCTACAGTTGTGTCCACGGATTTCTTTAAATTTCAGTGCTGGCCCGTTGCTACTGAGTCAATTTACTCACAGAGCTCTCATACAACAGAGTGGAACTGCCCTACAGTGTTTCCAAAGAGCACCTAGTGTATTCAGACCGCCAACCCTTCACTTAGCAGCCATAACTTAATGACTGTACCACCAGGGGTCCTTGAAATAAGATGATTAAAAAAAAAAACAAAAAACTTCAGTTCCTAAGACCAATGCTAAATGTTTGCTCGTTAAAAACTGTCCTCAGTAAGGCACCATTTACTAAACGCTTCCTATCTCAGCTTACTCCCCTTAAAAAAAACACAAAACAAACAAAAAAACACCCTTGACCCTACAGGTCAGAGAATAACTGTCCCAAACTTTCCAGCGAATGCCTGATGGATTCAATCTGCTAACTCTCTGACTACTAGACGTAGCTCAGAAACCCTGGTTGCATAGTGGTTAAGTGCTGTGGCTGGTAACCAAAATGCCAGCAGTTCAAATCCACCGGGCACTCCTTGAAAACTCTAGGGGACAGTTCTCTTCTGTCCTGTAGGGGTAATATGAGTCAGAAATTGACTCCACAGCAACGGCTTTGGTGTTGGTTTAGACACAGCTCTTAACCAGTAAACGATGAAGCCTTCCTTGGTTGACAGAGTAGCCTACAAAATGTCTCCATGAAATACTCAAACTAGTGGATTTATGGCATATGTAATTAAAACAAACAAAAAAGGCTAAACTCTATACTACAGTATGCTTACGTATATAAACACCAAAGGTATGTAAACTTGGAAAATAAGCCAGAATAAGTCATCTCTCTATCGTTAAGCTGAACAATTTTTAAATTCATTTCAACGCCTTCCTGAATTTTCCAAAGTTTCTTTAATGTTATGATCAGAGGTTATTTTTGTAATCAAAAGAAAAAAAAATTAACTAATGGTTCAGGCTCAAACATGGAAAGACAGACTCACAGCAATAAAATGCAAATTTAAAATTACACTGACATATCATTCTTCACCAGTTTTATAAAAATAGAAGAGTTCAGAAATACACTTTGATAGTTTCCCACACATTCTCTCAGATGCTTGGGGGGGGGGGTGGCTAAACTGATATGCTCCCTCTAGAAGACTATTTAGCTATATGTACTACAATTACAAATAACTCTCTGACCTACTTCTGTTATTTATCCTACAGATATACTTCCAAATGCAAAACAACCATCGCAAACAGCCTAGATGTTAATCAACAGAGACCCAGTAAGTAACGGCACATCTGTGTTTTAAAATATCCTACATGTTACCAGGACATCAGGTTCTGGTGCAGGGGGGGTGGGGGGGCTTGCAACTTTATGAATGGAGATCACAGACAGGTAAGGAGACTTTACTACATGCTTTTTAGCGCTGCTATTTTTTTGAAAGAACAGATAATAATCCCACAGTTTAAAAAAAATTACAAACAAAATTAAGCTCTCAAACAAACAATAAATCAAATCTCTCAACTGAAACACAAACCACATATCCCCCAAATCTATACTGGCCCATGGTCAAGGTGGGTGACAGAACATCACTCTACCATATTTAAGGTAACAAAACTGGGAAAACAGCAACACTATTTTTCCCGACAGACTCACACAAGACACGGACTCCTTAAAGGAGTCTGTGAAGTCACTAAAAAGTACTAAATATCAAAGCAGCTATTCCTCAAGGATTTCTGTAAGACAACTGCAATGACCACCATGATCAAATAAGCAACATCTGGTGACTGTGAAATATTAAACATTAATATATACACTGGTATATACTGACTCACCTGTGTTGTTTTACCAGATCCGGTCTCACCAACCAGTACAAATGACTGATGTCTAACCAGAATATCTGTAAACCTATCCTTGTATTCCCAAACAGGCAGCTGGAGTCGTTTCTTAAGGATATCATAGTATCGAGGAGTATGGGGTAAATTGGTGAATGGATTAATGCACTGTGGAAGTGACGTGTGTCCTGTGTGTCCGGTATGTGCAGAATGAGCTGAATGTGTTGAATGTGCAGAGTGGGTTGAGTGAGCTGAATGAGAAGCTTTGAGAGGTGGCAATCCAGCACTGATAAGCATGGCATTCGTCGAAGCTCGTAATTCCTTCTCTTTCTCCTTCTCCCTCTCTCGTTCTCTATCTCCTCTGTCACGTTCTCGGTCTCGATCCTTAGATCGATCTTCACGATCCCGCTCACGATCTCTATCCTTCCTGAAAATAAAAATTTAGAATTCAGTTTCTGAATTTCATGCAAAATGTTTACAATGGCATTAAAATCACAAAAAACAACTTAAAACTCTGACAACTAAATGAGTAAATAAACTGATACAAAACTCAACTACATACCTATCAGAAATAATAAGAACTTACAATTACTGACCCCTACCCACATGCCTTGCTCTTACTTGGTTTGACAATGCCTCAAATTCTTTTAATTCTTTCCCCAGTCTTTAACCATCAGCTGAGAAACACAAGAACTTAGTCTTCCACAAGTAAAACACCTTCCTAGTTAGAAGTCAGACTGAAGGGGGGTGTGGGGAAAAGGCAGGACCAAATCTGGGAAAGGAGGTTGGCATCACCAGCCTTTCTAGGCTGTCCTTCAAATGATTTGAGGAGGCTATTTTTTGCATGGAAAATACATTTGAAATTTAGCAGGAATATTCTCGGTACACCGCTGCTGTGCAAAAACACAACTCTACCTCATACTGGTTATCATAAATACTGCTTTTGCACATTTTATTTTTGAATTCTTTTGAAACGACTTTTAAATTACTCCTTTACCATGGGAAAATACATTGTACATGTTGTAATCCTCTATGAAAAAGGTATGTATGTTAAAGTATGGTAGCATGACATAGTAAAGCATCTCTACTATGAGCTGATCATCTAATCTATCAAGTAAAAAATGAGTTAGAGGACTAGATATACACTTTTCAGCACTCTCCCAATTTTGGTCAATAAGGATTACGTTGCTTTACAATCAGAGAAACTGAAACACTTTTATTCTTTTGTTCTTTACTCTTGCATGTTAGCCATAACAGCAACAATAAACACTAGATGTCCTCTGTAAGCCCACATACTCTGATCAACCATGAACTAAAACATGATTGAATTAAAAACACGTTTCACTGACTACCATTACACTGCTTAAAATGTTACAATCAGACAGGCAACTGCTCTATTAAACATGTTGCATGCTGTCTGTCTAGGTCAATTCCAACACACAGTGACCCTACATGACAGAGGACAACTGCCCCACAGTTACCTACTCTGTAAACTTTATGGAAGCAGACCACCATGTCTTTTCCCTCAGGGAGTGGCTGCTAGGTTTGAACTACCAACCTCTAAAGCTAGCATCTGAGTGTCTACCCATTGTGGCTTCCTGGCTCCTTACATTAAACTTAGTGCTCAATTTTAAGTAGTTATTTGTGGTATTTACTTCCAGTTACTAGGCCTGTAAATAGAGATGGCCCCTAAAACAGTAATTTTAAAATAATCTGTTTATTCGTTCTGCTACAACAGTTCTCTAGTAGAGAAATTTGCTACTTATATGTTCAAACCCATACTTAGTGATACAACATGACAGCTATGACAAAAGCTTCTGAACACACAGAACACAAAAAAGTATTACTAGAAGAGTAGGTAGGAACAATCATTATGCCGAAGAGCACCTGAACTGGCCAACTGTGACTTCCCTAGGGAGAGTACAACTAAAATGTTAAGCCTAGATATGAGTTAAGATGAGTTACAGGAAACAGCATATGGTATCTGTTCATGTCCTTGCTAAATATAATTCTACCCATAGGAATTTACAGAAAAAGCCTTATTGTATATTCTACCTTTTCCTGTTCTAGTATTCACCTTCTATAGAATCACAGGACACACGAACCAGAATTGAAGGAAACCACTCATACTACCTGGCACAAAGAGAAAGGAAACCAAAAAATAACCTAATAAGCACAAAAAATGAAATTTCACAATTCAAAACAGACTCCTAGCCTATCTTTACAATATACCATTAACCATACTCTCTTCTACTTTCATTCTGCATCTGGTTTAAGATGCTCATCAATTAAATAAGAATTTATATTGCCCTCAAATGCCAATGAGGTACAGCAGGCTTCACAAAAATGTGTCCAGCCAAAGGAAAAGCAACACAGCCAACACTGGTGTAAAGGGCAGACATCTTAAATATCACAGAAAATACGAGTTAGGAAAGAATGCTTCAAGAACCTATGGTCCAAATAAAGATACCTCACTGTTGTCATAGGCTTTAGGGTCACACACTTGGAAAAAAGTGTTCATATTCCTAACGTTCACTCCACATGGGAGGGAAAGAGGAACAAAAAAAAAAAAAACAAAAACCCAAAGCCCATACTCCACTATCAGGCGCTTAAGAACCTAACCTTTCACGAGTTTACAAAATTGGGGGGCAGAACGGGGTGGAAGAGACAAAGTTAACTACGTGTTCCTCTGCTTTGTGATAGTAATGCCTATATTAACAAAGCTGCTTTTCCAAGGTCCCACTTGATCAGAAACTCTATTACTGAAATTAGTTACAATACAGAAAACATTGTAAAGACACAAAGATAAGCTGCTGACTAAGAAATGGGGTTAACAGTGGACAATGAATAAGGAAGACTAGAGAACTGATGCATTTGAATTTTGGTGTTGGCAAAGAATACTGAACATACCACCAACTGCCAGAAGAACAAACATGTCTGTCTTGGAAGAAGTACAGCCAGACGCTCTTTAGACAGGATGGTGAGACCTTATCTCACATACACTGGACATGTTATCAGGAGGGACCAATTCCTGGAAGAGGATGTCATGCTTGGTAAAGCAGAGATCAGTGAAAACGGCAAAGACCCTCAAAAAAATGCATTTGCACAGTGGCTGCAAGAGTGAGCTCACTCACAGCAACAACTGTGCAGATGGTGCACGACTGACTTGTTCTGTTGCACCCAGGGTCACTATGTTTTTGCACCTAACACTTATATAAGAGTAACACTCATATAAGAGTAAAAGGAGCACTGGAACCACAGTTATGTAACCGTGGACAAGACATGCAGCAATTTATAATTTGGGTCAATAAAGTAGTGAAAAGCATTAATAAAAGTCTCTTAGGTTACAGTAAGAAGGCAACAGGAAGGATGAAGAAAACAAATTTCAATTCCCTCAAAATGCTGCTTATGGTTCACTGTCTAAACTATCTACCTTCAAAACACTAAAAAAAATTTAGTTAAATGAGGCTTCAAAACTTCTGTTTTATTGTAAACATTGTAAGAACGTATTTTCTTTAAAATACCTTACAACAAAGACGCTTTGTTTTTAAAATATTTACAAACTGCAGTAGAATTCTGAAAAAAACAAAGATATCAAATCCGTGCTTTATAAAAGCCACTTAGCCACACTACTGGCTGGGACAGAGGCAAAGTGTAACAGTTCTTAAGCACATGGTTCTGTACTGTTTCCCTGGATCCTGGTTGTGCACATTTAAACTAGCTGTATTGCCAATGCAAGTTAATTTCTTAACTGACTCAGTTTCTTCCGGTATACAATGTGGCCATTAGCAGTATCTATCTTGTGGATTAAGTGTTAATATATGTAATGAGCTTTAAATAGTATATCAAAAACAACCCAAAACCACTGCCATGGAGTCGATTCCAACTCATAAGGACCCCACAGGACAGAAGAGAAATGCCACAGAGCATTCTCAAGGAGCACCTGCACACAGCAAATGCCTAATAAATGTCATTGTTAAAGTTTCAAAAAATTTACAGTGCCTTAAGAAGACCATGTTAAAGATGAATAGCTACAGTACTAATAAGGAAGATGTAAACCGGCCATAAAAAACAGATTTTAAGTAAGTATTGCTTTATGTATGGAAACTGGTGAAACAAGATTGGAATACAACACAGCCAACGAAAAGGATTTTTAGTAGCTCATGCCATGTTTCTGGGGGGGGGGAACCCCACAGTAACACACATTGAGAGATTTAACTCAGGTCAACTCCAGTTCATATTTGTGAGTAAACACTGAGATTAAAAAAAAAAAAAAGGCTGTCTAAAGACCACAACGGGGGATGTTTTTAAGAATTTTCTGTTTTCTCCTCCCTACCTCCGTGTATGGTCTTATGCTCCCTAGGCAACGTCCTCAGCCTCACCTAGGCAGTTAAGACGGATGTGAAAATGACTACACATACAGCACCTACAGGTAACCCTGGTGAAGTGCTATGGCTGCTAACAAAAAGCTTGGCAGTTGGAGGCGCTCCCTGGAAATGCTACAGGAAAGTGGGTCCCTGTGAGTCGATGGCAAAGGGCTGGTTTGTTCACAGCACCTAGAACAATGCCAGGAACACTATGTGTTCTGCACATGTTATCATATTTGTGTGTTTAACTTTCATAGACTGAAAGGAAAATATCGGTAAGTAACTAAAATCAAAGTGAAAAATGCCTCCACTTTCAAAAAGAGTATTTCTGCTCCAACAGTAAGTTGGCTTTTCTGGATAAATTTTAGAAGACTTCGTGGGATGATGAAGAGACGATGTAACATAAACCTCCACCTTTGTATCTGACCCCACAGTTGAAATACACCAGAAGAAAATAAAGCCACAGATAGTTTGGGAGCTTGAATGAGTGATATCTACTGAATTATTCTCCATTCACAATACAGACAACAGGAAAATGGGACTGTTATATCGGGAAGGAGAACTTAGACACTGACACATCTATGCTTTGCTAAAACCCAGGGCTAAAAGAGTTTAAAACAAAACTGCAGTTGGGTTTGAAAAGACAGCCACCAAAAGTGACTTAAGTTGTCGAGTATGAAAAATACTTGAGCACTAGCGAAACTACGAGCCCACTAAAGAATACCAGTTCTATGAGACACTAGTCAAGATACAAAAGTATAAAAACAGCTCTTCAGAAATTCAGAACTCAAGCAATAAAAAACGAACTCTTTTTCACCTACGGACAGAAGTCAAACACTACCCCAAAAGCAAATATTTTTATTAAAGATGTTCACTCTTCAAGAGATAGACAGCAACCACACATACTGATCACGAGGCTATTAGCCCTAAGGAAAGCATTTTTAATGATGTACATACACTTGATACAAATATTTTGTGCCAATCTAAAGTCTTGTGAGATATGTTTGCTACATCTCAGCCAGGGAGTGATCCAGCAATGTATTTTTGGTTCACAGGCACCTAAAACCAAGTGCTCCCAACTTTACAAGTCATTAAAATCAGCTGCAGAGACTTTAAGTTAAATTACACTCGGAAGCTTTATGTTGTAATGGAAGAAGCTCAAAGTGAAAAATTAAAAGCTCAAGGTTCTAGACCCAGCAGTCAACTGTATAAACTTGCATACACCACCTTAACAACGATGGGTCTCCTTTTCCACTTCCCGAGTGAGGCTCTATCAGCTCTGAGCGTCTGTGACATACAGCTCTAACACATTCAAGTTTTGCAGGTGGTTGTGGGTTGGGGGGGCGGGTGAAGGGGCGGCCTAGGAAGAAAACTAATGTGTAAGACTGTGAACTAAAGCATCTGTAAGATTAAAATGTGGCACACTCGTGCTTCAGATAGTCAACATACGGAACAATATTAAAATGTACATCCAATTCTGGGATTACACAGGACACAAGCAAGAGACACTGAAAAATCAATCCAGACCAAGGGACATCTCACAAAGCTGCATAGATAATTTAACACAATCAGTCTGTACACACACAAAAAATAAGGTGATAAAATTATCCAAGGTATCTGAATATTCAAGATACTGTGATTTTGCCTGAACTACCCAGAGATCTCTGTACTCCTGGAATTAAAAAACAGGACAAGAAATGACTCTGATGCAATTACAAATGATTTGTAAAGAAGGCTAAAACAAGTCTGTGAAAGTACTCCAACTCCAAGAGGCGATATTTTGCCATAAATATAAAAAACATTTTTTTCAAAAACTTACGAATAACACAGGAAAAGTAACAAAAAATAACTTATGGGGGGAAAAAACTGTCTTATATCCCTATCCAAGGATTTCCAATGCCAGTGTTTTAACTAAAAAGCAGAAAATAAAGGAGATGGCGGGAGAGTAGGCACAGAGCGGAAGTTTGCCTAGTATCTTTGAAGTGTTTGAATGGACCGAGGCACGCTCTCTCCCGCCAAACTCTAAATGCGGTCACTCATCCCACCAACCTCCCAGCCCGCCAGGTGTGTATCACGTTTTCCTTTCTCTCAACAGGCTCTCCAGTCTCCCTTCCCCCCGAAAGTCCTCGTCTGCACGTCTCACATTCAACCCCTGCCACCTCCATCCCAGCCTACACCAGAACCCAAGCGCTTCTCTACGCCTCTGGCTTTCCCTTCCTGAGACCCAGCCACTCGCCGAAGTCCTTCCCCCGGCTCCTAAGCCCGAGAAGCGCCTGGTGCCCTTGGAAGTGACTACTTTCGCCGCGCCCGCCCTCCCTCCTCTCGGCCCCCCACTTCACCCCCGGCCCCAGGCCTTACTCAGGAACCCAAACCACGAGGCTCGCGGCGCCCTCCTGCCGGCACCCCTCGGAAACAGTCTCGCTCTAATCGGCCCGGCAGAGACGTCCTCGTGGCCACGACAGGCCTCTCCACCTACCCGACCGAGGCGGGCGGCGGCCCAGCCAAACACTCATCTCTCGCGCCCTTGCTGGGCCGACCGCCGAGAGCGGCGCCGCTTTCCCCCGCCCAAAGCCAAACAAAGGCTCGAGCTCCGAGGCCCGCTCGGTCCGGCCGGCCCGGGCCTGTTCCTCACCGGCCCGCCGAGACTCCAACAAAGCCCGAACCGCTGCCTCGCGCCCCCGGCCTGACTTACCCATCGGTCCCCGCACGCTTCTTGCCGGAGGGGTAATCCTCCCCGAGGTCCAACCGGTGCCGCTTGGACATCTTCGTTCTCTCCGAGCGTGTGGTTACGAACAAGGCCAAAAAAGGAATCTACTGGCTGTAGCGGCGCAGTCAAGGGCAGCTACTTAACTCTGGAGAACACTCAACACTCCCGCTACAACAGTCTACACCGCGCGGCCGGAACCAAAGGCTAAAATGGCGGCGGCGACGAGGGCTGGGCCTGCGTGCGCGCTTCCGCAGCGTGCGCGCTCCCGCAGCGAGCGCACGGACTGTGCGTGAGTCGCGCACGAGCCCGACTCCCGCGGCAACGCTGGCCCCGCCCACCACCACTCTGGCCCGCCCACCTCCCACCCCGCCTGCCTCCTCCCCTTTCCTGGAGCTTTCCAAACTCTGTAAGGTAGTAGAGAGCTGCGGGCCCGAGGTCCTACTGGCTGCGCTTCCGTCTCAAGGTCGCACTCTAATTTAGGAAACTCAGCTGGAGGAAGTCGAGGTCTAGTTAGGAAATCCTACCTGATTTGTCTTAGTTTAGCTTTAGGGCAATCTGGGTTCGCAAAGCTAGAACTGGAAGCTGATCTGACACTCCCAGTCTAGAACTTTGTAGCTGCGTCTCCAAACAGTTGCAGAGAGGAAACTGAGCTGAGGAAATGCCATCACTTGCCATAATCCATTTTGCCCTTTCTCTAGCCGACAGGAACAACATGCATTTAACTTATAAAACTTTTGTTGAAACTGAAAAAAACGGCAACATGATAAAAATTCGCTTTTTCTTGTGTCTCTCTTTTTTCTAACCTGTATGTTTTGGAAACCCTGGCGTGCATAACGCTTAAGCGCTATGACTGCAGTTCCAATCTGCCAGGCACTCCTTCCAAACTGTATGGGGCGGTTACATTGTCTACGGGGTCGCTGTAAGTCGGAATTGACTTGACCGCAGTGGGTTTTTGTTTATTCCTGTTTTACACTTGTGAAGCTGTTAAACTTAGCTCTGTATCTGGCTCATACGATAACTCTGTCGTGGTAGACATTATTTTATAGGTGTGGAAGCTAAAGGATCGGAGGTTATGAATGAGCCCCAAATCACACAGCTGATAGCACTGTACCTAAAGCTGTAGCCAACTAGTGGGGCAAGATGCCTATCCCCATATCTTCTCGCCTTGTGTCCACTCTGAAAAGAAATGCACAAGAAAAACAGCTGTGGACCAACTCCTGCGGTTGATTCGTGGAGTTAACATAGTCGACCCTGGCCTTCCTGGAAAGCCAACCTCTAGTCAATCAAATCCTCAGAACTGTGATGAAGGAGATTAAATATGGTTGACATACTGAATACTGAGAAATATCATTTTTATTTTTTTGTACCAAACACACATTCCAAAGTCAGCACAAAGGGAAATGAAGGTCATCTTTTCACTTACGAAGCACTAAGTAAAATCTCCTACCCTAATTGTACATTAATAGTAGACTGGCTTTTGTCAGTAATCAAGATGTGTAATCACTGAACTGCAAACCTGGAAAAGAATTCCCAGCTGACTTTCTCTTTCCAGATCATTTTGAAACCCCATTACTGTCAACTCGATTTGGACTCAAAGAGACCCTAAGAAAACGGACTCGAACTGCCCCATGTGGTTTCCAAGGAGCAGCTGGTGAGTTTGAAACACCAAACTTACTGGTTAACAATGGGTATCTTAACCACCTGAGCCACTAGGTCATGCCCAAGTTCAGACAGCCAGTTATTGTCAACATCAGAATTAAAATTTAGAGTTCCAGCCACAGTTCTCCAACTTCCCACCTCGAGAGCTACAATAGTATGCTCTAAAAATCTGACTTAAAAAATTAAGGGAAAGTTTGGAATACTACCTACAGAACTGTCCCACCCTAAAAAATGTCAGCCTCTCAGAGGTGTGCAGACTTGGTACACGAGAAAATGAAATCAAGGTGATGAGATCTTTTCCTTTGGGCCCAGGATGTATCTAAAGAAACCTATAACCTAATCAATTGTGTCAGAAACCCTGGTGGTGTAGCAGGTAAGTGCTATGTCTGCTCACCCAAAGACTGGCAATTCAAATCTGCCAATGCTCCTTTGAAACTGTATCGGACAGTTCTACTGTGTCATTGCTATGAGTCATAATTGACTCAACGGCACTGGGTTTGGTTTGGTTTTGGTTAATCAATTGTGTTCTAACCTGAATTACTAAAGAAAAGTCACATTTACCAAAGAATGGTGGTCTCTCTAGACCTTGGAGTGTAATAGCATCCGGTAAGGAGAAGAACAGCATCAGGCAAGGAAGGTAACACCATTAGGTAAGGAGGTTAATGGTATCAGGCTAATGACGTGGATGGAGTAAGGCCTCGGGGATCTTTGCTCTCTGATATGGCATGACTCTAAATGAGAAGAAACGGCTGCAAACATACACTAATAACTGGGAGATGGAATGTATGAAGTATGAATCTAGGAAAATGGGAAAGTGTCAAAAATGAAATGGATCGCATAAACGTTGACATCCTAGTCATTAGTGAACTGAAATGGACTGGTTTGGGCCATTTCGAATCCAACAATCTTATAGTCTACCACGCTGGGAATGAAAACTTGAAGAAGAATGGTGTTGCATTCATCATCAAAAGAACATTTCAGTATCTGTTCTAAAGTACAATGCTGTCCGTGATAGGATAATATCTATCCACCTACAAAGAGGGCCCCTTAATACAGCTATTCAAGTTTACACACTAACCACTAAGGCCAAAGATGAAGAGGTTGAAGATTTTTTACCAGCTTCTGCAGTCTAAAATTGATCGAACACGCATTCAGGATGCATTGATAATTACTGGTTACTGAAATGCAAAAGTTGGAAACAAAGAAGGATCAGTAGTTGGAAAATATGGCCTTGGTGATAGAAATAATGCCGGATAATGACTTTTTCATTTCAGATGCCTCTTTCAACCAAGACAAATAGTGACTGTACACATGGACCTCAGCAGATGGCATACACAGGGACCAAATTGACTATATCTGTGGAAATCGACAATGGAAAAGCTCCATGTCAGCAGTTAGAACAAGACCAGGTGCTAACTGTGGCATAGATCATCAATTACTCACATGCAAATTCAAATTGAAAGTGAAGAAAATTAGAACAAGCCCATGAGAGCCAAAGCATGACCTTGAGTATATCCCTCATGAGTTTAAAGACCATCTCAAGAACAGATTTGATGTGCTGATCACCAATGAAAGAAAACCAGATGAATTGTGGAAGAACATCAAAGACATTATCCATGAAGAGAGCAGCCAAAAGCCAAGTGCAAGAGATCATTAAAAAAAATAGGAAAAAAAGAAAAGACCAGATTGAATGTCAGAAGAGACTCTGAAACTTTCTCTTGAGCATCAAGCAGCTAAAGCAAAAGGAAGGAATGGCAAAGTAAAAGACCTAAACAGAAGATTTCGAAGAGCAGATCAGGAAGACAAAAGAAAGCATTATAATGACATGTGCAAAGAGCTGGAAATGGAAAACCAGAAGGGAAGAACATGTTCTGCATTTCTCAAGCTGGAAGAACTGAAGAAAAAATTCAATCTTCAAGTTGCAATAGTGAAGGATTCTACAGAGAAACTACTCAGCGTCTCAGTGACATCAAAACAAGATGGAAGGAATACACAGAGTCATTATACCAGAAAGCACTGGTCAATGTTCAGACATTTGAAGAGGTAGCACATGATCAGGAACCAATGTTACTGAAGGAAAAATTCGAAGCTGCATTGAAGGCATTGGCAAAAAAACAAGGCTCCAGAAATTGATGAAATAACAATTGAGATATTTCACCAGATGCAGCACTGGAAGTACTCACTTGTCTATGTGAAGAAATTTGGAGGACAGCTACCTGGCCAACTGACTAGAAGAGATCTTTATATATGCCCATTCCAAAGAAAGGTGATCCAACCGAATGTGGAAATTACCAAACAATGTCGTTGATAAACACGCACAAGTAAAATTTTGCTCAACATCATTCAAAGGCAACTGCAACAATATATTGACAAGGAAATGCCAGAAATTCAAACTGGATTCAGAAGTGAATGTGGAACCAGGGATATCATTGCTAATGTCAGATGGATCTTGGCTGAAAGCAAAGAATACCAGCAAGATGTTTACTTGTGTTTCATTGACTATGCAAAAGTATTCAACTGTATGGATCATACTAAATTATGGCTAACATTGTGCAGAATGGAAATTCTAGAGCACCTAACTGTGCTCTTAAGGAATCTGTATGTGGATCAAGAGGCAGTTGTGTGAACAGAACAAGGGGACACTGCATGGTTTAAAGTCAGGGAAGGCATGCATCAGGGTTGCATATTTTCACCACACCTTTTTAATCTACATGCCAAGCAAATAACCTGAAAAGCTGGACTATATGGAGAAGAACGAGGCATCAGGATTGGAGGACAACTTATTAACAACCTGCATTACACAGACAATACCACCTTACCTTGCTGGAAATGAAGATTTGAGACACTTACTGACGAAAATCAAGGACCACAACCTTCAGTATGGATTGCACCTCAATATCGGGAAAACAAAAATCCTCACAACTGGACCAGTAAGCAACATCATCATAAATGGAGAAAAGATTCAGGTTGTCAAGGATTTCATTTTACTTGAGTCCACAATCAGTGTCTGTGGAAGCAGCAGTCAAGCAATCAAAAGATGCATTGCACTAGGAAAATCTGCTGCAAAGGACCTCTTCAATGTATTCAAAAGTAAGGATGTCACCTTGAAGACTAAAATGTGCCTGACCCACGCCATGGCATTTCCAATCGTATCATATGCATGTGAAAGCTGGACCATAGAAAGAAGACAAAAGAAGACTTGATGCCTTTAAATTGTGGTGTTGGAGAAGAATGTTGAATGTACCGTGCACCACCAAAAGAACAAACAGATCTGTTCTGGAAGAAGCCCAACCAGAGTGCTCCTTGGAAGCCCAGATGGCAAGACTGAATCTTACGTACTTTGGACATGTTGTCGGGAAAGATTAGTCCCCAGAGAAGGACATCATGCTTGGTAGAGTGGAGGGTTAGCATAAAAGAGGAAAACCCTCAACGAGATGGGTTGACACAGTGGCCACAACAATCAGCTTAAGCATAAAAACAATTGTGGACACGATGCAAGGCCAGGCAGTGTTTTTCTGTTGTTCATAGACTCATTATGACTCAGAACCGACTTGATGGCACCTAACAACAACAGCAGTGGCCTCTCCAGAATCTGGAATAAAGAGAACAAAGTGTCAGAATCTGCCTGGATGTGTGTACTCTCTGGGAGGAGGGACAGAGTGCTGAGTCTAGATGGTCTACCCTAGATTTTCAGACAAAACTGGCTCTAGAGCAAAGAGGGGCCAGCCACCAAGACCCCCACAGCTTGCTGGAAATGTTGCCGCAGAATATTTATTACCTTTACTTTTTATCTACTAAACTCTCTGATCTATTATCTGATCTATGGTGTTGATTTACTAACCTGGAGGGAGCTAACATGCTCCAAATTGTAAGCCAGGGTTATATAGCAACCTAAATTAATGAACGGCAATGATAATAGTTAACATGTATAAAGCATTTAGGAGTCCTTGGGTGGTACAAGGGCACTCTGGTGGCATAGTGGTTAAATGTTACAGTTGCTAACCAAAAGGCTGGCAGCTCCAATTCACCAGGCACTCCTGGGAAACTCTATGAGGCAGTCTACCCTGTCTATAGGGTCCCTATGAGTCAGAATCAACTCAACAACAGTGGGTTTGGTCTGGGGTGGTACAAATGGTTAAGTGCTCTATTACTAGCCTTAAAGTTAATGGTTCAAACCCACCCAGAGGTACCTGAAAACACAGGCCAGTTAATCTGCTTCTAAAAGATCAAAGCTTTAAAAATCCTATGGAGCAGACTGTTCTGCACACAAGAGGTTTCCATGCTTCAGAATCAACTTGACAATAACAATTAATACATTGTCACAGATTGAACTGTGTCCCTGTGTGAACTTGGCTAGGCTGTGATTCCCAGGAAATTGTGGTTGTCCTTCATTTTATCGTCTGATACAACCCTAATCTCTGCCTACGGTTAATGAGGCCAGATTAGGTTATGTTAAAGATGATTAAGATGGAATGCGACACCCTTTCTCAGGTCTTAGTCCTGATTTGATGTAAGGGGAGTTTGTCTGGGGAATAGCTTGCATCACCTTTCATCTTAAGAGAGATAAAAGGAGAGAGAAGGCCGAGAAGACAACATAAATATGAGGACCTCTTGCCTCTTGCCAAGAAAGAAGCTTCGGGAGCAGGATGCAGTCTTGGAACCAGGTACAGTGCAAAGAAACTTCTAAACGAAGCAGAAGATAAGGACAAGGAATTTTCTCCGAAATACAGACAGCCTTCCCCTGGAACTGGTGACGTGAACAGCCTCCTAGAGGAAACCCTGGTAGCCTAGTGGTTAGGAGCCACAACTGCTAACCCAAAGGTTGGCAGGTGCTCCTTAGAAACTCTATGGGGCAGTTCCTCTCTGACTACTCTGAATTACAGGGTCACTGTGAGTTGCAACTGACTCAACAATGGTGACTCTTTGGCTTAGGCTCCTAGATTGTGAGAGAATAAATTTGTCTTTGGCCAAGCCATTTACTTGTGGTCTTTCTGTTATAGCAGTACTAGATAACTAAGATGGAATGTGGTACCAGGAGACTGAGAGGCTGCTCTTGCAGACACCTAAATGTGGACACTGTTTTGAATTGAGTAATCGATGCTAGAAGAGTTTTAAAGTGCCTAATTATAAATACACAGATTGCCTCAAGAAGACTGTTGGTGGAATTAGGGACATCAAAGGAAATTTCAGTGAGGACTCAGAAGGACATGTTGTCTTTGGGTGCTGTCGAGTTGGTGCTGACTCATAGCCACCCTACGTACAAATGAATCAATCAATCCAGCACTGTGCCCACAATCATTACTCCTGATCCTACAGTATCAACCCATCTTGATGAGTGTCTTCTTCTTTTTCGCTGATCCTATACTTCACTAAGCATGAAGTCCTTCTCCAGGGACTGATCCCCTCCTGAAGACATGTCCAAAGTATGTAAAATGTAGTCTCGCCATCCTTGCTTCCAAGAAGCATTCTGGTTGTTACTTCCTCCAAGACAAACTTGTTTTTTTCATTTTCTTGTTTGTTTTTTTGGCAGTCCATGGTACATTCAATATTCCTCTCCAACATTACAATTCTAACATGTCAGTTCCTCTGGTGTCTTCTTTATTCATTGTCCAGCTTTCACTTACGTATGCTGGAATGGAAAATACCATGGCTCGAGTTAGGTGTGCCTTACTTAGTCTTTAAGGTGACGTCTCTGCTTTTCAACACTTTAAAGAAGTCTTTTGCAGCAGATTTTCCCAAAGTAATGTGTCTTTTGATTTCTTGACTGTTGCTTCCATGGGTGTTGATTGTGGATCCAAATAAAATGAAATCCTTTACAATTCCAATCTTTTCTCCATTTATTGTGGTGTCGCTCATTGGTCCAGTTCTAAGAAATTTTGTTTTCTTTAGGCTGAGGTGTAATCCATACAAAAGGCTGTGGTTTTAGATCTTCATTAATAAGTGCTTCAAGTTCACTTCATTTTCAGCAAAGGTTATGTCATCTGCATAACAGGTTTTTAGTGAGTCTTCTTCCAATCCTGATGTCCCATTCTTCTTCACATAGTCCAGTTTCTCAGATTATTTGTTCAGCATACAGATTAAATAAGCATGGCAAAAGGATATAACCCTGACATATATCTTTCCTAACTGTAATCCATGCAAAATCCCTTTGTTCTGTCCAAATAACTGCCTCTTGATCTACATACAGGCTCCTTACTAGCACCACTAAGTATTCTGGAATTCTCACTCTCCACAAAGTTATTCAAAATTTGTTATGATACGTAGACCTGAATCCCTTTGCATCTTTCTGGTATTCTCTGCTTTCAGCCGAGATCCAGCTGACACCAGCAATGATACCCTACATTCTCTTCCGAATCTGGCCTGAATTTCTGGCATCTCATTGTCAATAGACTGTGGCAGCAGCTTTTAAAAGATTTTCAGCAAAATTTTACTTGCATATGACAAAAAAACAAAAACCAAATCCAGCACCGTGGAGTCGATTCTGACTCATAGTGACCCTATAAGACAGAGTAGAACTGCTCTATAGAGTTTCCAGGGAGTGCTTGGCAGATGTGAACTGCTAACCTTTTGGTTAGCAGACATATGTAGTGCTTAACCAACACACCATCAGGGTACTGTTCAAGAATTCCTGCGTTCGGTTGGATCACCTTTCTTAGGAATTGACACAAATACGGATCTCTCCCAGCCTGTTGGCCAGGTATCTGTCTTCCAAATTTCATAGTATAGGTGACTGAGACCTTTCAGTGCTGTACTTACTTGTTGAAAATCTCAACTGACATTCCAGCAAATCCCAGAGCCTTGTTATCTGCCTGTGTCTTCAGCGTAGCTGCAACATCTCCCTTCAGTACTGTTAGCTCTGGATGATGTGATACCTTTTGAAATGGTGGAACATTGACCAGTTTTTTTTTTTTTTGGTAGAATGACTTTGTATTCCTTTCATCTTCTCTTGATGCTTTCTGTGTAGTTTAGTATTTTCCCCACAGACTCCTTCACACTTACAACTTGAGGTTTGAATTTTTTTAGACCATACCATCGTCTGATTCAAAGTGGCCACTACCAGTCCACTTCAGCTCACTAATGCCTAGGATATCCATGACTTTGCACTCCATTTTAGTTTTTGATGATTTCTGATTTTCTTAGATTCATACTTCATATATTTCACATTGTTTTTTTTCCTTGCCTTTTCTTTAAATTATTTTTTTATTATGACTGAGTGAAAGTGTACATTCCTGTATAAATTTATAAATTCCTGTATAAATTTACATGCCCACCTATATGCAGCTTTCACTGCTCTCCCTGTCCGGTGACAGCACACTATTCCTCTCTGCTCCGTACATGTCTCATCCTCCCAACAGTGTCCTTTCCCCACCTCTCCACCCACTCTCTTTCCTCCAGCCCAAGGTCAGCAGGATGATATCCTACAGATGTATAGAACCATAAAGTGCATCAAGTATATGATCACTCTGCATCGCCAAGTCCAATCCATTCGTGTCCAAAGAGTGGACCTTTGTTATGATTTATGGGCAAGGGCAGCATCAGGGCTAGGGGCTATGCTCCCAGGGGAACCCCGAAACCGCTGGACCATCAATTGTGGTCTTTTAGTGGAGATCTCAGGGTGCACCCCTTTTTATTCTTGTGTTGCCAGTGAGACTCAACTTAGCTCCATCACTCAACTTAGCTCTATCACTGGTGGTGGCCGGGCACCGTCCAGTTGCTCTGGTCCCAAGTCAATGTAAGCACCTTCTCATGTGGGTCTCTCTATCTTCTGGGTTGTCTTTACCCCATGTCATTTTGTTCCTCAGTTAGCATCCGTTCCTGCTGAGTTGGGACCATTTGTTGTACCCTTGGATGGCAGTTTGGCAGCTTTTAAGACTCCAGATGCCACTCACCAATGTGGGGTGCAGAGAGCCCTCTTAGCAAAACGCTAGTTGTGGCAATTGGCCTCAATTTTGCCTAAGAGCGTGGTCTCCTGCCCCCTGCCCCAGCTACTCTGTCCTTGCAATATTGGATTAAGATGGAAGGAGTATTCAAGTTATGCTGAAGTCTAGTTAACATTGTTCTTGTTTCTAATGTGTGCTATCACCAATTTCACCCAACCAGATTTCTAGCAACTATCTAATCTAGACCCTTCCCTCCTCACCTTCCCTCCTCACCTTCCCTTCCTCCCCTCCCTTACAGCTGTCAAAGAATCTTTTCTTCTATACATAAATCAGGTTTTGAGATCTTATAATAGGGATCTAATACAATATTTGTCCTTTTGTCGCTCACTACTTTCACTGAACATAATATCTTCCAGTTGAAATCAGGTTATGAGATATTTCCTGGAATCGTCATTATTCTTTATCATTGCGTATTGCTCCATTGAGTATATGTACCATAGTTTACCTACGCATTCCTCTCTTGTTGGGCATCTAGGTTGTTTCCTTCTTTTTGCTATCGTGGACTGTGCTGCAATAAACATTCTTGTGCATGCATTTCACATTCTTATTATTAATGGATGTTTGCAGCTGTTTCTTCTCATTTTGAGTTGTGCCACATTATCAAGTGAAGGCCCCCAAAGCTTGAATCCACCTATGTCGTTAAGGTCAACTCCGCTTTGAGGAGGTATCTCTTTCACTGTCCTGTTTTGAATGCCTTCTAACACGGGGGGCTCATTTCCCAGCACGGTATCAGGCAATGTTTTGCTGCTATTCATAAGGCTTCTGATGGCTAACTCTTCTCAAAGGAGACTCTTGGATCCTCCTTCCTAGTCTGTCTTAGTCTGGAAACCCAGGTGATACCTGACTGCCAAAGGTGACCTGGCTGATATCTGTACAGCAGTGGCATAGCTTCTAGGATCATGGCAACACAGAAGCCAACTGACAGGCGGGAGAGAAGCTGTGACACTGTAGACAGCACAGATGAATCAGCAGCAGAATCAAGACACACTACTAAACAGCATCGGAGCTGAACTATGGAGCAAGAGAGCTGAGTGCCTTTGCACAGGAGGCTTCCTGGTGAAGCAGGTGGGTCTGTACACTTACAGACCCATGAAGACAGCTAAGTGCCTTCTGGCCAGCACTTACTGGTGGAGTACGGTGCCTCTAGGTACTTATTTGTAGAGGTAAAAGCTCTGAAATACTTAGGAGCAGGGCAGATGCGAAAAGGCTCAAGAGGCCTGAGGGGCCAAGAGGCCAAGGAACTAGGAAGCACAGCTGCCTGTCTGAAAGCGTAGGACCATGGTCCCCCAGGGTCTCGAAAACCATAGCCTATGGGGTTTCAAATGATAGGGTCGTAGCCTCAGAGGTTTCAAAGGGTCAGGTCTTCAGCAGCTTGGATCCGGAGTGTGGGTCTGGCTTTCGTGAGTGCCAGCAGTGTTGGGCCAGGTCTGTTGTCCAAAGCTGAAGGTGTGAAAGGACAAGGCCTGCCACTGCTGAGCAGGTAGGGTCACCACTCAGATGAACTAGGAAAGTGGGGCTGCCCAGAAACAATGCTGCAGGAGTGGACAGTGTTTTGCTCTTTTGTACTTAGGTTCACTGTGAGTTAGAATTTACTCAACAGCACCTAACAACAACAAATATGAAGGAACAGAGTTGCTGTTCCCGTGGGCCTGGAAGGTTGAGCTGAAGCCCAGGGCAAAGGGAGCTCTACTTGGAATCCCTAGAATGTCCCCAACACCCAGAGTCTGGAGGGCAGAGCCATTGCCTAGATGGTCTCAAGGCACAGAAGATTATTTTTGATCCTTGAGATGAAGTATAAGTTGTTCTGCTGGAGTTTTGACTACCTTGCTGCCTGTTGGAAACCTTACTGAGGTAGAAGTTAAGTGCTAGAGCTACTAACAAAAAGGTAGGCTGATCAAATCCATGAGGCACTCCTTGGAAATCCAGTGGGGGCAGTTCTACTATGTCCTATAGTGTTGCAATGAGTCAGAATTGACTCAAGGGCAACAGGTCAGGTTTTTTTTTTGTTTGTTTGTTTGTTTTGGTGGTCTGTTATCCCTTCTTTTCTTCCAATTTTCCTATTTGTAATGGAAATGTCTAGCTTGTGGCTGTTCTACCCTTGTAATTTGGAAGGAGACAACTTGTATTCTAGGTTTCACAGATGAAGAATTTTGCAAACGACATTTTGAATTTGAAGTTGATTTAAGACTTTGGCTATGATGTGGTAGACTGAATGTGTTCTACTTGTGGCAACGACATCACTTGCGGGTGTTCAAAGCACAAAATTTCACGGATTGAATTGTGTCTCCCCAAAACATGAGTCAATTTGGCTAAAGCTGTGATTACCAGTATTGTGTGGTTGTCCTCCGTTCTGAGGTCTGATGTGAATTTCCTATGTTTCATAAATCCTAATCTCTGCCTGTGGTTAAGGACGCAAGTTTAGGTTATATGCTAAAGAGGATGAGGGTGGGATGCAATACCCTCACTCCAATCACAGCCCTGATCCTACATGTAGGGCGTTTTCCTGGGATGTGGCCTAAGTCACATTTTATCTTAGAAGAAATAAACAAGAGGGAAGCAAGCAGAAAGCTAGAGATGTGACTACCACTGATAAAGAAGAGCTGGGAGCTGAGCAAATCCTTTGGACCTAAGGACATCCTAGAATCAGAAGACTGAAGCCGAGACACATGCAGATCTCTAAGTAACACCGGGCCCACAGGTGTTAAAAGGAGAGAAGGACCTTCCCTCAGAGCTGAAGGAGACAAAACCTTCTCTTAGAGCTGGTGCCCTGAATTTGGACTTCTAACCTCCTAAACAGTGAGAGGATAAATTCGTTTGTTAAAGCTACCCACTTATGGCATTTCTATTGTAGCAGCACTAGATAACTAAGACAATCCTCTGCAGTCTGTGTATAAATAGGTATATAAATATGCTGTTAATAAATAGGTATTCTCACTCCATATTATTCTTCTAAGGTTTGATTATTAAGGATGAATTCTCCCAATCTGAAAATGAACTGATAAACTTGAATTTTCACATTTTTCAACTGGAGGACAAGTTTGTGGAGCTACCAGTGGAGAAGTCAGGATTTGGAGGACTGGTGCTCTGTCTAATTCTACAGCCATGCAATTAACTACACAGTTTTCCTTTTACCCCCGCATTAATTTATTCATTGAACAAATATTAACTAAACTCTCTTCTCAGGAATTACTTTAAGTACTAGGAAGAAAGCAATGAAGTTCTTGACTTCATGGAGCTTTTCACAGGGTAACAACAGCTGCAGTCATAAATAACAAAGCCATTACGGCTGTCATAAATGTTCAGAAGGTCAACAAAACTGTACAGGCAGATATATGAGGATATATGTGACAAGTGGCACTGACTTAGGTAAGAGGATGAGGGAAGTCTCCTCTAAGAAAGGAAACTTTATGCAGAAACCTTAATAAGGTGGGAAGCAACTGGCCAGGTAAAGAGGGAGGAAAGTATGCCAAGCAGTGGAAACAGCCTGTGCAAAGGCCCCAAAACTTAGAGAAGCCAGGTGCAATCCATTGGCAGAAAGAAGAATAAAACAGGTGCAATGACAGAAGGAGGACACGATCTGTAGCAAGAATGAGCATGACATGTGCAGAGCCTGTGAATTAAAAACGTAAGACTTGATCTTAAAAGCAAGAGGACACTGTCAAAAAGACTCCAGTGGAAAAATGAGGATTTCCTTCAAGAATTTGTCAGAATCATCCCACCAATCTTCCTTTTTGAATTCTCTTTAGCTGCAGTGTGCTTACAGTTTTGAAAGACTTTTCAGGCCAGCTTTTAATCAGTCACCTACTTAATAAACAGTGTTTTAAGCTAGTGCTGCTCTAATAGAAGTACCAAAGAGTGGATGGCTTTAAGACAGGAAAGTTTATCCTTTCATAGTCTGGTAGGCTACAAGTCCATATTCAGGGTGTCTGCTCCAGGGGAAGGCTTTCCCCCTTGTTGATTCTGGAGGAAAGTCCGGTATTGCATCAGTCTTTGTCCTGGGAGTGTCTTGGCGCAGCAACCTCAGGTCTCAAGGATGCGATCTTCTCCCAGTGCTGCTTTCTTGAGAATGTGAGGTTCCCAGTTCTCTGCCTGCTTCCCTTCCCTTTTATTTCTTGCAGGATGAAAGGATTAAGGGTGGGGCAAGTCACACTCCAGGGAAACTCCCTTTACAGTGGAGCAAGGAGGTGATCCATGAAGGGCTTTACACTCCCACCCTAATCCTTTAACATACAGCACGGCAAAATCACAAAGTGGAGGACAATCGCAGAATATGGGCAATCACAACCCAGCCACATGGCTACACTTATTTTTGGGGTGACACATTTCGACCCATGACAAATAATTACAAAGTGTAACGGTCACAAGGACCCATCAAAAATGAAAGACATCCTCTCATCTGCTGGGACTGCTGCCAGCAGATAACCTTCACCTGTCAGCTCTCTGCTGAACTTCCTTGGCTAAAGAAACTGCCCCACATAAGGAAGCACTCCTACCTGGGGCAGCCTTAATACACGGACTGAACATTGTCATGGTATAAAGACCTGCCTGGTAAAGATCTTCAACTTCTTTATCTTTGACATTAATGATTGGTGCATAAATTTGAATAATAGTCATATTAGCTGCCCTTCCTTGTAGTTGTATGGATATTATTCTATCACTGACAGCATTGTACTACAGGACAGGTCTTGAAATGTTCTTTCTGATGAGGACTGTAACACCATTCCTCTTCAAGCTGGCATAGGAGACCATACAGTTGTCCAATTCAAAATTACCAATACCAGTCCATTTCAGCTCACTAATGCCTAGGATATCTATGTTTATGCATTCTATTTCATTTTTGACAATTTCCATTTTTTTTAGATTCATGCTTAATACATTCCACATTCTGATTAATGGATGTTTGCAGCTGTTTTTTCTCATTTCGAGTCATGCACATCAGCAAAGGAAGGTCCCAAAGGTCTGACACCATCCATGTCTTTAAGGTCGATTCTGCTTTGAGGAAGCAGCTCT
Source organism: Heterohyrax brucei (assembly GCA_028571685.1). Classification (NCBI taxonomy): domain Eukaryota; kingdom Metazoa; phylum Chordata; class Mammalia; order Hyracoidea; family Procaviidae; genus Heterohyrax; species Heterohyrax brucei. Next base: position 170,997,086 of record CM053143.1, on the reverse strand, counting down.
TCCTCAGTTGTCTTTTGAGTGCCTTCTAACCTGAAGGTCTCATATTCCAGACCTATATCAGATGGTATTGTACTCTATTCTTGAGCTCTTTTCTGGCTAGTTCTTTTCAAAAGCAGACAGCTGGGTCCTTCTTCCTAGTCTGTCTTAGTCTGGAAGCTCAACGGAAACCTGTCCATCATGGGTGACCTTGGTGGTATCTGAATACTGGTGGCATAGCTTCCAGCATCACAACAACACGTAAGCCCCCACAGTATGACAAACTAACATAGCATCGCAGCAACAGGCAAGACTCCACTCACTGCAGGGTGGTGGCTATATATAACATGCATTGGCCAGAAACCAAATGTGGGTGTACCACGTGGATGAGGAGACTTCCACCACTGAACCACCAATATCCCCTGATCCCAAGTTGACTCCCTAATAAACTTCCTGAATTGTAATCTTTGACTCAGATTCTGCTTTCTTTGGAAGGTGACCTAAAGAATTTGATGCCAGGAATGGTCTGAAATAGCAGGTACTAAAATTGAACTTAGGAGTCATGATCCATTCTGGCTGGCAATGAGGACTTCATCCGTGGTGGCAGGTACAGCGTATCCATCACAAGGAAGCATGGCCATTGTTCAAACATTCACGTACGGTGAACTAGGATGATATTTTAGTGGAAGACCATGGATTCTCCTCCAAGTATGGGAGAAATATTAGCTATCAGCACATTGGAATTTGATGCCTATTGCTAAGAGGAATTGGGACTTTGGGGAAAAGTAAAATTCTAATCTACTTCTCTGAAAAAAATGCAGATCGAGGTTCAATTTCCAGTGTCATGGATTGAACTGTGTCCCCCCCCCCAAAATATGTGTATCAATTTGGCAAGGTCATGAGTCCCAGTGTTGTATAATGGTCTGTTTTGTTATCTGATGTAATTTTTCCATGTTTTGTAAATCCTATCAGTGAGATATTAATGAGATGATATTAGTAACAGTTACGTTGATAAGATCTACAAGTGTCTCAGTCATATAGTGCTGCTGTAACAAATACCACAAATCAATGGCTTTAACAAACAGAAATTTATTCTTTCATAGTTCAGTACACTAGAAATCCAAATTCAGGACACCAACAGCAAGAAAGAACTTTCTCTGCGTGTCAGCCAGCTCCAGAGGATGGACCTTGTGATCCATCAGTCTTTCCTTGGTCTGGCAACATCTCAGCGCAGCAACTTCAGGTCCGAAGGACACGCTCTGCTCCTGGCACTGCTTTCCTGGTGGTCTGAGGCCCCCAACTCTGTGCTTACTTCTCTTCCCTTTCATCTCTTGTAAGATAAAAGATGATGCAAGCTACCCCATAGGGAAACTCCTTGTTACACTGGATCAGGGAGGTGACCGTAATAAAGTTAACAGTCTCACCTCAGTCCTCTTTAGCATAATCCAGTCTTGCTTCATTAACCACAGACAGTACGATTTACAACATACAGGGAAATCACACAATACTGGCAATCGTGGCCCACGATTAATTAATACACATACTGGGACGGTGGGAGCAGTGTGGGGAAACAATTCAATCCATGACAGATTTTTGTGTTAAACCAATGTCTTCTGAGATAGAAAAGAGAGAAGCTAGCAAAGAGACATGGGGACTTCACAGTACCAAGAAAGCAGTGTTGGGAGCAGACCACACCATTCAGACTCAGGCTTCCTCCATGGAGCAGCTCCCAGTACAAGGTACGATTGACGACAAGACCTTCTTCCAGAGCCGACACAGAGAGAAAGTTTTCCCTGGGGGTGATACCCTGAATTTGGACTTTATATATACTTTTCTGTGAGAAAATAAATTTCTCTTTCTTAAAGCAATCCCCTTGCAGTATTTCTACTGTAGCAGCACAAGATGACTAAGACAGTGCCCAATCCAACTTTTGTCTCTTGTAAGACAAGAGTTGGTATAGGCTACACCCTGCGGAAACTCCCTTTACATTGGCTCAGGCATATGACCTTAGTAAGTGTGTTACAGTCCACCCCTAATCCTCTTTAATATAATCCAATCTTGCCTCATTAACCACAGACACAGATTAAGATTTACAACATACAGGAAAATCACATTCACAAAATAGAGGACAATCACACAATACTGATAATCATGGCCCAGCCAAATTGCTACACATATTTTCTGGGTACCTAATTCAATCTTTAGACCAAGAGGCAGTCATTTGAATAGAACAAGGAGGTGCTACATGATTTAAATTGAGGAAAGCTGTGAGTCAAGGTTGTATCCTTTTGGTACTTAGTCAATCTGTTACTAATCGAATAGTGATCAATAATAGGAGAAGCTGGACTGTATGAGAAAGAACACTACATCATGACTGGTGGAAGACTTATTTAATAACCAGTGATGTGCAGATGATACAACCTTCCTTGCTGAATTGGAAGAGGACTTCAAACACAGGATGTTGAAGATCAGACTACATAAAGCCTTCACTATGGCTTATAACTCAGCGTAAAGAATAAAAGTCCTCAGAGAAGGAACCAATAAGCAACATCATGGTAACCAGAGAAAACACTCAAGTTCTCAAGGATTTTATTTTACTTGGACCCACAATCAATAGTCACGGAAACAGCAGTCAATTCCTCCTCTCCCTTACCTATTGTCTAGCTTTCACATGCATATGATGAGATTGAAAATAGCATGGCTTGCGTCGGGTGCTTCTAAGTGGTAAAGGTGGTATCTTTGCTTTTTGACACTTTAAAGAGGTGTTTTGCGGCACGTTTCCCTATTGCAGTGCTTCTTTTGGTTTGACTGCTGCTTCCAAGGGCACTGCTTGTGACTCCAAGTGAAATGGAGTCCTTAACAATCTCAATCTTTTCTCCATTTACCATGATTTTGCTTTTTGGTCTAGTTGTGAGGATTTTTGTTTTCTTGGTGTTGAGGTGTAATCCACAGTGGTCTTTGATCTTCATCAGCAAGTGTTCCAAGTCCTCTTCACTTTCAGCAAGCAAGGTGGTGTCATCTGAACAATGGAGGTTGTTAATGAGGCTTCCTCCAGTCTTAATGCTCCATTCTTCCTCGTATAGTCCAGCTTTTCAGATTATTTGCTGGGCCTATGGATTGAACGGATAGTGAAAGGATACAAGCCTGATGCACACCTTTCCTGACTTTAAACCATGCAGCGTCTCCTTATTCTGTTTGGATGACTGCTTTTTGATCCAAGTACACATTCCATATGAGCACAACTAAGTTTTCTGGAGTTCCCATTTTACCAATGTTAGCCATAATTTCTTACGATCCACACAGTCAAATACCTTTGCATAGGCAATAAAACACAGATAAATATCCTTCTGGTATTCTCTGTTTTCATCCAAGATCTGATATCAGCAGTAATATCTGTGGTTCCACCACTCTTTTCTAAATATAGCCTGAATTTCTGACAGTTCCTTTTCAATACTGCTACAGACACTTTTGAATGATCTTCAATAAAATTTTACTAATGTGTGATATTAATGATATCATTCAATAATTTCTACCATCCATTGAATCACCTTTCTCGGAAATAGGCACAGATATGGATCTCCTTCAGTCGGTTGACCAGGTAGCTGTCCTCCAGACGTCTTGGCATAGGTGAGTGAACACTGCATTTATTTGTTGAAATATTTCAACTGACAGTCCATCAATTCCTGGCCTTGTTTTTCACCAAGTTCTTCAGTACAGCTTGGATTTCTTCTTTTAGTACCATCAGTTCCAGATCACATGCTACCTCTTGAAATGGTTAAATGTTGACAAATTCTTTTTGGTGTAATGACTATGTATTTCTGCCATCTTCCTTTGTTATTTCTGGTGTTATTTAATATTTTTCCATAGAATCCTTCAGTATTGCTGCTCAAGGCTTGAATTTCGTTCTTCGGTTCTTTAAGCTTCAGAAATGCTGAGTGTGCTCCTCCCTTTTGGTTTTTCATCTCCAGTTCTTTGCACATGCCATTATAATACTATAGTTTGTCTTCTTGAGCTGTCCTTTGAAATCTTCTATTCACCAACACAAACAGTAACTGCACACATGGACCCTGACAGATGGGATGCACAGGATTCAGATCAACCACATCTGCAGAAAGAGAAGATAAAAAAGCTCAGTACCATTAGTCAGAAGATTAAGGGTCAGCTGGAGAACAGACCATTAATTTCTCATATGCAAGTACAAATCAAAGCTGAAGAAAATTAGAAAAAGTCCATGAGAGATAAAGTATGGCCTTGAGGATAACCCATCTGAATTTAGAGACCATCTTAATGATAGATTTGATGTTTTGCACACTAATTACTGAAGACCAGATGACTTGTGGAATAACATCAAAGACATTACCCATGAAGAAAGCAGTAAGTCATTAAAAAGAAAGGAAAATAGTAAAAGATCAAAATGGGTATCAAAAGAGACTCTGAAACTTGTTCTTGAATGTCAAGTATACAAAGCAAAAGGAATAAACTACGAAGTTTTTATCAGATGTCAAATATTTTAAATTTTATCTCATTTGATGTCGGATATTTTTTGTTCCTTTAAATATTTTCATATGGGTCTGGTTTCTAAATATTTTGGAGCTTTGTTCTCAGATTCAGTTCGTTTATTTAGAAAGAATTTGATTCTTTCCAACCTTACCTTTCATGGCGACCCTAGGGGCCAGGGTAGAACTGACCCCAAGAGTATTCAAGGAGCGCCTGGTGGATTTGAACTGCCAACCTTGTGGTTAGCAGTGGTAGCCCTTAACCCACTAGGTCGCCATGAGTTGGATCCGAGTTGATGGCACTTGGAGATGAGAGATGGAGAACCTTACCTTTCTGTTTTGTTGTTAGTTCCTAATACAACCATTTTAACTCATGGTGACCTGATACATAGCAGAAGGAAACACTGATGCTTTTGCACCATCTTCATGATCGTAGATAGATGCTGAAGATGTATCAATCTATATCACTTCAAATTTCCTTTTTTAAGTTATCCCTGAACTTTAACAAACATGATACTCTTTTCTAGGAATTGATCTTTCCTGAATACATGTCCAAAGTAAGTGAGTTGCAATCTCAACATCTTTGAAGTGAACAAGTGTTCTAGTTGTGTTGGAGCTCTGGTGGTTTAGTGGTTAGGAGTTTGGACTGCTAACCAAAATTTGGCAGTTGGAATCCTCCAGACACTCCTTGGAAATTCTATGGGGCAGTTCCACTCTGATAGGTTTGCTATGAGTCAGAATTGACTTGGTAACAGTGAGTTTGGTTTGGGGGATGTCTTCTTTCTAAAAATATTTTATTGTTCTTTAAGTGGTGATTTACAGGTCAAGTCAACTTGCTGTATAAAAAGCCCACAAATACATACACTGCTATGCAGCTCTGACTGCTCTCTCCACACATGACAGCACATTATTCATTTCCACTCTGTATTTCTCATTTCCATTCAATCAACTCCTGTCCTCCTCCACTCTCTCTTCCTGCCTCTGGACAGAAGCAGCTCAGACAGTCTTATGTACATATATAGTTAAACTGAGACACATATGCATCACCAGCTTCATTCTATGTTTTGTAGTACAGTCCAGTTTTCATCTGAAGAGTTGGCTTCAGTACTGATTTCAGCACCAGGGTAACAGAAAGTTCAGGGGCCATGTCCACAGGGGACCCTCCAGTCTGTTGGACCATCAAGTCTGGTCTTTTAATAAAGTTCTAGTTCTGTACACTCATTTTTCTTCTGCTATATGTGGAATTTTACTTTGTGTTCCCTGCCAGGTCAGTCATTTGTGGTGGCTAGGCACCATCTAGTTCTTCTGGTCTCATGGCTGGGCCATGATTCCCTGTATTCTAGGATTGCCCTCTGCTTTGTGATTTTGCTGTGCTGTATGTTAAAGGATAGGGTGGAACTGTAAATCCCTTCATGGATCACCTCCCTGCTCCACTGTAAAGGGAGTTTTCCTGGAGTGTGGCTTTCCCCACCCTTAATCCTTTCATCCTGCAAGAGACAAAAGGAAACAGAAGCAAGCAGAGAATTGGGAACCTCACACACTTAAGAAGCAACACTGGAGAAGACCAAGTCCTTCAGACCTGAGGTTCCTGCACCAAGAGGCACCCTGGACAAAGACATGCAATACCAGACATTCCTCCAGAGCCGACAAGGGGGAAAGCCGTCCCCTGGAGCAGACACCCTGAATACGGACTTGCAGCCTACTGGACTATATAAGAACAAACCTACCTTTGTTAAAGCCATCCACTCTGTGGTATTTCTGTTAGAGCAGCCCTAGCTGACTAAAACAAAAGGGTATGGTGACTTTAAACCATGTAATGTCCCTTTGCTCTGTTTGCATGACTGCCTCTTGATCCATATACAGTTTCCTTAAGAGCACAATTAGGTGTTCTGGAATTCCCATTCTCCACCATGTTAGCCATAATTTGGTATGATCCACACAATTGAATGCTTTTGCATAGATGGCTGCTTGCTAGCTTTTAAGACCCTAGACCTCACTCATCAAAATTGAATAAGGAATATTTTAATAATAATAATAATAATAAAACTATAGTTATGTTAGCAGACTAAGTGTCCCCTGCAACCATGGTCTCCAGACCCTTGCCCCTGCTACTCTGTCCTTCAAAATATTGGATTGTAGTTAGGCAATCTTTTAGCTTTAGGTATAGTCCAGCTGTGCCAATCTCTCTTCTAGTCCATGCTGTCCTTGACTTCACCTAACCTGGTTCCTGTCTACTATCTAATCTCTCCCTCTCCCTGTCTCCCTCCACACCCTTGTAACCATCAAAGATTATTTTCTTCTCTACTTAAATCTTCTCTTAAGTCCTTATAATAGTGGTCTTACACAATATTTGTCCTTTTCCAGCTGACTGGTATCACTCAGCACGAGGTCTTCCAGATCCCTCTATGTTATGTTTCCTAAGACCGTCTTTATTCTTTATCATTGCACAACACTCCATTGTGTGAATATGTCATAGTTTGGTTATCCATTCATCCACTGATGGGCATCTAGGTTGATTCCATCTTCTTGCTGTTATAGATAGTGCTGCAATCAGCATTGTCATGCACATACCATATCTATTTGTATGACAGCCCTTATTTCTCTAGGATATATTCCAAGAAGTCATACAATGCTTCTATTTCTAGCTTGTTAAGAAAGCACCAAATTGATTTCCAACATGGTTGCAAAACTCTGTATTTCTACCAGCAGAGTGGGAGAGTTCCAGTCTCTCCAACATTATTTTGTGTTTTTTGGATTAATGCCAGCCTTGTTAGAGTGAAATGGTATCTGATGGTTTGGATTTCTCTAATGGTTGATTTATTTAATGGCTAATGACTGTGAGCATTATGTGTCTCTGAGCCACTTGGATGTCTTCTTTGGTGTAATACTTGTTCATATCCTTTGCATATTTTTTTAATTAGGTAATTTGTCTTTCTCTTGTTGAGGTAGTAATCTTGTAGATTATGGAGATTAGCTGCAGATCACATTTGTGTTAACCAAATTTATTTTTTCCCAGTGTGTAGATAGTCTCTTTACTCTTCCGGTAAAGTCTTTGGATGAGCGTAAGCTTGATTTTTTAGAGTTCCGTTTATCCATTTTTCTCTTCTGGTGTTTGCCCACAGTTAGTAATATTTTATTGTCTGTTTATGCCATGTATTAGGGCCACCAGTGTTGCCCCTATTTTTTCTCCCATGGTCTTTATTGTTTTAGACTTTATATTTAGGCCTTTGAACCATTTTGAGTTAGTTTTTGTGCATAGTGTGGGTCTTGTTTCCTTTTTTTGCAGATGGATATCCAGCTATGCCAACACCATTTGGTAAAGAGACTGTCTTTTCCTCAGTTTATGGGGTTTGGGTCTTTCTCAGATATCAGCTGCTCATAGGTGGGTAATATTTCTGGATTCTCTGTTCTGTTCCATTGGTCTATGTGTCTGGTTTTCTACAGCATCAGGCTGTTTCGACTACTGTGGCAGTATAATAGATTCTGAAGTCTGTTTTTTTGTTTGGTTTTGTTTTTCTAGCTGTAGCTCTTCTGAGACAGATTCGTTCATTCTGCTGGTGACACATAGTATATTCATTATTCTTTGCCAATGCTGCAGTTTGAAAGCATTGATTCTTCTCTGTATTCCTTTCCTTTAATCTAGCTTTTGCAGGCATATGAGGAAATTGAGGAGACCATTGCTTTGGTCAAACATACCTTGGTCATTAAAGTGACATCTTTGCTTTTTAAAATGTTGAGGAGATCTTCTGCAGCAGATTGGTGTCACATAACGTGTTATTTTATCTCTTGAATGCTGCTTTTGTGGATGGTGATTATTGATCCAAGCATGCAGACCATCTGTCCATCAGTTTGCCATAATGTGGTGGCTTGTATTTTGCTACGATGCTGATATTTCAAACATCTGCAAGGTCATCCATAGTGGAGATATTTCAGCAGTTCCCATACTAAGACTGTATAGAAAGAAAGTGTTGGTGATCTACTTCTGAAAATTAGCCAGGAGAACCTTAGGGATCTGTTTGGTTTAGGTGGGTCCCAAACAGCCCAGGGCTGATTTTGAAGATCGTGCTGACTGATCCTACCCCGTCTTTCCCTTTCTGTGGAAGTTTTCTCACAAACACACTCTGATTGACAATCAGCTAAACACTCAGGGGGTACTCTGCAGATTGTTAGAGCTCTCAGTGTAATTTTTCACTCTCTGACATCTAACCTCACTAATTCTTGGTGACTTGAACTTCTCAGACTCTGAATTCTGGCTTCCCAGGTCAAGAGACTTCTAAGCTCTGTTTGGGTACTTTTTTCCCATGCTGCAACTGAGAAATTCCCTCTAGACAGTAAGCTGGGGCAATCTTAACTACCTGTTCATTTTCCTTCTCTGCACTGCCTGTTGTCCAGTGTCTGAAGATGATTGTTTCCTATATTTTGTCCAGTAATTTGGATGTTTAAAGAGAAGGCTGGATTTGAGTCCAGTTGCTTCATCATAGCCAGAAGTGAAAGTCTCATGTTAGCAAAATAAGTCTGTAATATAAATTCTTATTGTATGCTTAAATATCTGGCAGAAAAAGTTTTCCCTCATGTCTTAGTTGTCTAGTACTACTATAGCAGAAATAACACAAGTAGAGGGATTTAACAAAGAGAAATTTATTTCCTCACAGTGAAGCAGACTAAAAGTCCAAATTTAGGTTGTCAGCTCCAGGGAAAGGATTTCTCTCCCTGTCAGCTCAGGGGGAAGGTACTTGTCCTCAATCTTAATTGTAAATTCTCTTCTCACACGCAGCGGCCCCAGGTCCGAAGGACGTGCTCCTGGTGCTGCTTTCTTGGTGATGTGAGGTTCCCAACTCACTGCTTGCTTGCTTCCCTTTCCTTTTATGTCTTGTAAGATAAAAGGTAGTTCGGAACATACCTCAGGGAAACTCCCTTTACACTGCATTAGGGATGTATAACATCCTTAGTAAGGATGTTAGAAACCCAGGACATAATCCAATCTTACCCCATTAACCAGAGGCAAAGATGAGGATTTACAATGTATATAAAAATTGCAATCACAAAATAGAAGACAACCACACAGTACTGAGAATTGTGGCCCAGGCAAACTGCTACATATACTTTTGGGGGGAACATAATTCAATCCATGACACCTCATTTTTATTTTTATTTCATGATTGTCTTTGCTATTTATGTGCATTTCATCTTTTATATGAATTGTATAACCAGCTTGGTAAGTTCCCTTAAAAAGTCATGTTGTGCCACCAAAAAAGACTTACTGGCATGACAGAGACTGAAGAAAGACCAACAGTATGACCCCCAGACACCTTTGTAAATTAATACTGAAGTAACTCCCAAGGTTCACCGTTCTGCCAAAGATCAGGCAGGCTGATAAAGGAAAATGAGACTAAACGGGCCTATCAAACCAGGGTCAAGGTAGAGATGGCAGGAGAGGACAGCAAAGATGGTAATGGGGAACCCCAGGTAGAAACAGGGAGAGTGTTGATGTGTTATGGGGTTAGCATCCAGTGTCATAAAGCAGTGTACTAATTATGTAATGAAAAACTAATTTACTCTTTATCTAAAGTACACACACACACACACACAAAAACGTTATTAGAATTTTGACTTTGGTTGAATTATATTTATATATCAATATATATCAATATGAGAAATAGCTAATATCCTCACATTTCCGTATACTTTGCTTTTGAATGGGAAAAGCTAATGCCATAAAATGACACTTCTCCCCTAAAATTAATAAATATAGCACACTTCTAATTATTTTTTCCAAATGTTCTCTTTTCTGGGGAAGGAGGAGGGGTTGGATAAAATCCACCTTAAAATTCGCACGGAAATATAAGTGCCTGAACAGGAAAGAAAAGTATGAAGAAGATAAATAATGAGATTGTTGCCTTCTACTGAAAGCCACCTTTATAAAAATCACTGGAATACAATCAGCATGGTATCGGAATACGAGTAGACAAATCAGTGGAACCAGAAGCGTGGATCCAAAAATAGGACTCAGTATATATCATAATTTAATATGTGACAAAGATAGTATTTCAAATTCTGTGAGGGAGAAAGGGTTATTTAATAAATAGTGCTGGCATAACTGGCTATTCATCTAGAACAAAATGAACTTGTAGCCCAATTTCACAGCAAATCCAAAAATATACTCCAAAACGGATTAAAACTTGAAATGCAAGAAAAAAATTAAATAAATAAAAGTATTTAGGAGGTTAGCACATGTAAATCCAAGGACAGAGAAAACTCTTCTAACTGTGACCAGAAATTTGGAAAGTATATCGGAAAAGATAGACATACTCGATTATATAAAAATTAAAAGCTATTATCTGGCATGGATTGAATTTTGTCCCCTCCAAAAATGTGTGTAGCAACTTGGCTGGGCCATGATTCCTTGTATTGTCTGATTGTTAACCATTTTGTCACTTGATGGTATTTTCCTATATGTTGTAAATTCTGTCACTGTGATTTAACGAGACACATTGGCAGCAGTTACATTGATCAGGTCTACAAGACTGGACATTGTCTAAGTCCAATCTCTTTGAACCTATAAAAGACAGAAGCTAGAGCAAAGAGACATAGGAATCTCATATTATGAAGAAAGCAGTGCTGGGAGCAGAGCGCATCCATCAGATCTACACTGAGATGCTCCCCAAGCAAAGACTGATGCATCACAAAGATCCTCCATAGCCTACAGAGAGGGAAAGCCGTCCCCGGGAGCTGACACCTTGAATTGGGACACGTAGCCTACTGAACTCTAGGAGAATAAATTTCTCTTTGTTAAAGCCATCTGTTTGTGGTATTTCTGTTACAGCCCCACTTGATAACTAAGACAGATACTATAAAGTAAGTTGAGTCAAAAATGCACTTAGAAAATTTATTTGTAATGCAGATAACATATTGTTGTTGTTGTTAGTTATAGACTCATGGTGACCCTGGGTGTGGAGAGTCGAATTGTCCCATAGAATTTCAAGGCTGTGCTTTTAGGAAGATCACCAAGCCTGTCTTCTGAGGTACCTCTGGGTAAATTCAAATCACCAGTTTTTGGCCTTTAGTTAAGTGCTTAAGTATTTATGCTACCTAGGGATTCCAGACTGGAAATCCAGGTGGCATAGTAGTTAAGTGCTACAGCTGGTAAGGAAAAGGCCAGCAGATTGAATCCACCAGGTGCCACTTGGAAACTCCAAGGAGCAATTCTAACCTGTTCCTATAGGGTCACTATGAGTCAGAATGGATTAAATGGCAATGTGTTTTGGGTTTTGGAATCCCAGATAACAGATAATAAGTTAATACTTTTTGTATACAACACATTCTCACAAATTGAAAAGAAAAAGATGAAAAATTCCCAGTTTCTAAAAGGGCGAAAGACATAAACAGACAATTCACAGAATAGCCAATCCAAATGGCTGATAAACTGAAAAGGAAACTGAACTAACCAGGCATCAGGGAACTCCAAATTAAAGTAACAATGAGATTTTCATGTAAAGGTTGGCAGTTCAGATCAACCTGTTCCTCTTCGGAAACCGTATGGGGAAGTTCTGCTCTGTCCTACAGGGTCACTGTGAGTCAGAATCGATTTTACCAGCAGTGAGTATACTGTACGGCCCACGGACTGGCAGAAATTAAGGAGAGTGATAAAATCTAGTGCAGTCTCATGCATTATCTGTGGAAACATGTGTATTCATTGACTTTTGAGGAAAAAAAACACTTAGCTGCATTTTTTACAATAAAGAATTCAACCACTCCAGCGAATACTCCTGAGAACACAGCCAGTAGAATTATTTGCTGATGTCATAGACATGTTAGTTTTGTCAAGTTGATTCTTACGGCAACCCCACGTGTGCACAGCAGAGCAGTTCCATGGGGTTTTCGAGGCTGTGATCCTTTGGGAGCTGCTTACCAGGCTTTTCCTTCAAGGCACTCAGAGCAGGTTTTAACTGCCAACCTTTTGGTTAGTAGTCCGATGCTTAAACATTTGCTCCACTGAGGGACTCCCCCAAAAGACTCAATATAGAAGGTAATGTGTAAAATTTTTTATAGCAAAATTACAGTGCAAAAAAACAACATAGTAAATATACCTCTTTGAGAAAACGATCACATAAATTGCCTGTGTATTTGCTTCATAGGATCTGAAGCAGCTACTAAGAAGGAATTAGGGCTCCTTCAGGGGAATAAGGATCCCTGGTGGTACAATGGTTAAAGTGCTCAGCTGTTCACTAAAAGGCTGGCGGTTTGAACGCACCAGCTGCTCTGGGGGAGAAGGACATGGCAGTCTGTTTCTGTAAAGATTTACAACCTTGGAAACCCTCTGGGGCGGTTCTACTCTGTCCTATAAGGTTGCTACGAGTCAGAATCTACTCAATAGCAATGAGGATCAGGAGAATAAGAATTTCTATAAGACATTGGATGAAAAATGTGAGATGCCAAGAATTGTATATGTAAGATGCCAAGAATTGTGTATGTTATGGTTTCTGTTGACACCTCAATTTATATTCATGAGTGTGTATATGTAAATGTATATCTTTGTATACAGATTCTGCTATTGTATGGTGACATGTGCATGGGTGTGATGTGATTGATTAGCTATATGTAACTTTTCTATCTATGGTCCTGTAACTGTTACCCAGGTGTTAAGGTGGAAGTGATAAGGTAATCCAAGAGGACTGGTCAGTTTTGCCTTAAAAAAGTCAAGTCCAGTGCAGAGGGAAAGAGTATACCACCACCAAAGAAGGCAGGAGCAGCAGCCAAGACCCAGCAGCGGGAGCTAGAGCAGTGCACTTCCCAACTGTCTTAGTAATCCAGTGTTGCTACAGCAGAAATACCACAAGTCAATTGATTTAACAAAGAGAAATTTATCTTCTCACAGTCTAGTAGGCTAGAAGTCCAAATTCAGAGCATTAGCTCCAGGAGAAGGCATTCTCTCTCTGTTGGCTCTGAAGGAAGGTCTTTGTCATCAGTCTTCCCTTGGACTAGGAGCTTCTCTGGGCAGGAACCCATGGTCCAAAGGATGTGTTCTGCTCCTGCTGCTTCTTTCTTGTTAAGAATGAGGTCCCTACTCTCTTCTCCCTTTTATCTCTTGTAAGATTAAAGGTGGCGCAGGCCACACCTCAAGGAAACTCCCTTTGCATTGGATCAGGGATGGGACCTTAGTAAGTGTGTTACCCTCCCATGTTAATCTTTACCATAATCCAATCTTGCCTTATGAGCTACAGGCAGAGATAAAGATTTACAACATATATAAAAATCACAGTCACAAAACAAAGGCCAGCCACACAACACTAAGAATCATAGCCTGGCCAAATTGCTACATGCGGTTTTTGGGAGGTACACAATTCAATCCATGACACTGGCTCAAAGAGAAAACTGAGTGCCTTTGGGCAGAGACTGAGGGCAGGGAGAGGTGTGCCCATGAGCACAGCTGGGAAGAGGCTATCCTAATAGCAGAACTGCATCCTGAATATTCTTAAGTCTGGACTGTAACTGTTACTCCCTAATAACACCCGTAATTGTGAGTGTGGTCTGTGAGTTCTGGGTGGCTTTTGCAATGAATTATTGGATACAGTAGAGAGTGCTGTGAGAGACACAGTTGGTGTCAAAATTAATCGAGACGGTGGAGAGAGGAGGCACATCTGACCTCCACCTCAACCTTGAGCTGTTGCTCTTGGTTCTGCTGACCCCTTGTGAAGTTAAAGGAAGCCAGACACTGCCCCCCAGCCATTTTTACAACAGGAGAGAAAGTATGGAATTTCTATTTGAGATTGTTATTATGAGCTGTGACAAGGAAGTGGCAGATGAGATTTAGGTTGATGTTGAGAAGGGCAGAAGAAAAACAAATGAATCCAATTATTTTTAAGCAGCATAATGATATCCAATTAAAGTAAACAAATATATATGTATTAAGGGAAAAAGTTAGATTTGGGTCTATGTCTATGTACTTGGAGGGATGTTCATGATATGTTGATGAATTTTAAAAGCTAGTAATACAACGTGATTCTGTTTTCTAAAAATAAAGCTCATGTAAGCAAACTTCTGTATTTGTAGACTGCGTAAATGTTGCAATATTGGATGAGCCATAAAAGATACGGAATGGGTAAGTGTCAGACTGTTAATATACCTTACCTCAGACAGGGTTGGTATGAGGATTCCAGGATGGTTAACTTTTTCTTTGAAAATCTTTGTCCTGTTTTACTTGTTACAACACACCTGTTTAAAAAAAAAAACAAATATTGCTGTCAAGTCGATTCTCATTCATAGAGAACTTTAAGGGACAGAGGAGAACTACCCCATACGGTTTCCAAGGAGCACCTGATGGACTTGAACTGCCAGTGTTTTGATTAGCAGCTGTAGCTCTTAACCACTATACCACCAGGGTTTTACATGCCTGTGGTACTTCAAGAAATAACAAGTAGAGAAAACAGAACAAAACTGGATACACTGGGCCTTCCATCTAAGGAACAGAGTATCTTGGATTACATATTAAGAACTTCTTATTTCCTTAAATAAAGTTTCTTTTGATTTCCAGCCTGTTAAGAAATTTGCTGTTACTGTTGTTTTCTAATCAAGAGTGAGGATTTAAAGCTTATCAAATCTTTTTAGGCAGTGATTGAGATAACCATGTGGTTTTCTCATTTAATCAGCTAGTGTCGTTTTCCCTTTTTACATCTCCTGCACTGATCTCATCCAGTCACGTGACTGTACATATTGTCCATATGCCAGCAACCTCCAAATATGTGTGTCCACCCTAGACCTGTGCCTTAAAATCTACACCTTGGATAACTGCCTCTTAACACATCCACTTGAATACACAAACCACATCGCAAACTCAGCCTGTGCCAAACAGAATTCCCCACCACCTTCTCCTTTTCTGAAATTCCATTCAACCTACCCTACCTGCAGCCATCTCTGTCTCAGATGAGGGTAACTGCACCTAACCAATTGCTCCCGGCAGAAAATGGGCCAACCTTTATGTTTCTCTTTCTCTCACACCCTACACTTAATGTGTCAGGAAATTCTTTAGGTTCAACCCTCAAGATAAATTCAGAGTTGGACAGTTTTCACCATCTGCATGGCTTCTGTCCTGATCAGAACAACCATGTTTTCTAGCCTTATTTTTTTGTCTGCTCTCTCAGTGTCAGTTCTCATCGTTCAACAATCTATTCTCAACATGCAAGCCCTTTAAAAGATACGGTAGGTCACATCACTCCTTTGCCCATAACCCTGCTCTCTCCTCTCCCACCTACAACCCCACCTCCTACACCACTGCTTTCATTTGTTTTGTTGTAGAACCCAAGGTCCATACAAGGGCCCATGTGATCCCGCTTCTTGCAACCTCTCTGACTGCATCCCTTGCCACTCTTCTCTGTGGCCACTGGGGCTTGCTTCAATCTCTCCAGCATGCCAGGAGCTTCCATTCCCAGCTTTTGCTTGGCTTAGAAAGCCCTGCCCTCAGATAGCTGCCTGCCTAACTCTTCTCTTTCCTCTTCAGTGAGACCAGTCCTGGCTACCACATTTAATATCTACCCTGACGGCACAGTGATTAAGAGCTACGGCTGCTAACCAACAGGCCGTTTGAATCCACTAGATGCTCTATGCAGCTTTCTACTTTCTCCTTCAGGGTTGCCTTGCTTCAGAATTGACTCATGGTTTGGTACTGACATTACAAATCTCCTTTGCTCTGATCAACTTAAAAAAATACATTTTATTTTTGGGTTGTTTTGAAATGATATTGATTACGTTGTTCATATTGTGCAACCATCCTCACTCTCCTTTTCCAAACTCTCTTTCATTAACATAAATCTATTGCCTCTTGAGCTTCCTATCAAACACTTAAAGTTGTGATCATCAGTTTGATCCCACATAGATACAGACTCTGCATAAAGGAGCACAATGCTCAAGCAAGGCGTGATTTAACTTAAACACCTGTTTGATTTAAAAAAGATTTCGGGGGATATTTTTTATTTAATGTCAGGGCAAAAGTCCTGGGGATTTATCTAGTCTCAATGGCTCCAGAAAGTCTGGATTCCATGAGATTTTGAAATTTTGTTCTGCGTTTTCCCTCTTTTCAAAGAATTTGTCTATGAAATCTTTGCCTAATCAACTTTTTAATTTTCCATAGCACATATCTCTTTGTGGTGTGCTGAAATGTTTACTTGTTAAGTTTGTTTTTATCATTTGTTTTCTCCCTCTAAAATACAAATCCCAAAAGAGTAAGGTTATTTTGTGCATTGATGCAACCCAAATGTCTAGTACACTGATATGACCTAAATGTCACATAGTAGACACAACAAATATTTGTCAAAGGAAAGAATGAATTAGGGAATTTCATTTGCTCTGAACATTAAAAAATTCCCGTCAAAGTAATCCCTGCTCAAAGCAACCTCATGTGTGTTGGAGTAAAATTGCACTTCATAGGGCTTTAAGTATCTGATTTTTCAGAAGCAGATCTCCAGGCCTTTCTTTCAAGGTACTCTGGGCAGACTAAAAACTTCAACTTTTGATTTGCAGCTGAGCTCTTTAACCGTTTGTACTCCCTAGGGACTCCAGAACTCTGAAAGTCACTATCCTCACTACTACAATTTCTGCCTTGAATATGTTTTTAAAACTTATATTTTCCAGGTTTTCTTCTTCCTAAATCTGAGCCCTTCTGCTTGCTCTCTTTTAGTTATAATTCCAAATAGCTGGTTGATTAACCAAGATGTTAACTTTACCCCTTACTTGTTTATACTTTTATTTCTTTTAAAAAAGTATTTTGTCTGTCATTTCATGGATTTGGTGAGAAAGGCAAGGGAAGTCCATGTGCTCAGCTCCTGTCTTAATTATCTAGTGCTGCTATAACAGAATGCCACAAATGAGTAGCTTAAACAAACAGAAATATGTTATCTTACAGTTTAGGAGGTTTAAAGTCTGTATTAAGGGAACCAGCTCCGGAGAAAGTTTTTCCTTCTTTGCTGGCTCTGGGAGAAGGTCCTTCTTATTAATCGTCCCCAGGTCTAGGAGATTCTCAACATGCAGACACCCTGAGTCCAAAGTATGTGCACTGCTCTTGGTACTTCTTTCGTAGTGGTATAAGATCCCTCTTTCTCTGCTCACTTCACCCTCCCTTTATCTCTTGTCATAGACTGAATTGTGTCCCCCCCCCCCCCAAAATGTAAGTAGCCATTGTCTGGGCCATCATTCCCAGTATTTTGTAAATATCCTATGCTCTACATCCTAATATCTGCCTGTGGCTAATAGATAGGATGATTATGTTCAAAGAGGATTAGAGTGGATCTGCAACACTCTTGCTAAGGGAGTTTCCCTGGAGTGTGGCTTGCACCGCCCTTTATCTTTTCATCCTTTCATCCTATGGGAGGTAAAAAGAGAAGGAAGCCAGCAGAGAATTGGGAATCTCATACCATCAAGACAACAGTGCCAGGAGAAGAATGTGTCCTTCAGACCTGAGGTTCCTGCACCAAGATGCTCCTTGACCAAAGACTAACGCAACACAAGAACTTTCCTTGAGATTCAACAGAGTGAAAGACTTCCCCTGGAGCGCACACCCTGAATTTGGACTCCTAGTCCACTGCACTGTGTAGGAATAAACTTTCCTTTGTTAAAGCCATCCACTTTGTGGTATTTCTGCTAGAGCAGTACCAGATGACTAAGACACCTCTTGTAAGACAAAAGGCGATGGAAGCCAAAGCCTAGGGAGACTTTATATCAGATCAGGACTGTGACCTGAGTCAGGGTGTTTCATCACCCCATCTTCCTTATCATAACTAATCTTGTTTTCCCCAACTTGTCTGTCAGTTTATTGTACTTGGGGGGAGGTTGGGGTTGCATGTGGATGTGATTTTGGAAACTACACCATTGGTATTCAAATACCACCAGGCTCACCCAAGGCAGACAGGTTTCAGCCGAGCTCCCAGATTAAGACAGAATAGGAAGAAGGACCCAGAAGCCTACTGAAAAGAATTAGCCAGTTAAATCCTTGTGCATAGCGGTGGAACATTGTCTGCTCTAGTGCCAGTGTGTCAGCTCCAAGGGAAGGCTTTCTCTGCTGGTACTGGAGAAAGGTCCTTGTTGTCAATCTTCCCCTGGACTGGAAGCTTTTGAGGTGCAGGGACCCAGGTCCTGTCCAAAGGACACACTCTGCTCCCAGCACTACTTCCTTGATGGTATGAGGTCCCCAAATGTCTCTACTACCGTCTCTCCTTTATAGCTCAAGAGACTGCCTCAAGGCACAAAACAAACTTATGCATTGAGTCCTGTCCCACCAACACAACTGCAGCCCATTCACCCTGATTAACATAATAGAGTCAGGAATTCCAACACGGAGGAACATCACAGACTATTAGGAACCAGGGCCCAGCCAAATTACTGCACAGGTTTTTTGAGGGCACACAATTCAATTATGCCTACAAGGAAAACCAGTTGATATGATTTATTACTCAGATTTATGCACCAATGTCTAAGGCCAAAAATCAAAAAATTGAAGATTTTTAACAGCTTCTACAGTCTGAAACTGATTGAAAATACAATCAAGATGCATAGATAATTACTGGTGATTGGAAAGCAGAAGTTGCAAACAGATAAGAAGGACTGGTAGCTGGAAAATAGGCCTTGGTGATAGACACAATGCCAGAGACTACGTGACAGGATGTTGCAATACCAACAACCTCTACATGGCAAATACTCTTTTCTACCAACATGAACAGTGACTATACACATGGAGGAAATCCTGGTGGCAACAGAAACCCTGGTGATGTAGTGGTTAATAGCTACATCTGCTAGCCAAAAGGTCAGCAGTTTGAATCTACCAGGCACTCCTTGGAAACTCTATGGAGCAGATCTACTCTGTACTGTAGAGTCACTGCGAGTTAGAATCAACTTGACGGCACTGAAGTTGGTTTGGTTTTTTGCTATTCACATAGAGGAAACCCTGATGGTGTAGTAGTTACATGTGATGATGGCTAACCAAAAGGTTGGCAGTTCAAATCCACCAGGAGCTCCTTGGAAACTCTACAGAGCAGTTGTACTCTGTCCTATAAGTTCACTGTGAGTTGGAATTGACTTGGAGGCAGAGCGTTTTGGGGCATACACATGGACCTCACCAGATGAAATATATAGGAACCAGATTGACTACATTGGTGTAAAGACATAATGGGAAAGCTGAACACCATCAGTCAGAACAAGGGCAAGGGCTGATTGTGGTATGATGGTATATGACCACCAATTGCTCATATGAAAGTTTAAATTGACACTGAAGAAAATTAGAACATATCCACAAGAGCCAAGGTATGACTTTGAGTATGCTGCTGAACCAAAAGCAAGTTAGTTCCACTTGTCACTGAGGCCAAACTCAGATGGGAAGAAGGTTCAAGTATGCTTTATTAAAAGACAAGCATGCAAATCTGGGAAAAAATGAGAACAGTTTTGTCAAGACTGTTCCACTTGGGTTACAATTTCAGCAGCTTTTACAGCCAGATTACAAAGAGATTTACATCTGGAAGATGTCTAAATCTTGCCAAAGGGTAGAACAGAGAGTCACAAGACTCTTTCATATCTTTACAATGTCATTATCTCCCTGAAGTTTTGAAATAGTTGATTTATTTTCCTAGAGACAGGTAAAGTAATGTAAGTCTGTTGATCTGGTTTAGGATAGGGATAAGAGAGGGAATGAAATGTAGTCTAGTAATCCAAGAGACCTTCATCCACTAACAAGTATATGCCACCTGAGTTTAGAGACCACCTCAAGAATAGACTCGATGCAACTGAAAAGAGAGGGAATGAAATGTAGTCTAGTAATCCAAGAGACCTTCATCCACTAACAAGTATATGCCACCTGAGTTTAGAGACCACCTCAAGAATAGACTCGATGCAACTGAAAACCAGACAAGTTGTGGAATAGTATCACAGGTGTTATACATGAAGAAAACCAGAGGTCAATGAAAATACAGGAAAGAAAGACCAGATTGGAACTCATCAGAGACTGTAAAACTGGCTGTTGAATGTCATGTAGCTAAAGCAAAAAAAAAAGAAGTAAATGAAATGAACAGAGGACTTCAAAGAGTTGCTTGAGAAGACCAAGTAAAGTATTATAACAACATATGCAAAGAGCTGAGATAGAGAACTAAAAGGGAAGAACATACTTAACATTTCTCAAGCTGAAAAAGTTGAAGAAAAAAATTCAAGCCTCGAGTTGCAATGGTTAAGGATTCTACAGGAAAAATATTAAAACAATGCAGGAAGCATCAAAAGAAGATGGAAGGAATACACAATCATTATACCAAAAAGAATTGGTTGATATTCAACCATTTGAGGAGGTGGTATACGATCAGGAACTGATGGTACTGAACGAAAAAGTCAAAGCTGCATTGAAGGCATTGGCAAAAAACAAGGCTCCAGCAATTGATAAAACATCAATTAAGATGTTTCAACAAGCATATGCAGAACTGGAAGTGCTCACTCATCTCTGCCAAGACATTTCAAGGACAGCTGCCTGGCCAGCTATCTGGAAAAGATCCCTGTTTATTCCTATTCCCAAGAAAGGTGATCCAACTAAATGCAGAAATTATCAAACAATGTTATAATTATCACTGTAATGGATTAAATTGTGTGCCCCCCCCGAATATGTGCAGTACTGTGGCAGAGCCATGATTCCCAATATTGCTTGATTGTCCTTCACTTTGTCCACACTTTTCCTTTGCTGTAAATCCTAATCTCTGTCTGTTGTTAATAGACTGGATTATGTTAAAGATGGTTAGGTTGGGGCTGTAACACCATTTCTAAGGTCACCTCACTGTCCCAATATAACGGGAGTTTCCCTGGAGTGTGGCCTGCACTGTCTTTTGTCCTTTTATTCTAAAAGAGACAACAGGAAACAAAGCAAGCAGAGAGTTGGGGACCTCATACCATCAAGAAAGTAGCACGAAGAACAGCACATCATTCAGACCTGATGCTCCTGTGCCAAGCTGCTCTCAGATCAAAGAAAGATGGATGCAACACAAAGAGCTTCCACCAGAGCTGACACAGACAGAGTGCATTCCCCTGGAATTGACACCCTGAATTTGGACTTGCAGCCTACTGGACTGTATGAAAATAAGCTTTTCTTTGCAAAAGCCATCCACTTGTGGTATTCCTGTCAGAACAGCACCACAGGACTAACACAATCACACACAAGTAAAATTTTCCTAAAGCTCATTTGAAAGCATCTGCAGCAGTATATTGATAAAGAACTACCAGAAACTCAGACCGGATTCAGAAGAGGTCATGGAACCAGGGATATTGATGATAACACACGGATCTTGGCCGCAAGCAGCAAGCACCAGGAAGATGTTTACCTGTGTTTTATTAGCTATGCAAAGGCACTTGACTGTCTGTATCGTAACAAATTATGGATAACATTGTGGAGAACGGGATTGGCAGACCACTTAACTGTGTTCATGATGGATCTGTTCCAGGATCAAGAGGCAGTCATTCAAATGGAACAAGGGGACACTGCTTGGTTTAGCGCCATGGAAATTGTGTGTTAGGGTTGTATCCTTTCACCATACCTACTCAATCTGTATGCCTAGCAAATAATCTGAGAAGCTGGACCTTAAGAAGAAGAATGGGGCACCAGGATTGAAGGAAGACTCATTAACAACTTGCATTATGCAGATAACATAACTGCCTGCTGAAAGTGAAGAAGAGTTGAAACACTGATGAAGACCAAAGACCATAGCCTTCAGCATGAATTACACTTCAACATAAAGAAATCCAAAATCCTCACAGACTAAGAAGCCCCAAACCCACCACCGCTGAGTTGATTCCAATTCATAGCGACCCTATAGGACAGAGTAGAATTGATCCATAGAGCTCCCAAGGAGTGCCTGGTGGATTTGAACTACTGACCTTTTGATGAGCAGAGGTAGTACTTAAACTGCTATGCCATTAGGGCTTCTGGACCAAAAAACAGTATCATGATATGAGGAGAAAAGTTTGAGGTTATCAAGGATTTCATATTACTTGGATCCAAAATGAACACCTATGGAAGTAGCAGTCAAAAATCAAAAGATGCACTGAATTGGGAAAATCGGCTGCAGAAGACCTCTTCAAAGTGTTGAAAAGCAAAGATGTCACCTTGAAGACTAAGATGCACCTGCCCAACCATGGCATTTTCAATCTCATTATGTGCGTGTGAAAGCTGGGTAATGAGATAGAAAAGCAGAAAAATCAATGCCTTTGAACTGTGATATTAGAGAAGAATATTGAATATATGGTGGATTGCCAAAAGAACAAACAGGTCTCCCTTAGAAGCACAACTAGAAGTTCCTTAAAATCAAGGATGGCAGGAATTCATCTTACATACTTTATACATGTTGTCAACAAGAACACTCATTAGAGGCAAGGATGAAGAGACTACATCTCACATACCTTGGACACATCATCACAAGGCAGAAGTCCCCAGAGAAAGACACTGTGCTTGGTAAAGTGAAAGTCAATGAGAAAAAGGAATAGCCTCAACAAGATGGATTGACACAATGGCTGTAACACTGAGCCCAGACTTGACAATGATTGTCGCATGAGACAGGGCGGGGCAGTGTTTCATTCTGTTGTACACAGAAGATTCCTTATGAGCTGAAACTGACTCCAGGGTACCTAACAGTAACAACAATCTTGCTTCATTAACTACAGGCGGAAATCAGGATTTACAGCACAGAAGAAATTTACAGCAAATCACCAAATATGGGACAACCATACAATACCTGGAATCATGGTCTTGCCAGGGTGATACATTTTTGACAGATATGATTCAATTCACGACAGTTCCCTATTGTTATTCACTATCTACCTTAATCAATTGAAGGAACCTAGGTGACATCATGGTTAAGCACTGTTAACTGAAAGATAAGGGTTCAAATTCACCAGTCACTCTGCAGGAGAAAGATGGAGCAGTCTGCCTCTGTGACAGCTTTGGAAACACTACGTGGCAGCTCTACTTGATAATAAAGGGTTTTTGAACCTTAGCTGGAAAACCTGGAGGCGTAGCCGTTAAGTGGTACTTTGTTAACCAAAAGGTTCACAGTTCAAATCCATTAGGTGCTTGTTGGAAACTATGCAGCAGTTCTACTCTGTCTTACAGGGTCGCTAGGATTCTGTTTCTACTTGATGTCACTGAGTTAGTTGTTTTTCTTTTAGTTAAGGCTTTGTTGGCGGAAGTCAGCTTTTCTGAGTTGGCATGATCTGGACCAAACTGACCTGCTAGATTTGGGGTCCAGGTGATCTCACCAACACAATGTTGCCATGTGAGGCCGGGGTTGGCTCCCAGCTGGGCTATCTCTAATTTTTCTAGCTTCAGCTCTTTAAATGAAACACTGCTTACACTAGCCAAGTTGTTATAGAGTATTTTTCAATTCGGAGAGGAAATGAATTGCATCAGTACTAGTAATAAAAATGAGGTTCTAATGCCTGACATCACATTTCCTTCCTACTAATCCACTCAATCTTAAAATCAAAGATATCCACCCACATCTTCAGGGAACTCATTGAAAATCTTATGCAGCTGAAAAAATTTCTAATCTACTTTACCATGGCTGTAGTCATCAATTAAAGACTTTTCAAAATGTAAAATACGCATTTGTGTATCTGTTTTCAGAGTAACTAAAGACCAGCTTTTGGCCCTTGATTTATATGCTGAATTTGCTTGCCCTGTGGGTGAAAAAATTTAGGCTAATTTGGGAGTTTGGACATGTGCTAATCTATTTTTATCTAACTTTCCTACCAGCATAGCATTTCTAAGAAAAACATACTTTTTCCCCCTAAAAAAAAAAAAAAAATAGTATCTCAATGCTTTTGATTCTTTTAATATTTAACTTAGGTAATTTTGTGACTACGTTGGATTTGGGGGTAAAGGCATTTATTGTGAACCACCCATTCACTTGTCCAGAGTCAAACATGAATTAATGCAGATCATGAAACCTTGAAGACATGACAAGAAACTACAATGTTTTTGAGAACGTAACTTGCACTTTGACTATCAGTATCAGTCAATACT
Source organism: Heterohyrax brucei (assembly GCA_028571685.1). NCBI lineage: Eukaryota > Metazoa > Chordata > Mammalia > Hyracoidea > Procaviidae > Heterohyrax > Heterohyrax brucei. The sequence goes on along the minus strand of CM053143.1, from coordinate 170,972,588 downwards.
GAGAGAAGGAACCTTGAACTGTCAGGTGAGTCAGTGCTCCACCTATTAAAGGAGGGCAAGATAGGAAAAACCAGTTTGTCCTGACCTTGGTACTTAACTAAGTTGCCACCCTTCTGTTGGCTTGTCAGTTTGTTGCACTGTGGTGGCTTATGTGTGGCTGTGATGCTGGAAGCTATACCACCAGGATTTCAAATACCAGTAACATCACCTGTGTCGGCTAGGTTTCAGCAGAACTTCCAGATCAAAACAGACTGGGAAGAAAGACCAAGGGATCTACTTATGATAATTAGTCAATGAAAACTCTACAGGTTACAACAGAATATTGTCTCATATAGTGCTGGAAGATGAACCCCAAGGTTGGATGCCACTTAGAATACACAGTGGCCCCAACAATGGACTCAAGCATAAGATGTTACAGGACTAGGAATTGTTGCATTCTGTTGTACATGCGGTCACCACGAATTGCATTGACTCAACAGCAACTAACAGCAATATTTAACTAATAGATCCATGACTTAGGCTTTCTATTCCTTCCTTTTACCTTCTCCAAGGTTCTCCAAATAACAACCCAGTTTGTGAACCACTCGCATAAACAATTGAGGAGAAATGACTTCTATTATCTTGGGAAAGCTGTTGGAATAGAAACCTTCATCTTCTTTGGGAGTTCATTCAATTGTTCTAGCATCCTGATGGTCAATGAGTTCTTTGTGTCCGTCCGAGACTTTTTTTTTGCTTTGTAGTGAATTCATTTTCTCTTAATCAAAATTATTGGCCATGGAAATCATTGCTCATCATTTTCTGTATTTTTCCTGGGATAATATACAAGTTCTCCCATTGGTTTGTTCTATTTTAACTTTTATTCATGAGAAAGAAAAACCTACTTTCCATTTTTTGTCATTTTTGGATGTTATTCAGTAATTCCATATGATTATTGAAATGTGGTGGCCAAAATGGGATCCCATTTTCTAGATCTTTGTAGAGATGACCACTTTTGAAAGATTGAAACAATAGGAGAAATCAAACAGGAAATGATAGCTGTAACAGTCTAAAATTTTTCAATTTCTGTACCATGAAAATTAGTAAAGCTGGCTGGGAAAACATTTGCAGCATATGTAAAAGTAAAAAATCAATGTTTCTATTATATAAAGAACTTCCTTACATATAAATGAAAATGTGTTTACATAGTGTTTACTTGTGATGAACACGTTTGTAATAATAAATTATTTTTTTAGTGAGACCAAAATCCAGTAAAATGAAAGACAGTACTCTTACTGGTTAACTCTCATTTTCCCTCAAAATCTAATTTATGTGTCTTCTCCTGGAAGTCCCAGCAAACCCCTAGGCAAAGTAATCCCTTTTTTAAGCTTTATGACACTATGTTAACACAACAAATTGTATTGCCTTGTTATAGCATTATTTTGAAATTATTTGTATGATTGTCTACCCCACTAGAAAAGACCAGATAAGAAAGCAGTAGAGAAAAGGGACCATGTCTTTGCTCTCTTTCCTCACTGTCTAACAAGGTTCATGCAACAGGTGCTCCATAATTGCTTGCAGAATGAATTGGTTAATGTTAAAACAAATGTCAGTAGTAATTTAGAATTACCAAAAGGATCTTCCTCTTCAAGTTCTCCAAGATATGCATGAAATGCTGTATTATTTTATTCAAGGAGACTCTAATGTATTGACAGATGTGTTTGTGTGTGTATGTGTTTGTCAAGGAACTCAAAAGACAATAAAAACCAGTTGGCATCAAGTCAGTTTTGACTTATGGTGACTCCATGTGTGTCTGAGTAGAGCCATGCTCCACAGGATCTTCAGGGACTGATGTTTTGGAAAGAGGTCACCAGACCTTTCTTGCATGTGCCTTTGGGTGAACTCCAACCTTCATATTTTCAGTTAGCAGTCAAGCATTTCAGCCACTGTCCAGGGGCTCTCCCCTAGAATACCAAAAAGATATGAATTCTCCTGACATTAATCTATAAAGTCTGCATAGTATCTGTCAGAATGTAGATTCTTTAACTTGATGAAATTATTCTAAAGTTCATCTAGAAAAACAAACACGGAAGAACAGCCAGAAAAAAGAAAAAAATCTGGGAGGAAAAAAGGAATAATGAGGGAAAACAGCCTTATCAACATTTAAATATTTCATTAAATTATAGGAAGGGTTGGTATCAAAACAAAAAGATCTGATACATAAATAGAATGAAAAATTCATAATAAACAAAAATATACACAAACATTATTATACAATAAAACTGACCTTTCACGTGGCTGTGAGAAGTGTCCTATCAAATAACATATGCTGTGAAAATGGGAAAAGCATTTCAAAAAGATCATTCAAATCTTGACATCACTTCCTTCACTGAAGCAAACTCAGTGGTTTCAATGCTCAAAGAAATGTCATCGCAGTGGCTGCAGCAACAACAACTGTATTAGAAAACATGGGTAAATTAAAATAATAATAATAGTTTTGAATGTGGAAGGCTATACCAAGCATGACACAAGACTGAGAAACTATTAATGATAATATTGATTATTTAAACATTAATAAACCCTGACATTTCCATACAGCAAAAATATCCAACAGAAAACAAATATGCAAACAAATCTCCATAGACAAAATCAAGAGACAAACAGGGAACCAAAAGAAAAGCATTTGTAATAAGTGATACACAAAAGACTAATTTTTTTTAACACGCAAAGAGCTCATAAGAATCAATATGGAAAAATCAATGATTCAATAGAGAGACGGGAACGGATGTGAACACAACATCATAAGAGAATAGTAGATGGCTAGCCCCAAGAAGATAGAAGAACATCATCTAACTAGAGAAATAAGAGACCTATACAAAGAGAACTACAAGACCCTGCTGCAATAAATTAAGAGAGACTTACACAAGTGGAGAAACCTACCTTGTCATGGATAGGAAGAATTAACATTGTGAAAATGTCTATTTTACCCAAAGCAGTCTACATATACAATGCAAACCCAACACAAATTCCAATGACATCTTTCACTGGAGGCAGAGAAACAAATCACTAACTTTGGAAGGGGAAGAAACTCCTGATAAGCAAAGCACTACTGAAGAAGAACACACTCCAAGGCCTCTCACTACCCAACTTTAGAACCTATTACACTGTCGCAGTAGTCAAAACAGCTTGATACTAGTACAAAAAGAGACATATAGACCAATGGAATAGAGCGGAGACCCCGGAGATGCCACCATCCTCTTATGAACAGTTGATATTCAACAAAGGCCCTAAGATTGTAAATTGGGGCAAAAACAGTCTCTTTAACAAATGGTGCTAGCAAAATTGGATCTCCATCTGCAAAAATCTGAAAAAGAATATCAAGATAAAACAAATTCCACTTTTTAAGCTATCAGCTTAGCAAATATAGTTGATGACACATAGTGTTGGCTGTAGAGAGAGGAAATAAACAAAAAAAAGTAAAAAAAAAAAAAAAAGAAACTCACTGCCACTGAGTCAGTTCTGACTCATAATGACCCTACAAGACAGAGTAAAACTGTAAAACTGTACCATTGGATTTCCAAGGAGCAGCTGGTGGATTTGAACTGCTGACCTTTTGGTTAGCAGCTGAGGGCTTAACCACCACTCCACCATGGTCCTGAGGAGGGGAAATAGATACTTCCTAAACTGTTGGTTAGAAGTCCTGGTGGCCCAGTGGTTAAAGCAGTCAGATGTTAATCAAAGGGCCAGTGGTTCCGTCCCACCAGCCACTCTGCAGGAGAAAGGCCTGGCAGTTTGTTTGGAAGCTTGCAGCCTTGGAAACCCTGTGAGGCTGTTCTCCCCTGTCCTGTTATAGGGTCACTATGAGTCAAAGTTGACTTGACAGCAGTGGGATAGACATCAGCAGAGAGTGAAAAGCTGAATAAAATGTTGAGGAGAGCAGTTTGTTAATACTAATCGAAACTTCAAAGCAGAGCAAAGAAGCAAAAGTATGTTTAGGGATTTTTGTTGTAACATTTGCAGTAGCAAATGCTAGAAACAAGCTTAAATTTTATCAATAAGGAATTCATGAACTAATTATGATACAGCTGTACAATTGGATTCCTATGACTTTGAATAGAATCTACTAGAATAGAATCTGCCACTGTGCACAAAATTGCTTTGAAAGGTGGACTAGGGACTGGCATCAGTGTATAGCTTCCCGAGGGGAGGCCTTCAAAACTGACTGTAGTGATATTCAGCAGTGTGCCATGCAGTACTTAAAACAATTAAGTTAATGGAGTTAATCGTCGGACCTTATAATCCTTTGATTTAAGACACTGTTGATCTGAAGATGTTGCCTTTGTATAATAACAACTACATAAACAGATTATTAAACTACGCATTCAAAAATTTTAAACTACCAAATTTATCCAGACAGATGCTTTCTATTTTGTGTATAGTATCACAGAGATTCAATGTGAGTCTTCAACATATTGAGACTCTACAGATCCTTCTGAGTATCTGCTGTCACAAATAGCATCATCGTTTCATATTGTGATAATGTTTGCAGTCTGTACTGGTGGTAGTAACTGCTTTAGCTCCTTTAGGATAGATGCTAAATTATTCAAGTACATTAAGTATTATTAAGCATTGTCTTTGCTTTTTATTGGTTAAACTCAGGGTCTTGATCTTTCCTTGATTGAATTATATGTTGCTGGAAGTTAAATGACTTCTCTTTAAGTAATGGGAAGCTTTGGACAGAGAGACTTCGAGGGCCTTCATGGTGCCTTAATCAGTCACATGGGACTCTCTCAGCTTTGGGCTTCTATCAGTGACTCCAAAGAGACTTGAGTGTGTCTCCTGCCTTTAAGTACATCGCCCACTGAAGAGAGACTGTCTTCGGCGGACTCGGTAGCGTTGTAAGGCTTCTGCCTAACATAATTTTTTGGAAGACCTTTTAAAGCTACATTTAAAAATCCAAAACTTGGTGAAAATTTTGTCACTGATACAAATAACTGAGGCAAGAAGAGGGTAAATACACTTAACTGCGCATCACCAAATAAGCCCATGCTCTCCCTTGCAGTGCTGTCATCCTGAGCGGTGACAGCTTACTATCCTCCCTGGGTATCATCAGGCGTCATCAGATTGAGTCCCTGAGCTGTGCTGACACCATGCGTAACAGAACAAAACTCCGCTCAGTTAGGTGCCATCCCAATCATCACGGTGATTCATAGTGTTTTCACTGGCCAATTTTCAGAAGGAGATTGCCAGGTCTTTCTTCCTAGTTCTTCTCAGTCTGGAAGTACCACTGGAACCTGTTCAGCACCATAGCCAATATGCAAGCCTCTGCTGACAGATGGGCAACAGCTGCACATGAAGTGCACTGGCTGGGAATTGAACTTAAGTCTCCTGTCAGGAAGGGCAGAATTCTGCCACTGACCCACCAGTGTGTCATCTTTGCCTGGCAGTTGGTAGGAAACAAAGTTTTGACACTGATTTAAAGACACATTCCACCTCCAGAAACATTAGCACTTAAACAAAACCTGGCATTTACAATCATAACAGTAAGATGTATGTGTGTGTTTGTTTCCTTTACAAGATGGTGAGCACCTGCTATTTTTTCTTCTTCTTCATATCTGTATTCTTAGAGTCTAATACAGTGATTGGTATATAAATATTGCTCTATAAATTGTTGTGGAATGAACAATGAAGGCAAAACTAAAGAAAATATTGACATATTATGGAAAATGTAGCTAATGGCACTGCACGATTTGAGTAGGAATTATCAAATGTGAACCCAATTTTCTGTGTAAACTTGCACTGACAACACACAAAAAATATTATTTTAAAAAAATGTGGCATGAGTAAGTACAAACAGGAACTCGTTAAGTAGCTAATAATCCATTTTCATGTAATTCAGTTGGACTGACGTAATATTGCAATACTGGTTCTCAATTTATTCCTCTTTGTCCCATGAAACGAGTATAGGTGTTTCATTGCTGCGATTCTTACTTCTTAGAACCTGAAATTTGAGGGGTGGAAAATCACATAGATGAATAAAATCTTCTCACTTGAGTTTCTCGTGAGTCCTTGGAACCTGCTCCTGCTTCTGGGAGAGGAAGCAGGTCACAGCCAAGTGAGGGAACAAGTGAGAAGTGCTACCCGGATGTTTTAGAATCGCTTCACAGTTCCTAGGTCCAGAATCTATCTTTTGAAGACATATGTATTCAGGGCTATTATTCTTTATTGCTTACGTATACTTATGTAGTGTGTGTGTTGTTGTTGTTAGCTGTTGTTGAGTCGGCCCCTGAGTCATGGCGACCCCGTGCACAATGGAACACAGTGGTGCTCCGTCCTGTGTCATCTCCATGACCAGTTGAGGATTAGACTGTTGTGATCCACAGAATTTTCCAAAGTAGATCACCAGCGTTTTCTTCTCAGTCCCTCTTAGCCCAGACTCTCCACTAAAACCTATTCAGCATCATAGTAACTCAAAACACAGCACCTGCAGATGGGTGGTGGTTACGCACAAGGTGAGCTGGCCAGAACTGAACCTACATCTCCCACATGGAAGGTGCCAGTTCTGCCATTGTATCATCACTGCCTCTAGTACAATACATTCAAGGTCTGCCAACAAAGTTCACAAACTCATCCCAGGAAAAGTGCTACATACCTCACTGCTGAATATCACTATGGTCACCTTCAAAGTACTCCCCTTGGGATGCTCTGTACTGATGCCAGGGCCTAGTCCACCCTTCAAGGCCATTCTAGAACTGTTTTTCTGGAATGGCCACCAGAGCTGTTGTCATATTACATTTGATGTCCTAAATGTCATCAAAATGTCTTCCTTTTAATATTTCCTTTGTTCTTAAGGTAAAAAAAAAAAAGTTACTGGAGGCCAGATCAGGAGAGTAAGAAGTGTGCTCCCATACAGTCATTTGTTTACTGGCTAAACACTCCCTCACAGACAACTAGACAATTAAGTTTGTCAACTTGCCACTGTGCCACCGTGTGCAATGGCCATTCCAGAAAGAGTACCAAAATAGCTTTGAAGGGTGGACTAGGTGATGGTGTCAGTGCATAGCTTCCCCAGGGGAGTACTTCAAAGGTGACCACAGTGATATTCAGCAAAGAGGTATGCAGCACTTAGAACAATTAAGTTAGTAGACTTAAATGTCAGACCTCGTACACTGAAAAACAACCACAACAACAAAAAAAAACACAAAACACCCCAAACCCAGTGCCATCGAGTTGATTCAAATAGAGTAGAACTGGCTTCCAGGGTGGAAAATCTTCATGGAAGCAGACTAGCACATCCTTTCCACTGAGTAGATGGTGGGTTTGAACCTTCAACCTTTTGGTTTGCAGCTGAGTGCTTTAATCCCATTACCACTGCTTCTGCATGTGTACTGTTGCTGTTGGTGATCCTGATTTATAGTGACCTTATGTGACAGGATACCACCACCCTGTAGAGTTTCCAAGGAGGGCTTGGTGGATTTGAACTGCAAACCTTTTGGTTAGCAGCTATAACTCTTAACCACTATGTCACCAGGGCACACATGTTAAAAAAAATATAGTGGCGCAGAGTTAATATAATAGACTAATAAAATTGTTTGGGGTTGAACATTTCATGGTGTTACTCCAAGAATCTTAACCATTCAGAGGTTAGGACAGGGTGCAACATGAGCAGAGAACCTTTTTAAGAGGGGAGGCATGCCTCTATAGAGAGTGACCAAAGACAGAAAGTCTGGGACTGAAGTATTACAGATATGCACTGCTGCATAACAAACTGCCCCAAATCGCAGTGTCTTAGATCAGCAACCATCTTAATATCTCACGATTTGTGGGTCAGGCAGACTTCAGCCGAGAAGGAATGAGGATCACTTGGCAGTTTTCAGCTGGGGGCTGGGCTGGCCAAGAGGGCCCCAGAACAACAACAGAAGCACTAACCCATTGCTGTTGAGTCAATTCTGACTCACAGAGACCATAGAGGACAGAGTGGAACTGCCCCATAGAGTTCCCAAGGAGCACCTGGCGAATCTGAACTGCTGACCTTTTGGGTAGCAGCCACAGCACTTAACCATTATGCCACTAGGATTTCCATTAGGGTCCAAGCTGGCTTCATTCACATGTCTTGGCAAGGTGGATAAAAAGTTGGGCTCAGTTGGAACTATCTCCTGTAGTGCCTACACGTGGCTTTTCCATAGTGGTGGCCTCAGGGCAATTGGACTTCTTACCTGGCAGCTCAGGGCTGCAGGAGCAAATGTTCCTATAAACAAGACATACATTGCATCGGCATTTATGAGGCAATCTCAGAATCATATAGAAGCATTTCTACCACACTCTGCTGTTCAAAGAGGTCATAAACCTGCCCAGGTTCAAGAGCTGGTGACACAGACCCCATACCTCAAATGGAGTACTATGGAGAAATTTGCAGCCAGATTTTAAAACTGCCATGGGCATAGCATCAGGGAGAACACAAGGGTAAGCCAAAGTTACAGTGGGAACTGCTGTGTACCCATCAAGCCTGAAGGGCATAGTGAGGATGCAAAAGGGAGAATGAGAAATAAGGTCAGAACCTAAGTAACAAGGATCTGAAACCATGTGACAAGGGTCAGGAAGCATGGGTGTCAGGTATTCAGAGGTAAAACTGTATTAGCAGCAAGAGAATGCTGAATGTTCCACCTCTAGGTGAGGTGGTGGCTGGTGCATGTGACGTGGCTTGATGCTGCCCGTCAGAGGCACTCAGAATGGCTGCACAGCTGCTGCTTTATGCTTGGACATCTGAGCAAGTGTGACAATGTGGTCATCCAAAATTACCACTTCCTATTCTCAGCAACTTGATCTTCTTCTGTTTTACAGTCACTTTTATAAACCCTGACAAAGGAGTCTTGTGTTCCTGTTATTTCCTCAGGCAAAGGCTTCCATTTGGTCCCCAGGACCACTGACAGCCTTAAACATTAGGGGCTGAGAAAAACATTCTAATTTCCCTGGAATTCAGATTTCTGTAGTTTACGGAGTTGGAATGACTAAGCACCCCATTTGCTCTTTGAGTCAAACAATGGTCTAGGTAAAACTAGAGGCCATTTTTGCCTTGGGCATTGTGCTCTTGAAGAGCAAGGAGACAGAGACTCCAAAGACTGCAGACTATCAGTTATATTTTAGGGTAAATCAGTAACTATTTTAATTGTTCTTCAAGACTATACTGTTATGAAATCCTTTCTGACCACAAATTGTTTATCAGTTCTGTTCTAGACCTTTTCCCCAGGGCAGTATGGCTAAGATTTGGAATAACAATTTTGGAAGTTCTCATCTTCAGAACATTTTTGCTTCTGTATTCAAAATGTTAAGCTGATTTATAAACCATATATTAAACTTCAATCAATTTCTATTATTGGCTTACTATAACTTTTGTTTTAACAGAGTCATGGGACACATAAGGGAATTTGGGGGCTCCCCTAGCGAGGGGACTCTGCACCCAAATTTCAGAGAGGTTTAATGTGAGCCATCTTCTCCTGCCATGTCCCTGGATTTCAGAGCCATCCTGCCTTACCATAACCCCAAAAACAGCCCATGGAATTTGACCACAAACAAAACTTTATTTATGCCTGCTACCCCCACCCTTCTAAGCAAAGCTCTTTCCTTAACAAACCACGATCCCTGCCCCCTTCTGATCAACACTTCTTCCTTATCACACCATAAGTCCTCTTACCAGAATTTCTTGCAATCTCCTCTCCTCTCTTAATTAACGTTCTTCCCTTATCAAACCATAAATCCTTCACCACACATTACCTCACTGAAACTTTAAAAGTATAAAAAACTTGCCCTACTGGCCATGGGTGGGCTCAGCCACCCTCAGCTCAGACCCTGCTCTCTTTCTCTTTGAATAAACTTTCCTGGCTGCCTCTGTTTCACACCATTCTCTCCCCAACACCTAGCGTCTTTAAACTCCATTGTCACCTCTATTCTAACCAGTAGGTCTCAAATCTGATCCTTGAATTACCTCCTCCTCTCTCATTTCCCCCAAGCCCATCAGTCCCTTTTCCTCTTCCTTGCTGCCTCTGTGTTGCCCTTAAGGCTGTCCCCAAACTGAGAATTTTCACTGAAATGGTTTAATTGTCCCCAAATTTGCAAGCAGTTGACTTCAGTTGGATAGTATGAAGTTGGCCAGGGTCACTAAAGCAGTTGTCACCAAACTGACTCACGGAGACCCCTTTTGCATCAGTGTTGCTGGCTAGAAGCCCCAGATTCTGCCCTTGAGATGCATCTCAGCTAATAGAAGAGAAAACAGAGGTGGGAGAGTAGAAGGGAACCTTTATTTAACTGTGCCAGGAGAGGAACAGTCGGGGCCATTGCCACCAAGACTGCTCCACGAGGGTAAGAGGGAGGTTACCTTTAAGAGGTTTACAAATAGGAGGCTCATCAGCAATATTCTTAGTCAGATTATGCAGGTGCAATGGGGTTTACATATAGCTTCATGGTTTCAGTGTTCAGAAAATAGTGGTTAACCTCCCGCCAGAGGTGATGAAGATGCCATGTATGAGGTATTTAATGAACTAAAAAGTTTGCATGTCAGTTGGTTTCTGCCAGTTTCGTTCGGTTTGGGGTAGCAGTTACGGAGAGAGGAACCTGGATTTTAATGTAAAGCTACAGAGGCATGCCAAGCAAGCTGCTTGAGACATTGGACTCTTTATACAGCCTGGAGACCCCTCTTCAGAGAAGAAATGTGCTCCAAAGGGTTTCAGTGGTTGATTTGTTATTTTTTTTTAAAGTAGGTTCTTAGGCCTGTCTTTTAAGGTACCTCGGAGTTGACTCAAACCTCCAATGTTTTAACTAACATTGAGCAGTCTAATCATTTGCACCATCGAGGGACTCCTGGTCACAATCGAAGTGCTCATTTATGTAGGTCAAACCAAACCTGTTCCCCAGAGCTGGCTGTTGAATACTATAGAGAAACCACAGTAGGATTCTTTACGGAAGCCCCCCACCTTTCCTCCCCTGCAAGAAGCTCTAAGTGGTACAGTGACTATGTGCTGGTTTGCTAACCAGAAGGCCCATGCTTTAAACCAACTGCAGGAGAAAGATGTGGCAGTTTGCTTACAGCCTTGAAAACCCTGTGGGGAAGCTTTAGTGTCCCCTACAGGGTCACTATCAGTCGGAGTTGACTTGACAGCAAAGGGTTTGATTTCTGGGTTTTCCCTCCCCTGCCCCTCTGAATTTACTTCAGAATCACCATTTCCACTTGTCTGAAGTCACAGAACATTATATTTGCAAAATATAGCGATTAAGAGCAAGTGGCTTCACTGCTAAGCCTTGTCTTTTATCTGTAAGGTGGTGATAGTGATATCTTCCTGGTGGACTGTAGTGGGAAGCGATGAGGTCAGGTGTGCTTGGCATGCAGCAAATACTCAGTACTTGTTGGCTCCTACCATTTTTGTCCACTTCTACCTTTCCCACCCCACCCAGTCTTGGCCAAAATTCAAAACCAAACTCAGTGCCGTGGAGTCCATGGTGACTCACAGGGACCCTGTAAGACAGACTGGAACTGTTTCTAATGCTGTGAATGTTTATAGAAGCTGACTGCCACATTTTCCTGCTGAGGAGCAGATTGCGAGTTCCAACCACCAACCTTTCGGTTAGCAGCCATGTGCTTAACCACCATGCCACCAGGACTCTTTTATCCAGCCTTGGGTTACTCCCTTACCCTGGGACACTTTTTGGAGCTGCTGTTCCTTGAAAAGTTGGTACTAATAAGTTATCAGTGAAGTGTGGTTTAAGCTGAAAAAAATTTAATGACGGAAAAAGCTTACAACAACAAAATGTGGAGTGTTTTATACGTCTGTGACTTAACTGTGACAACCAGGTCTGTTTCTATGATGCTGGGCCTGAGCAGTTCTGGGACTCTCTGAGTGTGAATTCTTGGATTGTTATTTATGCTTGCCTGCCTTCACTTGGGTAAAACTCTTCTGAGAGTACCCACCTGGCATTTGTCTATTGAACTTCAATTTTGTAGGAGCAACTTCCCTCTGTGTTGAGGTCATGATGCACTGAGGGCATACAGAAATCAGTTGGGCAAAACATTCTGACAGCTGGTAGCCCCTCTCTGGAGTCCCTTGATGCTGAAAACATTTCAACACTTGGCTACTGACCGAAAGTTGGTGGTTCAAATCCACCCATAGGTATCTTAGAAGAAAGATCCGTTTCCAAAAGTGTAACCATCAAGTATGTTCTGAGTCATAGTGGTGCTGTAGAACAGAGTAGGAATGCCCCACAGTGTTTCCAAAGAGCAGCTGGTGTATCTGAACTGCTAACCTTTTGGTTAACAGCCAAACTCTTAACCACTGAGCCACTAGCACTCTAACTAAAAACCCTGAGGAGCACAGGTCTATTCTGAAACACGTGGGGTTGCCATGAGTTGGAACTGATTTGGCAGCACCTGCTTTGATTTGATTTTACCCTCTTTCCTGCAGTGTCTGAACTGTGCTTATCCAGTGTGATGCACAGTTTGATGTGGAGAGAGAGAGTAAGGACTATTAAGATGTTTTGTCCAACTGATTCGTATCTGGTTCTTTCTGCGAGACTGATTTTACTTGGAAAAGGGACTATTTTCTTATGCTAGTATTACTATATTTGGTGAGATTAATTGCACCCTACTTTTAAAAGTGCACGTTATAATGACTAACAAGGATCTCAAGGAATGCATAACATATACATAAGGCAGAAAAAACAGAGGTTGTTTGTTTGACCTTGGGAAATTCCAAGGTCCTGTTTTTCCTGCTGAATGGTTCCAACAGACCAAGGTAATAGAATTTACACACAGCAAAATTTTCCCAATTTTAGCATATAGTTATATGTGTTTTGACAAACATGTATGATGTATAGAAGTCCCTAGAACTGAAACAAAACAAAAGAAAACCTGCTGCTGTCAAGCCAACTCATGATGACCCTATAGACAGGGCAGAACTGCTCCATAGAGTTTCCAAGGAGCATGTGGTGGATTTGAACTGTCAACCTTTGGTTAGCAGCACTTATCTCTTACACCATAATTAAGTTCCATACTACTGGCTGAAAAGCTTACGATTCAAACCTGTCCAGAAGTGTCTCAGAGGACTGGCCTGAGGATACGCTTCTGGTAGACCACAGCCTCGAAAACCCTGTGGAGCGCAGTGCTAGTACGCACTGTACTGGGTCACCAGGAGCTGACATGAACTTGATGACGGTTGGTTGGGTTTCTTTGTTTTATGCTGGGTAACTACCACCATAGTTAACACATAGAGCATTTCCATTCCTCACAAAATTCCCTAGAGCCTTTTCTACCCTCCTGTCTCCAACTACAGTTTCTGATGATCACTGTTCTATATTCTACTCCTATTGTTTCCCCCTTTCCAGAAAGCCATATAAATAATCACACAGTGTGTAGGCTTCTGAGTCTGACTTTTATTTTATGTAACGCATTTGAGATTCATCCATGTTGTGCTTATATCAGTAGTTTTCTTTTTTTTATTGACAGCTTCAATACTTTCTCCACTTATCGTGATGTTGCTTATTGGTCCAATTGTGAGGACTTTGGCTTTCTCTGTGTTGGGGTACAACCACAAAGGCTGTAGTCCAGATTTTTGTTTGTTTAATTTAAAAAAATTTAAATGCATTGCATTTTAAGAGGAAGTTTACAATTGTAGTCAATTTGTCATATAAAAACTCACACACACATTGCTGTGTAACTCAATCTGCTCTCCTTACAGCGTGCCAGCACACTCCTGTTTTCATTCTGTATTTCTTGTGCCCATTCAACCATCTCCTGTCCCCCTCTGTCCTCTCATCTTCCTTCTGGGCAGGAGCCTCCCAGTTAGTCTCATGTATCTGCTTCAGCCAAGAAGCACACTCTTTCCTAGTATCATTTTATGTTCTACGTTCCAACCCAATCTTTGTCTGAAGACAAGGCTTCAGGAATTGTTTCAATTCTGGGCTAACAGCGAGTCCAGAGGCCATGCCCACAGGAAGCCTTCCAGTGTGTCATACCGTCAAGTCTAATCTTTTCAATAGTGTCCAAGTTCTGTACCCCGTTTTTCTCCCACTACATCAGAGACTCTTTGCTGTGTTCTCTGTCAGGGCAGTTATTGGTGGTGGCCTGGCACCATCTCGGTCTTCTGGTCTTGTGCTGATGTAGTCTCTATATCAGTGTTACACAGCAATATTGTATGCATAAGTCTCTAAATTATCTGGCACTTTCTGTCTCTTGGGCTTGTATTTTCCTTATGTCTCTGATGTCTTTCAGTGTCCTCTGCTACAGAGTCCACACTGTCTGTCAGTTTGTTATACTGTAGGGGCTTGCGTGTTGCTCTGATGCTGGAAGCTATGCCACCTGTATTCAAATACCAGCAGGGCCACCTGTGGTGGACAGGTTTCAGCTGAGCTTCCGGACTGAGATGGAAGGACTAAGGAAGAAGGACATGGCAGTCCAATTCTAAAAAGAATTAGCTGGTAACAGCTTTATGAATAACACTGGGACATTGTCAGATTTAGTGATGGAAAACGGCCCCCCCGAGGTGAAAGTCATCAAAGGATGACTGGTGAAGAGCTGTCTCATCAAAATAGAGTTGTCCTTAATAAGGTGAATGAACTAATGTTTTCAGGACCTTCATTCAGGGATGTGGCATGACTCAAAATGAGAGAAACAGCAGCAAACATCCGTTGATCACTGGAAAGTGGAATATATGAAGAATGAATCTAGGAAAACTGTCAAAAATGAAATGGAACACATAAACATCAGTATCTTAGGCATTAGTGAGTTGACATGGACTGGTATTGGCCATTTTGAGTTGACAGTAGTATGGTCTATCACTCTGGGAATGAAAACCGGAAGAGGAACGATGTTGCATTCATCATCATCAAAAACAAACAAACAAAAATTCAAGATCTATCCTGAAGTACAATGCTGTTAGTGGTGGGATAATAGCCATAAAACTACAAGGAAGGCCAGTTAACACAACTATTATTCAAATTTAGTCACCAACCACTCAGGCCAACGATGAAGAGATTGAAGATTTTTACCAGCTTCTGCAGTCTGAAATTAATCAAACATGCAATCCAGGTGCACTGTTAATTACTAGTGATTAGAATGCAAAAGTTGGGACAAAAGAATTGGTAGTTGGAAAATACGACCTTGGAGACAGAAATAATCATGGAGTTTGCATGATAGAGTTTTGAAAGACCAACGGCCTCTTCGTTAGAAATACCTTTTTTTACCAACATAAATGGTGACTGTACTCATGGACCTCTCCAGATAAAATACATGGGAATAATATCGACTACATCTTTGGACAGAGAAGATGGAAAAGCTCAACATCATCAGTCAGAACAAAACCAGGTGCTGACTGTGGTAGGAAGCATCAATCACTTACACACAAATTCTAATTGAACCTGAAGACAATTAGAAGTACATGAGAGCCAAAGTACAACCTTAAGTATATCCCACCTGAGTTTAGAGACCATATCAAGAACAGATTTGATGTGTCGAACACTAATGACCAAATACCATGCAAGCTGTTGAACGATGTCAAAGACATCATACATGAAAACAGCAAGAAGTCATTAAAAAGACACGAAAGAAAGAAAAGACCAAATTGAATGTCATAAGAGACTCTAAAATTGCTCTTGAACATCAAGTAGCTAAAGCAAAAGGAAGAAATGGTGAAGACAAATAACTGAACAGAAGATTTCAAAAGGTGGCTGGAGAAGACAAAGTATTATAATGACATTTGCAAAAAAGCTAGAGACAGAAAACCAAAAGGGAAGAACATGTTCTACGTTTCTCAAAGTGAAAGACCTGAAAAAAAAAGTTAAAGGCTTGAGGTGCAGTAGTGAAGGATTTCACGGGGAAAATATTAAATGAGCCAGGAAGCATCAGAAGAAGATGAAAGAAACAGATATAATCATTGTACTGGAAAGGACTGGTCAACATTCAACCATTTCAAGATAGCATACGATCAGGAACCAATGGTACTGAAGGAAGAAGTAGAAGATGCATTGAAGGCACTGGCAAGAAAACAAGACTCCAGGAATTGATGGAATACGAACTGAGATGTTTCAGCAAACAGATGCAGTGCTGGAAGTGATCACTCCTCTACGCCAAGAAATTTGGAGACAGCTACCTGGCCAATCAACTGGAAGAGATCCATATTTATGCTTATTCCCAAGAAAGCTTATCCAACTGAATGTGGAAATTATCAAACAATATAATATCACACATAGGTAAAATTGTGCTCAAGATCATTCAAAACTGACTGCATCAGTATATTGACAGGGAACTGCCAGAAATTCAAGCTAGTTTCAGAAAGACAACACGCGACCAGGGATATCATTGCTGATGTCAGATGGATATTGGCTGAGAGCAGAGAATATCAGCAAGACATTTACCTGTGTTTCATTCGCTATGCAAAGCCATTCAGTTGTGTGCATCGTAACAAATTATGGACCACATTATGGAGAATGAGATTTTCAGAACACTTCATTGTGCTCATGAGGACTCTGTAAGTGGAGGAAGAGACAGAACAGAACATGGAGACACTGCATTTCTTTTTTTTTTATTTTTGTTTAACATAACTGAGTGAAAATGTACATTCACATGTAAATTTACATGCCCCCCTATATGCAGCTTCCACTGCTCTCCCTGTCCGGTGACTGCACACTATTCCTCTCTGCTCCATACATGTCTCATCCTCCCAACAGTCTCCTTTCCCCTCCTCTCCGTCCACTCTCCTTCCTCCAGCCAGAGGTCAGCGAGATGATATCCTATAGATGTACAGAACCATAAAGTGCTTCCAATATATGGTTACTCTGCATTGCCAAGTACATTCCATTCCTGTCCAAAGAGTGGACCTTTGTTATAATTTATGGGAACGGGCAGCATCAGGGCCGGGGGCCATGCTCTCAGAGGAACCCCCAAACTGCTGGACCATCAATTGAGGTCTTTTAGTGGAGATCTCATGATACACCTCTTTTTATTCTTGTGTTGCCAGTGAGGCTCCTCTCTGTGAGCTCCGTCATGGCTATCACTGGTGGTGGCCGGGCATCATCCGGTTCTTCCGGTCCCAGGTCGACGTAGGCACCCACTCTTGTGGGTCTCTCTGTCTTCTCGGTTGTCTTTACCGCATGCCATCTTGGCCCTCGGTGAGCATCCGTTCCTGCTGAGTTGGGACCATTTGCTGTGTCCTCGGATGGCAGCTTGGCAGCTTTTAAGACCCCAGACGCCACTCACCAATGTGGGGTGCAGAGAGCTCTCTTAGCAAAACGCTAGTTGTGCCAATTGGCCTGGAATTCGCCTAAGAGTATGGTCCCCCGCCCCCCGCCCCAGCTACTCTATCCTTGCAGTATTGAGTTAAGATGGAAGGAGTACTCAAGTTATGCTGAAGTCCACTTAATGTTCTTCTTGTTCCTAATGTGTGCTGTCACCGCTTTCTCCCAACTAGATTTCTAGTAACTACCTAAACTAAACGCCCCCCCTCGCCCTCCCTCCCTCCCTCCCTCCCCTCCCTTGCAGCTGTCAAAGAGTCTTTTCTTCTATACACAAGTCTGTTTTTGAGATCTTATCGTAGAGGTCTCATACAGTATTTGTCCTTTTGTCACTGACTACTCTCACTCAACATAATGTCTTCCAGTTGAAACCAGGTTAGGAGATGTTTCCTGGAATCATCGTTATTCTTTATCATTGCATAGTGCTCCATTGAGTATATGTACCACAGTTTACCTATCCATTCTTCTATTGTTGGGCATCTGGGTTGATTCCACCTTTTTGCTATTGTGGACTGTGCCGCGATAAACATTCTGGTGCATGTGTCCGTTGGTGTGAAAGGCCTTGAATCTGTAGGATATATTCCAAGTAGTGGAATTACTGGGTCAAATGGTGTATCAATATCCATTTTTTTAAGGAAGCGCCAGATTGCCTTCCAAAGAGGCTGGACCATTTTGCAACCCCACCAACAGTGTAGGAGGGATCCACTTTCTCCACACCCTCTCCAGCATTTGTTGTTTTGTGTTTTCTGGATCATGGCCAATCTTGTTGGGGTGAGATGGTATCTCATTGTTGTCTTGATTTGAATTTCTTTAATAACTAAAGATCGTGAACATGTCCGCAGGTGTTTTTTGGCTGCCTGGATCGCCTCTTTAGTGAAGTATCTGTCCATCTCCTTTGCTCATCGCTTAATTGGATGGTTTATCTTCTTCTTCTTGATATTTTGTAGTATCTTACAGATTTTGGAGATCAGGCGTCGATCTGACATAGAGATGCCAAATATTTTTTCCCACTCTGTTGGTGTTCTTTTAATTCTATTAATAAAGTCTTTGGATGAGCAAAAGTGTTTGATTCTTAATAGTTCCCATTTATCTACTTTCTCTTCTGTTGATTGAGGTTTCTTTGACAGATTTTGGAGTCTGTCCTCATTGTGTATTAAAACTTCCATTGTTGTTCCTACCTTTTCTTGGATGAGCTTTATCGTTTTACGTTTGATATTTAGGTCTTTTATCCAGTTGGAGTTGGTTTTTGTATAAGGTGTAAGATATGGATCTTGATTCAGTTTATTGCAGATGGATAACCAATTTTGCCAGCACCATTTGTTGAAGAGACTGTTTTTATCCCAGTTTAATGTCTTAGGGCCTTTGTCGAATATCAACTGTTCATAGGCAGATGGTGTCATCTCTGGGGTCTCAATTCTGTTCCATTGATCCATCTGTCTGTTCTTGTACCAGTACCAGGCTGTTTTGACCACTGTGGCAGTGTAGTATGCTCTAAGGTCGGGTAATGAAAGGCCTCCCAGTGTGTTCTTCTTCTTTAGTAGTACCTTGCTTATCCGGGGCTTCTTCCCTTTCCAAACAAAATTGGTGATTTGTTTCTCCATCTCATTAAAAAATGATGCTGAAACTTGTATTGGGATTGCATTATACAGATAAATTGCTTTGGGTAAAATAGACATTTTCACAATGTTAAGTCTTCCTATCCATGAGCAGGGTAGGTTTTTCCATTTATCTAAGTCTCTCTTAGTTTCTTGTAGTAAGGGCTTGTAGTTCTCTTTGTAAAGGTCTGTTGTTTCTCTGGTTAGATTAATTCCTAGGTACTTTATCTTCTTAGGGGCTATCACAAATGGTATAGATTTGATAATTTCCTCCTTAACAGTCTCATTGTTGGTATAAAGGAATCCTACTGATTTACTTATGTTTATCTTGTATCCTGAGACTTTGCTGAACTCTTCTATCAGTTTGAGTAACTTACTTATAGATTCCTTGGGGTTCTCTGCATATACAATCATATCATCTGCGAACAGGGAGATTTTAACTTCCTCTTTGCTGATGCAGATGCCCTTTATTTGTTTGTCTTCTCTAATTGCTCTGGCTAGAACTTCTAGCACAATGTTGAATAGGAGAGGTGACAGGGGGCATCCTTGTCTAGTTCCTGATCTCAGGGGAAAGTCTTTCAGTCTCTCTCCATTCAGGATGATGTGGGCAATTGGCTTTGTATAAATGGCCTTTATTGTGTTGAGGAATTTGCCGTCTATGCCCCTTTTGCTAAGAGTTTTTAGCATGAATGGGTGTTGGACTTTATCAAATGCCTTTTCGGCATCAATGGACAAAATCAGGTGATCTTTGTCTTTTGTGTTATTTATGCGGTTAATCACATTAATTGTTTTCCTGATGTTGAACCAGCCTTGCATCCCTGGTATGAATTGCACTTGGTCATGATGGATTATTTTCTTGATATGTTGTTGTATTCTGTTGGCAAGAATTTTGTTGAAGATTTTTGCATCTAAGTTCATGAGTGATATCGGTCTGTAGTTCTCTGTCTTTGTTGGATCTTTCCCGGGCTTAGGTATCAGGGTTATGCTGGCTTCATAGAATGAGTTTGGGAGTACTTCATCCCTTTCTATACTGTGAAATAGTTTCAATAGTATTGGGGATAACTCTTCTCTAAATGCTTGGTAGAATTCTGCTGTGAAGCCATCTGGGCCCGGACTTTTTTGGTTTGGCAGTGTTTTGATGACCTTTTCAATCTCTTCCTTTGTGATGGGTTTATTAAGTTGTTCTGCTTCACGTTGTGATAATTTGGGTAGGTGGTATGAGTCAAGGAATTTGTCCATTTCCTCTAGGTTTTCAAATTTGTTAGAGTACAGTCTTTCATAGTATTCTGTTATGATGTTTTTGATTTCTGTTGCATCTGTGGTGACAACTCCCTTCTCATTTCTAATTTGGGTTATTTGTTTCCTTTCCTGCTTTTCTTTAGTAAGTTTAGTCAGTGGTTTATCAATTTTGTTGATCTTTTCAAAAAACCAACTTTTGGTCTTTTCAATTTTTTCAATTGTTTTTCTATTCTCTAATTCATTTAGCTCTACTCTAATCTTTATGATCTCCTTTCTTCCGGTGCCCGAGGGGTTCCTCTGTTGTTCTCTTTCTACTTGTTCAAGCTGTAGAGTTAGTTCCTTGATTTGGCTTGTTTCTTCCTTCCCGATGTGTGCATTTATGGAGATAAACAGACCTCTGAGCACTGCTTTGGCTGTGTCCCATAGGTTCTGGTAGGAAGTGTTTTCATTCTCATTGGAATCCATGAATTTCTTTAATTGATCCCTGATTTCCTCTATAACCCATGTTTTTTTGAGCAAGATGTTGTTCAGTTTCCAAGAGTTCCACTTTCTATCTCTGTTTTTTCTGCTATTGATTTCAACTTTGATGGCTTTATGATCTGAGAAGATGCTTTGCAATAATTCAATGGTATGGATTTTGTTGAGCATTGCATTATGGCCTATCACGTGGTCAATTCTGGAGAATGTTCCATGTGCACTGGAGAAGAAGGTGTACTTGTCTGCTGAGGGGTGGAAAGTTCGGTATATATCAATGAGGTTTAGTTGGTTAATTGTGTCAGTGAGGTCTTCTGTATCTTTACTTTTTTCTAGATGATCTGTCTGGTAATGAGAGTGGAGTGTTAAAGTCTCCCACTATTATTGTGGAGTCATCTAACTCTGTTTTGAGCTTAGTCAGTGTTTCTTCGACATATTTAGGTGCTCTGACATTAGGTGCATAAATGTTTAATATAGTTAAGTCTTGCTTGTGTACTGAACCTTTCAGCAATAAATAGTGTCCATCTTTGTCCACGATGGTGGATTTGACATTAAAGTTGATTTTGTCTGCTCTTCTTTGTTCATTGTTAGCTTGATATATATTCTTCCATCCTTTAATTTTCAGTTTGTTCCTGTCTTTAGATCTCAAGTGAGTTTCTTGTAGACAACATATGGATGAGTCGTGTCTTTTGATCCAAGATGA
This sequence comes from Heterohyrax brucei, assembly GCA_028571685.1. Classification (NCBI taxonomy): domain Eukaryota; kingdom Metazoa; phylum Chordata; class Mammalia; order Hyracoidea; family Procaviidae; genus Heterohyrax; species Heterohyrax brucei. The sequence goes on along the minus strand of CM053143.1, from coordinate 170,951,330 downwards.
CACTCGGTGTCTCTTTACTGGAGCATTCAGTCCATTCACATTCAATGTAATTATTGATAGGTATGTGTTCACTGCTGCCATTGTGATATGTTTATTTTTATGTTGATGTTTTCTCTGTTGTTCTTATTAGTCTGTTCTGAGACACTCTTTTTTGTGAGTTGATTTTTCACCTTTTTCAGAGCTGGTTTTATAGTTGTTGAGACTCGTGTGTTAGATTTCTTGAAATGGTATGATACATCTTTGTTGTGCTTTACAGCTGTCCCTATGAACCCCCTTAATAAACTATTTATAAACCCAATTTTAATTACTACCAGTCTGGTCATCTTCCTCTCCATCTGGAAGGACTATAATGACTGAAGTACATCCCTCTTTTATTATGATGACACCATAGTTTTCATGATGATCACTGGATTGCTTCTTTCCAAATCAAAGCTGTGATTTACTTTGGAGCCTTCCCTAAATCAGTATTGAGTAGTGTGTCGTTCTAAAATATAAAGTTAGTGGTTTCGTTCTTCTAAGCCAAAGCCAAGAACTTCTTTCAATATTTCTTGTAGTTTGGGTTTGGTTTTTACAAAGTCTCTGAGTTTCTGTTTATCTGGAAATGTCTTAATTTCATTTTCGTGTTTGAAAGACAGTTTTGTAGGATATATAATTCTTGGTCGGAAGTTCTTCTCCTTCAAGACTTTTAATGTGTCGTGCCACTGTCTCCGTGCCAGCATGGTTTCTGCTGAGAAATCTGACGAGAGCCTACAGGGTTTCCCTCTGAATGTTAGCTTTGCCTTGAGTTTTGCTGCCTTTAAAAGTTGCTGCTTATGTTTCATTTTGTTAAGCTTGATTATAATATGTCTTGGAGTCTTTCTTTTGAGATCTATATCGGGTGGCGTACGATATGCATCTGAGATGTCTATATTCTCTTCCTTCATGATTCCTGGGAAGTTTTCTTTCAGCAGCTCAGCAACAATACTCTCTGTGTTCTCAGATGTCTCACCCTGTTCAGGGACTCCAATTAATCGAAGGTTGTTCCTCTTAATAGAGTCCCACATGCTTCTTAATGTTTCTTCATTTTTCTTGTTTCTTTTTTCTGATTTCTGCTCATAGACACTGGCATCAGTAGCTCTGTCTTCCAAGTCAGAAATTCTTTTTTCCATTTGTTCCATTCTGTTTTCTTGGGTTTGCATGGAAGTTTCTATGTCTTTGATTTTCTTCTTGATCTGTTGGATTTCAGAGTACTGGTGTTCCATCAGATCGAACAACTTGCTTAATTTTTCATTTTGTTCTGCTGCATTTTGTATAAGGTCTAGAAGGGCCCTGTATATAATCAATTTGTATTCACTTCCTGATGCTTTCATAAAAGTTTCTTCATCTGGAAAACTCCTTGGTTGCTTTGTTTGGGAGCCTTCTGAAGCCATGAGTGATTGCTTGTAATGCCACAATTGTCTGTTGCTTTTTGGGTCCCATGTGAGTATACAGAGGCTGGAAGAGGTACTGTGAGGATGGATTGCAAATGTTTCTCTAGGCTGTCTTCAAATGTAAAGCAAAAGGTATCTGACTGGTTCACAAGTCAGTTAGGTTTTCAGGTGTAGAGGTCCCTCTTCCCATCTGACAAAGTAAGCGCCACTGTATCCAACCCCAGATGATAACAAACTAGTTCAGAATACAGCACTGCTAGTGCCCTGGTGGCCTCTGCTGACAGGGCCTAGCCTTATCCAACACTGCATCGAGTACTGGTTTTGTGATAGAAAAGCGCTCTCTTGTGGGCAGGCTCTGGCTCCCAAGCTAAGAATTAGGTCCAGCTGCGGCCACCGTACCCAAGATGGCGTCCTCCACACAGGCAGCAGACAGGGGGGCTAAAGGTGCCCAGAGGCAGCGATTCCTCTGCTTCTGTTGCAGGGCCCCCAATGTAGGCAGCACTATGCAAAATCACTACTTTTCTGATGGAGAAGTGCTGTCCCGTTTGCAGGCGCTGGCTCCTAGGCTAAGAACGAGGTCCCTCTAAAATTTCGGTACCAACATGGCGTCCCGCACCCTGACCATGGAGTTCCGCACAAACCCCACTGAGGCAGCTACAAAACGAAAGGCTCAAAGTGTCTAGATTAACAGAGTCCCGAGCCTGGCTCTCAGAACATGGGAATTTCGCCTGCCTATCCCCCCAGCAGCGTGTCTGAGTCCAGCCGCCGGGCAAGGCCCAGCTCCGCCCGCCAGCCGAGACCGAGGAAAAAAAAGTCAAAATGGTGCGTTTACCTTCCATCCGTGAGAGCCGGGGCTAGCCAGGAGCGGGAGTCAGCGAAAGAGAGGAGATTTTTCGCTGAGTGGTATAAAGTCCCAATTAACAGCTCTGTGCCATGTCCTGAGGCTGATTAGGTGCTCAGAAGGCTCTGTTTGATTGTCATTTCAGGTCTTGGTTTCCAGAGGGATATAAGGAGACGTGGGCTTAGTCGGCCATCTTGACTCCACCCCCTGCATTTCTTAAAGTCAGCAAAGATGTGGGTCAGAATTTTATCCTTTCACCATACTATTTCAATCTCTATGCTGAGCAGATAGTCCAAGAACATGAATTATATGAAGAAGAACAAGGCATCAGGATCAGACAAAAACTCATTAACAACCTGTGTTATGTAGATGACACAACCTTGCTTGCTGGAAGTGAAGATGATTTGAAATATTAATGAAGATCAAAGACCACAGAATTCAGTGTGGGTTACTTATCAACATCAGAAAAACAAAAATCTTCACAACTGGACCAGTAAGTATCATTATGATAAATGAAGAAAGGATCGAAGTTGTCAAGGATTTCGTTTTACTTGGTTCCACAATGAATACCCATGAAAGCAGCAGTCAAGAAAGCAAAAGACACATTGCATTTGGCAAATGTGCTACAAAAGTCCTGTTTAAAGTGTTGAAAAGTAAAGATGTCACCTTGAAGACTAAGGTGCACCTGACCCAAGCCATGGTATTTTGACTTGCATCGTATGCATGTGAAAACTGGACAATGAATAAAGAAGAGAGAAAAGGAATTGATGCCTTTGAACTGTGGTGCCATAGAAGAATACTGAATGTACCATGGACTGCCAAAGGAACCAACAAATCTGTTCTGGAAGAACAACCAGAGTGCTCCTTGGAAGCAAAAACAGCAAGACTGCGTCTTAAGTACTTTGGATATGTTATCAGGAGGGATCAGTTCCTGGAGAAGGGCATCATGCTTGATAAAGTAGAGGTTAAGTGAAAAAGAGGAACACCCTCAGAGGGTGAAAAAGAGGAGACAGATTGACACTGTGGTTGCAACAAAGGGTTTAAGGGTAAAAACAACCGTGGGCATGGCACAGGACCAGGCAGTGTTTCACTCTGTTGCACATAGGGCCACTGTGAGTTGGAACCGACTCAACAGCACCTAACAACAACAACAGCATCTGTTGCAGGTGGGCTGGGACCAACTGATGCTTCTTGGATGGCCATTTGCTAGCTTTTAAGACCCAGATGCCACTTACCAAAGTGGGGTGCAGAACATTTTCTTTAAAAATCTTTGCTATGCCAATTTACCAAGACGTCTGCCGAAAAGAACCATGGTCCCCAGACTCCTGCCCCTGCTACTCTGTCCTTCAAACTGTTTGGTTTTATTTAGGAAACTTCTTTCCTTTTGGATTCGTCCAGTTGTGCTGACTTCTCTACCGTGTACTCTCCCTCACGTCACCTAACATAATTCTTGTCTACTATCTAATTAATGAATGTCCTTTTTTCTTCTCCCCTGCCCTTACAACCATCAAAAACTACCTCCCTCTATTTAAACTGTTCCTGGAGTCCTTATAATAGTGGTCTCGTACAATACTGGTCCTTTTGTAACTAATTCCACTCAGAACAATGCCTTTCAGATTCCTCCATATTATGTTTCCCCAATTCATCAGTTTTATTTATCTATTTTTTCATTGAACAGTGTTCCATTGTTTGTTTATCTCTTCACCTGTGATGGGCAGACACCTAGGTTGATTCCATCTTTTTGATATTATATTGCAGTCAACATTGGTGCGTGTGTATCTACTCATATAATAGCTCTTATTTCTCTAGAATATATTCCAAGAAGTGGGATTGCTCTGGATCATATAATACTTGTATTTCTAGCTTTTTAAAAAAGTACTGAGTATATTTCTAAAGTGGTTGTAAAATTTTATTTTCCCACCAGCAGTTTAGAAGTGTTCTAGTCTCTTCACAGCCTCTTCAACATTTATTATTTTGTGGTTTTTGGATTAATGCCAACCTTGTTGGGATGTGATGGTATCTCATTGTAGTTTAGATTTTCATTTCTCTAATGGCAAGTGATTGCAGTTCAAATCCACCAGGTGCTCCTTGAATACTGTGGGGGTCAGTTCTACTCTGGCCCCTAGGGTCTCCATGAGTCAGATCCAACTTGACGGCACTTGACTTTAATGGCAAATGATGGTGAGCATTTCTTCCTGCATCTGTTAGCCACTGAATGTCTTCTTTGGTAAAGTGCCTGTTCACATCCTTTGTCCACTTTTTAGCTGGCTTATTTTTCTTTTTGTTAACATTTTGCAGTATCTTGTATATGTTGGAAATTAAATGCTGACTGCATTTGTCATATCCAAAATTTCTTTCCCACTCTGTAGGTTGTCTTTTTACTCTTTTGCTGAGGTCTTTGGAAGAGTTTAAGTGTTTGACTTTTTGAGTTCCCAGTAAGCTATTTTTTCTTTTCTGCTCATACATTGTTAGTAATGTTTTGTAGTCTGTTTATACTGTTTTAGGACTCCCAGCATTGTGCTTATTTTTTATTTCATGAACTTTTATCATGTTAGATCTTATATTTAGGTCTTTGATCCATTTGGAGTTATTTTTTGTGTGTGGTATGAGAAATGGGTCTTGTTTCATTTTTCTGCTGATGAATGTCCAGTTATGCTAATAGTATTTGTTAAAGAGACTGTCCTTTACCCCACTTCACAGAATTTGGGCCTTTGTCAAATAGCAGCTGCTCACAGGTGGAATATTTTATGTCTGATTCTTAGTTCTATTCCATTGGCCTACGTATCTGTTGTACTGATACCGGGTTGTTTTGACTGTCATGGCAGCGCAATAGATTGTAAAGTCAGGTAGTGTGAAGCATCCTACTTTGTTCTTCTTCAGTAAAGCTTTACTTAGGTGAGGTTTATTCACTTTCTGTATATGGTTGGTGACTATTTCTTCATCTCATGAAAAAGTGCCATTGGGATTTGGATTGTGTTCACATTTTGAGTGGACATTTTCTCAATGTTGAGTCTTCGTACCCATAAGCAAGTAGGTTTCTTCACTTATGTGGGTCTCTTTTGGTTTCTTGCAGTAGTGTCTTGTAACTTTCTTTGTATATGTCTTTTTCATCTCTGGTTGGATTTATTTATAAGTATTTTATGTTCCTGGCAGCTATTGTAAATGGTATCGGTATGGTGATTTTCTCTTTGATGTTCTGTTTCTTGGTGTAAAGGAATCCAGCTGATTTATGTATGATTCTCTAGTGTCCTAATACTTCACTAAATTCTTCTATTACTAGTTTCAGTAGTTTTATTTGCGTGTGCATGTGCGTGTGCGTGTGTGTGTATAAGTGTGTGGGCTCTTTTTACACACATTTTCTGTGTGTAAGACCATATTATCTGCAAACAGCAATACTTTGACTTCTTCCTTAACGATTTGGGTGCCCTTTGTTTTTTTATCTTGCCTAGTTACTCTGGTGTTCTTGTTTGGTTGGCATTCTCAAGGGGAATGCTTTCAGATTCTTTCCCTTCAGGATGATGTTGGCTATTGGCTTGGTAAAAATGCCCGTTAGCAGGTTAAGGAATATCCCTTCTCTTCCTATTTTGATGAGAGTTTTTAACATGAAAGGGTGTTGAACTTTGTCCAATGCCTTTGCTGCAACAGTTGATAAAATCAAGTGGTCCCAACATGCTCTGAATTTAGGGCCCACCCTAATCCCCTGCGATTTCACATTAACTAGCTGCCTCTGCGAAGACTATTTTTCAATAAGTTTGTGTTTGGAAGTTCCAAGTGACGTGATTTTGGTGAAACTTGATTCAGACTAGTACAGGCTGTTTCCAGTTTGGTGTAATTACCAACAAAACCTCTAGAACCGTCTGTGTGTTGTTGTCATTTGGTAAGGAGTTATGCTGACTCCTGGCAGTTCCATACATACACTACCCAGTTCTGAGTCATCATCATTTTCAATGATGTGCTCAAGTCCACTGTTGCAGCTGCTGTGCATTTTGAAGGCCTTCTGACCTAGCAGCTTTGTCTTCCAGCATCCTCTTGGACACTGTTCTGTTACAATTCACAGTGTTTTCACTGGCTAATTTTCAGCAGTAGGACACCAGGCCTTTCTTCTTAGTCTGGTCTGGGAACTCTGCTGAATCCTGTCTACTATGGGTGACTCTGCTGGTATTTGAAATTCCCGTGGCACAGTTTCCCATATCATAGCAACACACAAGCCCCCGTAGTGCAAGCAATTGACAGGTGGTAGAACTATCTGGATGTAGACTTTTATATAAAGGCTTAATTTCTCTTGGGTAAAGCTGGTGGACCATCTCCTTTACTCCTCCAAACACTTGTGGCTTCCCAAAGTCTGTGTGCCTTATCTTCAGAAACCCTGGCTGAGGCATTGAGCACTGTTTCCATTCCCGGTAGCAACATGTGAGTTTGGGAGCCAGGGAGCAACTCACTTTCTAGGTTTTTTAACAACACGGTTTATAGAGCTAGGGAAATAAATAATAAGCAGCAAAATAGTTGAGTTGATACATTGAAAGAGGAGAAGCAAGGGAAAAAAAAAGGCAAGCAAGCACAAGACAGGTCTCCTACGTCAGGTGCTGTAATTAAAGGCTGCTTCTTAATTAGCAGCCCAGCTGCCTATAAAATTGAATTGTGCCTCTCTACCTATAAATTGGAATCGTGACTCACTGAATTATGATTTGCTTAAATCCACTCTTGCCGTTGGTGCATATGAGGCAATGCGTTGTAGCTGATATCTGGATGAAAGTGAGATGATTCCAAGGTCTCTGGTCATCAGAGATCTCTATTAATATTCCTATCTGGCTGACAATATTAACCAACATTTACTGAGCACGTGTTAGGTCCCAGCTACTGTTCTAAAGACCCTGCATAGGGTAACTCCTTTTATCCTCATGAGAGCTTCAGAGCTAGCTATAATTCCCCCGCTTTACAGATTTTACAAAATCAGAGGCACAGAGAGGCTAAGTAATTTGTTGAAGTCTCACCATCAATCAGCAAGTGGCAAAGCTGAAAGATGAACAAAGTCTAGCTGGCTCAAAAGCCCAGCGTTTAACCACTAGATTATACGGCCATAGGTCCTTGGGTGATATAAATGCTTTGTGCTTGGCTACTAACTGAAAAAGGAGCCCTAGCATAGCAATGGTTAAACGTCCAACTGCTAATTGAAAGGCTGGTAGTTTGCACCCATCCAGCAGCTGCCAGGGAGAAAGACTTGGTGACAGGGTTAGATTAACTAATAAGCACAGTCTGTGTTAGATTACACTGAGCAAGGAATTCACAGGATAATTGTGTTTACTTGCTACTCTGTTGGCCTTTTGGCTGGCTGCTACTCTGTGATGAGCAAGTTCATACGGGTTTCACTACGTCTTTGATGTGAAAGGGAACAGGTGAATTTGGACACTGTAGATGGATGGGATGGCACAATTGGGCCCGTGTGTACCTTGCTTACTGGGTAATCCTGCCTTGCCTAGTGATCTGTTTTGGTAAAGATTACAACCTAAAAAACTCTATGGAGTTTTATGGGGTCATTGAGAGTTGATATTGACTCAACAGCACCTAACAGGAACAATTAACTCAAATATTGGTGGTTGAAATCTACCCAGCAAGTGCTATGGAAGAAAGACCTGGCAATCTGTTTCTGTAAGATCTGAAATCCACTACCATCAAGTTGATTCCAACTCATAGCGACCCCATAGGTCACAGCAGAGCCGCTCTATAGAGTTTCCAAGGAGCGCCTGGCAGATTTGAACTGCTGACCTTTTGGTTGGCAGATGTAGCATTTAACCACTACTAAGACACACTCAGTGAAAATCCAGTGGAGCATAGTTCTGTTCTGGAGCCCCTGGGGTCTTCAAGGCAACAGGTTTAGTTTGATTTGGATATTGCCTCTACCTGTCTACCATTACCAGCCAGACATCTGACAGCTCTTCAGATTTTACACTGGTCCTGCAAGGTGACTGCTGATTATCCCTATTTTACAGATGAGGGAATTGAGGCGCAGAGTAATTAAGTAACTAGGTCAAGGTCCTTAAGCTGCTGGGTTGTGGTGCTGGGAATGGAATGCAGCTGAGCCCATGTTGTTTCCCACTGCCTGGCCCTTCCTCTAATGAAATCTCTTAGTTTGCCTTGGACTTGACCTAAGTTGAGAGGCTGTCGAAGACCTGAAATGAAGATGAATTTGTCTGAGTCTTTGTTAACCTTGCAGTCCGGGTTCTGCACGTGCCGCCAGAATGTTGATGCTGGGAGCTCTTTTTGTGCAGTCTGCTGGCCCCAGAGAGGAGTTCTATGGAGACCAGAAGGTGTATTGTAAAAATATTATGATTTGTACCATGTCTCTCCTCAAATAATCCACTCCCTGAGGAAAGGTGGGAAAAGAACAAAAATAAATACTTGTTAAGGATGTATTTATAATGGATGTCCTTTTGCATTCGTTTGACTCACATTTCCTTAATAAGCCTCTTCTTGGGAGCGCCATGCTTGCCCTAATTAGTTTTTTCATCATGTGATGGTTGGTCTCTGGAGGCAGAGAGAGCTTGAAAGCACGAGCAGCAGCTTTGGCTGTAAAATCGTCAAATAAGCCCGGCATTACTTTAACAATGCTCCTGTGGGTTGGAGGTGAAGGACAGCCCGGTCCATATCAATCCTACCTTCCATGAAAATGCCCTGAGGTGGTGGGGTGTGAGGCTTTAATTATTGATTTTATCTTACTTTGGTATCTTCTCCGCATTCAGCACTTTGGGACATTTGCTATCTCTCGTTCCCACAACAAACTTTATAGATATGTCTGTCTCTTTGCTGAATTACAGTCTCCTGAGTGTAGGCAAATATGTCACCAGGGATGAATTGGATATGCCTTGCTATCACCCAGGAGCCCCTGGTTTAGTAGGAGAAACTGACATATGTATAAATAATCCGGATACATGGCACACTATGATAGTGTAGTAATGATTATAACAATAATAATTAACATTGAAGGAACGTGTAGGATAGTCCTGGCCCTGTGCTAAATCCTGCGTGGGTTGATATGCTTCTTTCATCCTCAGAGAAATCGGTGCTGTATCAGTTATCTATTGCCACAATAATACTTAGTCACAACCATAAACCTCCGTGACAGACAGCAAACAATTATTACCACTCACTGGTCCATGCATTGGCTTAGAAGTTTTGTGTCTGTGGGTAGTTGGCTGTTGGCTGAGGGACCACAGCTGGGCTGTTTTGTGCATCTGGGGGCTGGTGGTCTAGGATAGTCTCAGATGAAACAACTTGCCTCTGTTTTATGCACCCTTTATCTTCTAGCATGTTACCTTCTACCATCAAGTTGACTGTGCCTCATAGCAACCCTATAGGGCAAGTAGAACTGCTCCATAGAGTTTCCAAGAAAAGGTGGGTGGATTTGAACAGCCGATCTTTTGGCTAGCAGACTTAGCACTTAACCACTACACTACCAGGGCTTCCTCCAGCAGCCTAGCTCAGGCTTATTTTCAAGACAGAGACAGGATTCCAAGAAGCATGTGGAGGAAGGAAACCATCTTGAAAACTAGGTGTGGAACAGGCACACTGTCATCGCCGCTACTGCATTTTCATCAGGCCAAAGCAAATTTCCAAGGGCAGCCCAGATTTGGGGGATGGGGAAATATCTTGATGGGTGGAATCCTTCAGTAGCACAAAGGTTAACTCACTTGACTGGGAGCCAAACAGTTGGAGTTTCAAGTTTACCTAGAGGCACCTAGGAGAAAAGGACTGGCAATCTACTTCTGCAAAAAGTTAACCTGCAAATCACAGTTTTACTCCGACACATGTGGAATCATCATGATTGGAGTTGAGTTTATGGCAACTTTTTTGTTTTCCATGATAGGACGATCTGCAAAATTACACTGTAAAGAGGATGTACACCACAGGGATGAAAAATTTGCTGCTAGTTTTGCAATCTACCACAGGGACTATTGTCACCTCTGTTGTACAGATGAGTAGACTGAGGCTTAGCGATGTACCCAAGATTACATAGAAAATAATGATAAGTGCTATGAAAGTATTGGGGGAAAGGGAGATTAATGCTTTTATAAAAGATTTGAAAGCCACTTTGGTGTGGGAGAAGAGTGGAGATGTATAGGAATCTCAGCACTGTAGCAAAGGTTGATGTCTTCTCCCATCTCCATCATGACCACCTCTGAGCTCATTGGCACCTGTGGTGGGAAGTTCTGCACTTGCTGACAGTTCTCACCTCCAAGGACTCTCTGCTTCTCTGCTTGAGGCTTTCTCCAACGCTGTCCAAATTGGCTCAGCCTACTTTCAAGGCAGCCTGTAAGTGTCAGACTTAAAGCCTCCAGGGGCAAATCTCTGCCAAGATGGGTATAAATCAGTCAGTTACCTACCAGTAGATGCTGATTCATGGCAACCTCACGTGTGTTGGAGCAGAACTGTGCTCTGTAGGGTTTTCAGTGACCCATTTTTCACAAGTAGCTCACCAAGTCTCTCTTTGTGTGGACTTGAACTTCTAACCTTTAGGATAATGGCCATGGGTGTTAACTATCTGTATACTTAGGGATTCTGAAGGTGGGACAGCAGCTAGTGAGTAAACACCTCAGCTTTGCTGTCCATCAGTGGAACCAAATTCTCCTCAGGGTCCCCATGGGTACTGGATCCCCAGGTTACCTTCAGTAGTGTCATGGTTGGAATTGTGTCCCTCCAAAAATGTGTGCAGCCACGTGGCTGGGATATGGTTCCCAGTATCTTGGGACTGTCCTCCATTGTGTGGTTTTGCTAACCTGTATGTTAAAGGATTAGGGTGGGGCTATAAATTCCTGCTGTAGGGGGAGTTTCCCTGGAGTATGGCTTGCCCCACCCTTAATGCTTTTAGCTTGCAAGGAATAAAAGGAAAAAGAAACAAAGGACAATTGGAGAACCTCTCTACCATCAAGCAAGCAGCACCGGGAGCAGAGCATGTCCTTCAGACCAGAGGTTCTTGTGTCAGGACGCTCCCTGGACAAAGGCTGATGCAATACTGGACTTTTCCTCCAGAGCCAACAAGGGGAAAGCCTTCCCCTGGAGTGGACACCCTGAATATGGACTTGCAACCTACCGGCCTGTGTAAGAATAAATCTTTCTTTGTTAAAGCCATCCACTCTGTGGTATTTCTGTTAGAGCAGCCCTAGCTGACTAAAACAAGTAGTAACTGGCTCATTAACGTATAGTTTATTGTCTTCTCCTTCCAAATATGTCACCTGCATGCAAGCCTGTGTCTCAGGGTCTGCTTTTGGGGGAAACCAATCTAAGAAAGGCCTGAAGGATGGAAAAGATATTGACAGGTAGGGGAAAGCTGATCAAGTGTTTCAGGTAGAAGATATTGCTTGAGTAGGGGCTTGAAACTATTTTGAGAAAATCTATTCCTGTGTCTTGGGAAAAAAAAAAAGTTCTTTTTTTTCTTTCTCCAAATTCCTGGTTTAATAAGGACTTGTTTATTTTGAGGAAAAAAGGTCCCAAACATCAGGCTTTTCACAAAAATAACCCACAGTATCAACTTTAGAAAACAAATCTTAAGACTGTTACACTCATCATTTTTCTAGAGGATGCACTGCATTTGCCATGCCGACACTCATTCACAAAAACACTGTTACATTTGTGTTGAACCACCCCACACAACACCCTTGGGTGGCGACTGACACATACACCTCTAAAACAAAGCTGCTCTTAGATGCTACTTAACTTAAGGAGATCGCCCTTGCAGTTTGGGAAGCAACTACTAACTCACGTATGAATGGTGGTAAATGTACTCCCTGCGTAACAAGAGATTATTTTGGAGACAGTTGATAAAAACCATACATCCTTTTTATTGTTAAGTCAAAGAGGTATCAAAATTAAAAGCAAAAATTACAGGGTAAGACTTAACTACTAGGACCATCAAAGGAAGTGAAAATGGGACTAGGCGCAGGGCAATATGAATTAGTGAACACGGTAAGGACAAGGATGGGGAGAACAGTGAGCATGTGCTGAAGATACTAGGGGAGAGGATCTGGTGAAAATTTTGATCTTAGACAAGTGCCTAGGTAATGAAATAATGGGATAAGATTCCTAAACCCCACTATGTGCTTAAGAGTCATCCTCACCATTGGTGCTGTCTCTGTCATCCTCTCCTTCCTCAGCCTCTTTTTCATCATCCTTGATCAACTCCAGCTGGTCATCCCCGATCTTCATTATCATCATCATCCAGTAGGTCCCCCTCCTCAGCAGAGTCATCTGCACCCCCCTCAGACTCCATCTTCACGTTAGTCTCATCTTTCTTCAGGGAGCTGCTGCTCTGCTCCTCTTCTGATTTATCATTCTTCATCTCTGCTGCTTGTTTGCTCTGTTCCTTTTCAATTTTTTCCAGACTTTCCAGTAGAGAATCCACTTTTTGTTTTATCTGAGTCAACTTCTTCTTAATGGTCTGAAGGTCATCTCCTTTCAACTTTCCAGACTTGGAAGAAGATCCTCGCTGTCCACTCTTAGAATTAAAGCCACTTTTGCCTCTTCATGAAGTGTTTCCTGATACACGCTGGCGTTTTGAGGGCACTGCAGCCGGAGCAGTAGGAGGAGGAGGAGGAACACGTGCAGGGTAGCTGTACATCCTGTCATAATAATCCCGTTGAAAGTCATAGTCCAAGTCAAAATAAGAGCCGTACATCTCTGCTGCAGATCGTTTCACACCTGCTTTTCCTCGGTTCACTTTTGGCTCTGCAGCCAGGTTAATATCTAAACCCTGGCCTGCAATTATTCTACCATCCTCTCCTGCTACAGCAGCGTGGGCATTTCTCTCATTAACATACTGAATGAAGGCAAAGCCCTTATGAACAGAGCAACCCACAATTTTGCCGTAGTTTGAGAAAATTGCTTCCACATCAGACTTCTTGACCACAAGAGTGTTGAGATTTCCAATAAATACACGGGAGTTCAAGGAGCGAGGATCTGTCTTGTTGGTAACATTGTTGGCCATGGTGTCTGACAAGCTTCGTCACACAGTGTAGCTGAAGATCAAAAAAATCTCACTCAAGCAAAGTTCCACTAACTTATAATTGCAATTCAATTGTAACCAGGAGGGGGAGGAAGATGAGATTCGATTATAAATCTCCTACTGCTGGGTTCTCTATGAAGAAGCCGACTGCTGCGCAAGTCAGCAACGCGGCTACAACCGTTCGGTCTTCGTCTCTTCACAAAATGCAAAAAAAAAAAAAAAAAAAAAGTTCTTTATAGAAGGAGGGGAAGATCTTGTAATGTGTAGCCCCACTGAATACCAGAAATCTGAGACAGATTCAGGAGCAAATATGGAACCAGGGATCTCATTGCTGATGTCAGATGGATCCCGGCTGAAAGCAGCGAATACCAGAAAGATGTCTGCCTGTGTGTTATTGACTATGAAAAGGCATTCAACTGCACGGATCATAACAAATTATTAATAACATTGTAGAGAATGGGAATTCCAGAATAATTAACTGTTATCACAAGGAACCTATATGTAGACCAAGAGGCAGTCATTTGAACAGAATAAGGGGAAAGTTGATGGTTTAAATGCAGGAAAAGTGTCTATCAGGATTGTAACCTTTCGTCACCATTGTTCGATCTATACATTGAGCAAATAATTTGAGAAGCTGAATTATGTGAAGAAGAATGAGGCATCAGGATTGAAGGACGACTCATTAACAACCTGTGATATACAGATGACACAATCTTGCTTCCTGAAAGTGAAGAGGATTTGAAGTGCTTACTGCTGAAGATCAAAGACCACAGCCTTCAGTGTGGATTACACATCAACACGAAGGAAACAAAAGTCCTCATAACAAGACCCATAGGCAACATCACGATAAATGGAGAAAAGATACACAGGACAGAGTAGAACTGCCGCATGGGCTTTCCAGGACTATAATCTGTAAAGAAGCACGTTGCTACATCTTTCTCCCAAGCAGTGGCTGATAGGTTCAAACTGTTGACCAAAAAGCAGTTACCACTATGCTACCAAAGCTCCTCTAGGATGTGACAGGGACCCTTAACCAGTGGAGCAGTAGATTCTCTAGGTCCCAGTTCCACATGGGTTGTTACAACCGTGTGTCCACAAAGTCTCACCCCCTTTTTGTTCTACATGGAGCTTATACCTGTCCATTTCCAACCAAAGCCAAAAGCCACTGCTGTTGAGTCGATTCCAACTCATGGCAATCCTATACATCAGAGTAGAACTGTTGCATAGAGTTTCCAAGAAGCACCTGGAAGATTTGAACTGCTAAGCTTTTGCTTAGCAGATGTGGCAGCTAGAACAGTATTTAAAATAGGGTGAGTTTAATGCAGGGGCTCAGTTACATGAGTGATAAAAGAGTTGAGAAGACACACGCACAATGATGTGGTACTGAGATGAGCACCAGCAGGAAGCCACTGCCAAGCCTAGCCGGGAGGGACAAAGAGAGAAGGCAGTGGTGCTGACCCCTGGGACAAAGGTCACCTGCCAGAAGCTAACCAGTCTGGGAGAAGCAGGCAGCCCAGATGCTGCCCCTGCTACCTGTAGAGCTGCCCAGGGGCTGGAAGTGAGGTGCTGGCTTCTTCCTTCCTCTCTTCCTCCAGTCTGAAATGCTTCCCAGTCACTGAACCCAGCAGGAAGCCAGCTAGTGGGGCAGCCTAGGAAATAAAGTCTGCAGGGATCAACCCAAGGCTCACCTTGTGTGATACAGTAAAGAAGCAGATGGGTGAGGAGTGGACTTGAGGACATCCCTTCCTGCCCCACTGTTATCTGCAGATAGTGTTTGCGTCTGCAACACTCAATTCCATTTATGTGTTATCTTTAGGGAGTCTTTGCTTCCCTTCTATCTTTTTTGTAAATACTTGTACACGTTGCTCGGACCTATGACTGTCTCTGTAGTCTAACCCTCTCTGTTGGCCAGGTTTCCTCTCAAGGAATCTTGAGTCGGCTGTGGTTTCTTCAGCCAGAGTGGATCCCCTAGAAGTCCCGTATAGCACCACTGTTGTTATCTGCCTTGGAATCAGCCCTGAATCGTGGCAACCCCTTACACAATGGAACCAAACAATGCCCAGTCCCTTGCCATCCCCAAGATCTGTTGTAGTTAGAACCATTGAGATCATTGCGTTCTCCCTGGCTGATTTTCCAAAGTAGATCACCATGCCTTTTTTCCTAGTCTGTCTTATTCCAGAAGCTCTGCTGAAACCTATTCTACATCATAAAACCAATAAAACAAACCTGTTGCTGTTGAGTCAATTCCCACACAGCAACCCCATGGGACCAAGTAGAACTGTCCCATAAGATTTCCAAGGAATGGCTTGGTAGGTTTGAACTGTCTACCTCTTTGAGTGGAAAGCCTCTTTGATTAGCAGCTGCACTCTTAACTACTTTACCGTAATGGATTCCACAACATGAAATCCAATCACTGAGAAATGGGTAATGGCTCTTCATGAGGCATGTTGACTGAGATTCCAACTCGGTCTCCTAAACGAAAAGTGAGAATTCTGCCACTGAATTACTGCCTCTAGTGTTACCGTTAGATAATGTTTGTCCCGAAGCTTCATCTTTAGGGATGATCATCGCGTACTTCTCGCCCTCTATCCTGGTCTACACTCTGTTTCCCAAATACTGTCTGTAGTCATGTGAGGAGCGTATCAACTCTCTTTGGTGGAACGTCTTTTCACTTGGAATCTGGTCTAGAAACAGAGTTTCCCAGCACTATGGCACTTCTTGGGTCCTGTTATCAAAGATGACCCTAGTGTCACCATTCAGGCATACAATGACTCCTTCATGCCCCATAGCTTATAGACTGTGCTCTTTTGTGGACTTGTACCTAGGAATCAAAATCATGGTATCTGGTTTCCCATTTTTGCCTAGATATTTAGTTTTCCCACTTCCACACTGAGGATGTGCAGAAGATATGAAAGTCAGTCTAGGAGAGTGGTATGTGGAGCACTGTATCTTGGAATGAATGACAAAATGGCAACTATCTAGATGTCCCCAGCTCTCCGAGGCTACACTCAATATGTCCTTTGAGATTTAAACAAGGTGAACTTCAGTTACTATCTCGTTTTGGTTGTGAATCCAGAATCCCTCCCAAGATGTTTCAGAATTTCTATGGTTCTCCATTCTTCCTGACTACCTCTGGCTTCAGTTTCCTGCTTCTGATTCCTTCTCAGTCTCTATTCCATCTTCTTTGTTTTGGCCATGATACTCCTTTCCCACACTGTCTTATTCATTCTTAATGTCATCTAGGTTTCTGCAGTGTGCTGGGGACAATGGCTGCTCCCCACCTACACATATGCCTATGTTTCCTGGTCTCCCTAGCAACTGAGTTGAGGCTGTATGTTTAACCCATTTGTTCTGGCTAATGGGCTGTAAAAAAAAGTGAAAGTCACTTGCATGTTCAGGGACTTGAGAGTCTCGTGCCTGCTCCATCCCTTCCTTCCTCTACTGCAGTGACAACTTGGAGATAAGGTATTTGGAATGCATAGCCACAAAACGGAAGATGCTGCCCATCTTCATGGGACTGAAATCAGAGTGAAAAATAAAATTTGGCCGTGTTAAGGTTTACCTGTTTCAGGTTTACCTACCACAACTAGCACTACTGACTCAAATACATGTCCTTCCCTGAAATGCCACTCTGACACAAAACATAGCAAATGTATTGAAATTTTTATTGTATGGAGGATGGCTTGCTTATAACTCAGGATAACATGATTGTATACACCCTTATGCACACACCCCAACTTAAATACTAAACATTCCTTTTCTAGTAGTTCACTGCTCTTTCCTGTACCATGAACTTGTTGCTGATCATCATCTAGCCCCACATTTGCTGCTCATCCTGTCTTCCCATCTCTTCTCACTTTCTCCATTTAAGGCGACATCCCCCATCCCAGCGACCATCTCTGTATACTTTCTTAATCAAAACAATTTTCCTTTCCTCTCCGACTGCCAGCTCAGGCAGACCACACCCTGAGGGATAGCCTTCCATCTCCAGAGTGACCCTGTAGAGTTTTCATTAACTATAAGACCTTTTTCTTTCCCAGAAGGCCTGCAAAGAAGTCACTGGTAACGAATGTATTTGTGGAGATGGGGTGTGGGGTGTGAGTGGAAGTGGGAGCAAAGAGATAGGAAGACAGCTCAGATAATCAGTGGTCCTAATAGAAAAGATAAAATAAACATGGTACAACTTCAGAATTACCTAAATAATTCCTTGCCTCCCAAAATAACCACCTCACAGCCTGGAATTCTGTGCTTTGTTCTTTTGGACCCTGAAAGCTTTTTGGCCTTCAATAATTCTCTATTAAAATGCAAATGCCTACTGGGAGTTGTTAAGCCTTATCAGCTAATAGTTGACTGTCACATGAGTGTAGAATCCTTTAATGGGGCACAGAGTGGCAGAGGGGTGGGATGGCACTGTGGAAGGGTGGAGAAGGAGAAAATAGATTGAGGAAGGAGAGGGAGTATGAAAGGGGTCATTTATTGTCTTTTAAATTTTCACTGGAATGAGCTTGGGTGCCATTATCCACACCCTTCTCAAGAGCAGGAGTTTTCAGTGAGTTGGCTTGTTTCTCCTTGGCTTAAGGACAAGGTGAATTAAGGAGGGGTGCTGGAACTTGGCCACTTGGTCAGGCCTAAGTTAGAAAAAGTAAAAGCAATCCAAGGAAATTATTGCAATTTATTTGGCTCCATTTGCCCACATCAGTCATAGTGTGGAGTGGCCTTGGTGGCTCAACAAAGCCCAGATGTGACCATGGAGACAAGTGCCTTTCTCTGGCAAAAGGTAAGCCTAATTCCTCCCAGGTGATTTGCTGTGTGGGACCAAAAGAGACTATGACTACATCACTGTCAATCTGTCCTGTTGTTATTTTGCTGGGTGCCAGTGAGTTGGCTCCTTCTTCATAGTGACTCCCTGTGTGACAAAACAAAACACTGCTTGGTCTTGTGCCATCTTTATGATCAGTTTTGGTTTGCACCATTGTAACCCATCATGTTTTTAATTGGCTAATTTTCATAAGTAGACTTCCAGGCCTTTGTTTCCAGTCTATTTTAGTCCAGGTATCTGCAAAACTTGTTCAGCATCACAGTGGCACACAAGTGTCCATTGATAGGTGGGTAGAAACTGTGACTAGCCACAGGATACAATGGCCATGAATCTTCCAACCCAGTCCTGCCACACAGGAGATGAGAATTCAGTTGCTGAAGCACTAATGTACCCCTCCCCAGCTTATAGGTTGTTTAATATTTTGAACATCACATCTTAAAGGGAAAACAGAATCCTGGGAAAAAAGGATGGGAGGGTGTCTTAGTCACCTGGTGCTGCTATGACAAATATAAGTGGATAGCTTCAACAAAGTGAAATCTAGTATTTCACAGTCCGACTTGGGGGTACTGGCCTCAGGCAAAGGCTTGCTTTCTTTGTCGGCTCTGGAGGAAAGTCCTTGTGATGCATCAGTCTTTCCTTGGTCTGGCAGGCTCTAGTGCAGAATCCTAAGGTCCAAAGAATGAACTTTTCTCCCAGCGCTGCTTTCTTGGTGGTATGAAGTCCCTCTGTCTCTCTGCTTGCTTCTGTCTTTTATATCACAAAAGAGATTTTCTTTAGACACTACCCAATCTTGTAGACCTCATCAATATAACTGCCACTAATCCATCTTCTTAAAATGATAGAATTTATAACACATAGGAAAACCCCATCAAATCACAGTCACGCAATCCTGGCCCAGTATTCTTATGGGCCAGCTAAATTGCTACACACATTTTGTGGGGATGTAATTCAATCCACAAGAGAGAAAGACAAAGACTTCCCTTATATCGGTTTTTGGGTAACCCTGCTTTGTTGTTTATTTTCTTGTTCTGAAAGCATTTTGGACTTTTAATCACGAGAAAGCAGAATTGACTCCTGCCAAAGCATCTCACCATCAGACAGGGAGAGAAAACATGTATGTGTGTGGTGTACATAGTAAGTAGCACACAGGTGATGAAAATACACTCTAGGTGGAAGGCTGGGGAACTCTCCTGGTAGATACGCTCATTTCCTCTGAAGGTCAGAGCTGGGTTTCTCTGGATAATGTGGGTGTTAGGATAAATTAATGACAGCAGTGGTGGGTCAGTGGTAAAATTCTGGCTTTCTGTGTTACAGAACTGGCAAGAATAGACACAGTGTGCTCAAGATAGTACCTATGTACTGACCAGCTTGGAAGTACTTCTATATATATATATGTATATGTGTGTGTAATACTTTATTGTGTTTTTGGTGAATGTTTATACAACAAATTAGGTTCACATTTAATGATTTCTATGCATATTGTTTAGTGACATTGATTATATTTTTCAAAACACGTCAGTGTTCTCATCTCCATTCTGGTTGTCCCATTTCCATTAATCTAGCTTCCCTGCCCTCCTTTACCTTCTCATCTTTGCTTTTGGGTAAATGTTGACAATTTAGTCTCATAAAGATGATTTTTTAAAGGAATACAGTACTCATAGGTGATATTGTTTATTCAATCTGTTGTTCAGCTGAAAGAAGAGCTCTGGGAGTCAGTTTGGTTCAAAATTTAAGGGTATCTCAGGGTTATGGTGTTGGGGGTTCCTCTTGTCTAGTCCAGTAAGTTTGATCTCTTTTAAGAATTTGAGATTTGTCCTGTGTTTTTCTCCCATTCTTTCTGGTACCATTTATTGTATCCCTGGTCAAAATGATGGGCATTGGTATCTAAGCACTACACAGTTCTTCCAGTCTCAAGTCAGAACTCACAGTTTGTGGAAACTGTTAATACAGTAAACTAGTTTCTTCTTTGAGTCTTTGGCTTCTTTCTTTTGCTTCAGGTAAGTAGATGGAAACTCTGGTGGCAATAAGTGCTACATCTGTTAACCCAAAGATTTGAGGTTTAAATCCACCAGGCCCTCCTTGGAAACTCTATGGGGCAGTTCTGTTCTGTCTAAAGAATCGATATGACTAGGAATTGACTCAACAGAAATGGGTTTAGGTAGAGCAATAGTTGTGCATTAGATACCACTCACAAGTTTTTAAGATCCCAGATACTATTCTCTGAAGTAGGATGTAGAACATCAATGTTGTGAATGATCCTGTGCCAACTGGCCAAGTTGTTTCACGAGACTATGGTCATAAGCCTTTATACCCAGTGTCATGGATTGAATTTTGTCCCCACAAAATATATGTAGCCATGAGGCTGGGCCATAATTCCCAATATTTTGTGATTGTCCCCCATTTTGTGATTTTCCTGTGCTGTATGTTAATGGATTAGGATGGGACTGTAAATCCCTTCATAGGATTGCCTCCCTGCTCCACTGTAAAGGGAGTTTCCTTGGAGTACGGTTTGTCCCACTCTTAATCTTTTCACCCCACGAGAGATAAAAGGAAAGAGAAGTAGGCAGAGTACTGGGAACCTCATACCATCAAGCAAGCAGCACTGGGAGAAGAGTGCATCCTTCAGACCTGAGGTTCCTGCGCCAAGATGTTCCCTGGACAAAGACTGATGCAATACCAGACTTTCCTCCAGAGCCGACTGGGGGAAAGCCTTCCCCTAGAGTGGACATCCTGAATATGGACATATAGCCTACCAGACTGTGTAAGAATAAACTTTCTTTGTTAAAGCCATCCACTCTGCAGTATTTCTGTTAGAGCAGCACTAGCTGACTAAAACACCCAGTAAACTTATCCTGCAAGGGTATTTCAACATTTAGCAACTTTTATGGCTATCCTGTGTGTCCTGTCTGAATGCTAATGCATGCCGCTTTCCAGCCACTTGGTTCTAAGATGCAAAGCTGTGGGGACAGTGGGCTGGTGAAGGCTCTATCTTGTGTGAAGTCTGTGTATTTGGGAGGCTCACTGCTCTTGCTCCTTGAGCAGGTGTGGGAGTCACAGTGAAGACACCTGGGGCCCAGTAACCCAAGAAGGCAATGACTTGTAGCCTTGAGCTGGCAGAACAGGCCACAGCCTCTCTTCAGGCCCAGCAGGCCTGAAGGGTCCAGGGATTTCCCTATAGCCAGTGGCACCTCCTGGATGATACAGATGGTTACTGGACTAGGCTTCTAACCACAAGATTAAAAAATTGAGTCCACCCAGAAGTGCCTCAGAAGAAGGGACAGGTAATATACCGAATAAAAGCCCACTGCCGTCAAGTCGACTGCCACTCATAGTGACCCTACAGGACAGAGCAAAATTGTTCCGCTGTTTCCAAGCGGTGCCTGGCAGATTCAAACTGTTGACCTTGTGGTTAGCAGCCATTGTGCTTAACCACTATACCACTAGGGTTTCCATAGGTAATGTACTTCTGAAAATATAGTTATTGGAAACCCTGTAAAACACACTAATATCCTGAAACATGTGGGGTCTCCATAAGTTGGAACTGACTGGAAGCCAACAGGTTTGGTTTTGGTTGTAAAAGAGCTCCAAGAAAGACATCAGCTTTCCTTTCTTTGTATTCTTTGCCTACTTTCTTTCCACCACTGAAGAAAAAAATGGCTTTGCTTTCTTCTCCCTCCCTGCACCTTGTACCCCTCTAAAACCCTATATTTAGCCAAACCCATTTCTGCTATTTGCTGGAGAAAGGAGATGAGCTGTTTCTGTCGTGTGCACTGATGGAGGTGGAAATAGTGGGCACATAAGATGTGAGACAGCTCATTTTTACTAATTCTGTCCTCATTTAAACTTCGAAACTCTTAGTCTAGGATGGGGGTAGGAATCCCTGACTCACAGGGGTCTTCAAAGATCATCACAGACATGGTGGAGGAGGGGATGAGACAGAGGAGGAGGAGAGCAAGGAAGTGAGCTATTCTTAGTTTGCTAAAAATCCAGTGGAAATTATAGATCAACTCAGAACTCTTGTGTGCAACTAGAGAAATTCAACTTGAGCTAGCTTAAGGGAAAAAAAAGGAATTAATTGGCTTATGAAATCAATCCAAAGGAAGAATTGTGGTGTCCTGGGCCTCAGGGACAGCTATAACCACAGCCTTGTCACCAGGACCACCTCTCCTTCTCTATCCTCCCCTCTGCTTTTCCCTGTGTAGGGGTTTCATTCTCTAGGTCAGTGGTTCTCCACCAGACTGGACATAGATTTTGTCCCCATAATAATCTAGAACCCCCCACTGAAACATTGCACAGACAAGACCAGTGTCCCATGCTTCAGACACTTTTGTCCTACTCCTCTCCTGACTACAATTCTTGAGGGACCTGTTCTCCCCTCAGAATCTGTGGGTGGTAAGTGGCTAGTCAGATAAACTAATTATCACTAATGTTTCGCTAGCTAATGAGTTATTCCTTCCAGAGGAAATAATGCCTAACCCCTTTACAACGGGCGTGTCCTTTAAAAGGCCTTTAAAGGGGGAACGAAAGGTTGAAGTTTCAGGTAAATGGGAGTTTGGTGGAGAAGAGAATTTTGTTTTGGAGACACACAGATTCAAGTCATTCATGCAGGTGGCAGATTATACTGTTTTGGAATAAGACATGCTCAAGGTCAGTATTTTCTGAAATACGTTCTACAGAGTCCTTAGAATGTTAGTGTTGTTACTGAAAATAAAGACTTCATAGTTAAATCACGTTGAGTAACACTAGTTTGGATGACATTTTCTGAGTTTCTGTACCATAGACACAGAGCTTTTAATAGGATCAAGCACACTGTGACTCTTCCAGGGGGACTATAGTATGCAAACTTTCCAAACTTACTGAAACAAGGAAGCCCCTTTTTGAGGAGTAGCCTATCTAGGGTGACCAGTCCTGTTTTACAGCAATTGTCTTTGTGTAATTACAAAAAGCATCCCCTTTCAATCCCAAAGGGTATTGCTTTGAGGGAAAAATAATGGCCACAGTAGTCTAAAGTAGAGGTTCAGCCAAAAAGAGGAAGACCCTCAAAAAGACAGATTGACACCGTGGCTGCAACAGTGGGCTCAAACACAAGAATTGTGAGGATGGAGCAGAATCGGGCAGGGTTTCATTTTGTTGTACACAGCATCAGTATGAGTTGGGAGGGACTTGACACCTAATAATAACAACTATTCTAACAGGAATATACAATAAGAAGTATTTTCCTGCTACTGTCTTTACTTGCGGGCAGCAGCTTATTATGCCAACTGAGATCAGTCCTCAGCCTTCCTCTCCGATAGCAGTTTTCAATATTTATATATAAAACTTTGAGTCAATTCTTAGTAATCTCTAGATGAGCGTAGGTGGAGAGCTAGTTCAAACAAGTTTCTCATTGTCCACCAGTTGACCCTCAGTCACGGTTAGAATTGATTATACACTAGAATCCTATAATCAAAGCACAGTGTGCTTAAAACTGAAGATCATTGCCTTATTCAGGAGTCTTTTGGTTGTAAGAGACAGAAACTCAATTTGAATGCACTAAAAATACTAGTAATTTGAGGAAAAAACTTACAGAATCAAAGGACAAGCTTGGACATGGGGAACTTTGGGAGACTGTTATGGATTGGATTGTGTCTCCCTAAAAAATACATGTCAATTTGGCTAGCCCATGATTCTTAATATTGTGGGATTATCCATCATTTTGTCATCTGATATGATTTTCCCACGAGTTGTAAATCCTACCTCTCTGGTGTTAATGAGATGGAATTACTAGCTATTAACGTTAATGAGGCAGGACCTAATCTACAAGATTGTGTTTTAAATTAATCTTTTCTGAAATATAAGACAGAAGCAAACAGAGAGATACGGGAACTGCATACCACCAAGAAACAAAAGCGGGGAGAATAGTGTGCCCTTTGGACCTAGAGTCCCTACTGTGAGAAACTCCTCAACTGGGGAAGATTGATGACCAGGACCTTCTCCCAGGGCCAACAGAGAATGCTTTCCCCTGGAGACAGTGCCCTGAATTCAGTCTTCTAGTCTTCTAGACCAAGAAAATAAATTTTTCGTTGTTAAAGTCATCCAATTGTGGTATTTCTGTTATCACAGTACTAGATGACAAGACAGGAATCTTGGGGACTGGTGCCTGTTTCTGGGTGTTTCCAGGTTTCTCTCTCCAATTACAACTGACCTCTGCCTTAGCTTCATTCTTTCCTGGTGCAGACCATTCTGCCTTCGTAGATGCTGGTGACCACAGAAGTTACAATTCACAATATTCAGATAGTTATGTAAGAAGCGTTAGATGAGACCAAGATAATTATGTTAAAGCTAGAACCAGGAACAAAGATGTTAAACAACACAGAGTGTGATTCCGAGGGAGGAGAAGCCCAAAACATTGGGGTTTTGCTGTAAAGTCACAGTGTATGACAAAATAACTGTTATGGTCCAAAATTATTCTTGAAATTCTATTAAATCACCTATAAAGTACAATACATGTGATCGTATGTACTTAACTCACACCATGTACACACAACAGAGGGATGCAATTATGTAGGGAAAATAATGAGGAGTACTGTCTCAGTCACCTGGTACTGCTCTAACAAAAATTACCAGGAGTGGAAGGCTTCATGAAGAGTAATTTTATCGTCGTAGTCTGGTAAGTTATAAATCCATTCATAAGTTAAAAGTCCACTCAGTGGGAGATATTATCACGGACTGGTAGGCTGACTCCATATTCAATGGGAGAGCATCCTGGCGCAGGAATTGCTCTCCTGCTGTTCTCCTGCTGGCATGAGGGTCCCACTCTCTCCTTGCTTTCCTTTCCTTTTATCTCTTGTAGGATAAAAGATAAAAGGTGGTGCAAGCCACACTGCACGGAAACTCCCTTTACAGTGGAGCAGGGAGGTGACCTTAGGAAGGGTGTTACAGTCCCACCCTAATCCTCTTTAACATGCAGCATGGAAAAATCACAAAACGGAGAGCAATCACACAATACTGGTAATCACGATGTAACCAAATTACTATACATATTTCCTGGGGGACACAATTCAATCCATGACAAGTACATACCTAAAATATAAATTTGTAGATGCAGAAATGTCCCAAGTTCATGGTTCAGGTTGAAGGTTTCTCCTAACCTTTGTAGCTGCAGTTGCTGGAGAATCCAAGATTGGAAAGTCAAATAGGGGGCCTTTGGCTCACAGGCTGCGGAGGCTGATGAATCCTAAGATCGGCAGGTAAGAAGGCAAGTGAGTTGTTATCTCATGATGCAAAGGCATTCAACTGTGTGGATCATAACACATTGTGGCTAACATTGTGCCGAATGGGAGCATTTAAGGAATCTGTACATGGATTAAGAGGCAGTCGTGTGAACAGAATAATGGAACACTGTGTGGTTTAAAGTCAGGAAAGGCGTGCATCAAGTGTATCCTTTTACCATACCTTTTCAATCCATATCCCTAGCTAATAAATGGAGAAGCTAGATTACACAAAGAACGAGGCATAAGGATTGGAAGATGATGACTCATTAACAACATGCATTATGCAGATGACACCACCTTACTTGCTGGAAGTAAAGATTTGAAACACTTACTGATGAAGGTCAAGAAACACAGCCCTTCAGTATGAATTGCACCTCAACATGAGGAAAACAAAAATCCCCACAACTGGACCAGTAAGCAACAATGTCATAAATGGAGAAAGGACTGAGGTTGTCAAGGATTTAATTTTACCTCGGCCACAATCAACACCCATGGAAGCAGCAGTCAAGAAATCAAAAGACATAGGGCATTGGGAAAATGTGCCACAAAGGACCTCTTTAAAGTATTGAAAAGTAAAGACGTCACCTTGAAGGCTAACATGTGTGTGACCCAAGCCATGGTATTTTCCATCGCATGACATGAATGTGAAAGCTAGACAATAAATAAGGAAGACAGAAGAACCGATGCCTTTTAATTGTAGTGTGGAGAAGAATGTTTAATGTACCGTGGACCGCCGAAAGAACAAACAGATCTGTTCCGGAAGAAGTACAACCAGAGTGCTCCTTGGAAGCAAATATGGCCAGACTTCATCTTATATACTTTGGACATGTTGTCAGGAAGGACCAGTCCCTGGAGAAGGATCTCTTGCTCAGTAGAGTGGAGGGTCAGCAAAAAAGAGGAAAACACTCAATGAGATGGATTGACACAGTGGTACAATGATGGGCTTAAGCATAAAAATGACTGTGGACATGGCTCAAGACTGGGCAGTGTTCGGTCCTGTTGCACATAGGGTTGCAATGAGTAGGAACCGTCTCAACAACATCTCACAACAACAAGCCATCTCAAGTCCCAAGAACCAGAAGTCAAATGAACAGGAGCCAGCTGCAGGATGCAGAGTGAGCAAAACCCAGCTAGCCTTGTCAGAAAGTCCACCTACACCAGATGCAGGTCACAGACCCAAGGAAACTCCCTTTCAGTTGCTTGGCTTCTGTCATGAATTGAACTGTCTCCCCTCAAAATATCTGTCAACTGACTAGGTTGTGATTCTCCTATTATATGGTTGTGTGCTATTTTATCATCTGATGTGCTTTCCCTATATGTTGTAAATTCTATCACTGTGATAGATTGTTGTTTTTGTTAGGTATTGTTGAGTTGGTTCCAACTCGTAGTAACCATATGTACAACAGACTAAAACACTGACCAGTGTCCTCACCAGTCCTTGAGCCCACTGTTGCAGCCACTGTGTCAATTCATGTCACTGAGGGTCTTCCGCATGATGTCTTCCTACAGGATTGATCCCCTCTGCTGCCCACTTGTGATATTTCCATAAGAGCAGTACTAGGTGACTAAGATAGCTGCTTACAACAGATATCATCATGCAGGTGACCACATTCCATCAGATCTCATTATGGAAGTGATTCCATTATTAAAAAGCTGACAAATTACATTATAAGTGCCAAACCACTGAGGATCAAGTTGACACACAGCTTTAGCCATCACAACAAGCCATACCCCTTTCTTCATTCATTCATTCATTTAACAAATATTTAAGTGAATTCTATGTATCAAGAATAATTACAAGTGCTAAAGATAGAACACAAAACACATTCACAAAAAAACCTGCCCTCATAGGCTTACATTCTAGTGAGAGAAGGAAGTGATGAAGGAGAAACTTCAAGTATCACCTGCTCCCCAACTTATAGCCCAAATAATAGTGCCTTTCTGCTTTCTGTTGCCACACCTTACACCTAACTTCCTGGTGGTGGGTACCACTGTCTTGATGGAACCTGCTTTCCCCTTTCAGGTTCATTTGTAAATACCCTGCATTGTTATACATGGAACTTCAGACAGCTGTCTTGCCTTTGCCTTTGTTGCTTGCAAATGACTTACTCCCTCCTCCAACAGGGGACGTGATTTTTTTCTAGGTATCTTAGTTATATTTGGCTGCTAAAAAAACAAATAGCAACAACAACAAAAAACTATTTCCATCGAGTCAATTCTGATTCATGTCAATCTCATAGGAGACAGTAAAATAGCCCATATGGTTTCCAAAGACTGTCTGGTGGATTCAAACAGCCAGGCTTTTGGTTAGCACCCGTAGCACTTAACCGCTGCTCTCCCAGGGTTTCCTATTGCTGCTAATACAGCAGTATCACAGATGGAAGACTTTAACAGACACGAATTTACTGTCTCACAGTTTAGGAGTCTAGACATCTTAATGTAGGGGACCAGCTCTCAGTAGTGTCACTAGGGTTGGTGTTACCCTACCACCCTGTAACTCACAGTGTCACCTCAATCCCATGGACCTCACCATAAAATCATCAGCAGCAACAAAAACAATAGCATGTGCCTGCAGCATGTGCAGATGAAACCACGTGATTCTGAGGCTTCATTGTTATTGGATAATCATGACAGCTCTGACTGGAGCTTAGCAGAAGACTCAAAAAGTAGCTTAGCTTTGAGTTTTAAGCCTTGTAGGTATACTGATACATGTAAACTGGGCTTAGAAAATGCTTTTGTTCTTATATCTAACCACAGGGATCTTTTTATTAAAAGGAGTAAGTTTCCACTGAAACATTACAAAAAGTTTAGAGACAGTCATTTTGGTGTCACCCTGACAGTGTCACCCAGTGTAGGCTGCACCCACCATAACCTCCTAAAGATGCCACTGCTAGCTCTAACCAACCCCCCCCCAAATCTCACTAAAGTCGAGTCGAGTCTGACTCGTAGCCACTCTGTAGGGTTTTTTAAGGCTGAAAATCTCTACCGAGGCAGACCATCATATCTCTTTCCCATGGAACTATTGGTTTTGAACTGCTGGTCTTTTGGTCAGCGGTCAATTGCTTTAACCACTACACCACCAGGGATCTCTTCTGTTTGCTCTGAGTGATTTTTTTTTTTAATTTTATTGTGTTTTAGGTGAAAGTTTACAGTGCATATTAGTTTCACATTCAAAGATTTTATATGCAAAATGTCTTCTGACATTAACTGCAAGCCCAGCAATGTATCAGCATCTCCTCCTTTCCCTTCCCACTGGAGTTCTTTGTGTCCGTTTATCCAGCTTCCCTGTCCCTTCCAGCCTTCTTGAGTTTGCTCTTGGGTGGGTGTTGCCCATTTGTCTTGAATACTTGATTGAACAAAGAAACACTTTCCCATGTTTGTTCTTGTTTCTTTTATAGGCCTGTCTGATCTTTGGCTGAAAGGTAGACTTCAGGAGTGGCTTCAGTTCTGAGTTAGCAGTTCTGAGTTAGTCTCAAGGTTCTTCGAGTCACTGTCAGACCAGTAAGTCTAGTCTCTGTGAACTTGAATTTTGCTCTACAGATTCCCCAGCTGTGCCCAGGACCCTCTATGTGGGATCAGTCAGTGGTGGGAGCCAGGCACCCTCTCATTCTCCTGGACTCAGATTGATGGAGGCTGTGGTCCATGCAGCCATTAGTCCTGTGGGCTGGTATTTTCCTTCTGTCTCTGATTTTCTTCATTCCCTGTTGTTTCAGAGATGGTATGACCAGTAGATGTATCTTAAACTGCCACACTCAAGCTTTTAAGACCCTGCTTACTACTTAACAAAGTAAGATGTAGAACATTTTCTTTATAAAGTCTGTTATGCCAACTGACCTAGATGCTGGGAACAGTTTTTTTTCTCATAGCCTGTCGCTTGTGCATTTTCCTTGGAGATCTCTGTTTGCTGTCTACCCTCCCCTATCTAGTTTGCTTGCTTCTGTGCCTAATCTGCCCTTTTTTTGTATTTCAAAATGATTGATTTAAGACACACCCTACAATGATATGGCCATGTTAACATAATGAAGAAACTTATTCCCAAGTGGGATTATATCTGCAGATATAAAACCAAAACTCAAACCAAATTTATCATTGTACAGTAAATTCTGACTCATAGCGACCCTGTAGGACACAGAAAAACTGCCCCATAGGGCTTCTAAAGAGTGGATGGAGGATTTGAACTGCTGACCTTTTGGTTAGCAGCCCTGTCTCTTAACCACTGCACAACCAGTGCTCTACAGTAAACAGGGGATAGGTTTTACAGCACAATCCACAAGAGTAGGGTTCTAAGCTGGTTTCATCTCCTTCCTGGTCCTCTTGGAGTTGCTTCCTTTGGTGCAAGGCAACAAACCCCAATTTAGCATCGCTTGTGATTATAATTAATGTGCTGTTGTCTCCCTCTTCCAGATCATTAATGAAGATGTTAAATGAGACCAGAATGAAACCATGTCCCCGTGGCATCCTGCTGGACACCTCCACGGACAACTTGACACCTGCCATTTGCTGTTTCATTACCCTTTGTTTAGCTGGCCAGCTCAGGTCCTTGCTTTTAAAAGCATCAGAATGCTTGATAATTCTCATGCTGCAGAGACTCATCGCTTAAGGATGGGGATATCAGAACCTGGCTGATTCTGAATACATTCTTTTCAGTTTGAATTAGAAGTGGATTATGAATAGATCATTGTCAGTAAATACCCTCTAGCTTTCCCTTCTCTCAGATGCCTTTGTTTTCTCTTGACTTTCTGTAGCTGTTTTGTTTTTCCGGGAGCACATGAAAGTAGATGTTTGCTGCATGCAAAGATGTTGCTTAGATCAGCTCAACTGTGAAATGCGAAGTTACTTTGTTGCATGGAAAAGCTGCCTAGGTGGATTGCGTTGAGGGTCCTGTAGTGGGCAGTGGGGCTGTGGTGGTGGTGGGGTAAATACATGTGTAACAAATCATTTTGTTCCAACATTCTTCACATGTACAGTTCAGTAACACTAGTTATGTTTATCATGTTCTCAACCACTACCATTACCCATGTTTAAATTTTCCCATTACCACTGACAGAAGTTCAGTGACCCCTAAGCAGTGAGGCCCGCTTTTCCTGTCATCCTGTCCCTGGATGGTCTGTATCCAGTTGCTAAGCCTAGCTATTTCATATGACTGGAATCATGTGATACTGGTGTTGTGTCATTTGTGGCTTATTTCACTCAGCATGACATTTATAAGGTTTATTCAGTTGTAGCATGTATTAAAACTTCATTTCTTTTTATGGCTATGTAATACTTCTCTGTATGTACGTATCACACTTTGCTTATTCATTCATTTGCTGATGGATACTGAAGTTGTTCCACCTCTTAGCTACTGTGAATAGTGCTGCAGTGAACATTGGTGTACAGGTTTCTGTTTGTGTTCCTGCTTTCGATTTTTTGGCTATCCATCTAGGGTTGAGATTGGTGGGTTATGTCGTGGTTCTATGTTTAACTTTCTGAGGATCCAGAGAGCTGTTTTCCACAGCAGCTGTTTATTGTAACTTCCCACCAGCAAGGAACGAAGGTTTCAATTTCTTCACATCCTTGCCAAGACCTTTTATTTTACTTTTTTGATCATAGCCATTCTAATTGCAGCTTTGGTTTGCATCTCCCTAGTAGCTAATGATCCATGAGTTGAAACTGACGGCAATGGGTTTGGGGTTTTAATGGCTAATGAAGTTTTTTCCCTCAATCTTCTATTCAAGCCCTTTATCGTGTAACTTTGCAGTGCCTGGCCACTGACACTGACCCAACCATTTGTCTTTCTTTGGTTAATGACATTTTAGCAGACATAATGCAAGCAGAGGCCTGAAGAAAAGGGTATTTGGATGTCCTTGCTTGCATTCTTGTGTCTCTGTCATTGCCATGCCAACATTCCCAGAATGTCTGTTGGAAGACAGACTACCTGGAGCAGACCCTGATCTCCCAGTTGGCCAGCCAGGATCAGCCCAGATCTTCCAACAGCTTGACCTCCAGATATGTAAGTGATCCCAGCTCACATCAGCCCAAGTCAGCCACCAGGTACATGAATAATAAGTATCTTGTTCATGAGGTCATTTGTTATACAACATAGAATTTTTCTCCCCTTCCTTGCTGAAGATTTGATTCCTGGCCAGTGTGCCTTGTACACAGCCACTAACTGTCTATCAGTGGAGGCTTGTGTGTTGCCATGCTATTGAACAGGTTTCAGTGGAGTTTTCAGGTTAAGATAGACTAGGAAGCAAGGCTTGGTGATTTCCTTCCAAAAATCAGTGTATTAGTCACCTGGTACTGCTCTAACAGAAATTACACAAGTGGACAGTTTTAACAAAGAAAACTTTATTCTAACACAGTCCACTAGCCTCCAAGTCTGAATTCAGGATATCCAATCCAGGGGAAGGCTTTCCTTCTTTGTCGGCTATGGAGAAAAGTCTTTAGGCTTCATCAGTCTTTGGTAGGGATCATCTCGGCACAGAAACCTCAGGTCTGAAGGACACGCTCTACTCCAGGTGCTACTTTCTTGATAGTATGAGATTTCCAGCTCTCTACTTGCTTCTCTTTCCTTTCACCTCTTGTAGGATTAAAGGATAAAAGATGGTGCAAGTTGGACTCCTGGGAAACTCCCTTTACATTGGAGTAGGAGGTGACCTTAAGAAGGGTGTTACAGTCCCACACTAATCCTCTTTAACATAAACCAGTTTAATTAACCACAGGCAGAGATTGGGATTGATAGCACAGGAAAATCACAGAGTGGAGCAAAATCCCACAATACTGGGAATCATGACCCAGCCAAATTGCCATACTCATAATTTTGGAGGGTCACATTGAATCCACGACAATCAACCCCTGAAAATCCCACGGATCACAGTGAATTGACCCACAACTGATTGCAGGGATGGTGTAGGATCAGGCAGCATTTTGTGCCCTTGTGATGGGGTTGCCATGAATTGGGGGCTGATTCCACCACAGTAAACAGCAAGTGTAATGACACAACGGCACACATTTGGAATCTCATGGACTAGAAACTCTCTGATCTCCCAGCATAATCTCTGACACAATCCTTTACAAGAAAGGAGAAGAAAAAATCTTCTAGGCAGTCAGAAGCACAAAACAGTTTCTGTAGGCTGGCTTCAGGCTTTAAAAAACAAAAATCAGAATCAAATGTCTGTGTGTTTTCTGTTCAAGATTGTGAAAGCATTTGAAATACCCACTATGTATAGAGTGCCATAAGAATTCTGGCAAATACAGTCACCTTTATAGGTGGTACAGTGTTGCTAGGAGTCAGAATAGATTTGACAGCAGCAGGTTTAGTTTTAGTTTTTTATATAGCATGGTATGGGAGAAACGGAGTACCCAAGTGGCATAAACAGTTAACAAGCTCAGGTGCAAACTTAAATGTTACAAATTCAGTTTTACCGAGAGGCACCTTGGAAAGCCAGCCGTTGAGAACCCTGTGGAGGACAGATCTACTCTGACACACATGGACACCATGAGTAGGAATCGACTCAATGGCAAGTGTTTTTTTGGTTTTATGGGAGAAAACAGCCTCTGTGGAAAGTGTCAGGATTTGCAGAGCACTGAATAACTCCCTTTCCCAGTGAAAAGAGCAAAGGGTGAGAAAAAAGACTGTCTTACGGAGAACAGAGGGTATTTCCTCCCTCTGGGCCAGAAGCAATGGTTTCCTGCTTTCTTCTCAAATCTTTGCCTCCTAAAACTGCCACGTTACTTGGTCCACACCTAAAAAATGCTCCTTTAACTGGTGGCAGCACAGAGACAGGTGATGTGAGCTGGTAGGCAAAGGCCTAGGAAAGGTCTCTTTACACAGTCGGCGTGGGTGGGAGCCACGTGTTTCTGCAGCATGGAAGCAGCATCAATTGCTCCCTGGGATTTTTGTCCCCCGGCATTCCTCTAGATGTCTTCTTTACAGCAGACAGCTGCTTATAGGTGATCACTGGTCCCCTTACTCTAGGGCCATACTACACAAAGTGTGGCCCTGGATCAGAAGCAGCATGGCCACTAGCAGGGAGCTTTGTAGACACCCAAAATCTGGA
Source organism: Heterohyrax brucei (assembly GCA_028571685.1). Lineage (NCBI taxonomy): Eukaryota > Metazoa > Chordata > Mammalia > Hyracoidea > Procaviidae > Heterohyrax > Heterohyrax brucei. Next base: position 170,917,973 of record CM053143.1, on the reverse strand, counting down.
ATCCATGAGCAATGTAAATGTTTAATACACTTGGCTGATGACCAAAAGCTTGGCCGTTTGAGTCTTTCCAGAGGTGCCCTAGAAAGAAAAGCCTGACAAGCTACTCCCCAAAAGTCACTCATTGGAAGAAAACTCTATAGAGCACAGTGCCACTCTAGTGCACATGGGCCTGTCATCAGTCAGGGTAGACTTGTCAGTAACTGCTAAGAGTTCCTGGGTGGTGCAAAGTGTTAACATGCTTGGCTACTAACCAAAAGGTGGACAATATGGATCTACTCAGAGGTGCCTCAGAAGAAAGCCCTGGTGATCTACTTCTGAAACATCAGCCATTGAAAACCCTGAGGAGTGCAGTTCAGCTCTGATGGACATGCGGTGGCCATGAGTCTGAATCGACTCAACAGCAGCAGGTTAGCTTGGATCTAAGAGCTCTGGTCTAATAGTACACCAGAATCTACAATTCCACAGGGACCCCCGGGGACTTTTATGCTCATTCAAGTTTGAGAAACACGGCTCCAGGAGACTCTGATCTTTTTTTGTAAAGGCAGCAAAAGATTTGTTTTAAGTTCAAACAACTCCTCTAGATGGTAGGCTTGTAGAGAGTAGGCTTATAGCTCAACAGGTGACACAAATCTTCACAAACAGACAAATATGTAACATCATGACACATGGCAAAAAGTCTTAAGTTGTCAGAGAATTCGCTTCCTTGAGTCCACAACGAATACCCATGAAGCACAAGGCAAGCAATCGGACAACACTTTGCATCAGGCAAATCAGCTACAACAGACCTCTTTATTAAAAGGCAAAGATGTCTCTTTGAGGACCAAGGTGCACCTGACCCAAGCCATAGTGTTTTCCATCTCCTCGTATGCATACAAAAGCTGAACGATAAATAAGGAAGACTGAAGAAGAATCAATGCCTTTGAATTGTAATACTGGAGAAGAATATTGAATATACCACAAACTGTCAGAAGAAGACAGTTCTGGTGGTGCACTGGTTAAGACCTTGGCTGATAATCAAAAGGTCAGTAGTTCAAATCTACCAGCCACTCCTTGGAAACCACATGGGGCAGTTTTGCTGTGTGATATAGGCTCACTATGAGTCAGAATCAATCTGATGGCAATGGATTATGACCAGAAGAAAGAACAAATCTGTCTTGGAAGAAGTGGAGCTGGAGTGCTCCTTAGAAACCAGTATGGTGAGACTTGGTCTTAAGTACTTTGGACATGTTTTTAGGAGGGACCAGTCCCTGAGAAGGGGACATCATACTTGATATAAGGTAGATGGTCAGTGAAAAAGAGAATGACCTTCAATGAGCTGGACGGACACAGTGGCTGCAATAGTGGGCTCAAACATAGCAAGGATCACAAGGATGGTACAGGAGCTGGCAGGGTTTTGCTCTGGTATACACAGCGTCGTATGAGTCAGAAACGATTGAAGGGCAGCTAACAACAAGAATAGCACCTATTTCTGTGTCTGAATGTAGAAAGAGCTCAAAATAAATTGGTTGAATTGAACTGAAGTTGATACTACGGAGCTGATCAGGCAGACCCATCAGTCCTACTGCCCTACTGGATGGGTTCGCCTTTCTCTCCCCATCCTGCAGCCTCCTGAAACAGACCCCAGCCTTGAGGGTGCAGATTCGCTCCAAACAGTAAACCCTGCCCGGGCTCCTGCCCCAGAGATTTAGGTTTGGAAATTTTGATATAAAGTACAACATCAAGTGCGTTTGAATAAGCATATTTGGAACTGACATTCTGCATATATTTAGGTTCAAGGTTGAATCTGAAGGAGGGCCCCACTGAAACATTTGCTAGGCCTTCAAGAGTGGCCACAGGAATAGGCCAGCAGGCAGGAAGGGAGGGAGAGAGAGAAGGAGGGAGGTAAGAAAACAGAACAGTAGTAGCGGTGGTAAAGAAAGGAAAAAAATAGGCTTGGGCTTATGAGACCTACATTTTACCTTCTTATTTTCCAGTGGAACTTGCAATTTTTCACCCTGTCTTACAGCATCACTGACATTAAATATCCAATCTCCTGTGCCCTGCATCAACTTGAGTAATAGACCACAGCCAGGGCCTGCTGCACCTGCTCTTCTCCGTCCTCCATTCACGCTTGGAGTGCTCCCCCCGTACATTACTATTGGGACTTAAAAAATGATTTAGTTTGCTATGCAATTGAGACCTTTGAACCAGACTGGAGGCTGTGTGTGTTGTTGACATAGTAGTTAGGGATAAAAAGAGAGTTTGGGGGACTCCAGAATTCTGACTTTCTATAACTCACTAATTTTATTGTCATAAATAGAGGTCACCTCTTGGAACTTCGATAGCCTGCCTTGAAAAATAGTATGAAACTACCAGTGTCCATCAAGAGGAAAACTAGGACAAATGGAGTGGAAGGGAAAAAAATATTTTCTTCTTTTTAGTCAAGGCCACGCCAAACATATGGCTTGTATGATCAGGGCTATTTTTTAAGTGTTTCAAACCCTGCCATGTTGCTGTTGTTCTTGTCATTGTTGGGAGACGTTGAGTCAGTTTTCAACTATTAACAACCCCATGTGTTGCAGAGTACAACTGTCCTTAGGGTTTTCTAGGCTGTAATCTTTGTGGGAGCAGCTTGCCAGCTCTTTCTAGCACTGAATGGCTGGATGCAGTTGAACCACCAGACTGAAAGCTGTTTATCCATTGTTTTACCAGGCTCCGAGAGGCAGACTGAAAAAGAAAAAAGAATCCACTGCTCCCGAGTCAATTTCAATTCATAGTGATCTTATATGACAGAACAGAACTGCCTCCCAGTTTCCAAGGAGCACCTGGTGGATTTGAACTGCCAGCCTTTGAGTTAACAGCCGCAGCACTTAGCCACTACACCATCAGAGTATCCATGAGGTGGACTAGAAACTCTTGATCATACAGTGTCCAGAGAAGCTACAGACCAACTGCAGGGCAAAATAGCTGGAGAGGCTTGTTGTTGCTTCTGTTAGGTAGACAGAGGCTGGGGTCTTGGAACTGCCCTCAGCTTAGAGAAATCTAGACCAGAAGGCAGAAGATTTAAGAGCATATTCCAAAACAATGCCCCAGCTTAGCTAACAAAAATAGGTAGCATTTATGGCACCAATGTGTCAGTTTGTCACACTGTGGTAACTGGTGTGTTGCTATGATGCTGGAAGCTATGCCAGTGTCATCTGAAGTATCAGCGGGGTCACCCATGAGAGATAGATTTCAGTAGAGCTTCCAGACTAAGACAGACTAGGAAGAAAGGCCAGGTGATCTACTTATGAAAAGCAAGCCAGTGAAAACCCTATGCATCACAAAATGTTGTTCAACATGGTGATGTACAAAGAGTCCCCCAAGTTGGAAGACACTGTAAATACACATAGCTGCAGTCATGGATCTGAGTGTACTAGAATTCGTGATGGTGGCACAGGACCAGGCAATGCTGTGTTGTGTTGTACACAGGGTCATCATGCGTCAGCTCCAACTCGATGGCCACTAACAACAATAACCCGACAGGAGTTGCAAATGGAAACACATGCGGGGGTCACAGAGGGAATGTAAATGATAAGTATGACCCATAGAGTCTATGCTAAACTGAGATACTATAACTTAAGTCGGAAACGGCCTGCAGCGAAATTCTTTGCAGCAAGCAATTGCCAAATATGACTCACTTCTAAGGCAAGTCCATGGGGAAACTTACCTTTCCTACACAGAACGCTCTTGCTAGGAGTGATTTTGTCACTCCATCTCCCTCACCCTGTTTTCCTACCTGATGCCATGGCTGGGTGTGCAGCAGCCTTCTTGAGATAATGAGGACCAAATTGCACATGCTTCAGATGGCACAGTAGTAAGACAGAGGAACGTGGGTCCCTAAAGACACTGCTGATCTCAAGGCCAGCCCAGGAATTCTGACCCCTGGATATTTTGCTGCATGAAAAAAGAAAAGAAATTAGCTGCTTCTTACTTGTTTAAACCACCGTGCTTAGGTTTTCTGTAACATTCGCTCTGATGCTTCAGCTGCTTCCTAAAAAGTTAGCGGTTCAAACCCAACAATGCCTCTGCAGAAGAAAGGACCTGGCAATCTGCCCTATAAAGATTATAACCTTAGAGACCCTATGCGGCAGTTCTTCTCTGTCCTGTAGGGTCACTATGAGTTGGAATCAACTTGATGGCACACCATAGTAGCAACAGCTCTGTCCGTTGCTGCCAGGTGAAGAATACTGCCCCAGTGTTATCAGATATTCAGAGTTTGCAAGAGGAGATCTAAATCTAGATTTTTCTTGTTGTTGTTAACACAGAATTTCCCAATTGACGATTGGGAATTTACTGCAATAGAGATAATAAATAGATATTTTTGGAAAATACATTTCCAATTTGGGACCACTGATTTACAGACAGTTTATTCTGAGTGGGCCAGGTGCTACACTACGGACTTTATATGGATTAGCTCACGTAGTCCTTACAGCAATGCTAGAGTAAGGCTCTTGTAACTTCTGTTTGACAGATAAGGTCACTGAGGCTCAAAGGTTAAGTCAACTTACCCAAAGCCACAGAACAAGTAAATGATTGTTGCTATTGGTATCAGTTACCGGTGGCTCAGTTTTGACTCCTAGCAACCCTATATACAACAGAAGGAAACCCTGCCTGGTCTGCACACTCCTACCATATTTATGCATGAGCTCCCTGTTCCAGGCACTGTGTCAGTCCATCTCACTGGGTGTCTCTTTTTTCCCTGAAACTCTGCTTTAGCACACACAGTGTTCTTCCCTGGGGACTGATCTCCCCTGATAACATGTCCAAAGTATCTGAGACAAAGTCTTGCCCTCCTTGCTTCTAAGGAGTCTTCTGGCTGTACTTCTTCCAAGACAAATCTGTTGGTAGTTCATTGCATATTCAGTGTTCTTTACCAAGACCGTAATTCAAAGGCATCAGTTCTTCTCCTGTCTTCCTTCCTCATTGTCATACAAGGTGATCGAATATATTGTGGCTTGGGTTAGGCAAGCCTTAGTCTTCAAAGTGGCATTTTTGCTTTGGAGCACTTTCAGGAGGTCTTTCTGCATTTCTGTTGGTAAGTCTCAGTTACCTAGTGCTGCTATAACAAAACAAAAACCAATAATAATAATAATAAAAACAAAACCTACAGTTGAATGGCTTTCAAGAACAAAGATTTCTTCTCTCACAGTTTAGGAGGCTAGAAGTTAGAACTCAGGGTGTGACATTAAGGGGCAGGTCCATTCTTGTCTCCTTTAGCTTCTAGTAGCTGCCAGCAGTGCTTGCCATCTGTCTTCCTTTGACCTCTTTGTTTCATTCTACTCTTCTTATAACTCATAGTGATTAGAGTTAGGACCCACCTTAGTACAACCTGGGTAACATGACGAAGAAAACTATTTCCAGCACTATCACATTTACAGGTATGGGGCCAGGATTTTAATACATATTTTTGGAGGATGCATTTCACCCTAAACACTCCCTTTGTTGCCAAGTTGATTCCAACTTACAGCAACTTACAGGATGAACTAGAGCTGCTCCACAGAGTTTCCAAGGAGTACCTGGTGAATTCAAATGGCCCACCTTTTGGTTAGTAGGCATAACTTTTAACCACTACACCACCAGGTTTTCTAACTTATAACAAGCTCCTTGCAATGTAATGGTGGGGAATACTCTCGCTATGTGCCTGGCAGAGAGCAAAGGTGCTTTTCCTGCATCCTCTGATCACCTGACAACAACCTTATAGTGCTGGGGTGATGTCTTATCGTCATGTTTTCAGATGGGATACTGAGTCGCAGACACGTTATTGTGTCAAGTTGATTCCAATTCCTAGGCTCAGTGTGATGACATAAAATTGACCCATAGTGTTTCCTAGGCTGTAATCATTACAGGAGCAGATTGCCTGGTTCCTTTTCCTGTGGAGCAGCTGTTGGGTGTGAACTGCCGACCACATGAGCGCCTTACCCACTGATCTAAGAGCTCCTTTGCAGGCTCATTGTTTGACCACAGATGACAACTGCCCATAAAGTTCATGAACGCATCCTAGAAAAAGTTCTGCATACCTGATGGCTGAATACCACTTACAGTCACCTTTGAGGTACTCTCCCTGGGAAGTTAGACACCCATGCCAGCACTCAGTCCACCCTTTGATGCAATTCTAGAACTCTTTTTCTGGAATGGCCATCAGAGCTATTGTCATATTGCCCTTGATGTCCGAATGTCATCAAAATGTCTTCCTTTCAATATTTCTTTTATCTTCAGGTAAAGAAAAAAGTCACTGAGAGTCAGATCAAGTGAGTAGGGAGGGTTTTCAATACAGTTATTTGTTTACTGGCTAAAAACTCCCTCACAGACAACTGTATGATTAAGTTTGCAAACTTGCCACCTTGCCACTGTGCACAATGGCCATTCTAGAAAGAGTTCCAAAATTGTTTTGGAGTAAAGACTAGGCACTGGCATTGGTGTGTAGCTTCTCAAGGGGAGTATTTTGAAGGTAACCGAGCTTAATTGTCAGACCTTGTATCAGTAGAGTAAAGGAGTTCAAGGTGTGGTGTCTATCACTCAGACTGCCAGGGTCAAATTCCAGTTCTCCCTCTTGCTAACTGGGTAACTTGAGACAAACTGCCCTTCCTTTTTTGTGCCTCAGTATTCTCCTCTGTGAAATGGACACCTTCTTGGGAGGACTAGTTCACAGACAGAAAATGCCCAGTGAAATTTGGCTATCACCACTGTCCACCTGACTCCTCAAGCTGGTGTTTCTCTCTCTGAATTTTACTGTGTCCAAGTAGTCTGGCTTATTTTGTTCTGTTTTTAAATGAAGGTAAAACATGTAACTCTAAGATTTTCAGAAAATAAATAGAAGAGGTAATACAAAAGTTCTATGCAAGAAATTCTCAAGGAGCAATTCTCAAAAACTGTTCCTGGAATCACCCCCCTACTGGCTGAGCAGCATGCCCGGCTAGGGAGTCCAGGTGGAGGCAGGTACACCACCGTGAGTGGCAAAAAGTGATGGGAGCGGAAGTCTGCACCAACTGTTCGGCTCATCTGCAGAAATTCAAGCACTCTGCATTCTAGAATAATTTGATCCACACCATCTGGCAGCTTGAAAGAAAAGATAAAGAAGAAGAGGAAGAAGAAACAACAGCCATGTAGCGTGAATGTACTTCCCAATCTAAGGGATGCATTCCCGTTTGCTTCGTGTAATATGAGCCAAATTTAAATATGTCAGCATCTCAACAATTGCTGATTTTTCAAGCACTATACGATGCATCTGGCGGGCGCTCATTGAATGGTCTTCAATCACGTGACGTAAATGTATTTACTGAAATACAGTGTATTGAAAAAATAAACCACATATTGTAATGCCTTCTAGTTTGCTTTTGCATAAATTGAGGCTCTTGGGAAAAATGCAGTCGAGATTTAAAAAAACATGGCTATGTTTTAAAATGTTTCAAACATCATCATTATGGTGCTTACAAACAATTTAGTCCATTCTCCTCATTTTAAGTATAAGAATACTTAGCATAAGATTCATTTTTGATAACAAGAAAGGAAAGAAGGAGTCCAAGAGCTTTGCACCCACAGCAGGGAGAATAATGGAGGAGAGAGACAAAGCTTGACCTTGCAGGCTCCCAAACACTAGGATACTGGTGCCTCCTTCCTCCTCCCTCCCTTGGGTTGTGACTTCTCGGAGAGGTAATAGCATAGAACTTACTAACAAGGTATAACTTTTCTTTTTCACTACCTTTAAGTTTATTGTGAGTTGGAGATTTCATGTCCAAGGTTTATTAGGAAGGGCTCCTGAGATCGGTGCCTATGGAAGAGAAATGAAAGAAGTAGGATTGAGAAGAGAAGAGGCTGAGCTGTGATGTAATCTCAGTGGAAGCCCCAGCCAATCTATAAGATGTTCTGAAGTGGGAATGACTCTTGAGAATTGTCCCAAGCTGGGTGAGGGAGCCTGTAATTTATATCCCCACTGATCAGTTGTTAGACGTGGACCACATCAGGTGCTACTGTTTTATTTTGCTGAGACGGTCCTTGAAGGGATTGACAGCTGAGGGAAGGATGCAGGCAGCATTCTCAGCGACATCCTTCACTCCCGAGGGGGTATTGGGCAGCACATCACAGCATGCACCACACTAGCAAGGTGCTTGGCACACAGCAAGCCCTGAATAAGTTTCTACTGAATATATGAGCCCCTTCGGAGCCTCAGGGCACACCTTGTGAGGGACAGAATGTTTTGTCACCTTTACAATGTGACTTAGGGGTAGGGAGAGGAAACTAATTCCCCCAAAGTAAAATTAAATTCCATTTTACCTGTCTCTCTAGTGTCTGAAATTTCCCAGTGGTCTTGGGCAAAGGAGTCATTCCAAGCAAAAACTACCTTTAAGACAGGCAGCTCTAGGACACAACTTGAGGTGTTATCTTGCATATCAGGAAACCCTAGCAGCATAGTGGTTAAGTGCTATGGCTGCTAACCAAAAAGTCAGCCAGGCGCTCCTTGGAAACTCTATGGGGAAGTTCTATTCTGTCCTATAGGGTCGCTATGAGTTGCAGTCAACTCAGCAGCCATGGGTTTGGTATCATGTTACACTCTCTTTTTATTTTTAGCAAAAAGAAATTCAAAATTAAATTTGCAGCTCATCTATAAAAATGCACAGAGCCTTCAAACTGCACCATACCAGTTCCCATACCCCTACCACCTAGATCTTAACATCCTGTTTTAACGTTAGTGTTACGGATTGAACTATATACTTTTAAAATATGTGTTAACTTCCCAACCCTTGTGCTTGTGGATGTGATCTTGTTTGGAAATAGGATTTTTCTTTTGTTGTATTAATGAGGCTATAGCAGTGTGACCCGCTGACGCTGAGTGATACTATCAGACTAGGAAAGATCAGAATACAATGTCCTACAACTATATGTACAAAAAGTATTGAACTGGCAAATGTTTTATTTTAAGGAACGTAAATACATATTCGTTGTTAGATGCCATTGAGTCAGTTCTGACTCATTGTGACCACAGCAAAACACAACACTTCCTGGTTCTGCACCATACTCACAACTGTTGCTATGTGGAAGCCCACTGTCTCAACCACCGTGTCCATCCATCTCATTGAGGGTCTTCTTTTTCGAAGATCCTCTACTAAGCATGAAGTCCTGCTCCAGGGACAGATCACACAATGTGTCCAAAGCATGTACGATAGTCTCGCCATCATTGTTTCTAAGGAGCACTCTGGCTATATGCTTAAACGGCAGCCTTGGAAAATCTGTGGGGCAATTCAACTCTGTCCTATAAGGTTGCTTTGAGTTACAATAGATCTGATGACAGCAGGTTTGGTCCATTTTAAGTCTAGGAAAAACTAACCTTCATGGTATTTGCAATTAAATGAAAAGCAAACCGAGAAGTCACGTGGTGTTTTGGTAGATCTTATCAGTTCACTGTGAGTTGGAGTCAACTCCAGGGCAACTGATATTTGATCCAGACCTGGTATGGTTGAGCATGATAAAAAAATTATGGAATGACTCTAATCTATAGACACTGTAATAGACAAGGTTTTTGGAAACCCACCTTGACATACTGGTGGGTGCTGAGCCATCCCTAGGGTTTTTAATCTACCCAGGTATATGAGTGCCATTTGAACGAATCTCTTCATCAGAGTAGAACTAAAATTCTCTCTGGCTATGTATGTTAAAGATGTTTCAATCCTCTGAAGCCCTCTTAATGCAATGGTTAAGAGCTTGGGTGCTACCCAAAATGTCAACAGTTCGAATGTACCAGCCATTCCTTGGAAACCCTACGGGACTGTTCTACTCTGTCCTACTAAACCCAAACCAAATCCAGTGCCATCAAGTCAAGTCTGACTTTTAGCAACCCTATAGGTCAGAGTTGACTCTATAAGTCAGAAGTGACTCATTGGGGGTGAGTTTGGTTTGGTTTGTTTAATCCTCTACAGCATGAAACTTTAATTTGATCTTCAATTCATTAATTTATTTATCTATACATTCAAGTATTTACTGAAACTTTACTGTGGAATTCATGGTGGAGTAGTGGTTAAGAGCTGCTAACCAAAAGGTCAATAGCTCAAATCTACCAGGTACTCAGTGGAAACTATGGGGCAGCTCTACTTTGCCCTGTAGGGTCACTATCAGTCAGAATCAACTTGATGCCACGGGGTTTGATTTTCTTTGTTGGTTTTGCTATAGCTTTAGGGACAGTGGTGGTTCGACCATAAATTCTCTCTTTCAGTGCATGACACCCAGGTTTGATTCCTAGCCAATGGACCACATGTGTGGTCACCACCCATCTGTTAATGAAGACTTGTATGTTACTGTGATGCTGAATAGGCTTTAGGGAGGCTTCCAGACTAAGACACACTAGAAAAAAGGCCTGCCAATCTATCCGACAATCAGCCAATTAAACCCTGTGGATCACAACAGTGTGACCATAACTGACCACAGGAGTGACCCAGGACCAGTAGCCTTTCATGCTGATGACTGGGTTGCCCTGAGGCAGTGGCAGCTAACAACAACCACTGTGACTCGGGCACACCCTGTAAGAACAGCAGACAACTGGCCCAGAAAATATAATAATGTGGGAAGAGTACCAGGAGCGGACGTGCAGGGCAATACATGAGCCCATAGGAACATCAGAGTCTGCAGGAAAAGTATCCTTAGTTGAGTGGAGATGGGGAGAATGTACTAGGCAGGTGAACAGTGTACAGGAAGCCCAGGGACAGGCTTTTTAGAGCATGGTCTATTTGAGGAGTAGAAGAAGTCCTGTGTGGCTGGAGCCTCAGGTGAGACAGGAGGAAAGGGAGCGGAGAGGGTGAAGGGATAGAACTATCACAGTCTGGCAGGGATCAGGAAGTGGACAGCTTCGAAGCCTCAGTGGTAGAGTCTGGACTTCATTCTACGCTCTGCAGGAGCGTATTTTGCAAGATCTAAAGCAGTGTAATGATATGACAAGATTTCTGTTTTTAACAGATCAGTGATCTGGAGCAGGGAGTTCCTAGGTGGTCCAAACAGTTCATGCTCAGGTGCTGACTGAAAGGTTGGAGGTTCAAGTCCCCACAGAGGTACCTTCGAAGAAGGTCTTCATGATTTACTTCTGAAATATCAGCCATTGGAAACCCTAAGTTCTACTCTGACCCACATAGTGTGCCCCTGAGTCAGAAGACTTTCAGTAACTCGTCGACTAGTCTGGGGGAGGCATTCATGTTTGAACTCAGATGATGACAGCCACGATAGGTGTGGATATGCACCAAACATGTTAGAAAGCAGAATTGCCAGGTTAGAGCGGTCATTCAGCAGACACTAGCATTCAAAGTTGGGCGTGAAGGGCTGAAATGGTATAAACACAGCCTTCCCATGCTGAGTCCCAGTGCCCTAGGGTACACCACCAGAGTCCCCATGGAGCTGAGTTCCCATCAGACTATATCCAGGAGGGACCTATGATAGATAAGACCCCCAAAGTCACGCTCGGGGAGACATGCGGAAAGGAATCTGAATTGCCCTGCTTTTGAATCTTGAGTATTTTTCTAAATTGATCCAGAGGCTGCTCCCCTTTGGCCCTGATTTCTATTGTAAGCCAACTTAATTCTGAGCAGTGTAGATTCATCGCTTGGCAAGCAGACCAAGGCATCACTTTCAGCTGTTAATCAGGAGCTTAACAAAGAAGCAAGCCAGCTCCAGAATGTACGCGGAGGAGCTTTCTAAATGGCAAAGGGCTGAATACAGAGGGACTGGGAGGCTTCCCCTGCAGAGAAGGTCTTCCTCATTCTGAAGGTGAGGTGCATTAATTAACCTGCCAAGAATATATTTATTGATTGTAAGCTCAAATGGACAACAGCAACCTGAAAGATTGGGAAGCTTAGGGTCTAGTGTGTTTAAGATGAAGGTGTTGGAATAATTTGGAAAAGGGTAGTGAGAAGGGTAACACAGCTTAAACAATGTAATCCAGGTCACTAAATTTCTACACATAGAAATTGTTGAAATGGCCCATCTTTGGCTGTGTGTACCCCTTGCTGTTGAGTTGATTCTGACTCATAGCAATGCCATAGGACAAAACAAAGCTGTCTCATCGGGTTTCCAAGCCTGATTTTTATGGAAGCAGAATGCCACATTTTCATCCCACAAAGCAATGGATAGGTTTGAACTGTCAGCCTTTCAGTTAGCAGCCAAGTACTTAACCACTGCTCCACCAGGCCTCCTTTTGATTGTGTGTGCTTTCACCAAAAGTAAAATAATAATAATAATAAAGGTATTTATTGAACACTTACTATGTACAAGGCACCGTCTGATGGGGCACATTGTCAGTCCCAAACACAGTCTTAAAGAAGAGAAGTTTAATGCGTGTCTTGCTGTGAAGTGAGCCTCAGAATCCTGCAGGTGTGTCTCCAGGTACATCTGGACACTGCCATCCTGCTGTGGCGTACCGGATCACAGGCTCTGGAGCCAAGCCTGAGTTCAACCTGCAGCCTGATCACTCACTATGTGGCTCTTAGCAAAACATGTAACTTCTGTAAATCTCAGCAACTTCCCCAGTTAAAAAAACAAAAATGGGGGAAATTATTAATTTGAAGGATACAAAATTACCATTTTTGTAAGTCAAAATCATCAAATAATAATTTTACATCGTTTAATCTCTGACAATAGAAGGTTGTTAGAAGGGTTAAATGAGATTCCAAAACCAAACCAAACCTGCTGCCACTGAGTCGATTCTGACCTGTAATGACTGTAGGACAGAGTAGAACTGACTCACTGAGTTTCTAAGAAGTGCCTGGTGGATTCGAACCACTGACCTTTTGGTTAGTAGCCGCAGCACTTAGACACTATGCCACCAGGATTTCCTAAATGAAGTTTGTATTAAAAACTTTAATCTAATGCCTGTCACATAGCAAAAAGTCCTCTTCTTTAAAAAAAAATCTGTTGCTATTGAGTTGATTCTGACTCATGACAACTCCGTAATATTATATTCTTATCTTAAAATATTAATATTAATGATAATGATCATTATTATTTATACCTGAATAGGACTGTTTAAGGAGCCGTGGTGTCATGGATTAAATTATGTAACCACCCCAAACTGTGTACAATTTGGTTGGGCCATGATTCTCAGTAATGTGTGGCTGTCCTCTATTTTTATAATTGTAGTTTTTGTGTATGTTGTAAATCCTAATCTCTGCCTGTGGTTAATGGGGCAAGATTGGATTATGTTAAATAGGATTAGGGGAGGATGTAACACCCTTGCTCAGGTTATATCCCTGATCCAATCTAAAGGGACTTTTCCTGGGGTATGATCTGCACCACTTTTTTTCTTACAAGAGATAAAAGGAAAGGGAAGCAGGTGGAGAGTTGCATACCTCCTGCCACCAGGAAAGCAGGGCCAGGAGCACAGCGCTTCCTTTGGACCTGAAGTTCCTGTGCTGAGACACTCCCAGATCAAGGGAAGACTGATGGGTGTATCACAAGGACCTTCCTCCAGAGCCGACAGAGAGAGAAAGCCTTAAACTGGAGCCGGTGCCCAGAGTTTGCACTCATAGCCTATGAGACTGTGGGCGAATAAATTTCTCTTTGTTAAAGCCATCCACTTATGTCAGTTCTGCTTTAGCAGCACTAGATAGATAATTAAGATACTGGTTGCACAGTGGTTAGATGCTTGGTTACTAGCTGGTTGGTCAGTAGTTAGGTGCTTACTTGATAACTGAAGGGTAGGTGATTTCAGCCCACCAGCTGCTGTGGGGAGAAAGACGAGGCACTCTACTTCTGTAAAGACTGCAGCCTAGGGAACCCCATGGGGCAGTTCTACTCTATCCCACGGGGTTGCTATGAGTCAGAGTGGAGTCAACAGTACAAAACAACAATTGAGCAGTTTGGAATGTGAACGGGAAAGGATACTTCTCCCCTCCGCAGAATCCATCTAGAGTTCTCTCTTAACACTCTCGGCCTCTGGCCAAACCCCTTACTGTATGAAGTAAGTTGCTGCATGGAATAAGCCCCTTAGAAGTGAAGTGAACTATCTGGCTTGGTGGGTGGCAGCCATCCGTCCCTGTTTCTGGATTGGACAGAACTAATCTACCGAGAATCTTGAACACAACTGTGTAGGTACGTGTGTGCTCACACCCCTTGTATTTCTGTACGTATATGTTCGGACCTTGTTTCACTCTTGCTCCCTCCACTCATCTTTTCCTGGTCCTGTGCCTGGGTGCAGGTGACTACTCCGTCTGCTCAAGCACTTACCCACAGGTTCCCAGCTTTAAAACGGGACTGGGGACATGGTCTCTGGATGCTCTGTTAGCCCAGAACTGAAATCATTCCCAAAGCCAACTCTTTCGACAAAGATTGGGCTGGAGTATAAGATGTAAAATGATACTTGCGAAGAGGGTGCTTCTTGGCTTAAGTAAACACGTGAGGCTAACTGGGAAGCTCCTGCCCAGAGGTGAGTTGAGAGGGTGGAAGGAAATAGGAGATGCTGTACGGGTCCAGGAAATATGGGACGGAGAGAAAGAATGTGCTGTCGCAGGGTGGGGAAAGCAGCAGTGTGTGAGTATAAATTTTTGTATGAAAAAAGGCCTCGGATTATAAACCTTCACTTAAAGAACAAGAAAATGTTAAAAAAGAAAAAGAGTTGGGTAGGAATAGCAGTGCTGGCAGAGCCAGGGAGAAGCAGGAAGCCCACAGCTAAAGCTGTACGGTAGCAGGCAAACAGTTCTCTAGTCCCTGACTCCTGGCTGCTAGCCAGAAGGCCGGTGATTTGAATCCGCCACAGGCTCTGCGGGAAAGAGGACTAGGTGATCTGGTCTTGTAGAAAAGAGAGCCTAGGAAACCCACTGGGCAGAGCTACTTCAGTCTTTCTGGTCTAGAGAAGTTGCAATCAACTCAACAGCACACAACAACAAACCCTCACAGGAGAGACTGGATGCGCTGGCTTTGGGAAGGTGCTTCGGCAGAGAGCCTGCTTGCCGGTGTGGGAAGAAAGTTTACACTGGCAGACAAAGCCAAGATTGGTGGCAGTAGGAATTTTGGACCATTAGCTGGGGCTAGGGAGACAAGTCCAAGTACAAGAGATCCTAAAGGGAGGCCTAAAGCTTCTTTAGCCATTCTAGTTTTAGAAAATTTTCTCACTAGTCATTTTTCTTTTCCCACAGGCCTCCACTTTTGACCATCTGTCCCTGGCTTTCTGTCCTTCCAGAACTTTCTTTGGGAACCATATGACTTTTTCGTGACTTTTTTCAGTGTATAATTCCTGCCTTCTCACTCTGTACTAAACCCATAGCTCAACTCATCGTTGTAAAGTGCTGTGGAGTTGATTTAGACTCGTAATAACCCCATGTGAGAGAGCAGAACTGCCCCAGAGGGTTTTCTAGCCTGTAGTCCAGCCTCATACGGTAGAGTAGATCTGTTCCATAGGGCTTCTAGCCTGTTGTTCAGTCCCATGTGATAGGGCAGACCTATCCCAGAGGGTTTCTAGCCTGTAGTTTAGCCCCTTATAACAGGGCAAACCAGCCCCAGAGGTTTTTCTAGCCTGCAGACTTTATGGGAGCAGGCTACCAGGTCTTTCTCCTACGGGTGGAGTGAGTTTGGGTGAATTTGAACTGTCAGCCTTTTAGTGAGCAGTCAGGTGCTTAACTGTCTACACCACCAGGGCCTCTTACGGCACAACTGCCTTGCCTGAAAGCTCTTTAGCCACTCAGCTGTACCGGATTCCTGCCCTGCACTTCAGAAGTTCTTGAGCTGAGGAAACTTAGGGGGCTGCATACATGTGAGAGGGGGGGAAAAAAAATGCCACCTTTGTTTTTACTAGACTTTAAATGAAATTTAGCATTACTTTTGTTTTTAATATTTTATTGATTTTGGTCAAAATCTACGCAAGAAAACAGATTCTCACTTAACAATTGTTGGAAAACCTGCTGGTGTAGTGGTTAAGTGCTACAGCTGCTAACCAAAAGGTCAGCAGTCCAAATCTCCCAGGCACTCCTTGGAAACTCTATGGGGCAGTTCTACTCTGTCCTGTAGGGTCAGCTTGAATTGGAATCAGCTTGACAGCAAATTTTTTTTAATACGTATTTCTCAGCAGCACAGGTTATACTCTTCACAACTATGAAAACAAAATAGGCAACAAATCACAATATTATTATTAGTATTTATGAATTTATCTCTAATAGAAATTACAGGTATTTTCATATCACATTACATTTGTTATGGATATCTCAAAATATTCATGTATACTCATTGTAATTTCAAAATTACAGTACTTAGTAAGCCCCACAGCTAAACCTTACATATATATTAAAGAAAAAAAAAAGGTGTCGTTCCAATGTCAGATTGTGGGTTTATAGAGTTTCATTAAAATAGTCTTTATTTTTGTCTCTGTTGGAAATATTTCAGAATAAAAAAAAAATTTAAGAAGCTACTTCCTTGAGGAATATCTAACTTAATTGGCATAAACACAGTTTATGTTCTACTGTGGTGAGGAGCATCTGGGGTCTTAAAAGCTTGTGAGTGGCCATCTGAGATACTACACTGGTCTCACCCCATTTGGAGCAATAGAGAATGAAGAAAACCAAAGGTACAATGGAAACATTAGTCCAAAGGACTGAGAGACTGTAAAAACCGCAGCCTCCACCAGACTGAGTTCAATACAACTAGATGGTACCTGGCTGCCGTCACTGATTTCTCTGACGGGATCACAGTAGAGGGTCCTGGACAGAGCTGGAGAAAAATGCAGAACAGAACTCTAATTCACGGAAAATAATAATAGTAATAAAAACCATCAGATTTACTAGTTTGACAGAGACTGGAGAAACGCCAAGAGTCTGGTCCCCAGAAATCTTTTTAGTGCACTAATGAAGCCACTTGTAAAGCTCACTCTTCAGCCAAAGATTAGATAGGCATGGAACAAAGTGAGACAAAGTGGGCACACCAGCCGAGGGGCAAGGGTGAGAAAGAGGAGAGGAGAGGACAGGAAAGCTGGCGACGTGGAATTCAAGGTCGAGGAAGGGAGAATGCTGACATGTTGTGGGGCTGGCAACCAATGTCACAAAAAAATAGATGAACTATTTTTTTTATTATAACTGAGTGACAATGTACATTCCCTTATAAATCTACATGCCACCTATATGCAGCTTCCACTGCTCTCCCTGCCCGGTGACAGCACACTATTCCTCTCTGCTCCACACATGTCTCATCCTCCCAGCAGTCTCCTTTCCCCTCCTCTCCACCCACTCCCCTTACTCCAGCCAGAGATCAGCAGGATGATATCCTATATATCTCAATATCTATATATCTCAATAAACAATTGTTTATTGAGAAGGTAGTTTATTCTCTAAACCTTCATTTAAAGTACAGTTGAAAAAAGAAGCAGCAGCAGCAGCCTGTTGGGTAGTGCCTGGAGGAGTGTGTGCAACAGAGCTTTGGGGCAAGGGCTGCTCTCTTTCTATTTCTCAGTGTGGGTCCTCGTTACACAGATAGGTTCTCTGTGAAAAGTCATCAAACTGGACACTTAATATCTGTCACTCATCTGAATCTACATTATACTCCAATAAAAACTTTTCTAGAAGAAAAAAGTGTCATCGAGTAAATCCCAACTCATGATGATCCCACGTGTACCAGAGTGGAACTGTAGGGTTTTCAAAAGCTGATTTTCAGAGTATATGGCCAGACTTTTCCTCCAAGTTGCTTCTGAGTGGTCTCAAGCCCCAACATTGGAGTGATCAGCCAACTGGTTAACTGCTTGTGTCACCCAGGGATTCCACATGTACGTTGTTGTTGTTGTTACGTGCCATCGAGTTGGTTCAGATTCACAGTGAGCCTAAGTACAATAGAACAAAACACTGCCCACTCCTGCATAATCCTCACTATTTCTGCTATGCTTGAGCCCACTATTGCAGCCACCGTGTCAATCCATTTTATTGAGTGTCTCCCTCTTTTTCGTTGACTCTCTACCAAGCATGATGTCTTTCCCCAGGGAATTTTCCTTGTGTTAACATGTCCAAGGTATATGAGATGTAGTCCTTTCATCCCTGTCTGTAATGAGTATTTTGGTTGAATACATCCTCCAAGAGAGACATGTTCACTCTTTTGGCAGTCCATGGTATATTCAATGCTTTCCTCAAACACCACAATTAGAAAGTGTCATTTTTTTCTTTGATCTTATTTATTCATCATCCAGCTTTTGTATGCATATGAAGCAATTTGAAAACACCATGGCTTGGGTCAGGTACGCCTTGGTCTTCAAGGTGACATCTTTGCTTTTCAACTCTTTAAAGAGGTCTTTTGTGGCAGATTTGCCCTGGTGCAATGTATCTTTTGATTTCTTGACTGCTACTTCTGTGGGTATTGATTGTGGGTCCAAATAAAAAGGAATCTTTAACAATCTCAATATTTTCTCCATCTATCATGATGTTGCTTATGTGGTCCAGTTGTGGCAAGTTTTGTTTTCTTTATGTTGAGGTGTAATCTGTATCCATGCTGAAGTTTGTGGTCTTTGATCTTCAACTGTAAGTGCTTCAAGTTCTCTTCACTTTCATCAAGGACATTGTCATAGGCGCATTGCAGGTTGTTAAGGAGTCTTCCTCCAATCCCTGTGTCCTATTCTTCTTCATATAGTCCAGCTTCTCTGATGATTAGCTTAGCATACAGATTGAGCAGGTACAATAAAAGGATACAAGTATGACATACACCTTCCCTGACTTTAAAGCACATAATATGCCCCTTGTTCTGTTCAAATGACTGCCTCTTGATCCAAGTGCAGATTCCTCATTAGAACAATAAAGTGTTCAGTAATTCCCATCCTTTGTGAAGTCATCCATAATTTATTATAAACTACACAGTCGAATGCCTCAGCATAGTAAACATCTTTCTGGTATTCTCAGCTTCCAGCCAGGATCCATCTGACATCGGCAATGATATCTCTGATTCCGTGTCCTCTTCTAAATCTGACTTGAATTTCTAGTAGTTCCCTATCAATACACTGCTTGTGTATATATTACAAAACTACAATTTATATAATTATTTTGATGCCTGTTTTTCCATTTGTTTTAGTTTCTTAGTGCTAAGATAACTGAGGTACCACAAGTGGGTAGAAACTTATTTTCTTATAGTTTAGGAGATTAGAATTACAAATCTAGGGTATCATCTCTAGAGGATATCTCTCTGTCATTTCTAGAAGATCTCTTTGAGTTTCTGTAAACACAGCAGTCCTTGGTGATCACCATGGAGCGTGTATCACCCCCTGCATTTACTCTTACTTCTCTCTGCCTAATCTGCCCTTTTTATATCTTAAAAATAAAGCTTCAAACCAATTCTTCCTGGTTCAGTCAAGGCGAAGGAAGTGAAGCTGGGACAGACCTGAATTTTTAAAATTTGAGTAACCTGTGATGAGAAAAATTAACCTTGCTAGAAACCTAATCATCCTCTTAGAAAACAAAGGCAGCATATGTGTTGCATAGCAACCAAATCTCTTGCCCGTGGAATTTTGAGTAGAACAGAAAGCAGTGGTAGCTACTCAAAGACAACAATTAGTTGCTCTGCTTGAGATGTTATGTTTCTTTTGGTAGTCCTGCCAATAATCCAGTCTCATACATCAAACTCCTAGAAGAGCTTACTATGCCTCTTCCAAGGCTTCTGTTCCAGGGATTCAATCTATAATTTCTTCTGTTCCAGGTATTATTCTGGATCACTCAAATTGTTCAAATCTGGGCCTAGTCCAGTGTTGTTTCATCAGTCATGACTGAACCAGTTCAAATCCATTAGAAGTTCCCAGCTGAAAAGTGAGTAGGTTTAAGATACACCCTATGCCTTAGTAACATGACAAAGAAAACCTTATTCTCAAATGCAATTATATCTACAGTTATAAACCAGGGAGGAAAAATATATGCACTTACATCCACAGGTATAAAGCAAAAAAACCTCGAAACCTGCTGCTACTGAGTTGATTTTGAATCATTGCAGCCCTCTGTAGAACAGAGTAGAACTGCCTCATAGAGTTTTCAAGGAGCACCTGGCAGATTTGAACTGCCAGACTTTTGGTTAGCAGCCATGGCACATAACTGCTAGCCTAATGGGGCTTCCATCAACAGGCATAGGGGTAAAGATTCCACATTTAGTATGGGGGGGGGGGGGACACAATTCAGTCCTTAATATTATAGAACTAGTTTCCATACAATCCTATATATTTCACTCTGTGTACTTGAAAACATTCTGAGAATGCCAAAACAGAAATTTTAAATCTTTGTTGTGCAATGGATCCATTTGACAATGTGGTGAAGTCTAGTGAAACCTCTGACAGATTTTGAGGTACATCACCTAAGTGCTTGGCTGCTAACCACAAGTCGGGAATTCAAACCCAGCCAGTGGCTCATGTAAGAAAAGACGTGGCAATCTACTCCCGTAAACATTACTGCGTAGAAATCCTGTGGGGCGCTACAAATCAGAATTGACTCAATAACACACAATCACAGCATTTTTTCAGTGAAGGAAAAAGTTTGCATTTTGAAAAGCAAGTTGTTACTTTAAAAAGGAACACAGCGGGTCCCAGACTACAGAAAAAATCTTAAAATCAGACGTTATCAATTGAAAGATCCACACAAGTTTTGGAACAAGGTCTGAATTAATATTTGTGCAATTTGTAAGGAAAAATAGATGTGTTACTTTCAATACTGACTGATGAGTATCACACACCAGTGGGAAACAGTGCTGCCAAGACAAAATTCTGCCAAATCAACTCATCAAATTATAATCATTTGTAATCAGTCCATTAATTAACTGGGCACAAGAGTAACTTGTAAAGAGATCAAAAGCATTTTCCCAAGTAGGTTAAATATAGCCCTTTAACCTCCTGTTGGGTACAGGGTTGCTCCACTCAACAAACTTTAATTTTATTCAAGGAATTAAAAGTATATTTCAGTCTTATCTAAATTCTCCAAATTATCACAAAGGAGAATTAGAAAGGGTCCAAATGAAGAAGCAAGCTTCTGGTGTAAAATAAGTGGAAAAATAAAAAACAAAAAAAGACCAAAAGAGTAAAAGGAAGCAATCAAACAACCATGAATATTCATTGAGCAGCACCTACAGACATGAATTAACGAGGGGGTGAAAAAAAAACAAAACATGTTTTCTGTTTTGAGGTGCTCACATTTTAACCAAGAGCTGACAATGTGATGACAAACAGAAACAGTGCTGGCCAAGCGTCAGTGTTTGGCTGGGATCTTTATTTCCCATTTCAACGATGGCTAAAAAAGAACAGAAGAGTTTCCAAATTCTGGGCCTTCAAGCAAACTGTTTCAGAAAGCAGTTTTCTAATCATTCTAAAATTTACTCTTAAAATGAGAGAAAAAGAAAAAAAGAACTAAAATTTAAGAGATGCATGTTCATTATAAAAGAAAAATTTAAATACAGAGAAGCAAAAGAATATAAAAATGATTCCTAATTCTACTATTTAAAGATAAACTGTTGAGTTTATTTCTATCTTTCTTGAAGTTTCATATGTGTATATCTGCCTGTGTATTTTATTTGTTGAAGTGGTTTGAAACCTGTTTTTTTCCCTTGTTAGTAATAAATCATCAATGTGTTTTCATAGCAGTAAGTAAAGAACTATAAAACCAAAACGAAACAAACAAACACACACACGCTGTCAAGTAGATTGCAACTCACAGGGATCCTCTAGTATCCCTCTTAATGGCTGTGACGTATTGCACTACATGGGTATTCCATACTTTATACTGACCAACCCTTTACTACCGGACATTCATGGTGCTTGTCTGCCATCAAAAGCAATGTTATAATCACCAGTCTTATCGTTGTGTCTTTGTGTATATCTTCAGAAAATGACATTGTTATTTTTGTTGTTAGGTGCCGTCAAGTCAGTTCTGACTCATAGTAACCCTATTCACAATGGATCAAAACACTGCCCAGTCTTAAGCCATGTCCACACTAGTGATTAAGAAGTGTGACATATAAAGTTTGAAGAGAACACAGTAGTTCCTGCTTAACCATGGTTTTGCTTTCTGTGATTTCAGTTACTCACGGTCAACCTCTGTCTGAAAATATTAAGTAGAGTGATGAAATCTCTCACCTTCCTGCTCAGTCCGGCCCAGGGACCATATTCACGTTGTTATATGTTGTTACAATTGTTCTGTCTTATTATTAGTTATTATTGGCCATCTCTTGTTGTGCCTAATTTATAAGTTCAATTTCATCATAGGTATGTACATACAGGACAAAACACAGGATCTGGTACTATCCAAGGTCTCAGGCATCCATCTTGGAACATATCCCCCATGGATAAGGGGAGGACTACTGCATTCTTTAATTTTAATTAAATTCAAAATAATTACAAAGCATGCACAAAATCTGACAGATTGTCTGAATCATTAATTGTGTGATGTCAGCCAAGTTAACAGGTTTGAGTCTCACATTCCTACATCTACAGTGGAGGTAGTAATGACTTCTGTGTGTGTCACTGGGATGGTTAAATGAAATAATATGTATAATGAGATAAGTGAAATAATATGTGCATTGAAATAATAAAACCCACAGGTGTTCCAAGCACAGTGCCTGGCACACAGTAAGTGCTTCATAAATGTTGGATCTCTTCCTTCCTGTCTCCATCTATGGGAGACCTATGTTTTCCCTGCAGGTTCTTGTTTCTTAGAGTGGCTGTTCTTAAAATCTCCACTGATTCTGAGAAAGTAAGAGAGACAGAGAGCGAGACAGAAAATAGAGAAATAGAGCAACAGAGAGCGAAAGACGGGGAAGACAGACAAGCAACAGAGCAACAAAGAGATGGGAGAGCAGAAAGAGAAAGAGAGAGAGAGAAAAAGAGCTATTAGGCAAAAGCAGAAGGAGTTCCAGCAAACAAAGAATCTGGGTCTTACTTGTCTCTTCTTGGAAGAAAATGCTCATGGTGGCTTCCCACGCATTTTTATTTGGTTGTCATAAGGTGGCCAGAGCTTCTCCGGTCTAGCAGAGGAACTCTGCAGCGAGTTGCTCCAGCATTTCAATCTGCCCTTGGGGTATGGCAAAAGGTTAATATTCACACAACAGGGCAGAGTAAAGCTTGTTTACCGTAAGATTCATGTCAGGTCTGGAAAGGTTTTTCTCTCCCTTGGCCACAACCACTGATGAAAAGGAAGATGAATGCCACACGGAGGGCGTGGACGATGCGTGCAAATTGGGTTCTGTGTGGGCGGGTCAGGTTGGAGAGGGCTTCTGCCCAACCCACTCGCACACCTGTTCGTGCTGGGCTCAGGTGACAGCCAGACAAGCCCTCCCTGCCCTCCTTCTGCAGTCCACCTTCTCTGGGGACTCTTTCCTATGCAGGGATCTCATCTCTGGGGACTCTTTCCTATGCAGGGATCTCATAGGAGTTATTTACATGTCAGAACACATTTCAATCAAGTGTTGGGTCTCCCAGGGGCCCCTGTGTTTCAAGATGCATGGCTTTCTGTGGGATGCAAGGGCTGGCAGTGTTAAAATGTTTCCTAAGCATCCAGGCAGTCCCACTTGCTGCCTTGCCCAGCCTTCTAGCAGCCATTTATTGAATACTTGTGCCACCAGGCACTTGGACGTCATGTTGTCACATGCTGTAACGGTTACAAAGAAGACAGACAAGCTGTCTGCCCTCTTGGAGTTTAGGTTCTAGTTGAAAAGACAGACACTAGGTACACAAATCTACACTGCTGTGGATTCAGTTGTGTTTCCACAGAATGTGTTGTAAATCCTAACCCTGTACTTGTGGCAATAATCCCATTTGGGAATGGGTTTTGCTAAACCAGTCTCAGCAGAACTTCCAGACTAAGAACATAGTAGGGAGAAAGGCTTGGTGGTCTACTTCCAAAACTCAGCCACTGAAAACACTACAAATCACAATGATCTGATCTGCTTGTACATGGGGTTGCCATGAGTTGGGGGCAATTCAAAGGCAGCTAACAAGAACAGCTAGTGTTGCACAGATTAACAGGCATATTAGTGCACAGATTAACAGGCATATTAGTGTAGCCAAGCCAAGGCATATTAGTGTATCTAGACTATATAACCAACCTCAGGCATAGTAATTATTGTTCTCCAAAAAGTTTTCCTAAAATCATACTAACAATAAAACCCACTACTGTCAAGTCAACACCAACTCATACTGACCCCATGAGATAGAACTGCCACATAGAGTTTCGAAGAAGCACCTGGAGGGTTTGAACCGCCTACCTTCTGGTTAATAGACATAGCACTTAACCCACTGTGCCACCAGGGGTTTCATATCAGCAATAATAGAGTAAAGCTAGCTCTGCTTGGCTCTTCTTTTACACCACAGCACCCCCTCTTCCTAAGGTGGGAGAAGCCTGTTTGTAACAATAGGTTACCCTTCAAACTCTGGTTCCACTAACAGGAGCAGATTACCCAATAAACAAGGTAAACGTGGGCTTACTTGTGCTTTAGTAATCTGCAGAGAATGATTTCACATAGGTTCCACTCCTGCCTCTTGTCTGCCTCCCTTTTTCTTTCCCTTCTTCCTTTTTACCTTCCCTCTCTTTCTTTCTCCTCTGTCTCTAAACTGGTTGGACTCTTATTGATAGTTGATATTTGTATCTTTCTTCCCATCGTAGGGTCCCATGCTCATAGTGGATTCAAACAATATCCCTGTTCCCTGGTCCCCCTGCCATGGTGTTGTGGGTATCACTGGCATGCAACTCAGAGGACCCAGGAACACTCAGCAGAAAGCAAGCTGTGATTTCCCTGCTAAAAATCTGTTCAGAGTTTTTTCTTACAATGCTGATGACCTTAGAGGAAAAATGCCTTCAGTACGTCTAGCTAACTACTTAAGGGATGAATGTCAATGATGTTATATTGGTATGGTCCTTCCTAAAGTGCTTTAACTTGTACTAAGTCCAGGAGTTTTCCCTATAGCCACGTGAGATGGACCACAGAGCATTGTTTCCATTATACACATGAAGGAACGAATAGACAAAGAACAAGTCTGCAAGAAGTCTTGAAGAAAAGCACAACTAGAGTACTTATTGGAAGTAAGATGGTGAAACTTTGCTTCATGTTGTCTTAGTTATCTAGGAAACCCTGGTGGCATAGTGGTTAAGTGCCATGTCTGCTAACCAAAAAAGTCAGCAGTTTGAATGCAGCAGGTGATACTTGGAAACTCTATGAGGCAGTTGTACTCTGTCCTGTTAGGTTTCTATGACTTGGAATTGACTCAAAGGCAGTGGGTTTTGTCTTAGTTACCTAGTGCTGCAATAACAGAAATACCACAAGTGGATTGCTTTAGTGAATAGAAATTTGTCTTCCCACAGTCCAGGAGACTAGAAGTCTGAATTCGGGGTGTCAGCTCCAGGGTAAGTTTTTCTCTTTCTGTTGGCTCTAGGCAAAGGTCTTTAGCATCAGTTCTTCCCTGGTCTAGAAGCTTCTCAGCCCAGGGACCCTGGGTCCAAAGGACATACACTTCTGGCCCTCTTTGCTTGGTGGTAATAAGATTTCTGGGTTTCTTTCCTTTCTTCTATTTTTTACATCTCCAAAAGAATCGACTCAAGGTACACTCTAACCTTGTAGATAAAGTCCTGCCTGTGATCTTGCCTCATTAACATCACAGAGGTAGGATTTATAACAAAGGAAAATTGTATCAGATGACAAAATAGTGGGCAATCACACAATACTAGGAATCCTGGCCTAGCCAAGTTAACACACCTCTTTGGGAATACAATTCAATCCATAACACATAATTTGGAAAAGTTATCAAAAGGGACAAGTCTCTGGAGAAAGACAGCATTCTTGAAGTAGAGGGTTAGCAAGAAAGAGGAAAGATCCCCCCACAAGAGGGACTGATGCAGTGACTACAACAGTAGGTTCAAACATAGCAACAATTGTGAGGATGTCACAGAACCAGACAGTGTTCCATTGCACATAAGGTCGCCATATGTCAGAACCACCTCAGTAGCACCTAACAACAATAATATCAACACTTCACTGGTCCCAAGCCTCCCAGCTGGTAATTGGTCCAGCTGAAACTCATACCCATGGAAGCTGAGGCCAGCTGCTCTTCTTGCTGTAGTTATCAGTTGCTACTGAGTTGGTCGACAGAACAAGACACAGCCCAGTCCCATGCCATTTTCATAATCATTGATAAGTTCAAGGCTGTTATCACATCCACGGTGTGTTTGGAGTGCCTTCCAACCTTGGAAACTCGTCTTTCTGCATTATATCAGACAATATTCTGTTGTTATCTATAGGATGTTCACTGACTAACTTTTGGGAGTAGATTGCCATGCCTTTCATTCTAGTCTGTATTAGCCTGAAAGCTCTGCTGAAACCTCCCTAACATGAATGACCCTGATGGTATCTGAAATATCAGCGATAGCCTCCAGCATCATAGCAACACACAAGGCACCCCAGTACGGCAAACCAAGAGATGGGTAATGAGCTCTTTCTGTAACACCTGGTAACTCTACAGTTCACTGCGTCGGGGCTTCCCTAACCCTGTGGCAGCTATCTAAAAATCAAAGATTTGGGGAAAATGGAATCTAGGATAAATTGAGAAAGTAAGAACATGGGGATAGACTGAGGGCGACAATGAATGGATTGATAAATGATTCATCCATCCATTCATTCATTCGTAAATTTAACAGATGTCTGCAGAACACCATGACCTACTGTTTGAAAGTGTATCAGAGCCTCAACACTGGGAGGATAGTACTTATAAATGATAGAATACTTACTATTGTCTTCTTTTCTGGGATCTACAGAAAGGCTGCATCTCCCATTCTCCCTTTGTGTTGGCAGTGGCCACGTGCCTTTGTTCTTGCTAAAGGAAGGGAAACTGAACACCTGACTCCTCCTTGCTTTTCCCCTTCAAGCAGATAAGCACGGGCCCTTTGGCTGTTGTTGTGAGGCAGGGAGTAGATTCCCACTCATGGAAGCTCCAAGTTGTTGCTTCTTTCAATGCGCAATACTCATTAAGCATAAACTTTTATTATGTTAAGCCACTGGAAGTTTGGGGTTAAATTTAATAGTGATTAGTGTTACCCTATCCCCCCTGCATAACCAGGTTAGGGGAAAGAATTCATCCCTCACATCCTAGAGTATTGTTGTATATAATGAATCGACTCCTCTCCTTCGCATCTAAAATGATACTTGCTCTATACCATGCTTGGGAGGATTAAGAACATGGTCACTCAATTGATTTTTCATAGAGTTTAA
Organism: Heterohyrax brucei; assembly: GCA_028571685.1. Lineage (NCBI taxonomy): Eukaryota > Metazoa > Chordata > Mammalia > Hyracoidea > Procaviidae > Heterohyrax > Heterohyrax brucei. Next base: position 170,890,802 of record CM053143.1, on the reverse strand, counting down.
TTTTCTTGTGGAACTCCTGTTGAGAAAGACTAGATACACTTGAGCAACCCCTGCTCTCTCTTAGTTGATTATAATCTAGTCGTGAAAATTGTACAGAAGTATATAACTCTCTTCAAGGAAATGTGAAAAGGTGAGGGGAAACTAATGAGACTTCTTTACATAAGCCCAAGGAGACTGTATTACTATCATTTTACAGATGAAGCAACTGAGAGGTCATGCATGTGTTCAAGGCCACTCAGCTTACCAGCTGGTACAGCCAGAAGGTGAGGCTACGTCGAGGGTACTCTTGCTGATTCCAAAACCCCATATTGCAAAATAAGCAATTTTAACCTAACCTCCATGGAGGCAGTGGTGATTCACGGATAGAGTTCTCGCCTTCCGTGTGGAAGACTCAGCTTTGATCCCCAGCCGTACGCCTCCAGTACGGCCACCCCCTGTCAGTGGAGGCTTGCGTGTTGCCCTGACGCTGGGCAGATTTCAGCGGAACTCCCAGGCTAAGATAAACAGTTGTCATTAGGTGCTGTCGAGTCCATTCCAACTCACAGCGACCCCGTGCACAAGAGAATGAAACAAAGCCCGGTCTTGCACCGTGTCCACAGTCGCTCTTGTGTTTAAGCCCCTTGTTGTAGCCACTGTGTCGATCCATCTCGTCGTGGTTTTCCTCTTTTTCGCTGATCCTCCACTCTACCAAGCCTGGTGTCCTTCTCCAGGGACTGACTAGAAAGAAAGAAAGGCCTGGTGATAGAGTTGGGGACCATCTCTATGGCAACCAACAGCGGCCACTCAGCCCACAATTCACCTTAGGGTCACTGCAATGACCAGAGGGCCTGAGACCACTTTTTGTTTTCGAGGACAAAGACAACATTTCTCTTTGGAGAAGTTAGACCTTGACCCAGTGCCATCAAGGTCTTAGTCACCTCTGAGGAACCCTTTTCTCATCAGAATTTTTCTGTTCTTCGCCTGTTCATGTGAAAAGTCATAATCATATTATGAAAAACCATTTATAGAAGTGAATCTGTAAAAAGAGTCATCCTACCTTCTGACTTTAGCAAAAGTGGACTAATTTATGAAAAGTTTAAGAGTTGTAATTGAGAAAGCAAAGGATTGTTAGTTTGCAGAGAGAATTAGGTTAACTAACGACCATCTTCCAAAAGCTTAATTAAGTCTCTCAGCCCTTGAGCGAGGCAAGGAAATAATTGATTTCTACATTGATGGTGGGGAAAGTGAGGGGGGAGGTAATTTGCCTGTGGCCAACCAGGGAACCAGCATCTATCCTGAGACTAACATCTAAGATTTCCTGGCCCCTGCTCCTTTGTTCTACCTCTGTATCCGGAGTACTTGAGACCCCTGAAGAATTGTGCTGTAAGAACAGCGGAGCAGAACCATCAACCAAGACACACCGTGCAAGCAAGAGACCAAATAATTAAGGATTTGCTCCTTAGTAATTTTCTGTCCTTCAGAGAAGTAAAATGAACAATGAACTACTTGGGAGAGCTGCAGTTGAGTGGGCTTATTTTAATGAATGCTGGCCCTTTTCATTATAAGGGCAGCCTGTCACCCAGCGAAATTACTTGCAACACCACAAAATATGTGAAGATCTCAAAACATAAAACAATGCCTACAACAAATTATAGAAAGAAAGAGAGAAATGGAAAGGACAGAGGAAGAAAAGAAGGGTAAGCAGAGTAGGGAGAAATGATTCTACAGAAAGAATAACCACCAATTATTCAATGCTTACTCAGTGCAAGATGCTTCTCAGATGTTTCCTTGCAAGTATCTGGGTGGTAGGCAGGCATTCACCCTAAAGAGAGGACACATTTTTCCCAAGCTAGAAAGGAACAGACGTCCCTGGGTAATACAAATGGCTAACTACACTCAACTGTTAAATCAGAAGGTTGGCTGTTCCCAGTCCACTCCAAGGTGCCTCGGAAGAAAGGTCAGCTGTTGAAAACAGAAATGGAGCTGTGTTACCTGGATACATGTGGAGTCACCGTGAATAGGAATGGATTCCACAGCAATTGTTTTTATTTTGCTGTTGTCATTGTTGCTGTCAGAAAGGGACAGGACAAGCACATGAATCCAAGATTGCAAGTCATCTGTGATGTTAACCACTGTTCCACGCTCTGCCTGTGGCTCTGATTGGAAGAGAGGGTTATGTGAGGAGCGTTATAGTTCCTGTGTTTTAATCTGTCTTTTATCCACTACTGGTTTGTTTGCTCCTTGAGGACCAGAATCAAGATTTAATAGTCTTGTTTTCCCAGAGCCTACATAGTTCTGGAGTGAACAGTAAACATTTATTGCATGAATGAATAAACACCTACAATGGACCAAAGACCAAGGATAAAATATCTCACCTCTGCATTTTAATTTCAAACTTCTCTGTAGCCTCTCAGGCTTTCTCTACCCACCCCACAGCCAACTCCATGAGATATGCAAGTCCAGAAATTCAGGGCCGGTCTTGTGTTCTTATCACCCCCAACCTCCTGACCCTTGTGTCTGTCCTAGTTGCTCCTATCTGTTCCACAAATTGAATCCTGGCCCTATAACTTGCCAGTTACATGATTTCAGGTAAGTTGCTTTTGGATTCTGAGACTCAGATTCCTCCTCTGTAAAATGAACTTTCTTGATTTAGATGAGGATAGTCAACTCAAATGTTCTTGTCAGCCAGATAAGTCATGACAATGAGAGGTACAGTTAGTGTTTAAGACAATCTTGTTAGCTGCATGAAGTCAGTCACTGACTCATGGCTGTCCCATGCATCTGGGATCAAGCTGTTGTGATCCACAGGGTGTTCACCACTTAATTTTTGGAAACCGATTTCCAAGCCTTTCTGCCTAGTGTTTCTTAGTGTGGAAGCTCTGCTGTTGAGCCTCATATTAAGAGAAAAGCCTCACCCCACCTCTCAACAGAGGTGCATGGCTGCACTTGAGATGCATTAGCCAGGAGTTAAATGTGAGTCACTAGCATGGAAAGTGAGAATTATGCTGCTGAACCGCCATTGCCTTGTGTAAGGCAATAGGGAGCAGTGGAGACCACGGCAAACGGGAAAGGGTAGCCCCTGCCAGAGGGAGAAGCAAGTCACTGTTCAGCTTAATCAAGTGTCATGTGGGTGTGATAGCTCAGTGTGGCTACATTTTTTTTTTCAATGTGAAATTTTCTTTACTAGCCAAGCCAGCCAGAAATTTTCTTTACTACTGACACATATTTCCTTCAGAAACCCAAAGAGGGCCAAACTCAATACCTCTGTGTGCTGAATTCAACCTCCAGGACACAGACTCTGGACCAGACGATAACTAAAGTTGGTTCTACATCTGAAAGAATTTGGCCCAGTGGCAGATTGTCCCTCCAATCTGCAGGCTTTTTGGCTCCTGTGCTGTTTCTGCCACAGTTTAAGCAGAGTGGACGAGGGCTTAAGTGTAACTGTGTTTATAAACAGCCTGAAGAATTCCATATGGTATGCCGAATGTGAAGTTGGCTTAATTTGAAAAGATTAAATGTACTCAGGCAATTGCAGAGTTGTCTGTTTTGTAAATCAATACAATTTGTTGGGGGCAGGCTGGGAAGGGATAAGCTTCAGGAAGTGCAGCTGGTGTGACTACCCAGCCCAGTGGTAGCAGCATGCGGGACAAATCAGCCAGGTGGTAGCCCTTTCTGATACTCAATCTCCTCCTCTCAGAACTACGCACACATGCACGAATGCGCGCCCTCTCTTTCTCCCCTCTCTCACCATGGATTTAGTTTACCAGTTGTCCCATGGAGTCATTTCTGACTCAGGCAGATCCCATGGGTGTCAGAGTAGACATGGGCTCCACAGGGTTCTCAACGGCTGATATTTTTGAGGAGATCAGCAGGCCTTTCTTCCCAGGAGCCTCAGACAGGATTTGGACTGTTAACCTTTCATTCATAACTGAGCACTGATTTAATTTAAACTCATTGCCTTTTTGATTCTGACTCAGAGCAACTCATTAGGACAGAGTAGAACTGCCCAATAGGGTTTCCAAGAAGTGGCTGGTAGAGCTGAACTACCAACCTTTCAATCAGCATCTGAGCTCTTAAGCACTGCACTGTCAGCCTCCAGATTTGCTTTACTGCTTCTTAATTTGAACAGTGTACAAATGCAGGTTTCCTGGGTGCAGTCAGGGACACTGTGGGAAACTCTCAGCAATCTGGGGCCAAGCTCTCCTCCGATCATGAAAACTCAGAGCGAGTGACGAAGAGCTCTCCCCTAGGACCTGGGTGCTGTGTCTGCAGAGCCCCCTCTGGCACTAGTTCACTGTGGGAGGCTGGGCCGTCACTTCCTCTCTCTGAGCTCACATCCTCACCTGTAAAGTAATAGCAGTGAACTTGCATGTGTCTTATGTCACCTCCAACACTCACAGTATTCAGGGACCCTTGATCCCAATGAAGCAGGAGAGAGGGGGTATCACTTTTGTTATCTCACTATTGTTACCTAACCCTTAAAGAAACAATAAGGCAAGGAAGAGGAACAGAACGGGAAAAGGATTTATGAGTAAGACTTTTGTCCCAAATAACAAATAAGCAGTTAAAACCAGCTTAAATAATGAGATGCTTCCCTGTGATGAGAATCCCAGAATTTCTCCAGTAGCTTACCCACAGCCATCAGTTCTGACTCACAGTGACCCTATGGGGCAGAGGAGGACTGTCCCACAGCTTTTCCAACGAGCCCTATTGGATTCCAACAGCTGACTTTTTGGTTAGCCTATGTAGCACTTAACTACTACACCACCGGGGTTTACAAGCAACTACAGAGGTGGGTAATTCCATCAAGGACTCACAATTCTTCCTTTACTTTGCTGTGCATCAGGCCAAGTCTACCCATTGTAACAAGATGGCTACTGTGGTTCTGGGCATCTTTGGGGGTGAGTAGTTGGGGGGGATGCAGAACTCCGGGAGCACAAGTAGTTAAGAGATCAGCTGCTAAACAAAAGGTCAGCAGTTCTAGTCCACGAGCCACCTCTTGGAAACCCTATGGGGCAGTTCTAATCTGTCCTAGGTTGCTATGCATCTGAATCAACACAATAACTACAGGTCTGTTTGGGGGGATGTTTCATAATAACAGCTTTATTATAGTGAAAAAGGATGCAAACAGACTCATCAGGTGAAGTCGCAAGGGACACACTATCCAACTATGTGCACGTGGATGTCTCATCAAATGGGAAGCACTGGTTTTGGGTAACTTGTACTTTGCACCTAACTGTTACGTCCGTATGTATCTTTTGAAGAGTGAGGATAATTTTCTAAGGAGCCCTGCTGCAGCTTTCCCAAAAGCCCCACTGGCCAGAAATGCATCCTGTGGCCATGCGTAAAATGAATTATTAATGAGGAATAAAGCTGCTATGTTTAGTTTAGAACTGCGTGATCTCGATTCTCTCTGAAGCTAGGTGAGGCCATGCCTCCCCTGAGGTACGGGAAATCTCATCCCTGAGCAAAATGAGTTCTGAGTGCAGGGAAGGATGGCAAAGAAAAGGCTGTCAGAAAAACCATGGCATCTGCCCCCAGAGGCAGAGGTGCAAGAGGAAGCAAGCAAGGAGAGGAAGATTAGAGGACAGAGGGAGGCAGGAGAAAGGCAGGGAGGAGGAAAAGGCAGAATCCCAGCTTTGGAATCAAACAGAGTTTGGTTTCTGTCCTGGCTTTGTTGTTTCTTAATGGTGTGTCCTTGGCATGTTTCAGAATCTGTCTGAGCTTGGGTTTCCTCATTTGTAAAATGGAAATAACGCGAGATTTTTATGAAGTTAAATGAGAAGATGGATGAAAGATGCCAAGCACAAAATAGAAGAGAAACAGGCAAACAACAGTATTTTTACATACGGCTTTGGAATTTATAAAATGTCTTCAGACATGTTCCCTTCTTTGACTTATCAACTTACCGCTAAGACAGACAAATGCAGCACTCTTATTGTCTCCTTTTATAGATGCTGAGATCACTGACCAGAGACTACCTGTGTCTTGCTAAGGTGATAAGTATGGAACGCAGGTCTTCAAAGACTAAAACTAAAAAACCCAAACCCTTAGCCATCAAGTCAATTCCAGCTCAAGGTGACCCATGTGCTACAGAGTCAGGGCAGTTCCACAGGTTTTTTGTGGCTGTAATCTCAGTGGAGGGACTTTTTCCAGGACTCACTTCTGTTGTGTCACTGGCCAGGTTTGAACTGCCAACCTTTTGATTGCAAGCTTAGTGCAAACTGTTTGCACTGCCAAGGGATCGCTCAAAGTCCAAAGCTTCAGCAATATCCACAAAAAAGTAGTAAACATTTGGAAAAGAACATTGAAACAAAAAATGGGTGTTACTTGGAAAGCATGTTTTTATCACTCTGAGGAAGGAGTCGTTACACTGAGAAACGTGCTCTCTAGGGACCACCCACCAATCTCCCTTTTCCTGAAAAGGTGTTGTTATTGTTACCCATCATTGAATTGGCCACTGACACATGATGATCCTATGCACCATGGAGAGAAATTCTGCTCTATCCTACATCGTAGCCACGATTGGATGAGGACTGGGCGGGATTTATGAGCTGATTTTCAGCAGTAGATCGCCAGGCCTTTCTTCCTTGTCCACCTTAGTCTGAAAGCTCCATGGAAACCTGCTCAGCACCATAGCAACAACACACCTCTGCAGACAACAGGGTGGTGGCTGTGCATCAGGTGCATTGCTGGGAATCCAATCCCAGTCTTCGGTGTGGGAGGTGAGGATTCTATCACTGGACCACCGATGCCTCACTCCTAAACATAAGTTTAAGATAAAACAGATTCAACCCAAAATGTATTCAGCACTGTCTTAGTCATCTAGTGCTGCCATAACAGAAACACTAGAAGTAGATGGCTTAAAAAAGAGAGATTTTATGGTGTCACAGTCCGTTAGGCCAGAAGTACAAGTTCAGGACATCGGCTCCAGGGGAAAACTCTGTCTGCTGGTTCTGGAGGAACGTCCTTGTCATCAGTCTTGCCCCAGCCGGGGAGCTTCTGAGGTACAGGGACCCCAGATCCTTTCCATAGAATGCGCTCTGTTCCTGACACTGCTTCTTCGCTGTATGAGGTTTCCAAATCTCTCTGCAGGTTTCATTCCTTTATATCTCAAGAGATAGCCTCTAGGCACAATACAATCTTACACCCTGAGTCCCGCCTCTGCAACACAACTGTTGTCCATCCTCCTTTATTAACATCAATAGCAGCAGGGTTTACAGCAGGGATGAACATCACACAGCACCAGGAATCACAGCCTGACAAAAACATTTGGCTTGAACTCACCCAGAGGTGCTTCCAGTGAAAGGCCTGGCAAGCTGCTTCTGAAAGGTCACAGCCTTGAAAACCCTCTGGAGCAGTTCTTCCCTTCACACCTGGGGTCACCATGTGTCAGAATGAACTCTATGGCAGCTAATAACAATGTCACCTGTTATTCCTTCTTCAGGGTACTGCCTGGGCTCTGCAGTCACGTGGTCCTTTGCTCCTAACTAACAGCAACAAATACAGCTCTTCACTTCTATACCCGAGTAGCTGAGCACCTTGTGTTAACTGCCGAAACTTGGATATATCTGTTACAGCTGTTAATATTTCCTTGACTGATATGCCTACAGAAGGGTATCTAGTTCAGCTTCTCATGCACAGAAGTGAAGAGCTGTATTTGTTGCTTTTGGTTGCTGCCATGGAGTTGGCTCCAACGCATGGCAAATCCATGTTTAGTAGAACAAAATACTGGCCAGCCCCATGCCATCTTCATCATGACTGGCGTGCTGTGCAGTGATTTCCAACCCAGTGGCCTCATTTTCCAGCGTTATACCTGGCAATATTCTGTTCTGATCCATAGAGATGTCATTAGCTTATTTTCAGAAGTAGATTTCCAGGCCTTTCTTCCTGATCTTAGTCTAGAACCTCTGCTGAAACCTATCTAGCAGGATAACCTGGTTGTACTTGAAATACCAGTGGCGTAGCTCCTGCCATCAAAGCAACACACAAGCCACTACAGTACAAGAAACGGATAGATGAGGGCTGTGAGTCTTTAAATCCCCCGGAATATTAGCTGCTATAGGACAGAAATTCCCATTTGCGCACCTAGTGAATCCCCAGAGTCTGGACTGGCAAATGGCAGAGATTATGCTGTCAGGAAACATTTGTCGAATGTTGAATAAAATGAAACAAACCACATAAAGTGCTTAGCACAGTGCCTTCAGGAATACATAATTCAAGCTAGCTGTTGTTCTTAGGAGTGGTTTCGAGTCTTATTCAGAAAACACTTAAGGGAACACAGAGATACTTTCTTCATTCAGTTAAAAAATATTTATTGACTGGCTATGTGTGCCAGATACTCTGTTAGGTTCAGAGATCTAGCAGGGAATGAGACAGGCACATTCATTGACAAAGTTTATACTCCAGGGAAGAAGACAGACATTGAACAAGTAATTTTAAGTGTGCCGGCTACTGATCTGTGTGCTAGTCACACAACATTTGTGAAATGCAATGAGGTCGGCAATACTCAAAAAGTTGTACTGCCTACCAACCGATGTCACCTTAAAGACTAAGGTGAGCCTGACCCAAGCTATGGTGTTCTCCATTGCCTCATATGCATGCAGAAGCTCGAGGAGGCGTAAGGGAGATCAAAGAAGAAAGGATGCCTTTGAATCATGGTTTTGGCAAAGAATATTGAATATACCAGAAGAAGGAACAAATCTGTCTTGGAAGAAGTACAGCCAGAATATTCCTTAGAAGCAAGGATGTCTCACATGCTTTGGGCATGTTGTTGGGAGGCACCAGGCCCTAGAGAAGGACATCATGCTTGGTAAAGTGGAGGGTCAGTGAAAGAGGAAGACCCTCAACAAGACAGACTGATACAGTGGCTTTAACAACGGGTTCAAGCATGACAATTGTGAGGATGGTATAGGACCAGGCAGCGTTTTGTTCTGTTGTAAATAAGGTCACTATGAGTCAGAACCAATTCAACGACACCTTAACAACAACAACAACAATCAAACATTCACTGAACTAGATACCCTTCTGTAGGCATATCAGTCGAGGGAATATTAACAGCTGTAACAGATAAATCCAAGTTTCGGCAGTTAACACAAGAGAAGATTATTTCTTGCTTGCATGAAGTCCTAAACAACATTCTTTCCTTGGTGGGCAGTGTTTCAGGGACCTGGGCCCTTTTTATATCGTGGCTCTGCATTCTTCAGCACTTGAGTTCCAAGTTTCCTGTGCTCCTTGGCGTCAACCCAGCAGGGGTGATGGTGGGAGTGATGGCTTCCTGGGAGACTTTTATAGACTGGGTCAGGAAGTGTCTTGACTTGAGCCCGTATTCTCTTAGTTAGACATTTGTCCATGGCTGCACCTGACTGTACAAGAGGCTTGTAGTCTCATCCAGGACTTGGAGATCTCTGCTACAGTCAGCCTTCCTGATCACCAAATAATCTTCATACCTTTCTTCCCAAACATACAAGGTCCAACCATTGGGTCTACAGATTTAATTGTTCTAAGTGCTGCATACCTCATTGCTGAATATCACTATGGTCACCTTTGAAATACTCCCCTTGGGAAGCTATACATTGATGCTAGTGCCTAGTTCACCCTTTAAAGCAAGTATAGGATGCCTTCTGGAATGACCGTTTCAAACAGTGGCACAGTGGCAAGTTTGCAAACTTAACCGTATAGTTGTCTATGAGAGAGTTTTTAACCAGTAAGCAAATCTCTACATTAGAAGACCCTACCTACTCACCTGATCTGGCCTCCAGTGACTTTTTTCTTTACCTGAAAATAAAGGAAATATTGAAAGGAACATGTTTTGATGATATTCGGGACATCATAGGTAATACAATAACAGTTCTGATGACCATTCCAGAAAAAGAGTTCCAAAATTGCTTTGAAGGGTAGACTAGATACTGGCATCAATGTGTAGCTTCCTAAGAGGAGTGCTTTGAAGGTGACCACAGTAATATTCAACAATAAGGTCTGTAGCACTTTTTTCTAGGATGAGTTCGCAAACTTAATTGGCAATTCTCACTCGTAGAATACATTAACCCGAAATCCATTCCAATCACAGTACCCAGCTCAGTGTCCAGGTGCAGTTCTTCACAGTTTGCTGAGCTGTGAATGAAAGGGACAATTCAGCTGCTCTCCCTGTTCATGTACCCTATATGCAATGATGACATAGGAATGGGTCAAAGCAATAAGGACCTCCATTTGGAAAAGAGAAGACAGAGTCAGGCAGTGACTACTGTCACTGGTCTATGGCTGTATTATGCATCTGGTGTTACTGTAGCAGAAATACCACAGGTGAATGGCTTTAACACAGAGACTATTCCATCATAATCTAGGACCAAAGTCTAAATTCAGGATGTCAGCTCTACAGAAAGCCTTTTCTCTTTGTTGGCTCAAGGGCAGGTACTTGCCATCAATCCTCCCCAGTCAAAGAGCTTCTCGGCGCAGGGACTCCAGGTCCAAAGGACATATTCTCCTCTTGGACGCTTTTCTTGGTGGTACAAGATACCCTGTCTCTGTACTTTCTATTCTCTTTTATATCTCAAAAGAGATTGGCTTTAGACACAACCCAACCTTGCAGATCGAGTCCTGCTTCATTAACATAACTGCAGAAAATTTTATCTTATCAACATCATAGACATAGGATTTACAACACATAGGGGAGTGGTAGACAGTCAGACAATTTCCAACACATGACTAAATGGTGGACAGCCACACAATACCAGGGAATCACGGCTGTTTTAGTTACCTGGTACTGCTCCAACAGAAAATACCACATGTGGATGGTTTCATGAAGAGAACCTTTACGGTCACAGTCCAGGAAGCCACAAATCCATTTATGAGTTACAAGTCCACTCAGTAAGAGAAATTATCACAGTCTTGTATGTTGAGTCCAAATTTAATGAGAGAATCTCGACACAGGAATCTCAGGTCCAAAGGACGTTCTCTGCTCTCGGTGCCGCCTGCTTGGTGATAGGACGTTCCCATCTTACTCTGTTCACTTCTCTCCCTTGTATCTCACAAGTTAGCGGCTTGATTCCTGCCTCACGAGTACAACTGCTGCTTGTTCTTCCTCATCAACATTACAGAGGCAGGATTCACAACACGTGGGAGGAACCGCACCATATTTAGACTCACAGCCAAGTCAAATCAATACACATATTTTGGGGCGACGCAATGCAATCCATGACAATGGCCTAACCAAACTGATACACGTTCTAGGGTGACACAATTCAATCCATGATAGTGGTTATGACATGGTCCTGCCAAGCAAATGTGGTGGAACTACTCTGTCTAGCCATAGGGAACTTCCTTGATGAGATCTGTTAAAAAAAATTATATTAAGAACAGAAGTTGATTGAAGTTTGTTGAATATATGCTTTTCAAATCTAATAACATCTTGGCTAGAGAGTAAAAAAATGCTCTGAAGATGACAGAAACTCTGAAGACTCAAACTTAGTCTTGGTATAGGTGGGTAAACTAGTGGCTCAGTGCAAGTGAGGACGACACTCAAAGAGATGGATGGACGTGGACAACAACGGGGTCCCGTCTAACGGTGACCGTGGGCATGGTGAAGAGGGGCGGGGTTTCATCCTCATGTCCATAGGGTCACTATGAGTCAGAAATGACTAGACAGCACCTAACAACAACAGCAAGCCAATCTTAGGACCGTCGCCACGGAAAAAGGGCTAGAACAAAAGGGACAAAGAGTCTGTAGTCAGGAAGGAATTCATACAGCATTGTCCTGAAGAACAATGAAAATCATTACTGATTTACCCTAAAACTTTAGTCTGATTTTTGGCATCTCTACTTCCCAGAACTGACAGAACTCTTCAAAAGAGCACAATGCTCAAAGCAAAACAGTCTTACTAGTTTATCTAGACCGTTGTTTGACTCCAAGGTGTCTTTTAGAAACCAGTTTCTTCAAGGCTCAAGGTTCAAAAAGACATCTAAGGGCAGTGGCAGGAAGCCCTGACCATTGTGTTGTTGTTGTTAGGTGCCATCGAGTCAGTTTCGACTCAGAGTGACCCTATGAACAACAGAAAGAGAGACTGCCTGGTCTTGCGCCATGTCCACAGTCGTTTTTATGCTTATCCCATTGTTGTGGCCACCGTGTCAACCCATCTTGTCAAAAGTCTTCCTCTTTTTCACTGACCTCCATTATGGACCCCACAAACCTGAATTCCCGGAGAATTACAACTGTTTATGAGATCCGTATTCAACTCCAGGAGAGTAACTCCTTGTCAGTTGTTCTCTGTGGTTTAGTAATCACTTACCGCCTTTCCACTGTGAGCATTGCAAAATCTTTGCATCCTGCTTCCTGCACAGTAAGGCAGTTTGGTTTCCAGTAGGGTTTCTCAGCCTCAGTGCTATTGACATTTAGGGCTGGATAATTTTGTGTAGGGGGATGTCCTGTGCATTGTAGGGTGTTTATTAGCATCTCTGGTCACCCACTAGGTGTGAGCAGTACTCCCTGCCCCAGATGTGGTAGCAGTAATATCTCCAGACATTGTCAAACACCCCTGTGGGGCAACACAGCCTCAAATTGAGAACCACTGGTTTGAAACTGAAACAAAATCCTGGCTCATAAGTTTTTTTTGGCAGTTTTATTCTTTCAAAATTGTGGCACATTTCTAGTGAGTCCTAAGCATCAGTAATTGTGGCCCACAGTCTTTCCTAAACAAAAATATTTTTGCCTGTTGTGTTTCTTGGCTTCTAAATATTTGGTTCCTTCACAACACAAGCCTTTATTCATTCTATTCTTATCTGCTATCAGGAGTGTTGTGGCTAAGTACGATGCCTGCTAACCCAAAATGTCCACTGTTCAAATCCACCACGTACTCCTTGGAAACCCTACAAGGCAGTTCTACTCTGTCCTATAGGGGCACTGCAAGTCTGACTCAACTTGACAGCTGTGGGTTTGTTTTTTGATTTGGTTAATATACTGTCAAAAGAGCCTCCAGGTCCTGGTGACACCATGGTGAGTTGGGGATCAGATCACTGGGATTCAAAAGATTTTCATTGTTAATTTGCAGAAGTATGTCCCCAAAACTTTCTTCCTAGTTTGGCTGAGTCTGAGTGCTCCGTGGAAAGCTGCGGGCAGCCTCCGTTGACAGAGAAGTGGTGGCAGTGCATGACAAGGAATTGAATCTGAGTCTCCAACGTGGAAGGTGAGAATTCTGCCACCAAAGCACCAATGCCTCTTCATCTTTATAGCTATAATATTTCCCTTGCCAGTTGTTGCTTTGCCACTAATCAGCTGAGGAGTGCACTACAAGAAAGCTAATTTTGGAGATGGGAAAGAAGGAAGACGATGCAGTGATAAAAGAGCTCATAAAATTGTCACCTGTGATGGCTTGAAGGGTGGACCATTAAACCACTTCTGTATATTTTAGGTTTATGTCAGGCAGCACCATATTTCAAGGCATAAGTGTCTATATTGGTTAAGGGAACGTTGTAATAGCATCCCACTTCAAGGTAACTCAATCTTGATCACTTATGGTATGATGACAGACCAGTGGGCCTTTTCCTATCCCATTTCTGTATGGTCCATTGGCCATTAGTTGGGAGAGCGAGTCCAAAGTTGGATTGCCTACCTCCTAGCTTAGAAGGAGAAGTCGGTATAGAAACACAGAACTGAGTGTCAAAGAAGAAGGTGTGTGTGGTGAGAGAAGCCTAACATGGTGGAGATGGAAGAAGGGGCAGCCTGGAGGAGCACTTGGGATGAAGAGCTGGTTTTTGAGGTCCCGTGTAGGTGAGACCACAGCAAGGTTCAGTCAAAAGGACCAGAATGGGATGACTACTGCAACACTCTGAAGACGGTTCATCAGCTGGATTCTCTAGCAAGCCATGTAAACTTTGAGTTCTCTGCATCCAACATCCCATTCCAAATTTGTATATATAGACTTAGATGTAGAGCCCTTGGAAACTCGGCTGAGTAGTTCTCTCTACTCTGTTGTCCAGAAACTGTGGTAGTATAGTGGTTAAGGTTCTCCCCTGCCCCAAAACTAAACCTATTGTTCTCTAGTTCACTCAACTCATAGCACTTGGAACTTGCCAGGTGCACCTTAGAAACTGTATGGGGCTGTTCTACTCTGTCCTATACGGTCTCCATGAGTTGGAATCAACGTGATGACAATGTTGGAATCAACTTGATGGCAGTGGTGGTTTTCTTTTTGCTTTTTTTTTTAAATCCTAATGTTTTAGTGGTAGTGAAGAGGAAATTTACAAGTAAATAACATTTCATTCTAATTATAAAAATAAGAAACAAAAGTTGAAATGACCTTAAATATGCATCACTATGGGAAATACTGAATACACTGTGGTGCACTCGTACTATAGAAAACCAGGCAGTGCTAAATGCAAGTGGTACACTACAATTCTGTTTGCAGAAAAAAGGAAAGCTCCACAACAGTGTTATACGTTGTGTATGAAGATGTTGCTATATAAGTAAGTGCTTAAGAAGAGAAAGGATACACTGAATTGTCACCTGTGGTTTGTGGAGGATGAGTGTGCTAGGAAGAGGAAGGGATAGGGAACAGGCTAGGGGTGACAGTTAATGGGCTTTAGAAACTGTATGTTACAGGTGGAATTACTGGGTCAAAATGCAAGACTGCCTTTTAGTTTCTTGTAGTACATTGCAGGGAGCAGCAGAGCCTTGAGCAGGTCTGCTATGAAGCTAGAGACAAACCACACCAAAAGGAAAAGGTACCTCTGAAGGACAGAAAGACTGCAGCAATCATGGGCCCTCCTGGGTTGAGGGCTGCGCTGGTGTCTGCTGACATTGTCTTCTAAATGACGGCACTGGAGTCACGCCTGGTGCCTGGAGAGCTTTATTGAATTTCCGTGCAATGCCATTATGCTCCATAAACACAGAGGCAGAGGCAGTGACCAAGGGCCCCTATTATACCAGGTAAGTGCTCGTCTTGCTACATGCCTCCTCTCCAGCTTCTATTATTTCAAATGTCAAATGCACCTACGCCTCCAGCCTTCTCGCCTTTAATTTTTAAATCCACATGCATTTAATGTATTTATTGGATTTCTTTGGGACTTGAGGGGAAATTTAATTCACATACTTCTGATTCATCTTTGCTTAACTCATTTGATTCCTCAAAAAGCTTTGTTGGCCTTCTTAAATATTTTTAATTTTCTTTGCACTGCTTCTTTTCAGAGACATAAAGCCAGGGGTAGGAGTTAGGGTGTAGGGGTTCCTCAGTTAAGCAAAATACAAACCTAGGAAGGTAACAGATTTGGGGAAAATGGTGTATCTAGCCATTGGTCAAAACCTTCTTACTAGCCAAGAGGCTGTAAAAATGTACAAATAGCTGGGTAAGCAGTATTCTCCTTGTTGGCTTAATTAGCTTAACCCGAAGGCCCAGCACTTCCATTGGGATATGCCAGGAAGCTCAGAGATACTCTATTTTTTCATTTTCTCATTAAACAAAAAATTAATTGGTGACATCCATTACTTGCCAGTCTGTCCTCCTTACTAAAATAGGAAAACTAAGTGACGGTAAATCCATCCCAAAGCAGCTCAAACTTGCTATTTTCATCAGACATTTCAGCTAAAAGCTGGTATGTCCTTCATTCCCATTAGACTTTGTTTTTTTCTTTTTTCATTTCATTTTCTTCTTATTATGACAATTTTCTAACATTCCAAAAGGTTGAAAGAATCGTACCAAGAACATACTAAAACAACAAAAAACAGCTGCTCTTGAGTTGATTCTGATTCGTGGCGACCTCATGTGTCTCAGAGCAGAACTGTGCTCCATAAGGCTTTCAATGACTGATTTTTTTTTAAAGTAGATCTATTATTGCCAGCCATCCCTTCCAGAACACCCATATACCCACCACCTTAATCTGCTAATATTAATATTATAAGTTAGTATTTTGCCCTATTTGCTTTGTTCTTGTTGTTAGGTGCCACCAAGTTGATTCCAACTCAAAGCAGCCCATTGTATAACAGAACGAAACACTGCCCGGTCGTATATCATCCTCACAATTATCCTCATGCGTTAAGCCCGTTGTCGCAGCCACCGTGAACGTCTGTGCTGCTGAGGAGCTTCCTCTTTTTCTCTCACTTTGTGCTTTACCAAGCGTGACATCCTTCTCCAGAACTGAACCTTCTCAACAAAGTGTCCGAAGTATGTGAGACACAGTCTCACCATCCTCCCTTCTAAGGAGCTCTCTGGTTGTATTTCTTCCAAGATAGGTCTGTTCCTTCTTCTGGCAGTCCGTGGGATATTCACTATTCTTCTCCAGTAATACAATTAAAAGACATCAATTCTTCTTCTATCTTCCTTATTCATTGCCCAGCTTTCACATGTATAGGAGGTCATTGAAAACACCATGGCTTGAGTCAGGCTCCTTTTAGTCCTTAAGGTGACATCTTTACTTTTCAAAACTTTAAAGAGGTCTTTCGGAGCTGATTTGCCTGATGCAGTGCATCTTCTGATTTCTTGACTATTGCTTCCTTTGGTTCGATTGTGGATCAATTCTTGTAAAATGAAATCCTTGAGAGCTTCAATCTTTTCTGCCTTTACCATGATGTTGCTTATTGGTCCAGTTGTGGGGATTTCTGAGTTCTTTCTGTTGAGGCAAAATCCATACTGAAGGCTGTGGTCTTTTGATCTTCATCAGTCCTCTTCACTTTCAGCAAGCAAGGTTGTGTTATCTGCATAACACAGGCTGTTAAAGACTCTTCTTCCAATCCTGATGTCCTGTTCTTCTTCATGTAGTTCAGTTTCTCAGTTTATTTGCTCAGCATACAGATTGAACAGGTATGTGAAAGGATAAAACCCTGATGCATGCATTTCCTGATTTCAAACAAAGCAATATCCCCTTGTTTTGTTAAAACAACTGCCTCTTGATCTATATACACATTCCCCAGGAGCACAATTAAGTGTTCTGGAATTCCATTCTTCACACTGTTATCCATAACTTGCTATGATCCACACAGTTGAATGCCTTTGCATGGTCAATAAAATACAGCTAAATGTCTTTCTGGCATTCTCAGCTTTCAGCCAGAATTCATCTGACATCAGCAATGGTATTCCTGGTTCACATCCTCTTCTTAATCTAGCTTGAATTTCTGGCAGTTTCCTGTTGATGTATGGCTGCATCCATTTTTCAATGATGTTCAGCAAAATTTTACTTGTGTGTAGTATTAATAATATTATTCAATAATTTCTGGATTTGGTTGGATCACCTTTCTCAGGTGTAGACATAAATATGGATCTTGTCCAGTTGTTTGGCCAGCTAGCTGTCTTTGAAATTTTCTGGCATAGATAATTGAGTACTTTCAATGCTAGGTCCATTTATTGAAATATCTCCATTGGTGGTCTGTTAATTTCAGGAGCCTATTTTCGTGGGAAACCCTGGTTGCTTAGTGGTTAGGCACTGGAGCTGCTAACAAAAAAGGTTGGCAGCTCAAATCCACCAGGTGCTCCATGGAAATTCTATGAGGCAGTTCTACTCTATTCTATGGGATAGCTATGAGTCAGAATCAACTTAATGGAAGAGTGTCCGATTTTGTTTAGTTTGCTTTGCATTAATGCTCTCAGTGCTGCTTGGAATTCTTCCTTCAATACCATTGGTTTTGCTCATATGGTATCTCCTGAAATGTAATGTCAACCAATTCTTTTTGGTGTAGTGACTCTGTGTATTTCATCCATCTTTCTTTGATGCTTCTTGTGTCATTCAGTGTTTTCCCCAACTGAATCCTTTATTATTTGCAACTCAAGGATTGAAATTTTTCTTCAGTTCTTTCAGCTTGAAAAATTTAGAGCTTATTTTCCCCTTCTGATTTTCCATCTTCATGGAAAATGTCTTTTTGAGCTACAATTTGAAATCTTTTCTTCAATTCTTTTACTTCATCATTTCTTCGTTTCACTTTAGCTACTCCACATTCAAGAGCAAGTTTCAGTGTCTCTTCTAAAGAGGCAGCTTTTTCCCAGTCATTTCTTGAGTGCCTTCCAACCCAAGGGGCTCATCGTCTGGTATTACATCACACAATGTTCTACTGCTATTCATAAGATTCTCACTGGCAAATTCTTTTCAGAAGTAGACTGCCAAGTCTTTCTGCCATCCAGTTTGGCTTTTTCTTTTCTTTCTTGTCTTTTAATGACTCTTGTTTTCTTCATGTATGGTGTTGTTTATGGCATTCCACAAGTTGTCTGGTCTTCAGCCATTAGTGTTCAATGAGTCAAATCTGTTCTTGAGATGGTCTCTAAATTCAGGTGCAATACCCTCAAAGTCATACTTTGAGTCTCACATGTATAGTTGCCATCTATGTTGGTGAAAAACTATTTGCTATGGATGAGTCATCGGTCTTGCAAGATTCCATCATGTGAGCTCCAGCGCTGTCTCTATCACCAAGGCCATGTGTCAAACTACTGATGCATTCTTTTTGTTGGGAACTTTTGCGTTCCAATTTCCAGTAATTATCAGTGCATCCTGATTGCATGTTTAATCAGTTTTAGACTACAGAAGTAGGTGAAAAATTTCATTATCTTTATCTTTGGCCCTAGTGGTTGGTGCATAAATTTGAATACAGTGTAGGATATTGTACTTCAGGTTAGATCTTGAAATGGTCTTTTTAAGGATGAATACAGCACCATTTGTTTTCAAGTTTTCATTCCCAGAATAGTAGACTATATGACAACCTGATTCAAAATGGCCAATACCAGTCCATTTCAGCTCACTGATGCCTAGGATATCAACATTTATGCATTCCATTTCATCTTTAATGACTTCCAATTTTCCTAAATTCATGCTTTGTACATTCTGTACAATTATTAATAGATGTTTGCAGCTGTTTTTTCTCATTTTGAGTCATGGCACATCGGGAAATGAAGGTCCTGAAAACCTGACTCCGTTTGTCTTATTAAAGTCAAGCATAATTTGAGGAGGCACTTTTTCCCAGTCATTTTTGAGTGCCTTCCAACCCGAGGAGCTCATCTTCTCACACTACATCCCATAATGTTCTGCTGCTATTCATAAGGTTCTCACTGGCAAATTCTTTTCAGAAGTAGACTGCCAAGTCCTTCCTCCTAGATTTAGTCTGAAAACTCAGCTGAAACCTCTTTGCCATGAACGACCCTACTAGTATTTGTATGTTGGGAGCATAGCTTTCAACATCACAGCTACACACAAGCTCCCGTAGTACAACTAACTGTCAGACACATGAGGGCTATTTGCTTTATGACATATCAATACATCATCCATCCCTCCAGCTTATCTTTGAAACACATTTCAAAGTTGCAGACATCAATAAACTTCATTTCTAAACTCTTCAGCATAGAAATCATTAACTAGAGCTCAATATTTATTTTTTCTTTTCCAGGTAAAATTTATGTAAATGAAATGCACAAATCTCAACTCTACCAACTGATGGGTTTTGATATATATATATGTATATGGTTAACCCAAATCCTATCGATACATAGAATATTTTCATCTTTTCTAGTGCTTTTTTGTAATCTATTCCCATCTCCAGACAGTCAGTAATCTGACTTTTATTTCTATAGTTTTGCATGTTCTAGGATGTCGTGTAAATAGAATCATATGATATGAGCTGTTTTACATACATCTTTGCTTTTTTTTTTGCTCAGTACAACTCACTGCATGTATGAGTTTTTTTTTCTTTTTTTCCTCCTTAATTACTAGTCTGCATCCATGATGAAATTTTCAGAACACTAGATTAACCAACTCTGAAGCTCACCTCATCTCTGAACTTTCTCCAGTGAAAGTTTTTGCAAATATATTCAGGTAGACATTGGTTTCTTTGTTACCTGAAGCACGTGGGCTATTTGACTTTGATCTTTCTTGCCTTATGCTATAAATTAGAATTTCATGAAAATGGAAGTGAGGGTACCTCTCTAGAAGTAATAGCCCAGTTAAAGCCTTACTAGAATGGTATTAAATATACCATGGGGTTATTCTTCACTGTAAAGTAACAATTCCATGAACAGACTTGCCAGGAATACACAAGCTGCCTTTTGAAAAGAGTCTTTTCCTAAACAAGTTACCACTCTACCTCACAGAACTGCAGTGGCCTGCCCTGTATTGATTATGGTATGATTTTGTCTATTTTAGTGTTATTTCCAACACTAAGGTTGATCTTAAATACAGGACCAAGTTTACACTGTTGAGCTCAGAAGACCCTTATGCCACCTTTTGACCATGGACAAAACCAAAAAAAAAAAAAAAACAAAAAACCACGTCAAGTTGATTCTAACTCATAGTAACCCTATTGGACACAGTAGAACTGCCTCATAGAGTTTCCAAGGACCGCCTGGTGGATTCAAACTGCTAAACTTCTGTTTAGCAGCTGTAGTACTTAACGATTATGTCACCAAGGTTTCCTCTCAAAAATCCAGACCAAACCCAGTGCTGTCCAGTCGGTGAGCCATCAAATTGGTAAGTGCTGCTGTAGCGGTGTTAGAGGTGCAGCTGGTTATCAGTAGGTGGCGCTCTTCCTCTGAAAGGCCTGAACGAACTCTTCCCAACCCAGAGCTGAGGCCAGGAACTCATCCACAGAAAGGCCCTGCCTTCTGAAAGTGACAGTAAAAGTCTTCAGGTGCTTTCTGTTATGAGGGGCTCCTCAGACATCCCTTGGCTAGAGTTTCTTGAGAGTGCACTTCCTTATTTCCAGGGCCTCTTCCTATAAAGCAGGAATCCTAGGTATTCTAAGACCAGAGGTTAGGAGATCAGATTGAAAAAGGATGCTTGGCACACTATCAGTGATACAAATCGGTACCAAAAGCCTTGGCAGACAAAAAAGCTGGGAAGGAAATGGAAGACTTGATAGAATCGGAATGTTAATCAGTGGCATCAGAATAATTTCACTAGAGTTGGGAATCTAATAATGTAGTCTTTTATTCTACTATTTGTTCATTCAGTTTCAACACTGGGGAGAGAATGGAGCCCACATTTGTTAAGAAAACAACTTTGCATTCAGGTAGACCTTGGTTTCTATGTAAGCCACTTGCCAAAAATCGCTGTTTTCATCTGTGGGATGAAGATGTTATTCTTACTTCACAAGGTAAACATGTCATTCCTTGCTTCAGGAATATTTGTTGGGTACCTACTATGTGACATCCACTGCTGTGAGCAAGGCAAGATTGCTCTTCTCATGGAACTTTCTGGAAGATTGTATTTTCAGAGATAAATTCCACACCAATATATTGCACCTTCTGATAGGACCCTGTGACGGTGACCCTCTTCCACGGAGAGGTAAGAGTCCTGTTCCCTTCCTTTGAATCTGAGCAGATTTGTAATTATGGTAGACTAACACAGTGTAATCAAGCTTGTGTTGCACAAGATGATACAGCATTTTCCTGCCCCTCTTTCTTGGGGTGTATCCCTGGGGGTTCCGACTTGATATAGTCTTCTTTCCACTGCTCCTGAGTTGATTCTAGCTCCTACCAACCCTATAAAACAGAGTGGAACTGCCCCATGGGCTTTCCAAGGAGTGGCTGGTGGATTTGAACTGCTGACCTTTTGGTTAGTAGCTGGACTCTTAACCTCTGTGCCAACAGAGCTGACATATAGAAAGCCCAAATACCCCCCAGAGGTAACTGCCATTGTGAAGAGATGGCATGGAGAGACCCCGCAGACAAAGAGGTATCCAGAGAGTCCTAGCTTTCTAGTCCCCAGCCTTTGAGGAGTGTGCAGCCTGTAATTTATCTCCGTGATGCCCGGTCCAAATTCCTCACCTCGTAATCCGTGAGCATAATCACCTGTTGTTTCGTGCCACAAATTTTGGGGGAACTTATTATGCCACTTTGTTACTGTGTTAAAAACAAACGCAAAAAAAAATTCCATTAAGTCAACAATAGCAATGGATTGGAGTTTATTTAATGAAACCCACTGCTGTTGATTCCAACTCATGGTGACCCTATAGGGTTCCAGGGCCATAAATCTTTACAGACGGTGGCTGCCAAGTTTTCTTCCATGGAGAGGCTTGTGAATTCAAACCAGTGACCCGTGGGTTGCCAGCCATGTGCTTTAACCACTGTGCCACCAGGGCACCGTTATTTCCTCACTTATGGAGACGAAACTGAGATCAAAGAGGCAAGAAACCTGTCAAAGATTACAGAGATAGGAAATTGTAGACTTAGGGTTCGGGCTGGCTGGCTGCCAGCTCTAGTCATTGCACACACTGCTTCTCATTGAAGGAGAGAATGTCTGTCTAGCGAGAAGCACAGTCCTTGGTGCATAGTAAGTCACCATTAAGTGGTAGTTGTTAACATCATTGTTAACACTACTATCATTCAAAAATGGATGAACTTCTCTGATACATCTGATAATTGTGTTTCTAAGAAATATAACACAATTGGTGCCTTCAGGAAAGGTAGAATGTCTGGTAAATCCAGTGTCACCCTCACTGAGGGTTAAATAATTCCAGATGACCACACAACAGCATAAAGAGTCAGTCAAAGAGGTGCTGCAAGGCAGGGTTCTCCGAAGTACCGAAGGAGCAGCATAGACCTACCTGACTAGAACTTTTCAAACATCCAGAGCAATATTAAAGCCTTTTTCCAGGATTATTAGCACATGTGCTCACAACAGAGCTATGCCTTCTATATAAATCATTGTGCCCAGTCAGGACCCAAACCAAATGTCAAGATCAGAATAGTGACATTTACATGGTTTTAATTACTCGGCAAGATTAGTGTTTACGGGTTTGCTAAGTAGTTCCCAAACAAAGGAATGAAATTTAATGGTTCTGCTAGACAGCAAAATTTACCTCGCTTTCTTTCTTTCCTTTTTGTTTTCCTGGCAGGGTGTGTGGTGATGGGGTGGGGAGTGACAGATTTTTAGTGTAATCAAGACAAATTGAAATTTTGACATAATGAAAAAAGAAAACACACAGATTGTTTTTGCCTTTCTTGTTTTTTACAATATTGTTTTTGCCTTGTGGTTTCTAAAGTGTCAGAGATAAGTCAAGATACATTTTTGAGGGTTTTTTCATATTTTCTCAAAACAAAATCAGAATTTTAGCAACAGCAAACATTTAAAAAATCTTTTGTGATTTCACTACTGTAACATGACTATTGACATTATTTTGGTATATCTTTTTATAATTATTTTTTCCTACAATATAACCACACAGCACAGCAAAGATTCAGTAGGAGATGTTAATAAGCGACACTGATCAATGTGACCCCATGTCTGTCAGAGAAGAACTGTAAGCTATGGAGTTTTCAACGGCTGATATTTTTGACATAGATTGCCAGAGCTTTATTCTGAGGTGCCTCTGCATGGACTTGAACTTCCAACCTTTCAGTTGGCAGCCCAGAACATTAGCAGTTTGCCCCACCTAAATTATACAACTATGCTTGCTGAAAGTGAAGAGGACTTGAAACATTTACAGATGAATGTTAAATATCAAAGCCTTGAGTATCAATCACACCTTAACTTAAAGAAACAAAAATTCTTACAACCATGACAATAAGCAATATCATGATAAACAGAGAAAAGGCTGAAGTTGTCAAGATTTCATTTTACTTAGATCCACAATCAGTACCCACAGAAGCAGCAGTTAAGAAATCAAACAAGACATTGTATTGGGAAAATCTGCTGCAAAAGACCTCTTTACAAACACTGGAAGCCCTAACACACAGCATAAACAGAATATAAAATATTGCTAACAATGCACAAACATCAGAAGATAACATAGCTTATTGAGAGCTCCTAAAAAATCAAACACTTACGCTCATCTGAAGACTTTATAAAAAGAGTAAAAAGACAACCTACAGACTAGGGGGAAAAAAAATTGGATACAACAAATCCAATCAGCTTCTAATGTCCAAAATCTACAAGATACTTCAAAACCTCAACCACAAAAAGACAACCCATTTGAAAAATGGGCAAAGGATGTGAGTAGGTACTTCACCAAAGAAGACATTCAGGCAACTAATAGACACATGAGGAAATGCTCATAACCATTAGCCATTACAGAAATCCAAGTCAAAACTATAGCATGGTACCACCTCACCACAATATGGCTGGCATTAATCCAAAAAACACAAAATAATAAATGTTAGAGAGGATGTGGAGGGACTGGAACTCTTCTACACTGCTGGTGGGAATATGAAATGGTACAGCCACATTGGAAATTGGTTTGGCACTTTCTTAAAAAACTAGAAACAGAAATGCTGTACAATCCAGCAATGCTACTTCTTGGAATATATCCTAGGAAAATAAGGGCCCTCACACAAATAGATGCATGCACACCAATGTTATGGCTGACCACGATAACAAAAAGATAGAACCAGCCTAAGTGCCCATCAATGGATGAATGGATGAATAAACTACAGTATAGTCACACAATGGAATGCTATACAATGATAAAGAACAATGATGAATTTGTGAAACACATCATAACACAGAGGAAACTGGAAGATAGTATGCTGAGTGAAATTAGTTACAAAAGAACAAATACTGTATGAGATCACTATTACAAGGACTCAAAAAAAAAGGTTTAAACACAGAAGGAAACAATCTTTGACAGTTACAAGGGTGGAGAAGGAGAGAGAAGGGTATTCATTAATTAGATTGTAGGTATGAATTAAGTTAGGTAAAAAGAGGGACAATACACAGTACAGGAGAAGTCAGCACAACTGGACTAAGCCAAGAAGTTTCCTAAATATAACCAAGCAGTTTGAAGGAGAGAGTAACAGGCGCAGAGTCTGGGGACCATGGTTTCAGGGAACACCTAGGTCAACTAATATAACAAGTTTTTATGGAAAATACTTTGCATCCCACCTAGGTTAATGGTGTCTGTGTCCTAAAAGTATCAAGCAGCCATCTAAGAAGCATCAATGGATCCCAACCAACCTGGAGCAAAGAAGAACAAAGGCATCAAAGACATAAGGAAAACATGAGCCCAAGAGACAGAAAGGGCCACCTAATACAGACAGTACATCAGCACAAAACCAGAACAAGTAGCTGGTGCCTGGCCACCACCAATGACTGCCCCGACTGGGAACACAACAGATTCCTTCACGGATTGAATTGTGTCCCTCCCAAAATGTGTGTGGTAATCAGACTAGACCGGGATTCCTAGTATTATGTGATGTTCCTGTAGGCTGTACACCCTGTCTCTACAATGTTAATGAGGGTGCACAGTTGGCAGTTATGTTGGTGGGTCAGGACTCAATGTGTAAGATTGTGTTGTGCCCTGAGGCAATCTCTTGGAATATAAATGAAAAGAAAGCCAGCAGAGAGAGAGGGACCTTATACCACCGAGAAAGACGCAGTACTGGGAGCACAGCATGTCCTTTGGAAAGGACGTAGGGTCCCTGTGCATCAGAAGAAGCCGGTCCAGAGGAAGACTAATGACAAAGACCTTCCTGCAGAGTCAGCAGAGAAAGAGTTGCCCTGAAGCTGATGTTCTGATTTGGACATGTAGCCTGCTGGACTGTGACAGAATAAAATTTCTCTTTTTAAAGCCATCCACTTCTGGTATGTCTTTTATAGCACCACTAGATGACTAAGACAGAGTCCATGATGAAGTGGGAGAAATTGTTCCATTGTACATGGGGTCTCCACAAGGCAGGGGCCAACATCACGGCATTTAAGAGCAACTACTCCAAAACGTGAACTTGCTGGAGTAAACTCTGGATTTGGAATCAGACTCTTTGAGTTCTAGACCTGAGCTGAGCCATTCATTTGTTGCTAGTTTCCTTACCTGCAAAAACAAATGAAAAAAGCAAACCAATTGCTACCAAGTGCCTTCCGACTCATGACAGCACCCCCGTATGTGTTAGAGTAGATCTACTCCATAGAGTTTTCAGTGGCTGTGATCTTTTGAAAGTCGTTGCTAGCCCCTTCCACTGAGATTACTCTGGGTAAACGAATTCAAGCCATCAACCTTTTGGTTAGTAGCCAAGCATTTAACTATTTGCAGCACCCAGAGATTCCATAACGATAAAATAGTGTGTTACATACCTGTGCTATCTCTTTCAAAATGAACTTCATAGAAGTCAAAAATCTCTGTAAATGCAAGCCCTGGTACATGTAAACATTCCTACATCATGACCCATTCCCGTGGTTCCTTCTGGTGCTCTCCACACCTCAGCAGGGCTGCTGGGCTTTCTAATATCTCTCTGATTACCAGTTCTCATTATGGAGCCGGCTTTGCTACTTATACCAATGCTGGCAGAACACAATACTATGCAAAGGTCAGCAAAGACTTTCCCAATGCCTGCTGTGGCCTCTCCTTTCCTTTTCCTTACTTATTCATAGAAGATTCTGAGCCACAGGGGGGCTGCTGTAGGAAGCAAATCCATATCTCAGGCTTTTTTTTTTTGCTGTATTCATTTATTTTGGGTGTTCTATCAATGCCATTTGCATCTCTCAGGTTAGAAACTGTCAGCATTTCCCATTTAGGCAGTTTCCAGGGGATGATAATTTGATTGCACCATTTGTTCTGGGGAGCAACGGGTGAAACCCAGGGCTCAGCTCCAAAGCATCTTCCACCCACTTAAAAACAACAGACACCACAAGGCACTCCTTCTGTGACCAATTTAAAATGATGTAGGTCGACAAAAAACACTGATGTTTTGCATTCTGCAAGATGGAATGGGGGTTGTCCCCATATCTGCGTGGGTCATCGAGAGT
The DNA here is from genome assembly GCA_028571685.1 of Heterohyrax brucei. Taxonomy (NCBI): domain Eukaryota; kingdom Metazoa; phylum Chordata; class Mammalia; order Hyracoidea; family Procaviidae; genus Heterohyrax; species Heterohyrax brucei. The sequence continues at coordinate 170,864,186 of CM053143.1, read as the reverse complement.
TCATTGTCTAGATGAAGACCTGATTGCAGGGGCTGCTGGGAGTCTCCGAGCACAGCTGCAGACCCATTGGTTCCTTCTTTGCTTGGGAAACAGGTCTATGTAAGCTGCCTCCTTGCCTTCCCTTCTCCTCTCCTTTCTTCACTTCCTGGCTGGAAAATGCAGTAAGTGGAGAGGCAAGTCAGAGTCAACCTCTCCTTTCTGGGAGTTTGCTCAGTGACAGAGCAGGCTTGGTGGGGCACTAACAGGGGAAGTAGATGACACATTGCCATTGAAGAGGCTGGCCCTTCAGAGCTGCTGGGCTTTTAGGTTTATCGTCTTACCTACCAGCCTGGGAAGCCTGTGAGGTATTCAGGCTAGTCATCATTGTGTCTGTTTTCATAAGTTCACTCGTTCAAGTGCCATTCATTGAATGTCACATCTACAGTCTGTGTTAGAGGGCTTTGGTGGTTCAGTGGTAGAATTCTAGTCTGCTGTGCTGGAGACTCCTCGGATTCCTGGCCAACACGTCTCCCATGCAGCCACCCCCCTCTGTCAGTGCGGCTCGCGTGTTGCTGTGATGCTGAACAGATTTTGGTGGACCTTCCAGGCTCAGATGAACTAGGAACAAAAACTGGGCAATATGATTCCAAAAGTCAGCCAATGAAAACCCCATAGATCTCAACAGCCTGCTTTGCATTGATCACGTTGAGGGTGCAGGACTGGGCAGTGTGTCATTCCTTTGTGGGTGGCGTCACCATGAGCTGGGGGGCACCATAAGCCAAGGGCTAATTTGAAGGCACCTAACGGTAACTGAGTGTCTTGTCCTTTGTGTCTTACTGGTTATATGAAGTTGATTCAACGTGTGATACCTCTTCACAGGGAATCTTCTGCTGGCATGAAGATAGTCGTAAATAAGTGTATATACTGTGATTATAAGGTGCCCTGGTAGTGTTCTGGTTAAGAGCTGGGCTGCTAACTGGAAGGCTGATGGTTTGAACTCACCAGCTGCTCCCAGGAAGAAAGACATAGCAGTTTGTGTCTGTAAAGATTCTAGCCTTGGAATCCCCATGGGGCAATTGTAGTCTGTTCAATAGGGTCAATATGAGTCAGAATCGACTCAATGGTGTTTTTATACATCACAGTTAGAACTGCTAAGGAGCCTCAGAGGGTGGTTGGAGAAGCACAGCTGGATAATCAGAGTAGAGAAGAACTCTTTGAGAAAGCCACATTGAACTTGAGAAGGCTGAATTTGAACCTCTGGGAGTGCTTCACTGGGCGAATTAGTTACCAGTACCTTTTTTTTTTTTTTGAGCAGTTAGTGTGTTCATGGGAGTCCCTGGGCTGTGCTAGTGGTTAACAAGATCAGCTGCTAACCAAAAGGCTGGAAGTTGAAGTCCACCCAGAGGCTGCCTGAAAAAGGTCCTGTGATCTACTTACCAAAAAATCAGCCACCGGAAACCCTGTGGAGCAGAGTCCAACTCTGACACACAAGGAGTTACCATGAGTCTGCGTCATCAGTCTTCCCCTGCGCTGGGAGCTTCTGAGTCACAGGGACCTGGGTCCCTTCCAAAGGACATTGTTTTATTTATCTGGTACTGCTCCATTAGAAATACCACAAAGTAGATAGCTTTAACAAAGAAAAGTTTATTCTTACACAGTCCAGTAGGTTACAAGTCCTCATTCAGGGTGTCCACTCCAGGGGAAAGGCTTTCTCTCTGTCAGCTCTGGAGGAAAGTCCTTGTGTTGCATCAGTCTTTGGTCAGGGAGCATCTTGGTGCAGGAACCCGAGGTCTGAAGGACGCCCTGTACTCCTGGTGCTGCTTTCTTGATGGTGTGAGTTTCCCAACTCTCTGCTTGCTTCCCTGTCCTTTTATCTCTTGTAGGATACAAGGCTAAAAGGTGGTGCCCTACACACCAGGGAAGTCCCCTTTATAATGAGACAGGGAGGTGACCTTATGAAGGGATTTACAGTCCTGCCCTAATCCTCTAACATACAGCATAGAAAAATCACAAAATGGAGGACAATCATAAAATATTGGAAATCATGTCCTAGCTAAATGGCTACACACATTTGGGAAGCGGGTGGGGAGACAGTTCAATCCATGACACCTGCTACGCCACCAGGGTTTCCATATGGCCCCTGGACACCCTTTCATCTCAGTACTGAAGTCACTCCTGAGGGTCACCCTTCAACCAAAGATTAGACAGGCCAGAAAAGAAAATGAGACTAAAGAGGCACAGCAGTCCAGGGGCAAGAACAAGAAGACAGGAGGGGACAGGTAAGCAGGCAAGAGGAAACCCAATGTTGAGAAGGGGAGAGTGTTGACTTATCGTGGGGTTGGCAACCAATATTGACAACCAGTATCCCAAGCAATATGTGCATTAATCATTTAATGAGAAACTAATTGGCTCTGTAAACCTTTATTTAAAGTACAATTAAAAAAAAAAGTTAGGGGGTTGGAATTAGGTACCTGTACTTGTGTGAAGCTGTGTCTGGGTTCTCCGTACTAATCCATTGATGGATATGTTCATCTCTCTGCCAGTTACCACTCAGTCTTGCCTGTTGTAGTTATATAAAAAGCCCTGAAATCTGAAAGAGTGACTTATAGTGACTTATAGTGACTGTATTATACTATACCTGACAGGTGTAGGGATTTTACATACTGAAGGTTTGTGGTAGCCCAGTGCTGAACAAGTCTATCGGTGCCATTTTTCCAACAGCATACACTCCCTTTGTGTCTTTGTGTCACATTTTGGTAATTCTCACAACATTTCAAACTTTTTCACTATTATTATATCTTTTTGTGATCTTTGATCAGTGATCTCTGATGTTACTATTGTAATTATTTGGGGGCACCATGAATTGTACTATGAATGTAAGATGGCAAACTTCATCAGTTGATGTCGTTGTGTACTCTGTTTCCTCCACCAACTGGCTGTTCCCTGTGTCTCTCCCTCTCCTTGGTCCTCTCTGTTCTCTGAGAGATGACAATATTAATAAGTTAATAACCCTACAATGGCCTATAAGTGTTTATATTAAAGGAAGAGTCATATATCTCTCACTTGAAATAAAAAACTAGAAATGATTAAGCTTGGTGAGTAAGACATGTTAAAATCTGAAACAGGCTGAAAGCTAGGCCTCTTAGGCCAAACAGTTAGCCAAGCTAACTGTAAAGGAGAAGTTCTTGGTGGAAATTAAAAGCACTACTCCAGTGAACACATGAGTGTTGAGAAACTGGAACAGCCTTACTGTTACAGAGAAAGTTTTAGTGGTCTACACAGAAGACCAAACCAGCCACAATATTCCCTTAAGCCAAAGCCTAATCTAGAGAAAGTTCCCAATGCTGCTGAGCTCTGTGAGGGCTGAGAGAGGTAAGAAAGCTGCAGAAAAAAATTTGAAGCTGGCGGAGGTTGGTTCATGAGGTTTAAGGAAAGAAGCCATCTCCATAATATAAAAAGTGCAAGGTGAGGCAGCAACTGCCGACGTAGAAGCTACAGCCAGTTACCTAGAAGATCCAACCGGGATCGTTAATGAGGGCAGCTACACTAAACCACAGATTTTCAGTGTACGTGAAACAGTCTTAAATGGGAGAATATGCCATCTAGAACTTTCACGGTTGTAGAGGAGAAATGAATGCCTGGCTTCAAAGATTTAAAGAACAGACTGACTCCCTTGTTAGACGTTAATGTAGCTGGTGACTTGAGGTTGACAGCAGGGCTCATTCACCGTTGCAAAAATCCTAGGACCCTTCAGAATTGTGCCAAGTCTATCTGCTTGTGCTTGTTGTTGTTTCTGGGAGAACAAAACCTAGATAACAGCATGTCTGTTAGTAACATGGTTTACTGAATATTTTAAGCCCACTGTTGAGACCTACCGGAAAAAGATTCCTTTCAAAATATTAGTGCTCACTGGCAATGTGTCTGGTCAGCTGGGAACTCTGATAGAGTTGTACAAGGAGACTTATATTGCTTTCATGCCTGGTAACACACTGTCCATTCTACAGCCTGTGGATCAAGGTGTAATTTTAACTTTTAAGTCTTATTATTTAATAAATACATTTCATAAAGCTGTAGTTTTCAGAGACAGCAATTCTTCTGATTGATCTGGGCTAAGTAAATAAAAAAACCTTCTGGAAAGGATTCACTATTGGGGATGTCATTAAGAACATGCATGTTTCATGGTAGGAGGTCAACATGCCAAAGCTAACAGGAGTTTGAAAGAAGTTGATTCCAGCCCTCATAGATGACTTTGAAGGAGTTCAAGGCTTAAGTGGAGGAAGTAAGTGCAGACATGGTGGAAACAGCAAGAGAACTAGAATCAAAAGAGGAGCCTGAAGACGTGACTGAATTGCTGCAATCTCATAGTAAAACATCAGTGGATGAAGACTTGCTTCATGTGGATGAGTAAAGAAAGTGGTTTCCTGAGATGGAATTTACTCCTGGCAGAGATGTTGTAAACATTGTTAAAATGACAGCAAAGAGTGTAGAGTATTACATAAACAGGGTTGATAAAGAGACTGCTTGTGCTCTTCGCTGTTTTTGGAAGAACGAAACCCAGATGACAGCACTTCTGTTTATAACACGGTTTATTGATTATTTTAAGTTCACTGTGGAGACCTACCAGAACAACATTCCTTTTAAAATATGACTCCAATTTTGAAAGAAGTTCAGCTGTGAATAAAATGCTATCAAACAGTGTTGTCTACTACGGAGAAGTCTTTTGTGAAAGGAAGAGTCAGTTGATGACCGTACTTCATCATTGTCGTTTTAAGAAATTGCCACAGATACCCCAGCAGCCATCAGCTTCAAGACAAGACCCTCCACCAGCAAAAAGATTACAACTCACTGAGGCCTCAGACGATAGTTAGCATTTTTAGCAAGGAAGTCAGTTTTAATTAAGGTACGTACATTGTTTTTTAGACATAATACTATTGCACTCTTAATAGACTACGGTATAGTGTAAACATAACTTTTATGTGCAATAAAAAATCAAAACATTCACGTGACTTCTTTTATTGCAAAAGTTGCTTTATTGTAGTGGTCTGGAGCCGAACTTGCAAAATTTCCAAGATGTGCCTGCATCTCATTTGATTCTCTTTTGTCTGAATTTTACGAGCTGTTCTGCAGCCCCAGTGGTGTAACAGTTAAGAGCTATGGCTGCTAACCAAAAAAGCTGGCAGTTCAAATCCACAAGCCACTCCTTGGAAACACATGATGCAGTTCTATTCTGCCCCATAGGGTTACTATGAGTCAGAATTAACTTGACCATTATGAGTTTGGTTTCCCCTTTTCTTACATTCTAATCAGCTTTTCTAGTTTCTTTGACTTTACATATGAAATTTAGAGTTATCTCATCTGCTATTATTGTTTTATTAGTTGCTATCTAGTCAGTGCTGACTCACAGTGACCCTGTGTACCACAGAAGGAAACATTGCCCAATCCTGTGCCATCTTCACAATTGTTGCTGTGCTCGAGCTCATTGTTGCAGCCGCTGTGACAATGCGTCTTGTTAAGGCCCTTCTCTTTCCTTGACCCTCTGCTTCACCAAGAGTGGTGTCCTATAGCAAGGACTGATGTCTCCTGATTACATGTCTAAAGTACATGAGACGTAATCCTCACTTCTGAGGAACATTCTGGTTATGCTTCTTCCAAGACAGATTGTTCATTTTTTGGACAGTACAGGGTATATGACGTCCAACAATTAAGTACACAAACTTAATTGTTTTAAGTGCTACATACCTCATTGTTAAATGTCACTATAATCACCTTTGAAGTACTGCCCTTGGGAAGTCTATGCACTGATGCCAGTGCCAAGTCCACCCTTTAAAGAAGTTTTGGAACTTTTTCTGGATTGGCCATTGCAAACAGTAGCACAGTGGCAAGTTTGCAAATTGTATAGCCATCTATAAGGGAGATTTTAGCCAAACAAACAAATGACTGTATTGCAACACCCTTGCTACTTACTTGACCTGGCCCCCAATAACTTTTTTCTTTACCTGAAAATAAAGGAAATATTGAAAGGAAGACATTTTGATGACATTCAGGACATCAGAGGTCATACAATGACAGCTCTGATAACCATTCCAGATGGCTCTCTATTATGCTGTTGAGCCCATCCACTGAGTTTTTTTTCTCTTACTGTTGTTATGTTTTTTAGTTCTAAAATTTCCATTTGGTTATTCTTTATGTCTTCTATTTGTTTGCTGAGACTTTCTATTTCTTTGCAGAAGCATTCTGTTTTTTTTTTTTTTTCTTGTTTCAAAACACACTTCTTCATTGAAGTATTTTTTGATATCTGCTGTCATCATGCCTCAGAATCGACTTGATGGTACCCAGCAGTACCACTGCCGGCAGCTTTAAATTCCTTATCTAATAATGCTAACAACTCATCATCTCAGTGTTGGTGTCTGTGGTTTGTCTTTTCTCATTCAGACTGAGATCTTGATGGGTTTTGTACAATAAGTGATTTTTTAAAATACAAATTGAAACATTTTTAATACAACTCCTCCTCCTTATCAAGTTTCTTGTTATTCAATGCTCTGCATTTACAACAGTAGTAAACAATCTACTCTCTGACTATCTGGTGCATTAACAACCCCACAGATTTGCTCACATCCATGCAGCTTACAAGTCATCCAGGGAATGCTGAGGAAGGAATGATGCCACCCCGGAGTCATTTAACCCCAGTCTGGATCCCACAGGACACTCCATTTTGACTCCTCCTGGTCTGAACCTCACCTCTCTCCTCCCGTCTCTCTTGGTGTGCCTCATCCTCCACCCTTTGCTCACCTCACATACAGGCAATGAATAATGGTTGCTGGGAATATGATGTGAACAGTGTGTGGGCTTACCTCTGTGAAGTTGTTCCCTGTCCATGTGTTCCCCAGATTCCTACCCTGAATGCCTGATGGAGCTCGAACTAGGACATGAGGCACCTGAGGTTACCTAGCCAACAGCCTGCAGCATGGATTTATATTCCAATGAGCAGGATGAAGGTGAGCTTCTGACTGCTTTAGGTACATAGTAGCCGTAACTGCCCAGCTGGGAGGGCTGGAACCAGGGGAAAGGGGTGGCTAGGCTGGGGAATTGTGAGTGTTTTACATAATGCTTATGTTGCATAACAATTTGGTCTTCAGAAACCACCAGTCCACAAGTAAGGGATAGGTGTGTTAGATTATATAACTCAGGATTGTTTAAGCCTTGTGTTTTAGCAGACCTCCTGCTCTGGTGAGTGAATCAAGAATATTAGCTTACTGCTCATAGCTGGAGTAGAAATTTAGGTCTTCCACTCAACTTTTGCAGGATTCCATGTTACTGCTAGATGGAGTTGGGATTTCAGTCTCTCCACTAGTACTACACTGATACCACCCTGGTTGAGAGAGAGGTGGCATCTTGCAGCTTGTACTGATGCTGTGGGAGAGAGTCTATTATCACCGAGCAATAGTCCTATCTCTTTACTAGGCCTTCTCTGACATAACCCAGCAAAAAGAGGTAGGGACATCTTATCACCCCTGTGTGGTGGGTGGATGTCCAAGTTCCCCAGTGGTCTCCACTGACATCACAAGAGAGGATGAATCATTACTGCCTGATGGGAATGAAACTCTTGGCTCCCACTTGGCTGTCTGTGATACCACCCGGGATGGATGTTAGGGTATCTTGTTATAGCCTGGCAAGAATGGCAATTCCAACTTTCCACTTGGCCTTTGTTGGTAGAGGTTGAGTGGGTTCATAGTTTTTTCTGTGCCATTTAGCTGAAGTAGGGTGGTGATTGTCTTAACATTTTCTGTATTTCTTGGCTTCCCTCATCCTGGTCGTTCGGCTAAAGAGAGCAGGCTTTTCTTGGGGCTATGCCACATTGGTGCTTCTGGTTTGCCAACTTCTCTAGTATACCATCTGGGATATATGAAGCAAAGAGAAAGCTCAAAGAATTGGCCACAATGTCATTTTTTGGTCCCAAGATTCCCAATTAGTCTGTTTTATTTTCTCTACTTTTCAGAGACTTTTTACACTTTCTTAATGTAAAAAACAGTGTTTTTAGTTATATTTAGCAGGAAGAATAGCAAAATATGTCTACTTTGTCTTTCTAGAAGTGGAAGTCATTTAATATACTTTTAATCAACTGCTTTCTGCTTGAAAGTGAGCTTCTGTTGTTTAAAACTAAGATCCTGTCTGATACATAGCTTGTAGTGGAAAATAACAGAAAACTATTCAAGTTAATTTCGTCAGAATAAGACTTATTAGGGAATAGTAGGAAGTCTTAGAAGCTATTGAAGGGACAGAGAGGAGACATGAAGTCAGAAACATGGTCCAAATCACACCTGGGAACAGCTGAAGCAGAGAGGATAATGCCACCATCACTGGCACAGATATTTAGTATGACTTCCAGGACCACAGTCCCTGGAGACCAGATGATTTTACCACCACCCTTGCCAGGGGGATTTCACTGTTGCCTCTGCTTTTCTACATCACTTTCTCTGATTCAAAGTCTTGTGTGTGGGTGTCTGGTGGTGTGCAAATCACGTATCTGTATCCTGTTGCAAAGGATGCTGGGAAAACTAGTTTGGGGCTTCTGTCTTTTGGAGCTGAAGACATTTCCCAAACACAGAACGTTCTGGGTAGTCCAAACCATGGCACATTTCAGGGCAGAGTTTATTTTAACATTGCATATGCAAAAGGTAAGGTCCCAAACTGAGAAGAGGGTAGTGAGAGTGAAGATGAGAAAAGTTATTTGAGAAAAAGTAAGAAGCTAGAATCAACAGAAGTTCATAATGGATTGGGTGTGAAACATGATGAAGAGAGAAGTATCTAGTTACTACCAAAACATCTATGATTTCAAGTAAAAGATGGCTAGCTATTGAGTCCATGGCTGATGAGGAATCCAGCTACCAATGCCTACTACTCTCGTGTATCCTCTATGAGTTAGAACCAACTCAGTGGGAATGGGCTTTTGGGTTTTTATACTCTTGTGTGTGGGTAACATTCCCAAAGAAAAGCACACGAGACAGAACTCATCTCTTTTTCAGCTTTACCAATTATTGTCATGGGACTTCCAACACGTCATTTTTAGTTTATGGGTACACCCAGCTGGGACCTTCAACAGCAATCTAAGTAGATCTTCAAGAACAAATACATCTGAAGATATCTTTCTTCACAGTGTCACAACATAAATCCTATATTGTACTTATCATCTTTAAATCCAACCTGCTCTCAAAAATTTGGAAGATTTATTGTTAAAACATACCTACACAGATGTAGTAAATAAACAGAGAAATGTCACAAATAAAACTCTTCATTATTGTAAAGGTGAAAGCACAGGAGCTGGTTAACAAGGATAAAAGGGCATAGAAGAGTTACAGATGAAAGCCTTAGTTAAAGAGGATAATGCAACTGAGTATAAACTTTACTATTATATCCTTAGCATCTAAAACATACCACTGCCATGGAGTCAGATTGGACTCATAGTGACCCTGGAAGTCAGGGTAGAACTCCCCCAGGAGAAGCACCTGGAGAATTTGAACTGCTCACCTTTAGGTTAGGAGACGTAACACTTAATCCACTACACCACCAGGAGGATGGAAATAATATTATGTACACGAGCACTGTATATGTTTGGTCATCCAGAAAGATTTCCCAGTTCTGAGCTTCGAAGGTAACCAGGTCTACAGGTGGCTTAAGTAAGAGACATTGAAGAATAGATTAAACTTTGATAGTAGTTCCTCAAGACACATGAAGATGACCATGTCACAGCTCCTGATAAAAAATTGATACCTGAAAGCCATAAAACAGTTCTTTGAAAAGATTTTGGGCACCGAGTAGTATTACACAGGTTCTGAGTTTCTTGGTGACAGGAGTTGATTAAAGGTGTGTAGCAATCAGCTTCAAAATAGAGATCCTGTTAGGGTCCATGAATTGCTGTTACTCCCAGCCCATACCTTTTGTGCTAAACTCCGTAATTCAGAACACCCGTGGAGTATGAGAGAGGTTTGTGTGTGTGTGTGTGTGTGTGCACGCGTGTGCGTGTATGAATTTTGCATGCACCAACTGGAAGGAAAGTGGTGAGTCCGGTGTTATGGATTAAATTGTGCCCTAGCCCAGTGTGTTGTAAGCCCTAACCTATGAAAGTAATGCCATTGAGGAATAAGTCTTGTTTGTTACATTAATGAGCAGTATTGGTGTAACCCAATCAACTTTTTTTCTGACTCAAAGTGACCTTACAGGACACAGTAGAACTTCCCTATTATAGGGTTTCCAAGGGGCAGCTGCCAGATTTGAACTGCTAATCTTTCTGGTTTGCAGTCACACTCTTAACTGCTGAGCCATCGGGGCTCCCTTTGAAATATAAAAGTAGCAGATTAGGTACAGAAGCAAGGAAGCCAAGATGAGGGCAAACAGAAGCCGCTGCACATGAAGATTGCCAAGGACCAAGGAACAAAATGTGAAAGGCAACAGGGACCTTCACTGAGAGATGACTAAGAGAGATAACCTTCTCCTAGATCTTGTGCCCTGAATTCAGACTTTCAACTTCCTAAACTGTAAGAAAATAAATTTCTGTTTGTTAAAGCCACCCACTTGTGGTATTTCTGTTATAGCAGCACTAAGAAATTGAGACAAATGGACAAATGTCTGCTTAGATTCACAACCTCACAAATGCCTTTAAGTACCACACAGGTGAGGCTGTGGGTAGGGTGGGTCTGAAGAGAGTATATCTGGTCAGAAAGGGTAGCTGATTTTTACAGAAGCTAATAGCTACCGAGAGGACACAGGTGGTTCAGTGGTTGAATTCTCACCTTCTGTGAAAGATCGAGGGTTGACCTCTGGCCTGTGCACCTCCTACACAGCCATCACTCATCTATCAGCAGAGGCTTGTGAGTTGCTATGATGCTGAACAGATTTCAATGGAGCTTCCAGACTAAGAAGGACTAAGAAGAAAGCTCTGACAGTCTACATGAAAATCAGCCAGCGAAAACCCTGTGGATCATAATGATCCATCTGCTGTCAAACACGTGGATGTGCAGTCCGGGCAGTATTTCATTCTATTGCGCATGTGGTTATCACATATGGGGCTGACTTGATGGCAGCTAATTGCAACATAAGAAAGAAAACTCATGCCTAAATGGGATTAGGACCACAGCTATCCCACACCCATTGCTGTCTAGTCGTTCCAACTCATAATGACTGTGTAGACAGAGTAGAAAGCCTCATGGAGTTTCCAAGGAGGGCCTGGTGGATTTGAACTGCCACCTTTAGCTTAGCAGTCGTAGCACTTCAGCACTTAACCATTATGCCACCTGGGTTTCCAACCACAAGTATAAAGGTTAGGATTTGCAACATATATTTTGAGGGGACACAATTCAATCCATAACAAGTAGTAATGACCATATCAGGACTGTATCACAAGAGTTTGGAGAATCAATATCCTTCCCCAAGTAGTACAGTGGCATCTTTATTTTTTATTTCTTTATTTTTTACTCTAGCTTTGGGTTTGGCTTGTTTCGCAATGGCGTGCCCTTCAGTGGAGTTTCTAACCAGGTTAACAACACCAGCCTCCCTTGAAGTGCTTGGTCAGGATATTTGTGGCTTTTTTGCAGCTGTGGAAAATGCACACAGGGATTGAAAGGCCCGGTTCATGCAACATTGCTCAAAGGATTTGAGGATTCTATTACTGCACAAATCCTTTAATTAAAGCCAGTTCCTCCAGGCCCCTGTTGCCTGGCCCAATCCATGATGCCCCTGGTGACCTTGGGAGGGTTGATTAATTGATGAATGGCATGTACAACCATTCCTTCAAAGATTCCATGATATAGCTGCTAAAACAAAATGCCCCTGGACACCAGCTGGTCTTGTGTCTGCAGTGACTCTCAAAATTTATCTGCAACTTCTCCCCTGTGTGACTAATGCCCGCTGCCTTCTACTCAGTGGCTCTGGTGACCCATCACCCTTCTTCTCTGAGGCAAAGAACTCTGAGGCAAGGAGGTATTTTTGGAAACTCAAGAGGACATCTTTGCAATTTGGCAATAGGAAGTAGCATTCTCCACTGGGCCCAAATCACTGTTGATATCAAAGTGGCCATATTTTTGAAAAATATCTCTGCCTGGGCGTTTCAGGGACTTAGCAACAAGCAATTATATCTGGGAAGCACCACTGTCCAGATTCTGCTGATCAGAAGAGCGAATTGAAGGGAAATCATGTAATAGAAAAGTCAGGCCTGCTACAGGGAGGAACATTTTTCCATGGAAACTCCTGAGGGTGACTCTAGAGATTGCTTTATAATTTTGAATTTTCTCCCCTAAACCTTTGTCAGCACCCTATCAATAATCCTCGGTGAAAACTGAGTTCTGATTCATCATCTCAGAAATGAGAGAGGCAGGGGAGTTCAGCAAAGACAAAGTTTTAAAAATTGTTTAAAGGTGAGTAGATCCTGTCACTTTTTCCACCTCAGCCACAATAATGGGACTGGATGTGGAAATTTCAGAGAAGATGCTTGATAAAAGCTGTATAAGAAAGGGAGGAGAATTTGAAGTTTCCAAGGCAATCCTAGAGGAAGAAGGAAAGAGGAGGAGAAGAAAAAGGAGGCTGCTGGGGAGGCAGAAGGCTGGGAAGTTATCCCGTGATTCCACTCTGTGAGATGGCCCCGTCCATCTTCACTAAAGCTCAGGAGCTCTTTTGTTGTTGGCTACCATTGAGTCAGGCCCTTCGCTCATGATGAGCCCATGGACAACAAAGTGAAAAACTGCCCAGTCATGTGCCCACTCACATGAAGAATGGGAATCCCAGAACCCTTGTGTTCGTGTGGAACCTGTGCACTGGCCAAGAGGCAGTCTGAATAGAATAAGGAGATACTATGCAGTTTAAAGTCAGGGAAGTTGTGTGTGTTAGGGTTGTATCCTTTCACCACACTTATTCAATCTGTGTACTGAGCAAATAATCCAAGAAGCTGGGCTATATGAAGAAGAATGCATCATCAAGACTGAAGGAAGACACATTGAAAATCTGAGATATGAAGATGACACAACCTTATTTGCTAAAAGTGAAGAGGACTTGAAGCTCTTGCCTATGCTGAAAATCAAAGACATTAGCCTTCAGTATAAATGATACTATATAAAGAAAACAAAAAATCCTCACAACTGGACCAATAAGCAACATCACCGTAAACAGAGAAAGCAATGAGGTTGTCAGGGATTTCATTCATCCACAGTCAATCAATGTCCATAGAGGCAGCTGTCAAGAAATCAAATGACACATTGCACTGGGAAAATCTGCTGCGAAGTAGCTCCTTTAAGTGTTAAAAAGCAAAGATGTCACTTTGAGGACTAAGGTGTATCTGACCTGAGCCACATGTGCATGTGACAGCTTGCACAGTGAAAAAGGAAGACAGATTTGAGGCATTTGAATGTGGCAGTGGCAAAGAGTCTGGACTGCTAAAAGAACAAACCAACCGGTATTAGTGGAAACAAGCAGAATGCTCCTAAAAAGTGGTGAGACTTCTGCTAACTTACTTTGGACATATCATCAGAAAGACTAAGGACATCATGTTTGATAAAGTAGAGCGTCAATGAAAATGAAGGAAACCCTCAATGTTCTGGGCAGACTCGATAGCCACAACAATGGATGCAATGTACCAATGATCAGGAGAATGGCACAGGACCAAGAAATATTTCATTGTCTCACACATATCCTGGTGGTATAGTGGTGCTAACCACAAGGGTGGCATTTCAAATATCCACCAAGCACTTGTTGGAAACTCTATGGGTAGTTCTACTCTGTCCTATAGGGTCTCTGAGTTGGAATTGACTCAACGGCACTGGATTTGGTTTTTTGTTTTGGTAATTCATAAGGTTACTATGAGTCAAAGCCCACTTAATGGCAACTAACTATAATAAAAACGACACAACAGTGGACTCATACATACCAATGGCTGTAGAGGTACTGTAGGACTTAGCAGTGTTTTGTCGTGCTGTATATGGGGTTGGCATATGTCAACTCGTAACAGTCATGGAGTATAAGGGAGAAATGATCTTGGCTGATTTCAACTGCTGGATTTTCAGGTTGTTATCATAGCACAACCCAGCTTATCTTGACGCATCCAGTGTTAATTCAATCTTTCCTGTTTTTCTCATTCACAGCTCTGACCCCAAACACTAGCAACACTGAACCAGTGAAAGGAGGGAATTGCATTTACAATTATGGTGATGTCACCATGAGTTGGATTTGACTCAACAGCACTTGGCTTTGGCTGTATTTACAAAGTCCCTATCAAGTGCCCGGGGTGGTGTTATATGTTGTTTCCAAGGCATTTTATTTCAACCTCTCAATGGCCCAATAAGATAGACAGGGATTCCTAGTTCAGTATGTTGTTAGGTGCCACTGAACTGGTCCCTGACTCGTGACAACCTAGTGTACAACAGAATGAAATGCTGCCTGCACCATCCCCGAGACCAGTTGTGGATCAGGCTATTGTGACCTATAGAGTTTTCATTGACTGAGTTTTGGAAGGAGATCTCCAGGTCTTTCTTCCTGGTCCACCTTACTGTGGAAGCTCCACTGAAACACATTCATCGTCATAGCAACACACAGGCTTCCAGTGATCATTGGTTGGTAGCTGCACACTGTTGGGAGCTCATGGAGACTGCGCCACCAAAATGGCGCCGACCGGAAGGACCGCGCCCTGCCTTAAGCCCTCACCACGGCAGTGTCTGCCCAGCAACTAAGCCAGCTCATCGCCCATTGGACAGTACCCATCCTATCGGCGCCTCGCTCCCTTTGGTATAAAAGCAGTGGTAACAGGAAATAAAGTGTTCCGCTTCTCGTCTCCTGCTGAAACAGTGTCTCGGTCCTCTCCTTTGCGGGCAAAGGGGAACTTGGGCTGCGACATCTGGCGCCCGAACGTGGGGCCTGAAGCGACCCTCACCGCGGGGACGCCCGGACAGGTGAGCAGGCAGTTGCCTGGGACGGTATTTACCGGGTCGGTATTAACCGGAGGCTTGTAGATAGCCTGAAATCACATAGACATGGGGAATCAACCTTCTAGCCAGAAATTGGTACACTCCCTGAAAGGCTTGTTTAAATGCAAGGGAGTGGGGATAAAGTCAAGAACCATAGAGGCCTTCTTAAGAGCAGTAGAACAGGCGGCCCCGTGGTTCCTTGTTTCGGGCCACCTCACCTTGGGCGCCTGGAATAAATTGGGGGGAGACCTCACTAGAGAGGACGCTCAAGGCCGCCTCGCCCCTGGGGTGATGAGCGTCTGGATTCTGGTGTTAACCTGTTTGCAGGATGAGACTGGAATCTTCGAAAGGCTATTGACACAGGGACAGGATGCGTTTGAACAGGTACAGGAGGAGGCCTCGAGGAGAGGCGACTCTCCTCAAAACTCAGACAGCGATGAGTCTGGGAGCAGCACAGACAATGGCCCCGAAGATTATCACCCGCGAGATAGGAGCAACCGCTCACGGGGAGTTGAGGGAAAGACCCCTCCGGTTAAGGATAAACCCCCGGACGGGGACCCTGCCTCAGGTTTAGGGGAAGGACTATCAGGCCTGAGGCTCAATCTTCCCTGCCCCTCGCCTTCTGCCCCCCCCCTTACAACCCCAACAATACTGACAATGGCAGCACCCCGCGGCGTAGCCTATTGGGGAAGAATTTCTGGCGAGGCTTTAACGCCGCCGCCTTCCCGGTTTTTATTGACGATCAGGGAGATCGCCATCACGAACCTCTAGACTTTAAATTAGTCAAAAACCTAGCAGATGGTGTAAGGGCCTATGGGGCCAGTTCCCCTTTTGTATTGGGTATGTTACGATCCCTGGCGGAGACCGCCCTGACGCCCAGTGATTGGACTAACTTGGCCCGTACCTGTCTGTCTCCGGGTCAATTCCTCGACTGGAGGTCTCTTATGTATGATTATGCCACTGAACAAGCAGCGAAGAACGCTAGTGTCCTTCGTCAGCCTGAATGGACGGTTGAAATGCTGATGGGGTATGGCCCATATGTGAACCAGCAAGCTGAATATCCCCCTCAGGTTTATGAGCAGGTAGGCAAGTTAGCAATAAGAGCTTGGCAGGCCCTCCCTCACAGGGGAGAAGGCGCTGGACAGCTTACAAAAATTTTTCAGAAACCCACAGAAACCTTCTCCGACTTCGTAGCACGTATGTCTGACTCTGTCCAAAAGGTCATGGGTGAATCCCCTAATACCACTGTTTTCTTGAAGCAGTTGGTTTTTGAGCAATGCTCAGAGGAGTGCAGGAAGATTATCACAGCCCATAAGAATAAGGGTTTAGAAGTGTGGCTCCGCCTCTGCCGAGGTGTCAACCCTGCTAACTCTGGGTTGGCAGCCGCTGTGGTTGCGGCTATACAAGCCTCATCTACCGTCCCCTCCCGGGGGCCTCAAAAACCCTCGGGATGCTTTAATTGTGGGCAACCTGATCACTTCCGAAGAAACTGCCCCCTTAAGGGGCGCAAGCCACCGCCCGGGGAGGGGAGCCCTTCCTCGGACACTCCACTGTGCCCCCGCTGTGAACGGGGTCGCCACCTTGCTTCAGACTGCTATTCTAAAACTACCAAGGATGGGCGACCCCTACCCACCCCTGGTGGCCCAGGCGCCAGGCCAAAAAACCCCCAGAGGGGCCCTCCGCACCAGGGCCCCGCCCAAATTTGCGGTGCTCAACTAGTCCAGAAACCGAGGAAGGGACACCCCCTACCCATCACACCCCTAGAAGAGCGACAGCAGGAAGTGCAGGACTGGACCTCCGTACCACCACCAGACTCATACTAACCCCCGAGATGGGGGTCCAGGCATTGCCTTCTGACATGTCCGGTCCCCTCCCACAAGATACGGTGGGGATCGTCATGGGTCGCAGCAGTGCCACCATGAAGGGGCTAGTAATCCACCCGGGTGTGATTGACTCCGACTACACTGGCATAATTAGAATTATGGTTTCTTCCCCAAAAGGCATCGCTGCCCTCTGTCCAGGGGACCGGATAGCCCAATTACTTGTACTCCCTAGTTGCCATTCCCTGTTTCCGGCCAACTCTTGTTCTCGGGGAACCCAAGGCTTTGGATCTACGGGAAACACATTGGCCATGCTATCGCTAGAATTGGGAAAGCGTCCTGTCTACAGCCTTCAAGTAAATGGTCACAGTATGACTGGATTGCTTGACACCGGGGCCGATGTGAGTGTCATCTCCTTAAGGGATTGGCCTACAGCCTGGCCTTTAAGCTCCTCAACTGACCTGCTAAGGGGCCTCGGCTACGCCTCTACCCCTCAAAAAAGTGCTCAACAATTACACTGGGCAGATGCTGAGGGACATAATGGGATTTTTCAGCCATATGTCCTCGATACACCCATCACATTGTGGGGGAGAGAGGTCCTTAATTGCCTGGGTCTCCGGCTCACCAATGAAAACACAGATACGGGCTCAGCCCAGAGTGTGGCCCAACAGATTATGAAGAAATTTGGTTATTCTCCAGGGAAGGGTCTAGGAAAAACCCTCCAGGGAAAACCCGAGCCGATTGAGACCCAGGGTGTTGTAGGCAGAAAGGGTCTGGGTTTTCGGTAGGGGCCACTGAGCAGATAAAGATA
Organism: Heterohyrax brucei; assembly: GCA_028571685.1. NCBI lineage: Eukaryota > Metazoa > Chordata > Mammalia > Hyracoidea > Procaviidae > Heterohyrax > Heterohyrax brucei. The sequence goes on along the minus strand of CM053143.1, from coordinate 170,846,634 downwards.
AAGTGGATTACCACACAGCCGGTGTGGGTGGCTCAGTGGCCCCTTCCTAAAGAAAAGCTGGAAACTGCTCGCGTTCTGGTTGAGGAACAGGTCATGAAGGGCCATTTGCAGCCCTCCAATTCCCCTTGGAATACCCCAATTTTTGTTATTAGGAAGAAATCAGGAAAATGGAGACTATTACAAGACCTTCGTGCTGTCAATGCACTTATGGAGGTCATGGGCCCCATTCAGCGTGGCCTGCCCAGCTTAGCGGCCATCCCCAAAGGATGGAAGATCATAGTGATGGATATTAAAGATTGCTTTTTCTCCATCCCACTGCATCCAGATGACTCATCACATTTTGCTTTTACCCTGCCGGCTGTAAATCATACCACCCCAGACCAGCGGTATGAATGGGTTGTGCTGCCGCAGGGCATGGCCAACAGCCCCACACTATGTCAACTGTTCGTTTACAAGGTCCTGTACCCAGTGCTCCTGAAATGGCCCCAAGTCACTTGCATCCATTATATGGATGATATTCTCCTTACCGCCGCTTCCATTGCTCCTTTGGAGCAATGTTTCATGGCCCTTTCTGAAGCGATGGCCTGTGCGGGGCTTCACCTTGCCCCAGAGAAGGTGCAGAGAGGAGATAAAGCAGACTTCTTGGGGGCGAAAATTTCACCTCAGGCTATTCAACCTCAAAAGGTCACCCTTAGAAAAGATTGCCTCAACACACTCAATGACTTTCAAAAACTCCTTGGAGATATTCAGTGGGTGCGGCCCTATTTACCGCTCGCAAACTTTGAACTTTCCCCGTTATATGACATTCTTAAGGGCGACCCCCACCTGTCCTCTCCTCGAGAGTTGACTCCTGAGGCAAGAGAGGCCCTGGAACGGGTGGAAAGTACCCTCTCCGTAGCCTCGCTCAGCCGTCGGGACCCTGCCCTCCCTCTTTTATTATGTATTATTCCAACTCAGCGCCAACCTACCGGGGTGTTATGGCAGGGTGGCCCCCTCCGCTGGATCCATCCCCGCCTGTCACCGCAGCGTAGTATTGAATGGTACCCTGGCGCTGTAGCCCGACTGGGCTTTATTGGATTGTCTGAAGCTATTCAATTCATGGGACACAGCCCCTCGCAGCTCATTGTCCCATATGATAAGACCCAAGTCCAGACCCTGGCCGCCACCTCTGATGACTGGGCCATCCTCCTATGCTCCTTCTCTGGAATCGTAGACAATCACTACCCAAAAGACCCATTTTTACAATTTTATTCTCGGCACCCAGTTATCTTCCCCAAGATAACCTCCAATAAACCAATCCCAAATGCCATCTCCATCTATACTGATGGGTCTAGCTCTGGTCTAGGCAGTATTCATATCCCTGGCCAGTCCTCTCAGACCCACTTGTTCCCTAACTGTTCAGCTCAAATTGTAGAATTGAAGGCAGTTGAGTTGGTGTTCCAGCAAGTTCACCTCCCATTCAATTTAATCTCTGACTCTGCCTATGTAGTGCAAGCAGTGCTCTGTCTGGAGGCAGCTGGCTTAATTAACTCTGCCTCCCCCGCCGCAGCTGTTTTCCGTAACATTCAGGACCTCATTCATTCCCGCACTCACCCCTTTTTTATTGTTCAACATAGAGCTCACCAATCCCTTCCGGGTCCCATTACCGAAGGTAATGCTGCTGCAGACCGTTTGACCCGTGTTCCCCTTATCCTGTCTGCCCTAGAGCAAGCTCTGCAATTCCACAAACAATTCCACGTTAATTCTAAAACCCTTGCTAGTCATTTTCACATTTCTCGGGAGGCCGCGCGCGGCATCGTCCGCAACTGTACTGCTTGTGCCCCACATCTCCCGGCCTTGCCGATGGGGGTCAATCCAAGGGGCCTTCGCCCCTGTCACCTCTGGCAGATGGATGTCACACATATTGCTGAATTCGGCAGATTGAAATACGTGCATGTCTCTGTGGACACCTGTTCTGGGATCATTTTTGCCAGTGCCCATACAGGTGAAACCGCCCGGCATGTTATCTCCCATTGCCTTGCTGCTTGGGCAGCATGGGGAGCCCCTTCCACTCTTAAAACAGATAATGGTCCTGCTTACACTAGCCAAGCCTTCATGGCTTTCCTAGCTGCCATGCGTGTCCACTGCTCCCATGGCATCCCTTACAATCCTCAAGGCCAGGGCATAGTGGAACGAGCACATCACACTCTCAAGGCTTGCTTACTAAAACAAAAAGGGGGAATTGGTGAGGGCCATTCCCCACAGAACAGACTAGCCCTGGCCCTGTTCACATTAAATTTTCTTTCACTCGATCGGGAGGGGCAGTCGGCGGCAGAGCGCCATTCGGGGACAGAGACACATCGATCCCGCTTGGCAATGTGGAAGGATACCATTTCGGGAAAATGGTTGGGCCCTGCCCCCGTCATAACCGCCACCCGAGGGGCAGTCTGTATCTTCCCACAGGACGCTGACTGCCCTTTGTGGGTCCCGGAACGCCTCACTCGGACTATCAAGGATGGATCCGCAGCTACGCAACCCGTCAGTACTGCTGCTGATACTGTGGATCCCCCTCCTGGGAGCAACGGAGGGGGCAGATGAGTATTGGGGTTTACTAGACACCCTGCCCCTACCAATCCCTGTTCATCATACATCTCCGCTCCTACCCCGCTTCTTTACCACCAATTACTCTCTGCAACTTCCAGCCGTTCCTATGGATGAAAGTATTAGCCCAGAGCAGCGCCCCCTTAATGTCACCCTGAAAGGCCTGCTCTGCTTCACGGTATGCCGCAACTTATCGGACCTGACAACAGATGGCCACTCCTGTGTCACCTTTTACCTTCCCCCCCACTCCCGTATGTGTTCAACTCCCGTTCATGTTCCTGCTTCACAACGGTTCCCAAACAAGCTCTATTCAGTGCCGCAACAGCACTTGCTTTTACTCTCTTTGTTGGAATGCTACTCTCTTTCAGACGGCGATAGTCGCCAGACTGCCGAGATATGTCCCTTGGCCTGTGAAATCCCCGTCGCCAGCCGAACTGTGGAGATCCAAGCGTGATTTCGGCCTCACTGCGGCGATCGTAGCCGCCGTCACAGCCTCCGTAGCTGCAGCCGCTACTGCCGCTGTGGCCTTCACCCAAAATATTGAAACTGCCACCGTTGTTAATAGCATGGCGCAAAACACTGCTAATGCTCTCCAGACCCAGGCGGCTGTGAGCGACCACGTGTTGGGGGCTATCCATATCCTGAATCACCGTATAGACTTGGTACAAGAACAATTGGATTCTCTGGTTCAAATCACCCAGTTGGGGTGCGCGTGGCGCCTCCCCTCCCTGTGTGTGACCTCGGTACATTTCGACAATATCTCCCGAGCTGCTAACCTATCCCGCCTCCTTTCGCATCAACTGTAAACCAATTGGTCTCAGCGCATGGAACTGCTCCTAACCCAGTTGCGTACAGAGATTGTACGGGTTAATTCCACCAGGGTAGATCTTGCCATGGCGACCTCGTTGCGTGATTGGTTGAAGGGTGCGCTCGGCTTCCTCCAGCAGTGGGCGGGCACCGGTCTTTTGGGGGCTGCTTTGCTGGCAAGCGTGTTATTTCTTGTTCTGTGGATAAGAAGACGGTCCCGACAACAAAGCGTCCGTTATAGTCTACTTGTTCAGGCATTTGCCCACACCGCCGAGCGTGATCCATCGGCTCAGGTGTGGCTGTCTCTATTGGATCGCTCCTAGCCTCGACCCCCTGAACAGAGGGAGGTGTAGCCAATGACGGGCAACCTCCTCTGGGAAAACTACCAACCTAAGACAGGGAGCACACCTTGCTGTGTGCCACCCCCATGACGGGTAAGGAGTTCTTCCGCAGAGGATGACCTAAGACAGGCAGCCTCGCCTACCCTTACTAAAACAAAAGGGGGGAGATGTTGGGAGCTCATGGAGACTGCGCCACCAAAATGGCGCCGACCGGAAGGACCGCGCCCTGCCTTAAGCCCTCACCACGGCAGTGTCTGCCCAGCAACTAAGCCAGCTCATCGCCCATTGGACAGTACCCATCCTATCGGCGCCTCGCTCCCTTTGGTATAAAAGCAGTGGTAACAGGAAATAAAGTGTTCCGCTTCTCGTCTCCTGCTGAAACAGTGTCTCGGTCCTCTCCTTTGCGGGCAAAGGGGAACTTGGGCTGCGACAGCACACAAGGTGTACTGGCCAGGAATCAAACCCAGGTCTCTTGAACAGAAGCAAGAATCCCAACACCAAGCCACCTTGTCCCCAGCTTCAGTACAGAGGTGAAGACAGTGAGGCTCGGTGAGGTCAAGCCCTCAGTCCAGAGACCCTCTGTTTCCACTCCAGCCGCTGCTACCCACTGAAATGCCTGCCTGCTAAGGTCACTCTAGGAGAGATGCTTTGGGATCTTAAAAAAATAATAACCTTTACTAATGACCTGGTAATTGTTTTTATGGCTTCCCAATGAAGTGTGAAGTGTTCTAAGAGACAACACAGGGCAATTTCCTTTGATGGTGAAATTTTCAAAAGAATGATTGCCTAACTCTTCCGGCGCAGTGGCTTTGAAAGGCTGTTAAACTGATGCTGAACCTTGTCCTAGGAAGTTTGAGAAAGTTGCCTTGGCAGGAAGGAATGTCAGGTCAGCCTCTTCTTTGTTTTAAAATACTAAGCTTGGAAATGGTTATATGATAATACATGTGCAAATAATAAATCATAGATATAATAATATCTAATTGGATATAATCTCTAATATCTATATCTGTAATTTCTAATATCTATAATAATATCTAATTAGATATAATAACAGCTAATAAGTTTCCATTGAGTCCACTCCTACTCATAGCGACCCCATGTGGTACAGAGTAGAACTGTGCGCCACAGACTTTTCAAGGCTGTGAACTTTCAGAAGCAGATCGCCAGGCCTATCTTTCGACATGTCCCTGGATGGGTTTGAACTGTCAGCCTCTTGGCTAGTTGTTTGAACACTTAACCATTTGTGATACCAGAGTCTTCAAATAAAGTGCTCAAACCACTGACCTTTGGAGTAGCAGCTGAGCACTTTAACCATTGTACCACCAGGGGTCCTAACAGAGAGAATGAGCAAAAAAGAGGAAGATCCTCAGTGACATGGGCTGTGGCTGCAATAACGGGCTTAAACATAGCAATGACTGTGACAGAGATGCGGTACCTGGCAGTGTTTTGGTCTGTTGCATGTGAGGTGAGATGGAACTGACTCGACGGCACCCACTGATGACAACATTCTCCATCCACTTACCTTGTGGCAGACTGGAGTCATCATTTAAAGTAAACACCCACCCTGGCCAGGGCACTGGGTGGTGACTGAAGCCTAGTGAGTGTTCTATCAACTCTTCTGTAATGAAGCAGTGATCTACAACAAACATTGGTAAGACTTGCTGTTTTGAGCCCTGCTCAAGCGGAACGCAATCCTTTCCATGAGAAAATGTGTTTAGGGAGGGGAAAAAGAGTGTTCAGACTTTTTGGTCATTTAAATCACACCCACAGAACCACTGTAAATCCCAAGATGGTGAGAACACTGATTTTCATTGAAAACTTTAATGATTGTATTAGCTCACATGTTAGAATTAGGTCAAACTTATGTCATAGCGTCATTGCCTCTATTTGCTTTAGGACACATAATTGGGATCAGTTTTTACAGGCATTAATTTCCATGTAGAATGATGCCTTCAGTTAAGATACCTGGAACCCTGGTGGTATAGCGATTAAGTGCTACAGCTGCTAACTGGAAGGCAGGCAGTTCAAATCCACCAGCTGCTCCTTAGAAACTCTATGGGGCAGTTTTACTCTCTCTATACGGTCACGATGAGTTGGAATCGACTCAACAACAGTGGCTTTGGTTTTTGGTTTATTAAGACACAAGTTTACTTGCAAAGCCTTTCCCAACAGTTGCCTCATTTTATTCTTATAATTCCCTTGTAGGCAGTAGGCAGGACAGATGCATTTGTTATCAGCTGCAGCTGAGGAAGTTTGGAGATTTTTTTTTTTTTTTTCAGTGACCTGCCTAGAAAGCACATATTAATCAAGGGAGCAAAAGCCACTGTCATCAAGTCAATTCTGACTCATAGCAACCTTATAGGACAGTGTGGAACTACTCCATAGGGTTTCCAAGGTTGTAATCTTTATGAAAGCGGACTGGCACATCTTTCTCTTGTCAAGCAGCTGGTGTATCCTAATCGCCAAACTTTTGGTTAGCAGCCAAGTGAATGACCTGGCCTCCTTGATCAGGGTAGAAAGGGCTGAAGGTTGGGTCCCCAACTTCAAGTGTGGTGTGATTTCTGTTACACCAGTTATCTTCCCTATTCAGGACTTTGTGTGAATCCCAAAGAGGTCTAATTGGGAGATTGACTATTATACCTTTGTTGTGTTTGTGTTTGTTTAATGGTGTGTTATTAATCTATGTTCAATACTCAGTGCTTGGTTAACATAGTTATGCTTAAAAGTCAAATTTTACCTTAAGTCAGAGATGACATACTTGTGTCTTTCTAGTAGCTAATGATTCTGGCCGTTGCTCCCACTCTTAACCACCTCCTAGGTGCCAGATGCTTTCCTGGAATTATCTTGTTCAATCGGACAACAACACTTTGTGGGGAACACTGTCCCCTCCTCCATTTTATCAAATGAAGAAACAGAAGTAAGTGAAATATCTTGCCCAAAGTTACAAATCTCAAATGACAGAGCTTGGTTTTCAGTTTGGAACACTCAAACGAGTATTTCTGGAATTCATTTAGCAATTCATTTTCTTAAGCAGTCTAAGAATGCATGATGGCAAAATTGAGGCCATTGGCTGTGTCTTGCAGATGTGATGTTTTATTCCATGGGAAATAACAATGTATTGTTTAACTACAATTTGGGCAGACTTGGCTGGCCAACCAATGAACCTGCTGGTGTCAAGTCGATTCTGATTCATAGCGACCCTATAGGACGGAGTAGAACTGCCCCAAAGGGTTTCCAAGGCTGTTATCTTTACAGAAACAGTCAGCCACATGTTTCTCTTGTGGAATAGCCGGGATGTTCAAACTGCCACACAATGTTTGTATGAGCAGGAAGTATTTAACCACTGTGCTGCCAGGGTTCCTTTGGGATAGACATAGTATAAGAATACTTGACAAAGCACTGTTATTTCCGATACAATAAAATATCGTAGAACAAAATTCGGGTAGACACAGTATGAAAGAAGTCCTGGTGGTGCAGTGCTTAAGCACTCAGTGGCTAAATGAAAAGTCAACAGTTCAAACCTACTAGCAGCTGTATGGGAGAAAGATGTGGCAGTTGACTTTTAGAGACATGGGCTTTGGAACTCTGCTGGGCAGTTTTACTCAGTCCAATAGCATTGTTATGAGTCAGAATCAACTCAACAGCGGGTTTGACTTTTTTGGATACAGTAGAAGGAGTTCTAGTGACCCCGCAGTTAAATACCTGGCAGCTGACCAAAAGGTTGGTGGTTCCAAGTCCCCTAGTGGCTGCGAGGGAGAAGGACCTGGCCATCTGCTCCTGTGAAGATCACAACCTGGAAAACCCTTTGGAGTAGTTCTACTCTGTCACATGCAAACACTGTGAGTCAAACATCAACTCAAAGACACCCAACAACAACACCAGTCATATACAGTATCATAACTTGAATAAAAGAAAGCAAAAAATCTTTTTGAATATTTATCCCTTTTCCAAATTCATTGCAGAGTAGACTCCAGTATCTGTCAGCTGGCAACTAAAAAACCAAGTTCCGTGGCTTGGGTTGGGTTTGGAGAGGTGTGAAACTCGAGGTGGGGCACAAGGGAGAGGCTGAGCAGTGATAAATGATCCCCAAGTCAGTGCTTTTCTCTCTGCATGTGACCTGGCTCTCAGGAATGAGTTAATGTTTCAGGGAGATGAAAAAGACAGCATTTAAGCGGGGCTGCCACCTGTCCCTGTGTAGTGCGTGCACCATTGCTGCCATTTATTTCACCTGTCACATGGACACAAATATGTAAAACCCCAGGAAAATTAGCTCTTCATCTTTCTCTGGGAAACTTGATGTGAGCTCTGGAAATTAAAAAAAAAGAAAAGGCAGGGAACCTCCTTCACAGGTACTTATTTTTTGCTCCTCTCTCCTTTGCAGAATGGCTACCGCCAACTCAAACTATTTCTGCCAAGAGTTGCTGGGGACAAAGCGGAGATGTGGGAAGGCCTCCCCAGTGGGGCTCTCGGAAGCAGGTGAGATGCATGATAAAGCAATCGCTTTGCAGCCACCTTTGACGTAAGTGCTAGAGATTTCTTCAATTAGCTTAATCCTTTCCTCCTGACATGCACTTCATAGGAAAGCAAATGCCATAATTATCCTCCCCCATCCTCTCTAATCCCTGTCTGCACGGAATGCCGACAGATGCTTTTCTGCCTGCCTGCGCTGCCTGCTTCTCGGAGCCTGGTGTCACGGTGAGGCGGGCTGTGTGTGACAGATTGCTAAATCTGGCCTTCTCGAGGCAGGGGACTCGGCGTTCAAGTGGTACCGGCTGCTCGCACCTCCCTGAGGTGCAGGCCTGCCTTCAGGCAGGCTAGAAAGTTCTGGAGGGCTGCCGTAAGTCAGGAAATCCCTTGAAAAGAAGGCCAGCCCTCCACCGCCAGTGGAACCTGCTGTAGGTACTAGCTTTGCTTAGGATTTAAATCTGGGACCCTGCCCAGAAAAAGCCTTGCTCCTCCAGCAAAGAGTGCCCAGCCTCCAGATACCGTGGCTTGTGTGGGGCAATTATTTGATAGCACAGAGAATAGACCTGGTTCTGCCTCCCCTGTCTAAACTCAGTGGAGCCCCATATGGTTGAAAACATTTAGTCATCGGGTTAGCTCTTATTTATAGCCCTCAAACATTTACCTTTCTGTTTTGGGGGCTACTGTTTTACCCTGGTTACCTAGTGGGTAAGTGCTACAGCTGCTAACCAAGAGGTCAGCAGCTCAAATCCACCAGGTGCTTCTTGGAAACTATGAGGCAGTTCTACTCTGTCCTATAGGGTCACTGTGAGTTGGAATCGACTCAACAGCAGTGGGTTTGGTTTTGGTTTGGTTTTAGTGACTATGGGGTCACTAGTTAGCGCTCAACCCTGCCTCTGGCCAATTTCATGACCTCAAGCCACAGTTTCTGAGCCCTGTAAACTGGTGAAGGATCATCTCTTCTTTGTAAGATCTTTGTGAGGTCTGAGTAAGACTGTGGAGCGTTGTACTTAAAACCAGACCAAACTCAACTCAAATCCATTCTGACTTAGTGACCCTATAGGATTTCCAAGTCTAAAACCAAACCCACTACTGTTGAGTCAGTCTGTAAATTTTTACAAAACCAGACTGCCACGCCTGTCACCCATGGGGTGACCAGAGGGTTTGATTAGCAGCTGACCACTTAACTACTACACCACCAGCGCTCTTTGTAATGCACCTCACATACCAGAAAACCATACCCATTGCTGTCAAGTTGACTCTGACTTAAGGTGATCTCATGTGTTTCGGAGTAGAACTGTGCTCCATGGAGTTTCCAATGACTATGATCTATTGGAAATAGATTGCCAAACCCTTCTTTCAAGGTGCCTCTGGAAGGATTAGAACCTCTAACCTTCCAATTAGCAGTCAAGCGTTTAACCATTTATGCCACCCAGGGATGCAACCTAGTATCCCAAAGCACCCAAGGGTGCTTAATGAATGTGATTTATTAATAGGACTAACTATAGCACATTTATGTTACTGCTACTACTAATAATACACGAATGCTTTGGTACATTATACCTGTTGCCATAGAGTAGATTCTGACTCGTAGGGACTCTGTATGACAGAGTAGTAGTGCCCCATAAGGTTTCCAAGGAGCAGTTGGTATATTCAAACCACTGACATTTTGATTAGCAGCCAAGCTCTTAACCATGGTGCTGCAAGGAATCCTTAGTGTATTATGGAGTTGTTATTGTTGCGTGATGTTGAGTGAGTTCTGAATCACAGCAACCCCATGGGACAGAGTAGAGCGGCCCAATAGCATTTCTAAGGAGCAAATGGTGAATTGAAATGTCACCCTTTTGGTTAGCAGCTGAACTCTTAACCACTGTGCTGCCTGAGCTCCTGCCAAGGCAAGTGCCGTCGAGTCGGATGTGACTCATCAGAAATAACTTGATATAATATCTCTTTGTTTGCCATAAGGCACATAGTATATCCTCGATCTGCTTTCTCAGGTAAGTTTTCATACGCCAGAGATCAGGCTGGCAAATGATGATGAATGGGCCAAATCTGAACAAATGCTTGCTTTTGTAAATAAAGTTTTGTTGGAATACAGCCACATCCCCTCGGTTGTGCATTGTGTGTGGCTGTTTTTACACTGCAAAGGCACCATTTAGTAGTTTAGACTTGAGAGGGGAAATACAGCCAGAACGTCCTTTGAAGCAAGGATGGCGATTATTTGACTTGGTTACTTCAGACGTAGCATTAGGGAAGACCAATTAATGAATGCAATTTACTAATAGGACTAACTGTGGCATAACACCTGCAGATTGGAGTGAAGGAAACATTCAATGAGATGGATTGGCATGATAGCCCACGCTATGGCCTCAAACATACCAGTGATTATGAGGACAGTATAGGAGGAGTCCCAGTGTCCCTCTTTTGTGCACAGGTTGCCATGAGTAAGTGCTGACTTGGTAGACACTAACAACAACAAGAAGAGCTATTACAGAAAAACTTTGCTGGCATCTGATCCAGAGGATAACTGGCAGATCTAGGACAAACATAATTGATGCCTAAATCCAGGGTTATGCTCGGAACCTGCCTTCTCTATATGGAGAAACAATAAAAGCTAGTAATAAATGGCTTCACACTGTTCAAAACTCACTGCTGCTGAGTCGATTCTGACTCACAGCAATGCTATAGGTCAAAGTAAAACTGCTCCATAGAGTTTCCAAGGAGTGCTTGGCAGATTCGAACTGCCAACCTTCTGGTTAGCAGACATAGCACTTAACTACTGTGCCACTAAGGTTTCCCGTTAACTGCTACAAGCATGCAAATCATTTAGTACATCTGCAATGCGTGTTGAAGAGGAAAGAGTGAGACACATTTAAAGCCAGAGAAATGCCCTGGGAGGAAGATCATTCTTGGCCTTGTATGGCATTCTAACAAGTCCTAAGGAAGACGCCCTGCCAACACCAGCTGTTAGAGACTCAGCTGGTAACCGAAAGGCTGGCAGTTTGAACCTACCCAGCAACTCGGCAGAAGAGAGACCTGGTGATCTGACGCAGTAAAATGACAGCCAAGTAAACCCTCTGGGGCAGTTCTACTCTCTCACATGTGGTAACGGAGAGTCGAAAATGACTTGAGGACACCTCACAACAAGAAGTCCTGCAGGAGTCACCGGCAGAGGAATGTCCCACTTGTCTGCAGGGTCCACAGCTTGCTGCCCTCTCCTCTTCCCAGCTCAAGGCTTAGCTCACTCTGGTCAGCCAGCCTACACGCAGGCTCTGTCCATTCCCCACTCCCAACAAACAGTTGTCCCCCCTTTGCACCACAGGCCTCTGGCTGCAGCCCCACTGCTAGGAGAGTGGACCCAGAGAGGAGTCCTGTGGGTGTCCAGAAGGGTCTCATGACTGAAGCAGCTGAAACGCTGGGTACTGGGTACCTCAGACACGGTGTATTAATGGGGGAAAGCCTGATGCGAGAACATACCTTTGGCCTACAGGCTCTATGTCTCACTGTCACTTGTTAAAGAGTTAAAAGGTAAAGATGTCACTTGGAGGACTAAGGTGCATCTGACCACCATGATACTTTCAATCACTTCACATGCGTGGGAAAGATGGACGATGAATAGGGTCAGATCTTAGAACTGAAGGCTTTGAATTATGCTATTGGGGCAGAATATCAAACAGACCACGGACTACCGGAGAATGAGTAAATCTGTTTTGGAAGAAGGACAACCAGAACGTTCCTAACAAGCAAGGACGGCGAGACTTCATCTCATGTACTTTGGACGTGTTATCAGGAGTAAAGTCGAGAAAACTTAAAGGTCGGCTTGGTAAAGCAGGTCATTAAAAAGAAGACCCTCAATGAGACAGACTTACAGTGGCTGCAGCAGCAGGCTCAGACACAGCAGTGACTGGAAGGGTGGCACAGGACCAGGCAGAGTTTCTTCCTGTTGCATATAGGGTCGCTGAGTTGGAGGAAGCTGATGGCATCAAATAACAACAAGACTGCTGCTCTTCCGTAATGTCATATAATCACCTTCCATGACATGATCTGATTGGATCCATCAGTTAAAAGAGGAGTTTTCTTATAGGTTGGGGCCTGCTTCTGGTATATAAATAGATCAAGATCATTCTTTTCATGACTCTGCAGTGTTCTCCCTACCCACTGCCAGTTCCCGGGATGTAAGCCTGCCGGAGTCTCCAGCCTGCCCCACGACCTGCAGATTTGGGATTTGCCGGTCCCCACAATCCCATGAGCCAGTGGAGGTCTCCAGCCTGCCACTGTACCTACAGCCTTGCGACTTTTCCATCCCCACAATTCTCAGTCTCTCAGTTTATATGTGTATGTCTCTCTGGCTTTGCTCCTCCAGTGAATCCAGACTACAACAAGCCACACTCTTTGTCTCTGGACTGGTTTCTTTCATGGCATCACAGAAGGATCTGCCTTCAAAGGAAGAGGTACATACAGCTTGCTTCTCTGCATTTCTACTCTAAAGGACCATGTGCTAAATATCTTCTTTGCCCTCTAGATCATTCTCTAGTCTGTGCCTGGAAAGCCTCACCTGTATGGACTACCTTGCCCAGGCATCCTTGTCCTCTGCCCAGTGGGTTCCGTCACAGGAGAGGGAACTGGAAGGACACCAAGTCCACTTCCCTTGCTCCCAGACTTCATGGTCACAGAAGGCTGGCCGCCTCCTTTGCACAGCTCCTTTCGGCTATCCCTCTCTGGTTTCTGGTCTCTTCCTCTCTCAACTTGACCTTGTAAGTTGAAGAATGCTAACATCTCCCTCTCCAGCATTTGTGGGGGCCTCTGTTGTCAGCTGCCATCGAATTGGCCTCTGACTCATGGTGACTCCGTGCACAACTGAGTGAACACTGTGTGGTGTTTGGCCATCCCAGCTTGGTTGTGGATTGGACTGTTGCAATCCATAGGATTTATATTACTGGCTCATTTTCAACAGTAGGTTTCCCGACATTTCTTCCTAGTCTGTCCTGGTCTGGAAGCTCTGCCAAAACTTATTCAGCATCACAACAACACACAAGCTTCACAACATACAAGCTTTCACTGACAGAAAAAGCAGTAGCTGGAGATGAGAGGCCTTGGCAGGAAATCCAATCCAGATCTCCTGTGTGGAAGACAAGAATTCCGCAGCTGGACTGCCACTGCCCCACTGCTCAAAATTCTTTAATGATGGCATGCATAATCAAAACGCTCCGGAGAACACTAGACTAGTGTTTTTTCAAGTAGTGTCCAAAGACTCCTTGCTTCAGCATTACCTGGAGGTGCTTGGGACATCTCTGAGAACTCCTATATCTAGAAGCTGCATTAATAAATATATTTTAATACACTTTAAGTGAAAGTTTGCTATCTAATTCACTTTGCCATGCAAAACCGTGCCCACGTCCTGCTGTGCAGCTGCTTTCCCCATCCTGTGACAGCACTCTGTTCCTTTCCACCCAGTATTTCCCGTGTCCATTCAACCAGCTTCTCTCCCCTCTGCCGTCTCATCGCACCTAGGGTCAGGAGCTGCCCAGTTAGCCTCAGGTATCTGCTTAAGCCAAAAAACACACTCTTCACCAGTATCATTTTATGTCCTATAGTCCCATCCAATTTTTGTCTAAAAGGTTGGATTTGGGAATGTTTTCAGTTCTAGCCTAACAAAGAGGCCAGGAGCTGTGTCTTGCAGGGAACCTGCAGTCTGTCAGACCACCAAGTCTGGTCTTTTTAGTAGTGGGAGCTGCATTTTCTAGTCAGCATCAGGATGGTGCTTGAGACACACAGGTCTATAGATGAAGAAGATGTTACATGCCCTCCCCAGGGCAGCCTCAGAACACAGAGGACCACAAAGTGAGAAATACGGGATTCTAATTCAAGTTTGTATCTTTTTGAGGAAGTGAGATTCAAAGGGTAAGTATGGAGACAAATAAATAAACAGAAACTCGTTACTGTCAAGCCAATTCTGACTCTTAGTGACCCTATAGGACAGAGTAGAACTGACCCATAGAGTTTTCAAGGAGTGCCTGCTGGATTTGAACTGCCAGTCTTTGGGTTAGCAGCCATAGTTCGGTTGCCATGAGAGTTTCCAAGTATGGGAACAGCTAGGTGAAAGAAGGGAGATAAAGAAGAAGGGATAAGGGACAGCGAGAGCTTTCCAGAGGGACAAGGGATGAGGGACAAGGGATGCTAAGAGTTGACAAAGTTGTGATGACTGCAAGTGTTCTTTCCTGCAGGAGTGAAAGAGCAAGGAGACAAGGGGCAGCCAGCAGGCTAGAGGCAATCTGCGGCAGCAGTGCATAGCTCGGTGTGGTATGGTTTGGGGGATGCACACACATACACACACAGCAACACACCTTTGGTGGGAAGAAGAGCATGAGAAAGGTATCCTTTGAAGGATGGGCGTGAAAAGCCTGGATCTTTCTCCAGTGAGTCCAGAGACTGTCAGTCTAGACATTTACCACCTCTTCCTGTATGGGGACTTACGACTTCAGAAGGAATCCAGTCTCAAAGAACTGAAGACAAAGACAGACAGCAAAATAAACAACACCAACACATACACACAAAACAAAGTGAAAAAGAACCACAAGCATCCATTGATCCCCCCAAATTATCCCCAGGAATAATTTGATGTCTGACACCGCCAAGTACCTGAAATGCAGGCCAGAATGACACGACTTACATGCCAATCACACTGTCTTTGAACAAGTTCTCCAGTTGTGTTTGTATTCAAGGCCACAAGAGTCCCCAGAGGACTGCTGGGTCAGTTATCTGTAGTTGGAACATTGTGTATCAAAAACAGGGCCCACTTCCAAAAAGATATTATATTTTCTCAATCAATAAAGCTTGATTTTTATGGGTGTTTAAAACCACACTAGCAATACCCACTGGTATTTTGGGTAGGTGCTGAACGGGCTCCAAGAGGCAAGTCTGCCAACATCCATCATCCTCATAAGAAATGCTCTGAAATACTGCCCTTGAGATTCTTCTGAGAGAGACCAGGCTTGCCAGTTTTGCACCACTCTTGAAATGAGAGCCTTCGGGAGGCTGCAGACCGTTTTGTAAACTACCACGTGTGCACTTCCCTTGGGAGGAGGCACGGGAGGAGGTGGGCGGTATCCCTCTTTACTTTTAGGCTGCCTTAGCCGATGGAGGCAGAGCCTCGGTGCTTGAAATGCCAGCTGCCAACTGAAAGGTTGACAGTTCAAATCCACTATTCATTCCTTGGAAACTGCATGGAGAACTTCTGCTGTGACCTACAGGGTCTCTATGAATTGGAATCAACTCGATGGCAACAGATTTGGTTATTTATTTATTCAATGGCTGGAGTCCTTGGCTGCTAACCAATGACTGGAGGTCTGAGTTCACCCAGAGGTGCCTTGGAAGAAAGACCTGGTTATTTCCTTTTAAAAAATTAGCCACTGAAAACTTTATGAATTAGTCTGCTCTGACACTCATGGGCTTACTGTGAGCCAGCACTGAATAGATAGATGCGGTTTACTTTTATTTAATAGCTACTCCTACCCAATCTTCTCAACTACCAGTCAAATTAACTTCTCTTTGCCATTCACACAGTTTTTAATATGGGAGGCCAATGAACTAAGGTTCTAATCCTCTCTCTCCTCAGTTTTTGGCTGTATGACTTGAGCAAATTGTTTTAACTTCTCTGAGACTGAGTTTCCTTCTAGAGATGGACTTGCCTTAAGGGTTGTTGGAAGGATTAAATGGGATAATTTATCGAACAAATCTTGATAGAGGAACTTCTAGGTACCAGGCACAGGGGATACAGCCATGAATAAACCAAACAAGATTTCTGTCCACATAGAATTAATACTCTAATGGTGAGATAAACAAGTGCTTAAAAATTCATGAAATGCTGACAGGCAGTGTTAAGTGCTATGGAAAAAAAAAAAAAAAATCCACCCAGAATAGTGTAATGTCACAGGCTGAATCAGGGCGCTGGGGGAGGGGTATCATGGAAGGCTTCTCTGAGGTGGTCACCTTGAAGCTGAGACCTGGGTGATAAGAAGCAGTCAGCTATTAGAAGATTTGGAGAAAGCCTATTACAGGCTGAAGGAAGAGCCATCGCAAAGGTCCTGATGCAGGAATGAGCTGGGCGTGCTGGAGCAGCAGAAAAGAAGTCAATGAGGCTGAAGCTAAGTGAGGGGGTCATGGCATTTAAGGACAGCTGGTAACTTCCCCCAGAAAGGCCTTCAAAGTCAAAGTCCTCTTGCTGCAATCACTTCAGAGCATTGCTCAAAAGATTATGTTGCTTTTAATTTCCTTCCTATCAGATCCAACTCATGGCGATCATAGGTACAGCAGAATGAGATGTCGTCCAGTCCTGTGCCTTCTTCTTCATGGTTGGTTGGTTTGAGTCCATCATATGGCTATTGCGTCAATCCATAGCATTGAGGATTCACTGTCCCCCATTTCACCAAACATGATGCCCTTTTCTGACAATCGTCCTTCCTGAGGATGTGCCCAAAGTAAGTAAGTTGAGGTCCCCCACTTCTTGCTTCTAAAGAACATTCTGGTTGTATTTCTGCTAAGACTGATTTTGTTCAAGCTTCTGGCAGTCCGTGGTGTATTCGTTATTCTGTGCCAACAGCATCTTTTTCTGTCTTCCTTTTTCATTGTTCGGCTTTCACATGCGTATGAGGCAAATGAAAAGACAGTGGTTTGTATCAGACGGACCTCAGTTATCAAAGTGACATCTTTGCTTTTGCATGAAAGACATGAGCTCCTTAATTCGGAGTCAAAAGTCTTGCAAAGGGGAGACCCAGAAGAAAGGAGAGAAGATTGCCTGGCTGAACTAGTGAGTGGTCCAGCTGGAGAGGGTTTTTAAAGAAATACAATCTTTCAGAGAATAGAACATAAAGAGAACTAGCTGAAGTTTTGACAAACAGAGATCTGGTGAATAGCTTCTGTGAAGATTTGATAACAACCAACCTACAACTACTACTTCAACTGCTGCAAACACCAGAGTACTAACAAATGTCTTCAAAGTACTAGGGAAGAGTTTAATTTCTGCAGCGTTTGGCTGGGCATCAGAACTTCTTGTATTTGCATCTACTACAATACTTCCCAGATATACAGAGCTTGAATAATGTACTCATACTATGAAACCTCAGTTTCTTCACCTTTAATATGTGGATGATGATGATAGCAGCACCTTTGTTACAGGATGATTGGCAAGATTAACTGAGATAATCCTGTGAAACCTTTGGCATAACATGTGTGTTCCTGCTAAGAGTCCCCCAGATTAATAAATGAAGTCTTTTCTGTAGTATCTGTCCATTGTTTACCTTTTGCTTTTCAATGCAGAAGATAATAGTTACACTTGGCTTTGGTTAGAATTGTCATTCATTTGAATTATTGGGATGTTACTAAATAAGCTTTTCTACTGCCCATCTATTCAGTGGTGATTTCTCCAGACTGTTCTGTGAAGCCCTGGTGATACAGTGGTTAAAGAGCCATGGCTGCTAACCATAAAGGCCAGAAGTTTGAATCAACCAGTCGTTCCTTGGAAATCCTATGGGGTAGTTCTGTTCTGTCTGATAGGTTCAGCTATGAGTCAGAATTAACTTGACAGAAACAGGTCACTTTAACATTGTTTTAAAAATGATTTTGGTTGTACATATAATAGAGCTCCACTGTAGAAAATTATAGAAAACACAGGCAAATACAAAAAGAAAGTAAAAGTCATAATTTTATGTGCCCAGAGCAGTCATTACTGTGACCACAAACCCAAGCTGAGTTCTTGCCACATGCCACAAGCAGTCAGTCTTTGAGACCAGGGTGAGATGAGAAGCAAAGAGTTATTGCATAGTGGTAGGCCAAGAGACAGAGGGGATAGTTTCCTCCAAACTCTGCCTCCCTGAAATGGAAACTGGCTGGAGGTTTTATAGAAAAAGGGAATAAGGGTTTATGAGTCCTAGAAATTTGTGGAAGTTAATTCTTTGGGTGGTCACAGTTGTCTCCTTGCTGATGCGCTACTGTCTTAACTGGTAGTTGGGACTCAGAAATGGTCTGGCTGTCATATAAGTTCTCGGTCACAGGGTAGTTTCCCTTTTTTTCTCTTCTATGGTTTTTAGATTATTATCACTGTTTTTCTGCAGTCCTAAAGAGAACATAAACCCAAAGTTGGCATTTCGAATCCATCAAGTGCTCCGGGAAAACTCTATTGGACTACTCTGTCCTATAAGGTCACTATGAGTCGGAATTGACTGGACTGCAGTGGATTTGATTTTTGCTTTAAAGAGAGCATAGATGGGACTTTAATCCTGAGAGAGACTAAAGGAAATAATGGATTCATGCTTGGAGACAGGATCAGGAAACAAAATAGTGCAGGTCATGCTCAAGATGCAGCCACTTATTTACTCTGCCTGTTCCACTACCTTTCTTTTTTTTTTTTTAGTCCTTTTAGGGTTTCCTGTGTGCATTTTAAACATGGTTTATGTCTTATATGTATAACTTTTATCCTCATTTTCAAATTATCATTATAATATAAACATTTTCATTATATTATTTAAAATTTCCATAAATGCTTTTTAATGACTATGTATATTTTGTCATTTGGATTTACCATAGTTTCCCTACCATTGACTACTTGGGTTGTTTATAGTTCTTCTAATATGAATAGTGCCAGGATAGAAAAATTAGCACATTTGCTGCCCATCTCAATGAATCTGGACCTTTCATTAAACATGTTAAGTTTCTTTTGCAAGTTTCACAATAAAGACCGTTGCTACCTGATTATAAGTTGTGTTTTAGTTTGCTAGTGCTGCCGTGCCAACATACCACAAGTGGGTAACTTCAAAGGACAGAAATGTCTGGGGTCATATTTTGGGGAGGCTAGGAGTACAAATCAGAACATCAGGTCTAGAGGCAGGCGTTTGCTTCTTGTAGCTTCCAGCAGCTGCCAGCAATCCTTGGTGTTCCTGAGCTTGTAGACAGCACTGCCCTCATCGCCATGTGGCATCTTCTTCCCCTATGTGTGTGCCTCTGTGTCTCTAGTCCCTGTATAAGACACCCCTCAGGAGGGATTAAGTGTAGGACCCACTCTACTCCAGTGTGACCTCATTAACATAAGAAAAAAAAAAACCTTTGTTTCAGACACTGTCATATTTATAGGTACACCAGGTAAAATTTCTTACTTTTGGGGGGACATGATTCAATAGAAAACAGGGAGTAGATACTTAAAATAGTATTACTGACAGAGATTGGCAGACTACAGGTGCTGGGCCAAGTCTAGCTACACACGCTAATTTGCTTCTATATCGTCTCTGAAAGTATTCAGGCTTCAAGGGCAAAGTAGAGTCACTGAGGCTTGCAAAATCTAAAATATCCTATCTGACCCTTCACAGCAAATGTGCCAACTAGTACAGAATATGGAGGAGCTCAGACCATCGCATTCAAAAGCCAACCATCCTAAACCATGCATCTTTTCACTAATATTTTTAAGTGTCTTTCTTGTATTTATTATATTAAAATCTGTATTATAATTAATGTAAAGTAGCAAAACAGCCAAAAATCAATCCAGCCTTCAAATGTAAACTTTATGGGTATGTCCACTGCATGTAACATTCCTCTCTCGTTATCTACATTTTAGAATTTTAGCTTGGGAGGGTGTGATGTGTACTTAACAAATTTATTCTAATATTTATGCAAAAAATTGAGCTCTTTGAATAACTAATTCAAATTTGGTAAAAGGAGACAAGGAGGAAAGACTTTCTCAGATACTTAGACGTCCTACAAATCATAGTGATAAAAACAAATGTGGTGCTGACTTTGGGTCAGGTATAGAATGATACAACAGAAAAGAAACTCAGGGACAGACTTAGGTGTGTATGGAAACTTCATCATTAATACAGATGGTGCCACAAACCAGCAAGAGAAGAAGATTACTCTGCATATGGTATTAGTATATGGTGTGAGGTAGGAATCTGATTCAAGACATTTTCAACGAAGGACTTCAGATTAACACACAAGTGTGAAAGGTAAAACTATAAAGCAGGGTTGTTAAGCTGTTTTATAACATGGATCTTGTTATATCATAAGTGGAAGTCTTTAACGAAAAGAAATTTATTTTCTTACAGTCCAGTAGGTTGCAAGTCCAAATTTAGGATATCAGCTCTGGAGAGTCTTTCTTTGTTGGTTCTAGAGGAAGGTCCTTGTTGTCAACATTCCACTGGACTGGAGCTTCTGAGGCACAGGTACCTTAAATCCAAAGACCACGCTCTGCTCCCAATACTGCTTTCTTGATAGTATGAGGCCTCCCAATCTCTCTGCTAGCTTCTTTCTTTTAGATCTCAAGAGACTGCCTCAAGGCACAATACAATCTTACACTTTAAGTCCTGCCCCACAATACAACTGCTGCCCATCCTTCATTATTAACATCATAGAGACAGGACTTACAACTGGTAACAACATCACACAATACCAGCAATTGTTACTATCGTGGACTGAACTGTGTCCCCCTAGAAGTATGTGTAGCCATTTGGCTGGGCCATCATCCCCAATATTTCGTGATTTTCGTATGCTGTACATCCTAATCTCCGCATGCGGCTAAGAGGTAAAATGATTACGTCAAAAGAGGATTAGGGTGGGACTGCAACGGTCGCCGTGAGTTGGATCCGACTCCACCGCACTTGGCTTGGCTAGCAACACCTATGCTAAGGAAGTTTCCCTACAGTGTGGCTTGCACAACCTTTTGTCCTTTCATCCTATGGGAGATGAAAAAAAAGAAGGAAGCAAGCTGAGAATTAGGACTCTCACCATCAATAAAGCAACACTGGGAGAGATGCTCCTTGAGCAAAGACTGATACAAGGATTTCCTCCAGAGCCGGCAGAGGAAAAGCCTTCCGCTGGAACAGACACCCTGAATTTGGACGTGTACCTCCACTTCAAGTGGATATGTAAGAATAAACTGTTCTTTGCTAAAGCCATCCACTGTGTGATATTTCTGTTGGAGCAACACTAGAAGACGAAAACAATGACCTAGCCAAATTGCTACACACAGTTTTACGGGGACACAATTCAATCCATGACAGATCATTTTGACAGTCTTGAGCACTCTGTAGAATCCTTCTCAGAATGATGTTTTTAGATGCTTAAAGTAACATAAGATAGGATTAAGAAGAAAATCAATTATATTAAAATAGAGATACTGTATGTAAAAATTTTAAGGAAAATATATGCTTGCTTATTTAAAAAAACAAGATCTAGCAGATCTAATAATGACAGCAGTTTTGGAATAGTGAAGAACAACAAAATTTTGGGATATATTCAATGACTGTAATGTAAGCTAAAATATAAACTTACTTTATGTTGGTGATGAAGTCAAAAATCTGCTAATATTACTGCGGTTTGTTCCCTTCATTCATAATGGAAAGAAATGCTAAATGTCTGTTTGAAGTTAGTGAAAATAAACATGTAATTTTCTTTTTTTATACAAGCTCATTGGTTCCTTGACTTGTAGGTAAATGTCTTACAGGTTAAATATCCCTTTGATAAAATTAAAAGAAGTAGAGGAGATTATCTTTGCATTCTTAAAGGTGGAGAAAAACTTCCTAAAGAGTGGTCTTGAAATACACAAAACTTAATAAATTTGTCTCTATCAAAATAAAGAAGTTTTATTCAACAAAGCTCTCCTGATTGTAAGAAAGGAGACAAACTGGAAGAAAATATTCGTAACTTCCAAAACTAACAAGGTTTTAGCATCTAGAATCTACAAGAAACCTT
The DNA here is from genome assembly GCA_028571685.1 of Heterohyrax brucei. Taxonomy (NCBI): domain Eukaryota; kingdom Metazoa; phylum Chordata; class Mammalia; order Hyracoidea; family Procaviidae; genus Heterohyrax; species Heterohyrax brucei. The sequence continues at coordinate 170,824,708 of CM053143.1, read as the reverse complement.
TGCAAGCCTTTAGAAAACTTAGACCACTGGAAAGTAGGTAAAGGGTATTAACATTGTTAGGTGCCATCAAGTCAGTTCTGACTCACAGCTCTCCTGAAAGAAACACTGCCCACTCCTGTGCTGTTCTTACCATCACTGCTAAGTCTGAGCCTGTTGTTGCAGTCACTGTGTGAATCCATCTCACTGAGGGTCTTTCTGTTTCTCACTGACCTTCTACCTTATTAGGCATGATATCCTTCTCCAGGGACTGGTCCCTCCTGATAACATGTCCAAAGTCTGCGAGAAGAAGTCTAGCTATTCTTGGTTTCAAGGACTATTTTGGCTACACTTCTTCCAAGACAGATTCATCCATTCTTTTGGTAGTCCATGACACATTCAACATTCTTCACAAAATTCAGAGGCATGGATCCTGTGGTCTTACCTTATTCATTACCCAGTTTTCTCATGCATGTAAAATGATTGAAGCTACCATGGCTTCGGTCAAGTGCACCTTAGTCCTCAAGGTGACATCTTTGCTTTTCAACACTTGAAAGCGGCCTTTTACTGCGGGTTTGCTCAGTGCAGCACATCAGTTGATTTTTTGACTGCTGCTTCCATGTGTGCTGATTTCAATGAAATCTTTGAAAACATCCATCTTTTCTCCATTTATCATGATGTTGCTTATTGGTCCAGTTGCAAGGATTTTTGTTTTCTTTATGCCAAGATACAATCCATAGTGAAAGCTCTATTCTTTGATCTTCTTCAGTAAATGTTTCAAGTCCTCTTCATATTCAGCAAGCAAGGTTCTGTCATCTGCATGTCACAGGTTGTTAATGAGTCTTTCTCCAATCCTAATGCTCTGTTCTTCTTCATATAGTCCAGCGTCTCAGATTATTTAACTCAGCCTACAGATTGAATACGTATTGTGAAATGACACAACCCTGATGCACACTTTTCCTGACTTTAAGCCACACAGTATCCTGTTCTGTTTGAAAACCTGCCTCTTCATATATGTACAGCTTCTTGATGAGCAATTAAATGCTGTGAAATTTCCACTCTTTGAAACAGTATCCTTAATTTGTTATAATCCTTACAGTCAAATGCCTTTGCATAGTCGATAAAACACAGGTCAATATCTTTCTGATATTTTCTGCATTCAGCCCAGGTCCACAGTAACAGATGAAGGGGAAATCTCAAACATCTAGTAAATATATAGTTAGGCGCTCAGTCTCACTTGTAATAAATAAATAGAAAATCAGAACATTAATTAAATAGATTCTACTTTGTACCACCCACTTTCTACAAAGAAGAGGGCTGCTATTACCCAGTGTTGGCCAGGAAGTGGGAAAACAATCATCCTCCTGCACTTGTGATGGAACATAGGGTTTTACAACCATCCTGAGAGCAATCTGTTGGTAACACTTACTGAGACTCAGGATGCACATAACTTATGACTCAGCTATCCTGTCCCGAGTATATAAAGAGGGAACTCTGGCTTGCTTACTGTTTCATAAGTGCCCATTTATGAGGATATTGACCAACAGTGTTGTTCAAAGTAGTGGACACTGCAGATAATGTGTATAAAGTGTGGAAGGTGCTCACTGGGTGCCTGCTAGATAGCTGTAGTGACAATATGTTAGATAATATTCTGTTGTGATTTGTAAGGTTTTCATTGACTAATTTCCAGAAGTAGATCACCAGGCCTTTCTTCCTGGTCTTAATCTGGACACTCTGCTAAAATCTGCCTGCCATGAGTGACCCTGTTGGTATTTCAGACACTCGGGACACAGCTTCTTAACATCACAGCGACATGCAAGCTACCATAGTATCACAAACTGGGAGGTGGTTTAGCACAATACTGCTTAGTAAATGAAATAGAGAGAAAACAGTACTATGTATTTTGTAAGCTACTTGCATCCCCAAAGGCACTTGTCGGGGCCATCTGAGTCCCTTTGGAGAATGGGAGTGAACTGGAATGAGAAATCAGAGCCTTGCATAGATCAGTGTAGGCTGTGTGCCACGAAAGAGGGTCTGGGCAGTGCAAACGGTTGAGTGTTCAACTACTAATGAGAACATTCTCTCTTCGAACCTATCCAGAGGTACCTGGAAAGATTAGCCTGGCGATCTGTTCCTAAAAGATCACAGTCTTCAAAACCCTGTGAAGCACTGTTCTCTGCACTTGACGTGAGTCAGAATCCAGTCAACAGCAAATGGGTTACTTGGTTATGCACCATGAAGAGAGGAGGTCTTTTACTCTTGAAAATCCCCAAAAATATACAAATAAATAAGACCGTTATAAAAAATAAAATCATTTCCACTTCCTTCGGTATTGTTCCTTTCTCCTCTGCTTCTGCCTTTTCCCAGGCTTCCCTCTGGGTTTGGGTGCGAAGAATCCAGAGTCCTCTTCAGCCCCATGGAGATGCTCGTGGAGTTGGAGGAAGCCGCTCTCTCCACTAGGTGGCGCTTCCCCGCTCTGCGCCAGTGAGAAGCCGAGGTTCAGATGACCCCTCCGGGTCCCTGAGGTGCTCTGAGGTCCCCTCAAATCCTAGATTTTCTGTCGAAGGCCTGGTTTCATCTGTCAAGAGCATAGATCAAGTCAGTTTCCTCCTTCTCACCACTCTACGCTGGAGAGTAAGGGGGTAAAATGGCCCCAGTGACTTCCTTTCGTTCTTTTCCCTCAAAATTCCTTTTTAGAACTATTAAATCTTCTGTGAAGGTTACAATAGAGGACTTAGGTTCAGTTTAGCCCATTTATTAAGATATAGGCTACCAATCCCCAGTAGAAGCCACCAGCAGTTGACTTGGATTTATGCACCGTTTGTCTAATCAATCAATCTGTAAACAGTATGCAAATGTGTGTAAACCCAAACCTAGTCCAGACTTGACGTATGCACTGTTATGTAAACAATCAATCTTGTTAATGCAAATATTAATATAAAGCTGACATTAAACACGAGTTTACACAGCCTGGCTGGGTGAACTCCGCTTGATTTACATTAAAATGTAAATAGCAATAGTGCTTTTTGGGGGATTTTGGAAAACAGTCTGACTTAGAGGTCACTGGGTGGCCCATTCTCATCAGGTTCCCCATATTTACAAACACGTCATTCAGTGCATCTCCTGTGGAATCTGGGGATTCATTAGCCCTTACTGGTGTCCCTGCTTTTGATATCCCAGCTCCCCAGAATGGGATTTCTAAAAGTCCACCTTGAGGACCAGGCTGCCCCACTTCACATGCCAGTGATACAGGGGGATGGCACACTGGCTTCCTCCCCAACATTTGCTGAAGGCTTGCAGTTGAGTTGCTTGCTCTTAGGTGGCCTGCTGGGCAGCCCTGCCAGGGGCAAGTCTCCATGTCCCCTTACCAGCCCTTCCTCCCGTTCTGCTGGTTCCCTTCCTGTCTTTACCAGCTTACCTCTCCCGCTGAGTCGATTCCAACTCATAGTGACCTCATGTGTGTCAGAGTAGAACTGTACTCCATCGGGAATTTTTCCAAAGACGGATTTTTTTCAGAAGTATATCAACCAGAACTTTCTTCCAAGGTGCCTCTGGGTAAGCTCAAAACTCCAACCTTTTTTAGCTACCAGCCGAGTGCATTAACCACCTCACCACTCAGGAACTCCTTTCTTTTCCCTGCAAGTCTGTTTTAAATGTCAGCTTTTCCGGTAGTCCTTCTTTGACCAGCTGTTTTAAATAGGTTCTTTCTTCAGCTTTTCCCTATAATAACACTCTGCACTTCACTCTCAGCAAGCGCTTCTCAGTGTTTAATGACATACTTATGTATTACTCTTGTCCATCCTGCCACCTATGAGATTCATAGTGGCAAATGTCTGTTTTATTTATCACTTTATATTCAGGGCCAGGGGTATAAGACGTGATGAAAAAAGACTTGGATGGATGAATGGATGGATGGACGGATAAGTGGATGGAATGACACTCCCCACATGAGTAATCTTGTTGCTTAACAAAAAGTTCTATCTTCTTCTCCAGTGGCTTTATCAGGAATTCATCCAGTTCTGTCTTGCTCTTAGGACCGGGGCCTTTCCTGAATACGTGGCTGATTTGCCTGGCTTCCCCCAGTGCTTTCTGCCAGAGCTGGATTCTGTTCTCTGAGCTTCTACCCTTGGCATATCAGTAATAGGACTCGAAATAGTAATCATGTGTATAAAACATAGTAGTTTCTAGGTGTTGTGCTGGGTGCTTTATACTCTCCCTCTCATTCGAACTTTAACTTCCAAAGCATCTCTTTCAAAAATATCAGGCTTTTAAACAGCAGTCCAAGAAAAAAAGACTTTGTCTGGGGCAACATAGTTCGGGGCTCAGAGTCCAGCTTTGAAATCAGCTGGATCTGGTTTTAAATCTCTACTTGACTAGCTATGGATTTTGGAAGAGACATCTACTTTGAGCCTCTATATACTGAACTGTGGAATGAGGACATTAATGTCTAGTAATGGTTGTAAGGGTTACTTGAGATTGAGAGACTAACACACTAAGAACCTAGTAAATATTGGTTGTTACTACCTGCTCTTAGAGAGAAGTTCAGAAATTTGGAGACAAAAGACTGGGTTTGTTCCTTATCCACAGTGTTCTCTTCAAATCCTTGACTGCTTCTGGCTCTCTCGTGTCACCCAGTGTTCCTTCCAGGGCAGCCCTTCAGATGAAATGCAGTTTAGTGTACACCCACCCCAATCAATGACCCCAGACTGAGATGAGGAGGCGATGAACCACAGCCCTGCAGGTGATAAAAACAGCCATCAAAAATGATCCAAAGCCTTGTATGTATACATAAATATGTATCTTTTAAAAAAACATTTTCATCCATTCGGACTGATAGTGAGTGACACTATAGGACAGAAACCCCCATTGGGTTTCTGAAGACAGCCTGGTGGATTCAAACTGCTGACCGTTTGGTTAGCAGCTATAGCACTTAACTGCTACACCAGCAGGGTTTCCTTACATAATATATACAAATCAGTCCCCACCCTGAAGTTGCTGAAATGAGGGTGAACAAAGTGCGCTTCCCAAGGCCCTGCCAAGTGATCACGTGGTCAGCCAGACCACTTACCGGGCCCGTCTGTGTACAGTTAGCCCCTCCTGAGAGAAGAGACTGTGTCTTATGTGGTCTGGCAATTAAGTCTGCAAACTTAATTGTTCTATGTGCCACCAAACTCATTGCTGAATATCACTAAAGTCACCTTTGAAGTACTTCCTTTGAGAAGCTATGTACCAACACCAACGCCTAGTCCACCTTTCAAAACAATTTTGGAACTGTTCTGGAATGGCCACTGCACATGGTGACACAGTGGCAATTTTGCCAGCTTAATTGTATAATTGTCTGTGAGGGAATTTTTAACCAGTAAACAAACAACTTTGGAATACCCTCCCTACTCACCTGATCTGGTCTCCAGTGACCTTTTTCTCTACCTGCAGATAAAGGAAATATTGAAAGGAAAACATTGTGATGTTGTTCAAGATATCAAGGGTAACACAAGAGCTCCGATGGCCATTCCAGAAAAAGAATTCCAAAACTGCTTTGAAGGGTGGACTAGGCACTGCTGTCTGCATAGCTCCCCAAGGGGACTATTTCAAAGGTGACAGCAGTGACATTCAGCAAGGAGTTATGTAGCCCTTTTTCTAGGATGAGTCAAGACCTTAAATGGCAGCATGCATCTTTGCAGCTCTTTGGCCAGCACAGCACCGGGCACGGCAGGCGCTCCATCACTGTTCATTAAATGAATTTTCCTGCCCCAGTCTCCTGCACCGAGGCTCACTGGACTGCCTTGCTTTGGGTTTCTGAGTCCCTTTAGTGTTGCCTTTAATCTTTTCTTTGACTCCGCACACTGAGGATAGGCTGAGAAGAAAACCATCCAAGTACGATTTATTCCAGACTCTCCATGTTCCCAGGGGAGGCTTGCCTGAAAACTGCCTGTTTCTATGGAGGTTCGGTTCTTGATGGCGGTTGGGAGAGATCTCAACTCTAAGTCAAATGTGAAGGCCCCTCCTCCCATCGCTGATAGCAGCTGCAGGTCCCAAGAGCTCCCTACTAGGGCCACTGGCAGAAACACCAACAGAAACAAGAAGCTTTCCATTGTCTGAAGCAAAAGAAAGAAAAACCAAGATGGAAGGAGAAGGTATGGTTTCCATGTTATTTATAACAACACTTTACATTTGAACAGGGCTTCAGAGTTTACAAAATGCTTTCTCTTATATTACCTTATTCATTTTTCATGATCACCTTTGAGGCGAATCTTGTTTATAACCAATCTGCAGTTGGAAAAGCTACTCAGAAACAGGCCACAAAGGCAGCCAGAAACTCACAGAATAAGCTGTCAGCATCCTCTCATGCATTCTCTGATGTTTCTCTGGGACAGCTCAAGGTAAATAAGGACCTAGTAGCAGTCATCTAGATGACTCTTAGCTGAGTGACTGTAATTGTTTTGACTGTTACAGGCTTATAAACCCTTTTTGGAGAAAGGAGATGTTCCCCAGCATGGGATTTTCCCAAAAGAAATCTTGAGAAAGAGTGCCAGAATCTTCAACTTCCACCTTGACAGTCCCTAGAGACAAGCTGAAAGGACCTCAGTGTCTCATCCGAAGGGTATTTGCAGTGCTGGCTTCATCATTCAAAGCAGGAAAGGCCTTTGTCATGGTCAAGTGGTTTTAATGTGTTTTGAATGCTACATAAATTCAAACTTGATGGCTCATTTATTTGTTGGATTGAAGTTTTATACAATAAGCTAAGCCTTGGTATTTGCTAATAACTTGTGCACTGCCCTTTGTTTGTTTAGAAGAGCCAAAAGGCAAAAAAGTTGACTGAGTTCTTCATGGCCAATATGGTATTCCGATCCTGGCATTTCCCGGGATGGTCTCTAGATGGAAGTGGGGGGATAAGATGGTTGTTTGTGGTGTGGGCAGAGGAGACAGTGGGAAAAGTGGAAGAAGGAGGAACACTGCAGGCAGGCAGGTGTTTTATTCCAAACTTCTTATGACCTGGTCCCACCCTCGTTGATTCAACTGCTCAGTTCAGTGATCTGGGAATTCAGATCTTTGAGTGGCATGCCAGGCTTGGCTAGTGACTTGTGGTATGACCTTGGAAGATTCATTGCCCTGGACTTGTCTCGCTGTCTCCCTTTTGGTAACCAGAAAAAAAAAGGAAGAAAGAAAAGACAACTTATGACAAATTCTGTTCTCCCTTCAAGGTGAATTCACTGTTCCCTAAACTACTTTCCTCGCTGGAACACTGTTCTTTGCCCATATCCCACCAACAAACATTTCTCTTTCTCAAACTCCCATAGTTATTGTTTCACTTATTTTTTGGTAAAATGACAGGCTTTGGTGGCAGAGAGGGCTGAGTGTCAGTCTCAGCACTGCTTCTCATGTTAACTCCTGTAATTTCGGTGGTGTTTTTGAGCTTCCTTTTCTTCGTCTGTAAAATGTGAATACCAGTGTGTATCTCATTAGGTTGTTGTGAAAAAGAAATAATAGGATACATGTCAGGTTCTCAGCATGGCACCTGGCATTTCAGTAAGGGATCCATAAAAAATCCATTGCTGTCCAGTTGATTCTGACTCATAGAGTCCCTATAAGACAAAGCTGAATTACTGCACTGAATTTCCAAGGAGTGCCTGGTGAATTACAACTGCTGACCTCTTGATTAACAGACATAGCTCTTAACCACTATGCCTCCAAGGTTTCTAAGCATTTAGTAAGTGCTCCATAAAAAGGAGCATTTTAAAAAATATATATTTTATTGTGCTTTAAGGGAAAGTTTACAGTCCAAGTGAATTTGTCAAACAAACCTTGCATATACACTGCTAAGTAATTCTAGCTGCTCTTCACACTCCATGACAGCACACCCCTCCTTTCCACCCTGTATTTCCTGTACCTGTTCAAACCAGCTCCTATCCTGCTCCACCGTCTCATCTTACCTCTGGACAGGAGCTTCTCAGTTAGACTTGTGTATTTACTTAAATCTAGAAGCACACTCTTCACCAGCATCACTCTGCGTCTCATGGTCCGGTCCAATCTTTGTCTGAAGACTTAATTTCAAGACTGGTTTCAGCTCTGGGCTAATAGGGAGTCTGGGGACCATGTCTTCAGGGGACCTTCTGTCCGTCAGATCACCAAGTCTCATCTTTTCAATAGAGTTCTCATTTTGCACACCCTTTTCCTCCTGCTACACCAGGGACTCTATGTTGTGTTCTGTGTCAAGGCAGTCGTTGGTGGTGGCCAGGTACCATCTAGTTCTTCTGGTCTCATGCCGATGTAGTTTCTGGATTATATGGCCCTTTGTGTCTCTTGAGCTCATATTTTCCTTAGGCTTTTGATGTCTTACATTCTTCTCTGCTCCAGGTAGATTGAGAACAATTGATACTACTTAGATGACCACTTGCTAGCTTTTTAGATGTCAGATGCCACTCCCCAAAGTGGGATGCAGAACATTTTCTTAAAATACTTTGTCATGCCAATTGACCTAGTTGTCCTCTGAAAACGTAGTCCCTACACCTCTGCTCTTGCTACTCTGTCCTTCAAAATTTTGGGTTATATTTAGGAAACCTCTTAGGTTTGGTTTAGTTTAGCTGCAGACCTAAAAGCAGCAATTTTTTAAATGAAAACTCCATGTCTTTGGGTCCAGAATCAAGTGTAAGCTCCTTGAAGAAATGAACAGCTGTTTCTGTTTCTTTGTAGCATTAAATGCATGGAAACAGACTTGTTCACCATAATAACTGATGTTCACAACCTTCTTTCCAGAAAGAAATAGTGTGTCCGTCACTCAGAGGACTGAGAAAAAGAAGCAATAACATTCCTGGATTCATTTGAAGGTTAAGAATGAATTATAAGTGACACAAATCTGGAATGGCAAAATCTGGAATTCTAGATTTTCATGACCTAGGAAATAGTTGGAATTCCTAGGTGGTGTAAATGGTTAAGCTCAACTACTGGCCTGAAGTTTGGCAGTGTGAACCTGTCCAGAAACACCTTGGAAAACAGGCTTGGCAGTCTCCTGCTGGAAGGTCACAGCCTTGAAAATCCTGTGGAGGAAAGTTCTGCTCTGACACACAGGAGGTCACTGTGAGTCATAGTTAACTCAACAGCAACTCATTTGGGAAATGCTTAATCCTGTTGAGATGAGATGACAGGCTGTGCCTTCAGCACCTCCCTATTTCAGATAGCTGCCTTTCCCTTCCAGCTGTCACTTAGAGACTCCAACCCCAAAACACCAAACCCACTGCCAGTGAGTTGATTCAGGCTCATAGCAACTCTGTAGGACACAATAGAACTGCTCCATAGAGTTTCCAAGGAGCAACTGGTGGATTTAAACTGCCAGCCAGCCAAGTGCCATCGAGGATTTAAACTACTGACCTTTTAAGTAACAGGAGTAACACTTAACCACTACAGCATGACTCGAGGGGTCTAATTTCCTGGCAAAGTTTCTCTTCCCAATAGGATGCACTAGGAAGTGCCTTACTGAGCTAGAGTCTTGATTCAAACTAATTGGACTCTCATTTATTCCAGGATGTTGGCACCTATGTAAGAGGTATGACAATTAAGTTCAGGAACTTATCCTAGAAAAAGTACCACACACTTCAAAGTTACATATCACTATGGTCGCTTTTGAAATACTCCCCATGGAAAGATGAACACTGATGTTGTTGCCTAGTCCACCCTTCAAAACAATTTTAGAACTTTTTTTCTGTAATGTCCATCAGAGCTGTCATCAGATGAAGTCTGACAAGCAAGTTCACAAAGTCATCCTAGAAAAAAGAGTCATGTACCTCACTGCAGAATATCACTGTGATCACCTCTGAAGTGCTCCCTTTGGGAAGCTATGCACCTATGCCAGTGCCTAGTCTGTCCTTCAAAGCACTTTTTTGAGGATGAGTTCATGCATTTAGTTGTAAGACCTCATCTGACAACTGCTCTGATGGCCATTCCAGAAAAACAGTTCCAAAATTGCTTTCAAGGGTGTAACAGGCTCTGGTATTGTCTCACAACTTCCCAAGGGGAGTGCTTCAAAGGTGACTGTAGCAATACACAACAATGAGGTGCGCAAAACTTTTTCTAGGATGAATTCACTAACCTAATTGTCAAGCCTGCACCTGTCTGTCTGGCTCCTAACTTAAGACTTGCTTGACCCAGAACTTCACTAATCTCTGCTGTAGCAGACACTGCAAGCCTTTTGTCTTTCTTTCATGTCGGAGGAATCCTAATTTTGTCCCAATATCATCTCCTCCAGTCACATGAGTCAATTCTGATTTGTCTATGTCAATTACAGTTCTCCCATCCCCTAAATTTGACCAACAAGAATGCAGCTCCTAAAAATGTTTTCTGAGCTATGAAGAAGGGAAAGAGCTTGCTCCTCTTTCTGTCTTAGTGCCTAGGGCTGCTGTGCCATCTTGACAAAAAGGGGCACTCACAAACACACCAGGATTGATAGTTCAAAGAGACAGAAAGAACTTGGGCACTTGATGAGTGTCATAGTTATTTACTGCTACAACAGAAATACCACAAGTGGATGGCTTTAACAAAGAGAAGTCCATTCTCTTGCAGTCCAGTAGGATAGAAGTCTAAACTCAGTTTGCCAACTCCAGGGGAAGGCTCCTGTCTCTGCTGGCTCTTGAAGAAGATGTTTGTCATCAATCTTCTCTAGTTGAGGAACTTCTCAGGACAGGGACCCTGAATCCCAAAACTGCTCTGTTCTCCTGGTTCTTGTTTCCTGGTGGTGTGAAGTGCCCTCCTCTGCCCCATTCATGTTTATCTTTTATGTATCAAAAGAGATTGACTTAAAACTGAACCTAGTTTTGAAGATTGATTATGCCTCGTTAACATCAAAGAGGTAGCATTTACAACACATAAGAGAATTGTATCACGTAACAAAACGGTGGACAGCCACACAATACTGGGAATCATGGCCTAGCCAAGTGGCATGTATTTGGGGAGGACACAGTTCAATCCATGACACGGGATCTGTTGAGCTACTGAATTAACGAGCTTGAAAACTGCCTTTCCTCTCAACTTCTTCTCATATAAGGTGGTAAGTATACTTATTGTTTAAATCATTTGGGACTGAGCTTTCTAATATTTGCGAGCAAATAAATGCATCTGACTAAGAGGCTGATGTCATATCTTCCTCAGACTTCCTCTTATGTACTTTGTCTTAATGAATGGCATCACCATCTACCCAGACGCTCAGAGGAGAAACCTGATTGTCTTCCCTGATGCCTTCCTTTCTCTCATCCCCCTTACGTAATCATTCATCAGGCTCTTCCCCATTACCTCCTTATTGGTTTTTCAGGAAACCCTGGTGACATAGTGGCTAAGTGCTAGAGCTGCTAACCAAAAAATCAGCAGTTTGAATCTTTCAGGTGCTCCTTGGAAACTCTATGGAGCAGTTCTACTCTGTCCTACAGGGTCACTATGAGTTGGAATTGACAGCAGTGGGTTTGTTTTTCTTTCTGGTTTATTGGTTTTTGATCTGATCTGTCTACTTTGTTCTACCTGTATCATTGCTGTCTTGGTGCCATCTGTCTTAGAATCTAGTTCTGCTACAACAAAATATACCACAAGAGGGTAGCTTTAAAGAACAGGAATTTATTTACTTTTATTATGATTGAATGAAAATGTACATTCCCATATAAATTTGCATGTCCACCTATATGCAGCTCCCACTGCTCCCCCTGCGCAGTGACAGCACACTATTCCTCTCTGCTCCATACATGTCTCATCCTCCCAACAAACTCCTATCCCCTCCTCTCCACCCAGTCCACTTCCTACAGTAAGAGGTCAGCAGGATGACATCCTATAGATGCATAGAACCATAAAGCATGCGCATGATATGGTCACTCTAAGAACAGGTCATTATCTCACAGCTGTGAAGTCCAAACCAGGGCATCAGCTCCAGAGGAGGGTCTTTCTTTGCATGTAACTCCAGGTGTTCTTTGCTATTCTTTGGCATTCCTTAGCATCTGTCTCCCTCCTGTCTGCCTCTGTGTCTATTCTTCTCTTTCTATAACTCAGAAATGATTAGGACCGACCTTCCACTGATATGACCTCATTAAAATGATAAAGGAAAAATCCTGTATCCAGACAGGATCACAGCCACAGCTGCAGAGTTCAGGACTTCAATGCATGTTTTGGGGGTACACTATTCAATCTATAACAGCCTTGTCATTCTTAGGTGTTATTACAATACCCTAACTAGATGCCCCTTGTCAAGTCTTGATCAGCAGAAGCCATCTCTTCACCAGAACCCAAGTGACTGTTTTATAATCTGCTTTGCTCAGTTCACTGTCATTGTCTTCTGGACAAAGTTCAAACTCATTAACATGGGGTTCCATGTCACTCATGACCTGGCCCTGCATTATTTCTTATCGTTTGCCCTCTGGTTAAACTTGCAAACTGCTGAAGTTCTCTGTCTCTGTTACCTCAGGGCCTTTGCACATGCCGCTCCTGCAAAGTGAAATGCAATTCATTTTTCTCGATCAGCCTAATACCGATTTCTTCTTCAGGCCTCAGCTCAGTCCACTCCCTCATCCAGGAGGACTTTTCTGACTGACCTCCCTACTCCCAGGGTTCCACGTATCATACAGATATTTTCAGCTCTAGAACAACATGAGCACTAAGGTGAACATGGCCCAGGAAGCTGCACTTTGTAAAGACAAAAACAACGGACAAGGTGTGAGGACACTTAGGTTCCTGCTGTCAGGCAGCAGTCATATGGAGCACTGTCAGCTGCCATGAGAGTAGAGAGGGAGAAGGTTCCAGAGGTTCCTGCACTGAGCCAGCCACTAAGGAAGCTATGGGAACTTAGAGGAAATCCTATCCCCTCTTGAGACTTTCCAGCTTCCACAACTATAGTGAGCTGCTTCCTTGAAATAAATCTCTCTGTATGTGAAGTTTGTCTCAAGGCCACACAGAACTTCCTGCTGGCACCGCTGGTGTTTTAAGTGCAAGCACCTCCTTTGATTCACTAGACTTCATGAAGTGCATGAGCATCCAGGAGATGAGGGAGGCCTTGCAGGAAAAGGAAGAACAGAAGACAATGAAGTCAAAAATTTGGGAGAAGATCCAGCCTGAGTTGGGAAGATCACATTGACTACAAAAAGACTGCACAATGCTGTCTTCATGTGGCCAACCAATCCCAAACCAACTGGTGATGGGAACCCGTACTACAAGGAAAAGGAGCCTGAGGCATGCTTGAAAGGGAAGACAGGAGATCTGCCTGATGGGCTGAAGATCTCCCTGGGGATGCCAGCAGGACCAGACCAAAGGCCTACAAGGTCCCTCCTCTTGTGGCTGATTGCCATGCAATGGCTGGGAACACCTCCATTTTAACACAGCCCTGAAAATCCTGAGGCTGAACTCATCCATCCTCGGGAGCCATTCCTTTTGGTACCATGCTGGTGGTTGGGGCAAGCCATCGGTAGATGAGACTGGGAAACAACTCTATGGGGATATGTTTGGAATTAATGCTGATGAATTTCAGATCAAGAATGAAGAAGAAGGCACTTATTGAACCCCTTTGCGGGCCTGGAGCCATGTGATGAAGGGTCTTCAGAAGAAGAGGACAAAGAGGAGAGTGATGAAGACAGGCCAGAGGAGACAGGCTTTATTTCCCTACGACAGTGGCCTCACCATTCTTCCAGGGTTCTCATCAGTGTCACCTGGAATGGAGATTCCTGAACTCATTAAGCTGGGTAAGAAGACTGAGGAGGCCTTATGGAAGTAAGATACCTCAGCTGTTTGCTGTGTTGCCATAAAAGAGAGTGGCTACTGTTGGGGGAGCTGTGATAAGACTGACACTCATCTATGATGTCTACCAATCTGAGCTGGCAGGGTCAAGCCCTGAGCTGCAAGGTGTGGAAGTGGACCTGTCACCTGAAAAGTTGGAGCTAGATCCTATGACTGTGACCCAGAAATACAGGGAGCACGTGCAGGAGCAGCAGGCACGAGTGGAAGACTACACGAACGTGGTGGCTGGCACACTGCCAAATAGAAGGAAATGCTTAGCTCCATGTCGTGTACCTATATTATATACATATATGTTGATATGATGGCAATGGGGTGTGTCCTAAGCTTGGTTCTAGCATATATAGCGATGGTTAAAACTGTGTGTCAATTTAGCTGGCCCATGATTCTGAGAGTTTGGCAGTTGTATGGTGTGATCACTTTCCTATTGAGATTTGATACATGATCACACCCATGATGGGATCTGCTAGCCGCTGAATTTAAAGAGAATCTCCTTGGGTATGTGGACTGCATCTGAGTATCAGTGGAGGTTCTGGCAAGGCCTTAGGGTGTTTGCTCCTTATGGATCCTGTTCTTCTGACCTCTGGTTCTTGAGGTTTGAGCTAGCAGCTTGCCTGTGGTCTTGTCTGTCAATCTCAGGATTCAGCCTTCACAGCTTGAGAGCATGAGCCCTGGTCTGTGATCTGCCAGTCTTAGGTTTGTCAGCCTCCCTGGCTGCGTGAATCATGAGAAACCTCTATCTTGATCTACCAACTTGGGACTTCCAGCCTCTACAACTGCATTGACCACTTCCTTGATGTAAATCTTTCTCTCTTTCTCTACATATACTTCACTGGTTTTGCTTCTTTTTATACCATATTGCCATCAAGTCAATTTCAACTCATACTGACCCTATAGGATAGAGTAGAACTGCCTCATAGGATTTCCAAGGGGCAGCTGGTAGATTCCAACTCCTGACCTTTTGGTTAGCAGCCAAGTTCTCATACCACTAGATACATATACATACACACACACACCCCACCCCCCAAGAGATCCGACAATTATCCACTGCTGAATATCACTGCAGTCACCTTTAAAGTACTCCCCTTGGGAAGCTACGTAATGATGCCAGAACCTAGTCCACTATTCAAAGCAACTTTGGAACTATTTCTGAAACGGGTATTGTGCACAGTAGCAAGTTCATGAACTTAATTGTGTAATTGTCTGTGAGGGAATTTTTAGCCAGTAAACGAATAACTATATTGGAACACCCTCTCTACTCACCTGATCTGGCCCCTAATGACTTTTTTCTTTACCCAAAGATAAAGGAAATATTGAAATGAAGACAGTTGGATGCCTTTCAGGGCATCAAGAGTAATATGATAACAACTCTGAAAGCCATTCCAGAAAAAGAATTCCAAAACTCCTTTGAAAGGTGGACTAGGCACTGGCATCAGTGCATAGTTTCCTAAGGGAAATACTCCAAAGGTGACCACAGTGATATTCAGCAACAAGATAGGCAATAATTTTTCTACAGTGGAGTTTGTGAACTTAATTGGTAGTCCTTGTGTGTGTGGTGTGTTTTTGGTGTGTGTGTGTGTAGTTTGGGGCATACATGTGTCTGTGTATATATAAATATATATAAAACACCAAATCTGTTACCATCAAATTAATTTTGACTTGTAGCAACAAGAGTCAGCTACAGTATCCAGAAGGAGCAGAAACCCTAAAGCCTTGCCAGAAGGTCTCTCTCCTTCTCTATGTATATAAATACATAGGAGCTGTCAAGTCAGTTCAGATCCACAGCAACCCTATATACTACAGAACACAGCACTGCCTGGTCCTGCACCATCCTTACAATTATTGTCCCTCTTGAGCCCCTTTTTGCAGCCCCTGTGTTAATGCATCTCATTGAGGATCCTCCTGCTTCTTTTACTGACTCTCTACTTTATCAAGCATGATGTCCTTCTTCAGGGACTGATGCCTCTAGTAGCAGAACTAGAAACCAGTAAAATATTCAATAGAAAAGGGCAAGAAAGGATACACATCTTGAGGAAAGAAAGAACATTGTCTTTCACCCATTAAGCATAATATTGTTTTAGTTTTTTTCATAAAGCCCTAATCAGACTGAAAAAGTTTTCTCCTGGTCATAATTTGCTGAGAGTTTTTTTTCCCCCGTGAGTGAAACTTGGATCTTGATAAATGGTTTTTATACATCCATTGAAATAATCATGTGGCTTTTGTCATTTATTTCATTTTTAAAATATGTTGCATTTAATGTTCATATGTTAAACAAATCTTGCCTTACTGTGATAAATCTTACTTGGTCATGGTATGTAGCTCTTTTAACATATTTCTAAATTCATCTTGCTAGTATTTTGTTGAAGATTTTTACATTTATACTCATGTAGTTTTCTTGTAATATATTTATGTGGCTTTGATAACAGAGGAATACTGGCCTCATGGTATTATTTTGGAGGTGATTCCTGCCCCCTACAATTTCTGGAAGTATTTCTAAGGGATTCCTATTATTTCCAATGAAGCTATCTCGGTCTGGAGTTTTCTTTGTGGGAAGGTTTTCAATTGCTAATTTTATTTCTACATTTGTAATTTCTATATTTCTCTTAGTATTTTCTATTTATTCTTGAGTCCATTTTGATAGTTTGTGTCTTCCTAGGAATTTTTTCATTTCATTTGAATTGTCTATTTCCATAATGTTTTCTTGCTATTCCCTTGTAATCTTTCAATTTCTGTAAGATTGGTAGTAGCACATCCTTTTTCATTCCTGATTTTGGTAATTTGTGTTTTTCTGTCTTTGATTTTATTGGTTAGTCTAGACAGTGGTTTGTTCATTTTGCTGACTTTTTCAAAGATCTGATTTTACATTTCATTAATTTTCTGTGTTATTTTCCTGTTGTCTATTTTAGTCTTCCTCTTCTTGTTTTATATTTAGTTTACTCTTCTTTTACTAGTTTCTGAAAGTGGAAGCTTTACCTATTTATTTGATATCTTCTGTCCTAATTTAGGCATTTAAATCTGTAAAACTGCCTATCAGTACTGCTTGAGCTGTGTCCCGTTAATTTTCAATCCATTATTCTTTTTTTCAGCTTCATTCATTTAAAAAAGTTTTATGATTTCTCTTGTGATTTTTTTGCCTTGACACACTGGTTTTCTTGATGCATGTTATTTAATTTTCAAATATTTCTGAATTTCTCAATTTTCTTACTGTTGCTAATTCTCATTTAATTCCCTGTGGTTGGAGAGCATAGTCTGCATGATTTCAATCTTTTTAAACTTGCTGAGACTTTTTTTATGCCCTAATGTATGTTTTCTTCTGAGGACTGTTGCATGTGCACTTGAGAAAGAATATCGTTACTGGGCAAAATGTTTTATACAAATCGGTTGAAATATAGTTCAGATTTTCTGTTTCCTTGTCCTTTTTTTCCTGACTATTTTATTCATTACTGAGTGTGAAGTCTCCAACTATTAGTGTCAAGCTGTCTATTTCTCACTTCAGTTCTGTCAGTTTTTGTTTCCTGTATTTTGGGGCTCTGTTGCTACGTGTATATGTATTTGTAATTGTTATATCTTCTTGACAGATTGACTTTTTTACCACCGTAAAATGTCACTTTATCTCTACCAACAATTTTTACCTTAGACTGTATTTTGTCTGACGTTAGTATACCCAGTCCTGCTCTGTTGTAGTTAACATCTGCCTCAAATACGAGAACTGCCAATGAAGTTTGTGGGCTCATCCTAGAAAAAGTGGTAACCGTACTTCCCTGCTGAAGATTGTTATGGTCACCTTTGAAGTACTCCCCTTGGGAAGCTATGTACCGATGTCAGCACCTAGTCCACCTTTCAAAGCAATTTTGGAACTCCTTCTGGAATGGCCATCAGAGCTGTTGTCATATTGTCCTTGATGTCCTGAATGTCACCAAAATATCTTCCTTTCAGTATTTATCTTTGGTTATAGAAAAGAGTCACTGGAGGCTAGATCAGGTGAGTAAGGAGGGTGTTCTAATGCAGTTGCTTGTCTACTGGCTAAAAATTCCCTCACAGACAACTACACAATTAAACTCACAAATTTGTCACTGTGCTGCTGTATGCTACGGCCATTCCAGAAAGAGTTCCAAAATTGCTCTGAAGGTGGGACTAGGTGCTGGCGTCAGTGCACAGCTTTCCAACGGGAGTACTTCAAAGGGGACCATAGTGATATTCAGCAACGAGTTACGCAGCAGTTAGAACAATTAAGTTTGTGGACTTAATTGTCAGACTTTATACTCCATCCGTCCTTTTATTCTGAGGTTATTTCTGTCTTTGAATCTGAAGTGTTTCCTTATAGACATTATATGGTTGTATCTTATTTTTTAAAACTTTTTTAACCCAGTTTAGCAACTTCTGCTTTTTGATTGGTGTGTTTAATCCATTTACATTTAATGAAAGTGCTGATATAGTTGAATTTGTTTCAGCCATTTTGCTATTTATTTTCTATCTCTCATGTCTTCTTTTGTTTGTCATTTACTCTCATCTTTGGTGTGAAACAGATATTTTCTAGTTTATTATTTTATTTTGTTTTACTTTGTTTATTTACTGTATTTTTAAAATTATTTTCATAGTGGTTGTGCTAGAGATTATAATATATATGTTAATTTATTCAAAGCTCCTTTCAATTAATATTAACTAATATTAATAGTAAAACAGAAAATACTTGTTTCTATATTTTTCTACTTCTTTTCCATCCTCTGGAAACCCTGGTGGTGCAGTGGTTAGGTGCTACATCTGCTAACCAAAAGATCCATAGTTCCAATCAACCAGCTGCTCCTTGGAAACTCTATGGAGCAGTTCTTCTCTGTACACAGAGTCACTGTGAGTAGGAATTGACTCAACAACTGTGGGTTTGTTTTGGTTTTTGGTTTACACCTTGTGGAGTAGTGGGTTAAGTGCTATGTCTGCTAACCAAAAGGTTAGCAGTTCAAATCTACCCAGTGCTCCTCAGAAATTCTATGAGGCAGTTCTACTCTGATCTGTAGGGTTGCCATGAGTTGGACCCAACTCAGCGGCAGTGAGTTGTTATAGTACACCTTTATGTGCTCTAACCCCTAAAATATGCTATAGTAATTGTTTTATGCAATTATGTTTTAAACCAGTGAGAGAAGAGAAACATTACTTATATGGTCTTTTGTGTTTATGTATGTAAATTAGCTTTTCTATACTTTTTTTTTACGTGTGGATTAGAGTTATTACATTTCATTTCTCCTTCATTGTTCTTGAAAAGAAGATCTGCTAGCAGATTTGTTTTTCTGGGAATCTTCTGGAATAGCTTCACTTGATATAGACTTCCTGATTGACTTCTGCCTTTCTCCGCCAGCATTTTGATTATGCTGGCTCTCCCACAGCCTTCTGGCCTCCGTTGTTTCTGATAAGGACTTAGCTGTTAATTGTATTGGGGTCTCCCTATACAAGATCAGTACTTATTCTTTTACTACTTTTAAGATATTATCTTCATCTTTGTTTTTCAGCAGTTTCTATATAATGCATCTAGTTGTAGACATCTTTGTATTTCTCCTGTGGGAGTTCATAGATCTCCCTGAATGTGTAGCTTAATGCTTCTCATCAAAGGTCATAGTTTTCAGTATGGATTACATTTAAACATAAAGAAAACAAAAATCCTCACAACTGAGCCAAAAAGCAACATCATGAATAAATGAAGAAAAAATGGAAGTTATCAACATTTTGTTTTACTTGAATCCAAAATCAACGCCCATGGAAGCCCCAGTGGAAAAAAATCAAATGACCATTGCCTTGGGCAAGTCTGCTGGTAGAGAACTCTTAAAGTGTCAAAAAGCAAAGATGTCTCTTTAAGGACTGAAATTGAAAACACCAAGTGTGGTATTTTCAGTCACCTCATATGCATGTGAAAGTTGGATAACGAATAACTAAGAATGAAGAATTGATGCCTTCGGATTACGATGTTGGAAAAGAATACTGAATATGCCAAGGGCTGCCAGAAAACAGACAAATCTGTCTTGGAAGAAGTCCAGTCAGAATCCTCTTCAGAAGGAAGGATGGCAAGATTCCATCACACATACTTCAGACATGTTAACAGGAATGACCACTTCCTAAAGAAGGATATCATGCTTGTAAGGTAGAGAGGGTCCTCTGGTAGCCTAGTAGTTAAGTACTACATCTTCTAACCAAAGGGTCAGCAGTTCAAATCTGCCAGATACTCCTTGGAAACTCCATTGGGCAGTTCTACTCTCTCTACAGGGTTACTACGAGTGGGAGTTGACTTGACAGCAGTGGGTTTGGTTTGTTTTATTGGAAAATAGTGAGTCAGTCAAAAAGAGGAAGACCCTCAATAAAATGGGTTGACATAGGGGCTGCAAAAATGGGCTCAGGCACAACTATGATTGTGAGGATGGTACAGAATCTGGCAGTGTTTTATTCTGTTATAAATTTACATAGCTTCTCTGTGAGTGAATACTGTCTTGACAGCACTTAACACACATGCACACCTTTCTGCAAATATTTTTTCAGCCTTTTTTTTTCTCTTTTCCTTTTCTGGGATTCCCATTGTCTGCATATTGACACACTTAATGATATCTCCCTGTTCTTTGGGGCTATGGTCAGTTTTATTCTTTTCTTTTTTTTACTCTTTTCTTCAGATTGGGTAATTTTTATTCTTTTGTCTACAAGTTCACTGATTCTTTTACCATTTCAAATCTGTCTCTGAGCTCTTTCAGCATAGCTTTCATTTCAGTTACTTTTTCAACTCCATGTCTTCCATTGAGCTGTGGTTTTTTTCCTTTTTCTTTTTTACAGTTTTATCAGTTTACTGGTAGCTTGTATCTGGTGAATCATTGTTATCACACTTCCTTTTAATCCGTTAGATGTGATTCCCTGTAGTTTCTTAGACACATTTTTATTAGCCACTCTGACATTTTTTTCTGTTAAGTCCAACAACTTGGAGAACACCTCAGAGACAGTTTCCCTGACTGTTTTTCCCCTTAGTACAGGATGTACTTACCTGTTTCTTCACATGTATCATATTTTTTATTGTAATTGAAAACTAGACATTTTAGATAATATAACAACTACTCTGGATTCTCAGATGTCCTCTGGTGGTTGTTATACCTGTTGCTTAATGAACTTATTCTGTAAAGTCTCTCTTCAATTCAGTGAGAAACTGCTGCTATCCCTCTAAGTATTCTTTGGCATGCTTGATTTTGTTTCTAAATCTGGTTTTCTACTGGTCATCCTTGGTTTAGCATGTATTTTATCATCTAACACTGCTGTAACAGAAATATCACAAATGAATGGCTTTAGAAAGAGAAATTTTATTCTGTCACAGTCCAGTATTCTACAAGTCAGCTTCAGGGGAAGTCTTTTTAGCTCTTGAGGAAGGTCTTTGTTGTCAATCTTTCTTTCCCCGGAGTTGAGAGCTTCTGGGGCACAGGGACCCTGAGTCCTCTCCAAAGGCCACAATCTGCTCCCAGCACTGCATCTGGATGGTGTGAGGTCCTCAACTCTCTGATGACTTACCTTTCCTTTGTACTCCAAAAGATTGCCTGAAGGCACAATATAGTCTTACATGTTAAGTCCTGCCCCACCAACCCAACTGCCACCCATCCTCCCTCACTAACATCATGGAGGCAGGGTTTATAGCATATTGGAACATCACACAACACCAGGAATCGTCGCCTAGCCAAAGGGCTACATACATTTTTGGGGAGACACAATTCAACCTTTGACAGCATAGCTTAATAAGTGGTCAGAGGTTGTGCTCTGACACCTTGAGCTTGTCAGGCTTTTGTCCTTTGCTGATGGACTGCAGTGTGGACTGGGGAACACAATTAAAGTTCTAGCAATTCAGAAGTCTTGTCTGTCTACTTTTACTTTCTGCAGAGCCTATTTGTGTTTCGTTTGCATATGTACAAGGTCTCACAGCCAACTAGGGATGCGTGGACAGCTACAGTACTCTCTAGTGTACACTGAGCATACTCTCAGCCTTGTACATACTTGTACCATTTCAGAGCTCCAAGAATATGTTGGAGCTTACCAAGGTCCACTATAACTGTCTAATTTCCTGGTGCTACTCACCAAATTTCTGGATAGGCATCCAAGCCATTACCTTTCCCAACCAAGATCATAATTTCAAATTAGCTGTAATACTGACCATCTCCATTTGTTTCATTGTGAAAGCATAACTGTTTCCAATCACGTCCAGAATGTGGGACTTTTTCCAGTTTCACTCCAACTCTCCAGGTATTGGTGAAGAATGTTGCATCTACCAAGGACTGTTTTGGAAGAAGTATAATCAGAATACTCATTATGAGCAAAGACAACAAAACTTTGTCTTAAATGTTTTGGATATGTTACCAGGAGGAACTGCCCCTTGAAGAAAAACATCAAACCTGGTAAGGTGGAGGGTCAGCAAAAAAAGAGGAAGACCCTCAATGAGATGGATTGACACAGTGGCTGACCACTGGGCTCAAGCATTATGATGATGGTGAGGATGACATGGTCTTGGATCGAGTTTTGTTCTGTTGTACATAGGGACTCTGTAAGGTGGAATCTACTTGATGGCACCTAAAAATCGCAACTGCTCCAGATCAAACAGCCCCTCTGGCAGCCAAACTATTGGTTTTCAGGTCTTGCTCTACGCAGTAGACCTACTGTGTTGATGGAACTGAGAAGAGAATGGCAATATCCTTCACCCAAAATGTCAGAGTCCCACAGGGAACCCAAGTTTTAGTAGGTTTTCCTGACTATTTTTTTTTTAATTTTTCATATCCCTTTTGTGAATCTCCAATGTCCAAAAGTAGGTTTTGTTTGTTTGTTTTAGTTTTTCAGTACTTTTGTTCAGTTTTATAGTTGTTTCCTAGGGAAGGAATTTGCTGAGTTTCTCCCTTTGCCTTTCCATTAGTCACAGTCTTTCAATATAATGTATGTCATTATCTCTCTATTGTGTTGTTGCCTTGCTGTGGCAGCCAACCAGGGGCCCCATCCTCCTCTAAGCAGGAGCTATATCTAAGACACAATTTGGGCCATCAAATTCTTGTCTCAAATTCTAAATCTTGATGGGAGGTTTACAAAAATAGAAAAAAAAATGATGTACTTCATTTATTTTAGCAGCATCCTGACAAGGTTCCCAATTACCTCCTGCTACCTCTATTCCTACGACCCCCATCAATTGTGAAGGTGGTTTCTGGCTTTTCATCAAATCTGGAAGGACCCCTATGTCTGTCCAATCAATTCCTTTTCTGCTGAAGTTAGCCCGAGCCTCTTTCTGTTGCTTGCAGACAAAGAAACTGACTGATACAGCTTTTCAAAGGATGTACGAAAGTGGACCTTCTAAAGACTCCAGATAAGAGACCAATTATGAGCTCGACAGTTTTTCGATTGCGACAACATACGTGCCCGTGGGAGGCTCCCGTGCCGGCGGTGTGTCGTGTGCCTGGTGGGGTCCCACTGGCGGGGCCAAGTCTGCGCTGTCACCAGCCACAGAGAAGATCCACTTTTTATCCATTTCATCTGGAGAACAACTGGGCTGGGAATAGCAGTAATAATAACATATCGCTGTCACCAGATCTCCTCACAGACAGCACTTCTTTTTTGTTGCTATTGTTAAAACTCACATTTTCAAGTCTGCTGGTGAATAAGCACCTTGCAGTAAGTAGTCTGTCCTGAGCTCCGGTGGGGCGTTTGGGGACTGCTCCTGGGAAACTGGGATGCCGATAGTCTCTTAGGGAAGGGCAGGGGACTGAGGGAAAAACTGTTGAAGGCCATGGTAGAAAAAATCCTATTAAAAGCCCTTCACAGGAGTGTTAGGCAGCAATAGCTCACTTGTCAACAGCATGTATGACAATTTAGGATTTTGTTAGCAGTAGCAGGATGTGGCTGCAGAAAGTGGTTGCAGAAGGCAGTCTGCTGTACTGAACATTGACCCTAGTGGTGCAATGGTAAAGTGCTTCACTGCTAATCAAAAACTTGTTAGTTTGAACTTACCCAGTGGCTCTGTGGGAAAAAGATGTGACAATCTGTGTCCATAAAGGTAACAGCCTAAGAAAACCTATAGAGCAGTTCTACTCTGTCGCATGGGGTCATCATGAGTCAAAATTGACTCCACAGCACCCAACAAAAATCATCTTATCTGAGACAAGGGAGATGGTAGTCTTTCTTTGTTTTATGCTCCTCAGACCACTCCAAGTTGTTTTCATTTTAGGCATTGCATATGTTGTGTGCTGTAGACCAACACAAAGACTTTAGAGGAAAATCAAAGTGACTATGTGACTGAAACCACTCATGTAATGAACAACTGAGGCACTTTGCTTGTAGAGGAGAAAATGCCAGCTGCCATGGGGTCAATTCCAAACTGTGTTTCATAAGGTTCTCAATGGCTGTGACTTTTCCGAAGCAGATTGCCTGGCTTTTCTTCAGAGATGCTCATCAGTTAGATTTGAATTGTTAACCTTCCAGTTAGTAGCTGAGTGCTTAACCATTTGTGCCACCCAGAACTCCCCAGAGGAGAATATAAAGGAGTGGAAATTGTGCAGAAGGAAAGGTGTGATAATTATTTTCAGACTCTGCAGGACTGATGTGGAAGAAAGATAAAAGTTGTTCTCTTTGTCCTCAGTGGGAGATCATGAGCCACTAGGCAGAAGCTACAAATAAGCACTTTCAATGCTTAAGACACATGAAATACTTAGATATATTTTCCTAACGGTCATTGGGAATGGGTTTTCTCCTGATTACTCCAGCCAAATTATGTATAGTTGTGAAGATCAATGTTGTTAGTTTATAAATACTAATACCAATAGGTGACACGTAGGTGTGGAAAACCCTGGTGGTGTACTGGTTAAGTGTTACATCTGCTAATCTAAAGGTCAGTAGTTCATATCTACCACTTGTGGGGGCTGTTCTACTCTGTCCTGTAGGGTTGCTATGAGTCAGAATTGACTCAGTGGCACTGAGTTTTGTTTGTTTTATATATATATATATATATATATATGCGATATACCTATATGTAAACTATATGTGTAGTTTTATGCTTTTAAAAATTAAGCTTAGCAATTCTATGACTTACGGTGGTAAGTACATGCTTTCTGTTTTGAAATTTATAAAGAGTACAAACTGTGTTTATAAAAGAGTTGTGTATTTTGAGCATTTTTGTAGCATTTGCAGAATCATGTGTAAGAGCTGTGAGAAAGGGGAGAAGACATATTAATAAAGCCTTAGAGGAAAGACCAAATATTTGACAAGTGAGAGACAAACAGTGAACCTGGAGGAAAGAGTGGGAATTAGAAGTAGAGCAAACAGCACTGTAACTGTCAGTTAGACAGACCCAAGCCAACCCCCCCTCCAATATCCACTGCTGTCAAGTCAATTCTGATTCCTAGCAGCCCTCAAGGGCAGAGTAGAACTGGCCCATAGAATTTCCAACAAACACTTGGTGGGTTTGAACTGCCAACCTTGTGACTAGAAGCCATAGCCCTCAGCCACTGCACCACCAGGGTCTCTAGTTCATTGGAATAAGCCATTGGCTGGAATCAAGGTGGAGGGGTACAGCAGAGAAAATGTGTGCTATGAGTGGGAATCCACTCAGTGGAGCCAGAATCAACTCAAGGACACACAACACCAACAATAGAACTGAGTCACTGTTGATCTTGGACAGTAGGGCCATATTGTGTACACAGCTGCTTAAGTGATCATCCACAAGTCACAACTGAAGGCTACAGCTAGCTTATTGAACATCTTTGGGCAAACTAGAGAAAGGCATGCACTTGGGCAGAGGCAGCCTGTAGGTGAAGCACTTGGAGAGTAAGTATTGGACAGATGCCAGCTTTTTCACACCCCTTCTGCCAAGCATCTTTGGGCAGGGAATATGTACAGTTCTGGATAGTCTTGACATGACCTACTTATACCTTCTTAAACAAGGGGACACTGCATGGTTTAAAGTCAGGAAAGGTGTGCATATGGTATGCACAAGGTATGGTATGCACAAAGGTGTGCACAAGGTATGGTGACAGGGTTGCATCCTTTCACCATATTTTGTTAATCTGTATGCTAAGCAAATAATCTGAGAAGCTGGATTATATGAAGAAAAACGAGGCATCGGGATTGGAGGAAGACTCATTAACAACCTGCATTATTGAGACGACACTACCTTGCTTGCTGGAAATGAAGATTTGGGAAACTTACTGATGAAGATATAGGACGACAGCTTTCAGTATGGATTGCACCTCAACAGCAGGAAAACAAAAATCCTCACAACTGAACCAGTCAACGACAGTGTCATAAGTGGAGAAAAGATTGAGGTTGTCAAGGCTTTCATTTAACTTGGGTCCACAATCAACAACTGTGGAAAAAGCAATCAAGAAATCAAAAGACACTCTGCATTGGGAAAATCTGCTGCATAGGCTTCTTTAAAGTATTCAAAAGTAAAGATGTCACCTCAGAGACTAAAATGTACCCGACCCAAGCCATGATATTTTCAGTTGCATCATATGTATGTGAAAGCTGGACAACAAACAAAGAAGACAGAAGAAGAATTGATGCCTCTGAGTTGTGGTGTTGGAGAAGAATACTGAATGTAACATGGACCACCAAAAGGACCAATAGATCTGTTCTGGAAGAAGTATAACCAGAGTGCTCCTTGGAAGCAAAGATGGCAAGACTGCACCTTATGTACTTTAGACATGTTGTCAGGAAAGATCAGTTCCTGGAGAAGGACATCATGCTTGGTAGAGTGGAGAGTCAGCAATAAAGAGGAAGGCTCTTGATGAGATGGACTGACACAGTGGCTGCAACAACGGGCTTAAGCATGAAAATGGTTGTGGACATGGCACAAGACCAGGCAGTGTTTCATTCTATTGTTCATAGGGCCACTGTGCGTTGGAACCGACTCAACAGCACCTAACAACAACAAACTAACATTTAGAATTCTACTTCTAGACTCTTTAAGGGGTTGGATCAGAAGAATGAGCTTATTTGTTCTACTTGGAACAGAAAGAAATATATCATACCACACACAACTGGTGGGAAAAGTCTTTTAGAGCTATCTGCATTTGGAGAGTGGGATCTTAGGAGAAAGTGAAGTTCTCATAATTAGAGGGGTTTAAGTCAAAGCCCGATTGTAAGAAACAAGATAGCAACCCAGTTACTACAACCAAGATCTCATGCTAAGGTGAAATTATGAGCAAAGACAGTAAGGTGAGCTGGTAGTTTTCAAACTTTAGCATCAGAATCAGGTTACAAACACAGATTGTTGGGTTACACACTCATAGTTTCTGATTCAGTAGGAGTTCTAACAGATTCCCAGGCCAAGATGATGATGCTGGTCCAGGGACCACACTTTGAGAACTACTGGCCTAGACAGGATGTTTGCAAATTTTATAGTGAGTACAAATCACTTGAGGATCTTACAAAAATGGAGATTCTGATTCAGTAGGTACAGGGTGGGATTTACATCCAAGATACAACAATTGCTATCTGTCCACTTGGAGCACCAGAAGTAAAGGACTCAGCAACTGGAGAAGGAAAGGGACTGCAGATTTAATTGCCTCCATAAAGTATTGTTTCCACTACCATGACATAAGAAATAGATGGTGCCAGGTTACCCTTAATGAACATTTTGATCAAGGACCTAGCAGATGGATCTTGACCAAAAGGAGGAGAATGTGGAACAGAACTTAAAACTTGTGTGGAAACCAGACTTACGGATATGTTGAGACTGAGGGAACCACCCAAATTAAAGCCTGTAAGTAATATTTAAACCTTGAATTGAAACTATCCCATGAACCCATTGTTAAACAACTTAGCCCAGTTAATGAAACATGTTTGCCTTGTTAAGCATGGTACTCTTATAGAGAATTATCTATATGAGCTTAATCTGATGAGACTTAATCTACAGCAAAAATGAGAACTTTAAGGAACAGAGAGTTGAAATTAATGGCAATGAAACAATATGGATACAGCTGGTGAGAATGGTTGCACAATGTGAAAGATCCAAACACTGGTATTGAACTCTTCATGTGGAAATTGCGAATGATTATGTGTTTGGTTGTGTATTGTCTTAGGCATCTAGGGCTGCTATAAACAGAAACCACAAGTGGATGGCTTTAGCAAAGAGAAGTTTATTCTGTCACAGAAAAGCAGCTTAGAAGTCCCAAACTCACTGAACCAGCTCCAGAAGTCTTTCTCTGTCAGCTCTAGAGGAAGGTCCTTGTTGTCAGTCTTCCCCTGGACTGGGAGCTTCTGAGGTGCAGGGACTCCAGTCCTTTACAAAAGAAGTGCTCTATCCCAGCACTACTTTCTTGGTGCCCTGAGGTCCCCAACCCTCTGCTTGCTTTGTTTTCCTTTATAGTCTAAGAGATAGTCTCAAGGCACAATATAGCCTTACTTGTTGAATCTTGCCCCACCAACACAACTGCCACCCATTCTGCTCTATTGACATCATAAAGGCAGGATTTACAGCTTGTAGGAACATCAAACAATACCAAGAATCAAGGTACAAATTGCTATACATATTTTTGCAGGGACACAATTTAATCCATGACATGTACATTTGCCACCCAAAATGGATATATATATTTAATATATGAGTATCTAGTGGGTCACCATGAGTTGGAGTTGCCTCCACAGCAACCAATATTGGCAGTGGAAATGGGGGACAGGGACTATTGAAGGGCTGGGGGCCCCTCAGTAGACAAAATAATGCCCCTAATTTCATGGAATTCACATTCCAGGGTAGCAAAGTCATGTTTACAGTTCACTCTCAGTCTCTCAATGGAGGTTTCTTTTTCTTTTTTGCTTCAGTTTTTCATATCACATTGCATCCTGAGGAAGCAGTAGAAATGTAAAGGACAAGGGGAAAGTAGAATGAACTAGAAGGCCATTTTTCTTCACACTTATCTAAGAAATATTTTTCCCCCAGTAAACCAGAATATGTATATATGTGTGTGTGTGTGTGTGTGTGTGTACTGTTGGGGAGACAGTGGTCTGACACAGAGGCAGAGACACACCAGTCAGAGTGTCCAGTGAAGTTTATTTGAACAGAAAGAGAGTGGGGTCCGAGCTGAGGGTGGCTCAGCCCACCTCTCCCCAGTAGGGCTAGTATTTTATAGCACTGAAGTTCCAATGAGATAGTGTGGGGCCAGGGGGGGTTACGATTTGATAAGGAAAGAAAGAGAAGGGGGGTAGCAAGAAATTCTGGTTAGGAGATTTACAGAGTGATGAAAAAGAAATGTTGATTAGAAAAGGGAAAGGATAAGGTTTATTGTAAAGGTTTTGATAAAGGAAGAGCTTTGATTAGGGGGTCGGGGTGGCAGGCATAAAGCTATTAATGGATGGTGGGGCATTCTAGGTTGTTTTCAGCTAATGGGAAATTCTGATCATTGGATAAGATGACATTCCTGAATTTCAGGGACAGAGTTTCTTCAATGACCTCCCTGAATTTCAGGGACAGAATCCTCTCATATATGGTTTTATAAAAATGTTTTAGAGTCATAAATAAATTTTTTTTTAGATAATTTATACTTATATGCTTACTCCCTTTTATTTCTTCCAAATAATTTCTAACAGAATACATAAAGGAACATCTTAATATTATGGTTATATGGGATGCACCCATTGCCACTGAGTTGATTCCACCTGGTGGCACAGTGGTTAAGCACTTGGCCAATAATGAAAACATTCATGGTTCAAACCCGCCAGCTGCTCCATGGGAGAAAGATGTGACAATCTGCTTCCATAGAGACTGAGATCCTGGAAACTCTGTAAAGCGGTTCCATTGTGTCTTATAGGGTTACTAAAAGTTGGATATGGGGATATAGGTGTTGTTATAATGTGGGCATTGATTTTCGTACTGGAGTGATTAAAAATACAGATCAATACAGTGTTTGAAGAAAGCAAACAGTATTTGAAGGGAGCCAATGGGAATTTTACACTACCTTCTAGCTTTTACAAAGGGAGTTCAGGCGATTTGGAAAGAGAGGCCCAAGAGACTGGCAGTCCGGATGAGACAGCAAAGTATACAGCCAACAGCTTGGGTTCAAATCCTCTTTCTATCACTTCATCTCACGTACTTTGGACATTGTGCCAGACGGGACCAGGCCCTGGAGAAGGATATCAAGCTTGGTAAAGTAGAGAGTCAACAAAAAAGAGGAAGACCCTCCACAAAATGGGTTAACACAGTGACTCTAACTATGGGCTCAAAGGTAGTAGTGATTGTGAGAGTAACACAGGGCTGGGCAGTGGTTCCTTGTGTTGTATGTAGGATTGCTACGAGTCAGAAACAACTCAACAGCACCTAACAACAACATCATGTACAAATTATGTGACCATGGCAATATACTTAATTTCTCCCTTCCCTCTTGTCCTCATCTTACTTTTACTTTATATCCCAAGAGATTGCCTCAAGATACAATATAGTCTTGCATATTGAGCGCTTTCCCACCAACATACTGCCACAACTACCTTTTGAAGTAGTTGAGAAAGTAAGATAACACATATTCAGTTGATCATAAACTCAAGATTAATGTAACAGTTGATATCACATGAGAGGCCAACCAAAATGCGGATGTAGCTGAGGGCTGTTTTTGAGATAAACTGAGTTGATTTTTAACTCTTATTGACCCAATTTGACAGAGTAGAACTGAAACGTAGGGTCACCCAGGTTGTAATCTTCACAGAAGCTGACTATCAGGTCATTCTTCCACAGAGCCACTGGGTGGATTTGAACTGCTGACCCTTTGGTTAACAGCGAAGTACTTAACCACTACACTACCAGAACTTTTTGCAAGTAATGTAGAGGGTAGATATAGCCCAGGTAGCTAACATTCTCCTTGGCCACCTTTCTAGAAGAAGGCTGGGATTACAAGAGAAAAATATCAGGGAGGAGAAGAGTGAAACAAATACAGTAACCAAATACTAAAGGGCTTGAGTTAGACTGAGCAGGAGGCTAAGCAGGCTCTAGGGTTACCACCAGCATGAGTTCTCTCTCAAGGATTCGCATTATCCAATTTTACAACAGATATAGAGGAGTATCTTTCAAATCTGTGATATCTTAAGTATGTTTTGACATTATAATAACTTAAATTGGTAAAGTTTCAGTAAAACAGCTATATCTGCAAGTTGCTGGTGGCAGTACAAACTGCTACTGTCTTTTAGGAAAGTAACTTGGAAATGTGAACTGACTCACAACCCACTGCCATCAAGTCCAATCTGACTCACAGAGTCCCTTATAGGTCAGAGTAGAACTGCCCCATAGAATTTCCAAGGAGCACCTGGTGGATTAGAACTGCCGACCCTTTGGTTGGCAGATGTAGCACTTAACCACTACACCACCAGGGTTTCTGAAATGTCAATTAGAAGTTATGAAAACACTCATATTCTTTCAACCAGTACTCTACTTACGGTATTGGACAGATTTTCTAGGAAAAAGATCAGTAAAGACACAGGAGATCTTACTGCCACAATTAACCAACCAGAAATCATCGACATATACAGAACTTTTTATCCATCAATAGATAACTACACCTTCTTGTCCAGCACACATGGAACCTTTTCCAGAATAGACCATGTGTTAGGACATAAAGCAAATCTTAACAAAATCCAAACCATTGAATTATTGCAAAGCATCTTCTCAGACCATAAAGCCATAAAAGTCAAAATCAATAAAATCAGAAAAAAACATTAATAGAAATTGGAACTCATGGAAACTTCACATCACCTTGCTCTAAAAGCCATGGGTTATAGAAGAAATCAAGGATGAAATAAAAAAATTTATGGATTCAAATGAGAATGAAAACATTTCCTACCAGAACCTACGGGATACAGCCAAAGCAGTGCTTACAGGTCAATTTATCTCTTTCAACTGGTATTCCTTCTTTTGGAAATTTATTTTAAGAAAATAATTTTTTAATAAAAATAGACTGAGAAAGTTGGTTGTTTTTATTACCTTATTTGTATATACACAGAAAAACAAACTATATATTTATATATTATAAATATATAAAATATGTAAAATAAATATACAAAATAAAAATATATAACTATATAAATTATATATATACTTATAAATAATATATATAGGAAGTCTGTATAGTAATTTAAAAGATAACTATAAAGATTACATTATGACATGGTCCAGTCACTAATGATGCATAACAAAAGTACCCTAAAATGTAGCAGCTTAGCCAAGCCAAGCTACCGTCTCAAGCCTATCATTTTATTTCAAGCACCATTTTTTACACTCATTTTACTTATTTTGTTGTTGTTGAGAATATCCACAGCAAAACATACATCAATTCAACAGCTTCTCCAAGTATCGTTCTGTGACACTGATTACATTCTTCAAGTTGTACAACCGTTGCTACCTTCCTTGTCTGAGTGGTTCTTCCCCCGTTAACTTAAATCCGTTGGTCCTGAGGGGTCCTAGATAAGGGGTTGCTGTTGTCAACTGGATCTGAAACAAGCATACGCAAGGCCAATATTTTTTACTACTTAACTCAAAATGTTGTTTGGTTTTAAGAAGACTTCAGGGGATATTTTTTGGTTTAAGAATCAATTTCACTGCTGTTGGAATAAGTGGTTTGCCAGCTATGCTTTCTGTCTCTGGACCTTACTGACCAGGCATTACTCTGATTCTGATGCAGTCAGCATCTAGGTGTGTCCCTTTTGAAATGTGTGAAGTCAGCAGACCAGAGTCGAGATCTCATTGTTGCGTAGGTTGAGCATTCTATCCCACGATGCTTCCTGGATGTGTTAGCTTTGTAAACTTTTGTCTTTTCTTTTCTTTCTGCAAGATGAGTCCTGCAAACATCAAAATGGCTTTCCTCTTTACTTGACGGCACTTGGCTTGGCTGGCTTTAATAGTTAGGGAGTTCTGATGGGCTTGTTTTGGAAAAGCGCCCACAATAAATTCTAACTCTAGTTTCCATTGGCACACTGTCATGCCACAGATTGGTGGCACCATAGTGCCTCTAGTCTCATTGGTGGATTGTATTGCCAGATTGTATCTTTCAAAATTCATACTAAATGTGCCCCCCCCATGAAAGTCTAAACCCACTTCCACTGAGTTGATTCCAATGCATAACAACACTGTTGGACAGAGTAGGACCACTCCATAGAGTTTCCAAGGAGCACCTGGTGGATTCAAACTGCTGACCTTTTGGTTAGCAGATGTAGCACTTAACCATTACGCCACCAGGGTTTCCAAGATCCATACTACCAACCAAAAATGTTAACACACTCAGTTCACAAGCATGCATCCTAGCACCAAGAACATACCATCAAAAAATATTTTTAATAACAATTTAGTAACAAAAGGGTTAAAGTTTACCTCAAGGTAATAATTTCAGGGGTTCATCCAGCCACCATGGCTCCAGAAAGTCTGGAGTCTATGCGAATGTGGAAACTCTCTTCTACATTTTGTTAATTTTGATCAGGAGTCTTTTATGGAATTACAGATCAAAATCTTCATTAATGGTAGCAAAACCACCTCTATCGGGTCGATTCTGACTCACAGTGACCCTATAGGACAGAGTAGACCTGCTCCATAGAGTTTCCAAGGAGCTCCTAGAGACCTCAAACTGCCAACCAACTCTTAGTTAGCAGACATGGCACTTAACCACTATACCACCAGTGTTTCCACTGGTAGCAAAATCAAACCTACTGCCATCAAGCTGATTCCCACTCATAGCAACCCTATAGGACAGAGCAGAACCACTCCATAGAGTTTCCAAGGAGAGCCTGGAGGATGCGAACTACCAACCTCTTGGTTAGCAGATGTAGCACTTAACCACTACGTCACCAGCAAGCACCATCCAATTCTTCTGGTCTCATGGTAGAGCAGGCAGTTGTTCATGAAGGCAATTAGACACATTCCATATCCTCCTCCTGTTCCTGACTGACCATCTTCCTCTGTTGTTTCAGGCAGTTAGAGACAAATTTGTGTGCCTTGGATGGTGAGTGTCATTTTATGGGTCAGAAACTCAAGAAGGGCACAAAGTTTTTGCTTATAGTTGCTCATGGATTGCTCTCAAGTTTCAACTGGAACTGCAGCCATCTGATGGCATGATTGGGCTGGACATCTGAGATGAATCGGGCATGTGATGGGCAGTTGGTGCTGTCAGCTGGGAGCTTAGCACCTCCACACAGCCGCTCTAGCATACCTCCCTGAGGGCCATCAGACTTCTTATACGGCTCTGGTTGTTCCCAAAGAAAACACCACAAGGACACCATATAGAAACTGCATGGCCTTTTCTGATCTGCCCTTGAAAGCTATGCAGTGTCATCTGCTGCACTCTTTTGGACTCCAAGTGAATCAGTAAAGTTGTCCCAAATTCAAGGCAAGGGGACACAAAACCCGTCTATCAATGGAAGAATTGCAAAAAGAATGACAGACTTTTGTATTTATTATTATTGCATATGGTACAGTGTGTTTCATGTGCAAAATACAATGGTCTCTTTCAAAGACTATCAAAAGACTCATCAACTACAGCATCAGATTCAGACTCGATGTTCAGAATCTCCTCTAAACCAGCTCAAATGTGAATACGACTTCTTAAGTATTTGAATACCTGTGAACTGAAGAGATTAAGGGACAGAATAAAGACATTAGACACTCCTGTTCAAAAAGGGAGGGGCTGGGAGACATACGGTAGTCCCTAGTCCATAGCAATTTGAAATTCAAGCACACGTATGTCACCAATTCCTTGGTTGGGGCCAAGTGCTACTCTTTGGTAACTGTTCTCCATAGTCTCAGGTCCCGAATCTGGATTTTTTCATCGGAATCATCCTTCCTTTTCCATGATAAAAGGGCTGGGCTTGTGTCTAAGAAGCATTCTCATACTGCCTGCATAACACAACAGGTTAGGAATCCAAGATCTCTTTTGATTTTATACTGCTTCTCATTAAGTCCAATATGGCATTGCTTCTGCCAACATAATTCTCTTGAAAATTCTGTGGATCTTCTATGAATCTTACTAGGATTCTCTTCACTAGACAAAAATTGCAATCAGGAATGTCTTTGAGACTGATTCTTCTCTACTTCAGACTCTCTGTAAGACTGCTAGGGAAAACATCCGTAAGAGTCTAACCGTTCTATTATTCAAGGATAGTCTACAAAGCACAAGGCATGCACTTAAACTCCTTAGTAGATTTTTTTCTTATTGACAGTACCTACAAAATGTTACATATCTTTATGAAGTCCAAAACATACGTTACAGTCACCCTTTCAGCTTCTTCCTTACCTTCCGAATGTATTTTCCTGAAAAAGTACTGGATTTGATATTTTCTTTGAGGCCCTTTCTTATTTTAAGAACACTTGGCCCTGGTTGCATAGTGGTCAAGTGCTACAGATGCTAACCAAAAGTTCAGCAGTTCAAGTCCACCAGGTGCTTCTTGGAAACTCTGTAGAACAGTTCTGTACGTTGCTATGAGTTGGAATTAACTCAATGGCAATGAGTTTGGTTTTTTGGTTTTGGCTAGCTGAAAGTATTCTCATTGGTCCTTTATATTTCCACCACATTATACCTGAAAGCTAAATAATTGAGTTTTCAGTTTGTCTCTTTACACCTTACTGATCTCATTTTGTTATAGGAGCTAGTGATTGTTAACCTATAGGTGGACAGTTCCAGCTTACCCAGGGACTCCATAGAAGAAAAGGCCTGGCCATCTGCTTACATATAGATTACAGCCAAGAAAACCCTATGGAGCAGTTATATTCTGTAACACACGGGGGCATCTAACAGTAACAATAACAGAAAAAGTCAGGTGGCACCTCACACATTCTGCCTGGAAATTTCCTTAGCTAGATCATCAAGTTCACTGGTACATTTTCTATTTTCCCTGTTACCGCAGGGGATAGTTTTGCTGAACTTTCCACCACTAAATAACAATGGTCTCCTTTCTTTTAGCTTCCTAGAACCTTCCCCTGACTTTCCCTTAAGCCTTCACTGACATACTCCTCAAGAACAACTAGTTCATTGACAGTTCAAGGCCCTTCCAGCCTTACCTTCTGCTCGACACCCCAAATCTTAATGACTTAGAGCTGTTTTATTCAATTCATAATCTTGTGCAACAGAAATTTGAAAAGGGCTCAGCTGAGCAACTCTTGCTTGAAGTTTCTCATGCAGTTGCAGTAAGAGGTCAACTGGGCTGGTGTGGTGGTCAGGATTATGTCAACTTGGCTACTACCTATTTGGCTGCTGTATTAAGTGGCAGGGCGGGGTTTGTGGTGACTCCCTGCCCCTCGGCTCTCATCTCGTGACACTGGACTACGGCTGCTGATTGCTCACGTGGCCAGGAGCTCCTGCTGTCTGGTTCCAGCATCTGGTTCTGGGACTTGAGCTAGCAGCTGTTGGGCTCATCAGTCCTTACAGTCGGCACGTGAGAGCCCTGCTCCCTGACCTGCCAATCCTGCGCTCGCCAGCCTCTGCCCAGTCCTGCTCCCTGACCTGCCGATCCTGGGTTCTCCAGCCTCTATCACTTCATCTCGCCACCAGCTTGGAATCCACCGACCTCCAGCCTCTGTCGCATCGTCTCGCCACCAGCTTGGGATCCACTGACCTACACAACCGGTGATCTGCAACTCTGGTCTCTGACTTGCTGACCTTGGGTTCCTCAGCTTCCGTGGACACGTGAGACTTGTGCCAGAGCTTGGGACATTCAGCTTCTGTGATTACGTGAGCTGTTTCCTATATTTGTATCTATCTATCTGTCTATATATATATTATATATTATAAATATATATATTATATTATACAAATATATATTATATAATTATATTATATAAATATATATGTAATATATATATAAATATATA
Source organism: Heterohyrax brucei (assembly GCA_028571685.1). Taxonomy (NCBI): domain Eukaryota; kingdom Metazoa; phylum Chordata; class Mammalia; order Hyracoidea; family Procaviidae; genus Heterohyrax; species Heterohyrax brucei. The sequence continues at coordinate 170,788,170 of CM053143.1, read as the reverse complement.
TATTATAAATCTTTCCTTGTACCTACACGTGTTACTGGTTTTGCTTCCCTAGAAAACCCAGCCTAAGACAGCTGGCAATCATCTGATCACCTGACTGAGCTGGGTGTCCAAGGTGGCTCGCTCATATGCAGAGAAGTGGATGTTGGCTGTCAGCTGGGAGCCCAGCTGGGCTGACAATCAAAGTATCCACATGTGCACTCTCCACCACAGTGGTCTCAGGATGCTTGGCTCCCTTATATGGTATCAGTATCCCTAAGAGCTAATATTTCCACAGAACCAGGCAGAGGCTAAATGACTTCACTCTGCTGCATTCCACTGGTTATAAAAAAGTCACAAAAGTCTTCCCAGATTCAAGGTGAGAAGACATAGATACTGCCTCTAAGTAAAGAGAGTGGCAAAAAAAAATACAAAGATCCTTAAAACTGCCCCAAAGCATATTAAATTCTCTAAGGTTCAGTGCAAAAGCAGAATAGAGAACCCCATGTGTACTTAGATGGAAGCTATGCACTATGGTTGTGTATGGGCATATGGAAAACAACGGGATGAAATGCAAAGGTTATTTTACTTATTTGTCATTATGAATGAATTTTCTTCACTTAATTTTTATTAAGAAAAAGGGGGAGAGAAGGAGGTAAGGGGGGGATGGAGGGACGGAATCTTGGAAGACTTTTGTGACCTCCTTATAACCAATGGAATGCACAAGAGTGATGCTGTGTAACCATCAAAACTCAGTCAGAGAAAGCCGTTCAGCCTCTGCCTGGTCCTGTGGAAATATTAGCTCTCAGGGATACTGATACTATATAAGGAGGCCAGTATCCTGAGGGAGGAAGGAAGGAAGGAAGGAAGTTGGTTACACATATTTCTAAGTAGTTTTTACTTTTTACTTTCTAAACTTTACTCCAATTTTCTGACTGTTTACACTCAGGGCAGCCATGAGAAGCACTGTAAGCTGAGTTTGGAGGTCAGATGGGACATTCAGAAGATGACTGGTTGGTTATGCACTGAGGCAGCCCCAGCCCTGTGGAATCAGCCTGAAGAGTGCTCTCCAGACTTCTAGATGACACTGCTAGGGTCATCTAACTTAAGGCCAGGCCAGGAAGACATCAAAAGATGTTGTCTTCTTAGTTGTAGGATTCCTGACAACTGGGTTTACATATTCCATTGCAATCCATTTTGATTTGCCCCATGAAATAATACATAAGAGAAATGAGTCATATGGTAAAATTGAAAAATAACACACATCTCTCCAATCAGACTTCACTTCTATTCATCCAGTCTTCCAAGCAACACTGAGTCTAAACCCATCTGTTTGTAGTTATATATCTCACATGACACCCACTTAGCCTCCTACCTTCTGATGTCCAGAGAGCTTTCTCTGTTTGCCTTTGCACACACAGCAGAGCCCAGATCACAATACAGGTATTCTGGAGTTCATTTAGCCCAGTTCACATATCCCTGTATGAAACTGATTTACAAGAGTACCAATAAACAATTTTTTGAAAAAACACACATTTATAAATTTTTCCCAAGAGAAAGAAATGTTGGAAGGCAGCTTAATCGACATTCATGAAAATGAAGACCTCTTTCAAGGGTAAGAATGGTTTGCTTTTCATTATCTTTGCTGGGAGGAGATAAAGGAAAATTAAAAAGTTGCAGTGAAAGCAACTTGAAGTGGGTGGTGAGGAGACATGAAGGGGCTCAGACCACTGAAATGGGCCATGCACAAGCTGAAAACTCTCCCTGGAAGGAAGACATAGCACATATGAACAATTTCCAACAATTCCCCCTGAATCTACAATAAGGCACACTGCTAGACATTGAGGGGAAGACAAAGGAACTTAAGACACAAGCCCTGTCCTCAAGGAACTTAGAGTCTAGCAATAGATTCTTGTGTGATGAGGGAACCAAACAGTGTACCTAGAATATATAAGAACATTATAGTGATGCTGGAAAGCAAGTGAGAAAGGACACTGGAGATGATCTATTCCAAACACATCATTTTATAAAAACCAAAACTCAGTGCCACCAAATCAATTCCAACTCATAGCAACCCTATAGGTCAGAGTAGAACTGTCCCATTGAGCTTCCAATGAGCATCTGGTGGGTTTGAACTGCTGATCATTTTTGCCTAGCAGATGTAGCACTTAACCTCTATGCCACCAGGTTTTCCCTTTGTTTTATAGGTCCATAAAATTTGCCTGAATACCTGCCATGTGCCAAATACTGTTATACTCTTTGGAGGACACAAAGAGGAATCAGAGACAAAAATCTAAATCTTACAGTGTTTCACGTTCCACTTTCTTTTCTCTTTCCTGGTGCAGAGAATTAAGTACAATGGATGAGGACATGGGTAAGTAACAGAAAAGGCAGTGGAGGCGGGGGGCACCCAGAAGTGGGGGCCAGCTGTCTCGACAGCTAAGGAAGCAGAAGTAGGGGTGGGCAGTGCATATATGGTGGGTGAAGGAGATGGTTGGGGGATGGATCACACTGAGAAAGTCAGTCAGCACCCAATATGTGTATTGAGGATAATGGGAATCTTGCTGATGGAAAATGTATTTATAAACCTGGAAAAGAAGAAGTTTAGAAAGTTCTGAGTGTTGGAATGGAATTGAAGATACTGGCATAAACTCATGGTTTTATAAGATATGTACTGGCTACATATGGAAATAGTTAAAGATGGGTGTGTGTGTGTGTATGTGAGTGCACGTGCACACACACAAGTGTGTACACATGTATATCTTTCTTACCTTTGTCCATTGAGGGGACTCAGAAGCAAGGACTATAACAATGAGTGAACCAAGTGTACAGATTTTGGTTTCTAAATATCATCATCCACAAAAAGGACTTAGGACTACAATGAAAAATGTCTAATGCCATGGCTGGAGCAGGTAAGATTTTAGATGAACCTAAACCGTTATATAGTGCCAGGAAGTGAGAAAATGCTCAATAAATGATGGTGATATGTCAAACAATTGACACCAGAAGTCAGTTTGTTTGACTAGCCAAATCTGGAACAATCTGAACATTAAAATAAAGGATGACAGGAACAGATTACAATGCATTGAATAAAATAGAAATTTTAAACCCATACTCCAAAAGTTGTAGAAATGAATATATGAATAAGAAGGAAAAGCTTTTTCTGTTTTACAGTTCTACTTAATTTAAACATTGGTTTCTATCCATAATCCTTATGTGGATTTATCTACATTGTAGGGTATATTCCTACGACATCTATTCACTGTCTTTGGTGAGTAGAGTTCCAGTCTATGAATGTATCATAGCACGTTTATCTACTCACCTGTTGATGAATGTTTGGATTCTTTCCAATTTGGGGGTGATTATGAACAAAAACTTCTGCTATAAACATTTATGTATAAGTTTTATAGTGAATACATATTTTTATATAGGCAAACAGAAAGCTCTTTATAGTTGAATGTTACTAAGAAGTATAGAAGAAATGATGGAGGTAGAGAATCACCACTTGCCAATCATTAGATCACTAGGAAACATCAGATGGACCAGGTCAAGCATTATCCTCCAGAATTTAAGGCCTACACTCTTGAAAACTGGAAAGAGAATTAAAGGGAAGGCCTGAAGAACCATTCCAGGCTAAAGAAACGTGACAACTAAACGTAAGGCACGACCATGGTTGAGATCCTGCACCAGAAAAGTGTAAGAAGCATTGTTGGGACCAAAGAACCAGCCAAACAAACCTGTTGCCATAGAGTCAATTCTGACTCCTAGTCACCCTATAGGACAAAGTAGAACTGCTCCACAGGGTTTGCCAGACTGTAATCTTGCAGAAGCAGAATGTCACATCTCCTCCTATAAATCTGCTGGTAAGTTCAAACAGCCAACCTTTTGGTTAACAGCTGATTGCTTCACCACTGCACCACCAAGCCCAAACCAAATCTGTTGACATCAAGTTGATTCTGGTTCACAGAGGCCCTATAGACAGAGTAGAACTGCCCCATAGAGTTTCCTGGGATGGCCTGGTGGATTTGAAATGCCAACCTTTTTGTTAGTAGCCATGGCACTTACTCACTACATCACCAGGGCTTGTGCTGCACCCCCAGGGTTCCTTATTTTTGGGAAAGTTGATAAAACTTACATGGAACCAGTATAACTGGTCACAGACAACTGTTCATGAAATTAGAACTCAAAAAGAAAAGATCTTTTGGAAAAGTTTTTAAAGGAAATGATAATCCCACCTAACAAACAGTTAAAATTGTAGATCTCAAGGAAGTCAAAGATGCCATTAAAGAAATTAAGGGAGAAATAAATTTTTTGAGTTAGGTGACAGCTTTTATGTAACAAAATACTGTGGATATTGATGGTCTGTTTGATGAGTCCCAAATCCTACCATGCTAATGGAAATTTGAAAGCTCTGGGAGACAAGAATGATCTACACTCAAGACGTAAATGCTACCAACATTTGTCAAAACAAGCTGTTAAGCTTGTTGACTGGCCTATGGACATATACGTTAAATGAAATAGCATTATGGAAACCCTGTCTTGGATGGTTCCTCAAGTTGCTTGTTGTCAGGGATGGGTTACCCCAGAAACAAGGATACACACGTTTACTTGTGCTCACTACCCTGTAGTGAACAATTCCACCTGGTTTTCACCAGCTCTGGTTAATTATGCAGTGCTGAAGCCATCAGCCATTAACCAGCTTATGAGCTGAGTCAGTTCCAACTCATAATGACCCTACATATTAATTGCTGTCCCATCCTGTACCAGCTTCAGAGTCACTGCTATGTTTGAGCCTATTGTTGCAGTTACTGTGTCAATCCCTCTCATTGAGGGTCTTTCTCTTTCTCACTGACCCTCTACTTTAACAAGCATGATAACAATAATGATAACATGTCCAAAGTAAGTGATATGAAGTCTTGCCATCCTCATTTCTAAGGAGAATTTGGCTACACTTCATCCAAGACAGATTTGTTCCTTCTTCTGTCCACAGTACATTCAATGTCCTTTACCAACGCCACAAGTCAAATGTGTGAGCTCTTCTCTGGTTTTAATGATCAGATTATGACTCAAAAGCTAATGTTTGCTCTTCGAGAGTTTCTGCCTGGTAACCTAACACAGAGAGTCACCACATAGAAAATCAATGAGAGTTCTTCTTACTCCAGAAATAGCCTTTCCACTCTTGCTGAGAAGGTTGCTGAATCTTTAAGGGATTTAAAGGTTTATGCCTGAACAAAGAGCCATGATTTTTCCTACATCTGGAAGACAAATTCATTGTCAAAAAATTCTGGGAAGATTACTTTCAACAAATGGTGCTGGCAAAATTGGTTATGCATCTGCAATAAACTGAATCAAGATCCATATCTTACACCTTATACAAAAATCAACTCCAACTGGATAAAAGGCCTAAATATCAAACCTAAAACGATAAAGCTCATCCAAGAAAAGGTAGGAACAACAATGGAAGTTTTAATACACAATGAGGACAGACTCCAAAATCTGTCAAAGAAACCTCAATCAACAGAAGAGAAAATAGATAAATGGGAACTATTAAGAATCAAACACTTTTGCTGATCCAAAGACTTTATTAATAGAATTAAAAGAACACCCACAGAATGGGAAAAAATATTTGGCAACTCTATGTCAGACCAACACCTGATCTCCAAAATCTATAAGATACTACAAAATATCAATAAGAAGAAGACAAACCATCCAATTAAGCGATGGGCAAAGGAGATGGACAGATACTTCACTAAAGAGGAGATCCAGGCAGCCAAAAAACACATGCAGACATGTTCACGATCTTTAGTTATTAAAGAAATTCAAATCAAGACAACAATGAGATACCATCTCACCTCAACAAGGTTGGCCATGATCCAGAAAGCACAAAACAACAAATGCTGGAGAGGCTATGGAGAAAGTGGAACCCTCCTACACTGTTGGTGGGGTTGCAAAATGGTCCAGCCTCTTTGGAAGGCAATCTGGCACTTCCTTAAAAAAATGGATATCAACATACCATTTGACCCAGTAATTCCACTACTTGGAATATATCCTACAGAATCAAGGCCTTTCACATCAATGGACACATGCACCAGAATGTTTACCACAGCACAGTCCACAGTAGCAAAAAGATGGAATCAACCCAGATGCCCAACAATAGAAGAATGGATAGGTAAACTATGGTACATATACTCAATGGAGCACTATGCAATGATAAAGAATAACGATGATTCCAGGAAACATCTCCTAACCTGGTTTCAACTGGAAGACATTATGTTGAATGAAAGTAGTCAGCGACAAAAGGACAAATACTGTATGAGACCTCTACGATAAGATCTCAAAAACAGACTTGTGTATAGAAGAAAAGACTCTTTGACAGCTGCAAGGGACGGGAGGGAGGGAGGTTGAGGGGGTAAGGGTTTAGTTTAGACAGTTACTAGAAATCTAGTTGGGAGAAAGCGGTGATAGCACACATTAGAAACAGGAACAATATTAAGTGGACTTCAGCATAACTTGAGTACTCCTTCTATCTTAACTCAATACTGCAAGGATAGAGTAGCTGGGGCAGGGGGCAGGGGACCATGTTCTTAGGCGAATTCCAGGCCAATTGGCACAACTAGCGTTTTGCTAAGAGAGCTCTCTGCACCCCACATTGGTGAGTGGCGTCTGGGGTCTTAAAAGCTGCCAAGCTGCCAAGCTGCCATCCGAGGACACAGCAAATGGTCCCAACTCAGCAGGAACGGATGCTCACCGAGGACCAAAATGACATGTGGTAAAGACAACCGAGAAGACAGAGAGACCCACAAGAGTGGGTGCCTACATCGACCTGGGACCGGAAGAACCAGTTGGTGCCCGGCCACCACCAGCGATAGCCATGATGGAGCTCACAGAGAGGAGTCTCACTGGCAACACAAGAATAAAAAGGGGTGCATCATGAGATCTCCACTAAAAGACCTCAATTGATGGTCTAGCAGTTTTAGGGTTCCTCTGAGAGCATAGTCCCCGGCCCTGATGCTGCCCTTTCCCATAAATTGTAACAAAGGTCCACTCTTTGGACAGGAATGGATTGGACTTGGCAATGCAGAGTGAGCATATATTGGAAGCACTTTATGGTTCTATACATCTATAGGATATCATCTTGCTGACCTCTGGCTGGAGGAAGGGGAGTGGATGGAGAGGAGGGGAAAGGAGGCTGTTGGGAGGATGAGACATGTATGGAGCAGAGAGGAATAGTGTGCAGTCACCGGACAGGGAGAGCAGTGGAAGCTGCATATAGGTGGGCATGTAAATTTATATGTGAATGTACATTTTCACTCAGTCATGTTAAATAAAAATTAAAAAAAAAAATTCTGGGAAGAATTTAACTGACTCAGCTTCTGCTAGAAGGCTAAAGATTCCAGGGATGATAAATCTGATGCCAAAAGATCTGCAGGGAAAAATCATACATTCTAAGTGGGCCTTTGTCACAGCTGAAAGAAGCCTCAGCTGAAAGAAACAACAGGTTGTCACAGTTGAGGTCTTGTGAAGACATCAAGCTATTTGTGATTGTCATACTTAGGTTGGTTGATCTTAAGCAACTGAGTGTGAATAATGTTAGCAGGAACGTGAGAACTGAAGAAGTTGAGAACAGTCTTGCTGTGGCTGAAGTTGCAGGGCCTGACCTCACCGAGAAGGTGGTGAAGAATTTACCACTGTGTTCGTTGATGTGCCCTCCTCTAACTCCTTGTGATTGGCTTGTTTCGTATGAAACCCACCAAAGCTCTTAAGGGCAACTTCAGGCTTAACAATGAGCTCCATATGTATTTTGCACCTTGGCACCATGGTGACAACCAAAGATTTTTAAGAACCCTCCAATCTCTACCAAAAAACTGCTTTGTATAGTGGTTGTAAACTCAGGTTTTAGAGTCATTGTCAGTACAAGCTTTACAGGTTGTGTGAGCTGATAAGTCTTTCTGAACCTCAGTTTCTCTTATATAAAATGGGTGTTACAATAATACTGTTTTCAACTTCTTCAGTTCTCACATTCTTGCTAACATTATTCACACTCAGTTGCTTAAGATCAACCAACCCAAGTATGACAAGCACAAATAACTCTGTCTTCACAAGACCTCAACTGTGAAAATCTATTGTTTCTTTCAGCACAGGCTTCTTTCAACTGTGACAAAGGCCCACTTGCGATGCGTATGATTTCTCCCTGCTGCTCTTTCATAATCAGATTCATTATCACTGGAATCTTCTGCTTTCCAGCAGAAGCTGGGTCAATTAAATTCTTCCCAGAATTTTTTACAATAAATTTGGAGCACTAAAGACTCCAGATCAGGCTCCTTTGATGGATGTTTAAACCCTTGAAGTGACTGGGGAAGAGTCATGTGGCAGACTAAATGCACATGTCCCTAAATCCCTCTGGAAACAAAGACCTGAAAAGATAATTAAACGGAGCCTAGTGAGCCCTGGGATGTGGCATAGGGCTGTTAATTTGGACTTGATACCACTGAACACAAAACCTCTTTCACTGACCCCACTCTTGGTGAGCAGAAGCTTGCACAGACAGAAGGTAGCTCACCATTTTGATTTTTTTTTTTTTCCTCTGTCTTGGCCAGTGGGCAGAGCTGGGACTTGACTAGCTGCTGGTCTTGGACACACTGCTGGTGGGACTGGCAAGCATAATTGCCAGGTTCTGAGAACCTGGCTTTAGACTATATGTACCTCAGCTCCTCTGTCTTATCTTTCTGTCTCCACCGTGCGGCAGCTGTACAGATGCACTTGTGCAGGACACCATCTTCATCCACTGGGAAATGGAGAAGCCCAGGAAGAACTAAGTCCCTGGCTGGACTTAGTTCCTAGGCTGGGAGGTAGTGCCTGCTCCAGGGAGAGTGCTTTTCCAGCAGGGAGGCAATGTTTTGCACAGTGTCACTTGGGGCTGAGGCCCAGCAGCTGAGGCTGTGGATTATGGACATTTCAGCACTCTTGGCATTTCTTTCCACTAGGAGCCTGGTACCAGCTGACTGGTGAGCTTGTGTGGGATGCCATCTTGTTTTACTGAGAGGTGGAGTCATCCATATGGAAGCCTCAGCTGGACCTAATTCCTGGGCTGGAAGGCAGTGCCTGCCCCGAAGAGACTGCTTTTCCAACAGAAAAGCAGAATTCTACACAATATTGACTACAGCTGGGGCCTAACAGCAGAGGCCAGCAGGCCAGTAGCCTTTCTGTATTTTGAGCTAGTTTATAATGTCTGGGGTTCAATATAGAGGTGCTTACTTTGCCAGCTGGGAAGAGGGACATATACACCTGAAAACCTGACTGACTTGGGAAGTTGTCAAACACTTTTTACTTCTCATTTTAAGAGAGCCTAGAAAAATAACTGTGGCCCACCTTCACAACATCTCTCCCAGCATCTATTGACCCACATGAAGCCCAAAAAGCAATAAACTTTGGAGAAGATGGTAACACAGAAATCACTCATGGCATCAGAAGGCTGCCAAAAGAAACCAGCTCAGAACTTCACAGACAAAGAAGCTTTACTGAAACTATCAGAAATTGAATACAAAAGAACTATATAGAGAGCCCTCCTAGACCTTATACAAAATGCAGCAGAGCAACATGAAAAATTAAGCAAGCTGTTCGATCTGCTGGAATATCAGCACTCGGAAATTCAACAGATCAAGAACAAAATCAAAGACATAGAAACTTCAATTCAAAGCCAAGAAAACAGAATGAAACAAATGGAAAAGAGACTTTCTGATTTGGAAGACAGAGCTACTGACTCCAGCATCTATGAGGAGAAATCAGAAAAAAGAAACAAGAAAAATGAAGAAGCATTAAGAAGCATGAGGGACTCTATTAAGAAGAACAATCTATGATTGACTGGAGTTCCTGAAGAGGGTGAGAAACCTAAGAACACAGAGAGTATTGTTACTGAACTGCTGACAGAAAACTTCCCAGAAATTATAAACCCTTGAAGAGAGACCGATAGAATTTGGTGCTGCTTCACCTTGACCACAGATAGGCATGAACACATCAGAGCAATGAGTTTTCATCTCTATTTTACCTCCTTGACAAGAGGGCTTTGGTGGTTCACTAGTAGAACTCGTATCTTTGATACAGGGGACCCAGGTTCAATTCCTGGCAATACATATGTTCAGGCACATCCATCTATCAGTGGGGGCTTGCATGTTGCTGTGATATTGACCAGGTTTCAGTGGAGCTTCCAGTACTAAGACAGACTAGGAAGAAAGGCCTGGTCATCTACTTCTGAAAGTCAAGTATGAATCACATTGGTTCTATCAGCAGCTCATCATGGAAATACAGCAGGACTGGGCAGCATTTTTTTCCCCTGTCCCTGGGGTCTCCATTCGTCAGAGGCTGACTTGACAGCAGCCAACAACACTATGACAGTGACAGCCTCTGTGACATTTTTCCCAAACCTGTGCTAAGTCTCATCCAGAATTTATACTCTGGTCCCTGATCTACCATGGGGAACCAAGCAGAAGGGCCTGGCTCATGTTTGTGTTGAAGTGGTTAGATGGAGAGCAGTGTTCCTTCCTCAGCTCAGACACGCAGTAGTGATGAAGTCACAGACAGAGGTTAGTCGTGTCTGGTAAGCAAGAGTCTCAAAAAGGTTATTGGAGGCAGAGGTATCTGCATGATGAAGAGGTCTGAGTGGCAAGAGCCAAGGGCTTGTCTCTGAGCTCATGAGCAAAGGGAGCCAGAAGACAGAAATAGCTGGAAAATGCTGTGATAGGGTAGCCACTGCTGGCCATTGCTGTTGAGTTCATGCCAACTCATAGTAATGCTATATGTCAGAGTAGAACTGCCCCCATAGAGTTTCTAATGAGCACCTGGCAAATGTGACCTTCCAACCTTTTGGTTAGCAGCTGTAGCCCTTAATCAGTACACCATCGGGGTTTCCTGATGGGGTAGCAGTAGGGGTATATTCTGCTAACTAAGTAGAGAGAAAGATCAATTAGAAAAGGACATCATATTTCATAGAGGGCCAAAAAAAGGAAGGAAACACCCAATAAGATGGACTGACTCAATAGCCACAACAATGGATTCTAGCATACCAACAAACACACAGATGGTCCAGGACAGGGTAACATTTTGTTGATGTGAATTGGAGGTGACTAGACAGCAAAGTAGGTAAGCTGTGGTCACTGTCACTTGGGTTACTTGCACAGTGTCTTCATTGCTGAAACACACACATCTCCACACAGTGGTGGTGTTACTGCATTTAACCACTGCATAGGCAGAGGTCAATCCAAGAGGATGGAGCTGGTCTTGGCATTGAAGCTTCTGGCCATTTGAGGAAGAGAGTAGATTCTGTTTCTAGTGACATAGAAAATCTACTGACATAGACAGTTGGGTTGTTCTGGATTTTCCTAGGGATTTCTCCCTGTTTAGACCAACAGAACTCTTGTTACCAATCTTTTAGAGTTCTGGCTGTTCCTACCAGTGTTCTTCCAAAAGAACAGGAGGAGTCAGATTGTGTGATGCCCCACTTAGTTGCTGGGTAGTGAGGAAGTCTCATGAGGTTCCAGTGAAGAGGCTGGGCAGCTGCTTAAGTACAGATAAGCAAGAGACTTGAGTCCATGGCTATTTGTCTACTTACCAATTGCCACTTAGTCGACCCTGACTCCTGGTGACCTGACGTGTGCTAGAGCAGAACTGTGCTTTCTAGGTTTTTCAGCAGCTGATTTTTTTTCAGAAGTAGATCTCTAGACTTTTTTCCTGAGGCATCTCTTGGTGGGCTTGAACCTCCAACTTTTTGGTTAGCAGCTGAGTACATTAACTCTTTATACTATCCAGAAATTCCACTTACCAACTCTGTAAGGGTCTCTATAAATTGGAATTCACTGGATAGAAATGGTTTTTTGTTGTTGTTTTTTTTTTTTTTGGTTTATGGAAACCCTGGTGGTGTAGTGGTTAAGTGCTACGAGTGGTGACCAAGAGGCTGGCAGTTCAAATCCACACAACACTCCTTGGAAACTCTATGGGGTAGCTATACTCTGTCCTATAGGGTCTCTATTAGTCAGAATTGACTTGATGGTTATGATTTTATGGAAATAGTCCAACATTTGAACAACAGGACAGACTGGGTACTGGTGACCCCAGCCCTGCCCACACACAGCACGCCTACACATAGCAGCACTGGCCTCAACCAGATGCCACTTCCTGACAGGTACAGAATACTGTGGGCCTGAGCCCTCAAACTTTATCTGGGAATAGGCTAGATGGGGCAACCCTGCTTCCATTTAGTCTCCTTTTCACACTCAGAGAGCTCTTTCCACATACCCGCTTACAAGGGCTGAGATGCCCCACAGAAGTCTATATGCTAGTGCCCCTTCCCCTTGAGGGTCCAAGTCAAGACAGGTCCATGTAACCCAACTCCTGGGTTCTCTACCTCACCTACAAATAAAGGGTTGACTTCACCTACAAATGAAGAGTTGACTTATTTTTAACTCGAGCTCTTCTGTTTCTGGGTCTGTATGAATGCTGGCTGCTTCATAGCTGGCAAAATGAAATGGTACTACTATGACCACAAAAAGTCTTACACGGTCACCACAAGCTCAAGACATACCCTCCTCCTCCAATTAGTGAGGTAGACTCAGCTTCCTGCTGATTCCCAGCACTCTGGGCTTTATCAGTCAGTAAGACCCACAGCTTGAAGTTGCTCTGGACAGAACCAAAGATCCCTGGGGACCAGAGACTCACATATGGTCACCGAGAGGGTCTCAGGGTGAGTCCTCAGCCCCTCTGCGTGATCACCTGGGTCTGAGTCTTCTCGCTGCACTGAATATTTCCAGTGTTCTTTCTAATATGTGAGCTTGAGGGAGAGCAGGAGTTGGATGGCCAGCTGGAAGTACAGAGCTGTGACAATCAGTCCCTGGTGGTGACCAACTGCTCAGTCCAAGGCCTTCAGGTTCTCATCTGCTACCTGAGCTCAAAGACCTTGGGAAATTCAGGCAGCCTGTCGGTCAGCTGCTTAGAAAAACTGAACACTACATGAAAGTTCCAATTCTTAGTGGGAGGAAGTAAACCCTCTTGCTGACGACATGGAAACTCCCCCAGCAGGAAGCATTGAACCAGAAAGCATTGAACCAGAAGGTGACAGGGCTACAGTGCTCCACCTTATCTGTAGACTCCAATCAACTGCCATTGAGTCAATTCTGACTCACAGTGACATTGTGTGCAAGAGAGAAGAACTGTGTTCCATTATGTTTTTGATGGTTTATTTTTCTGAAGGAGATTTGTCAGCACTTTGGAGGTACACATGCGTGCATGACCTTGCACCCCCACCTTTCAACCCAGCATGTGAACAATTTGTACCACTCAGCCACTCCCTGTAGAGTCTACAAGGTGACTTGCCGTGAAGACCTGCATCCATCTAGCCTAGTTGCTGGTATGACCTTCTAACGTATTTTGTGAAGCCTCCATTTCTCTTGTTTTTACAAACCAAGACTGTATCTTTGAAGTAGAGAGACAATAAAAAGATATAAGAATTAGACTTCTAAAGGTAAATGAAGATATGATTTAGGGAGTGCTTACCTTTGGAAAACCTGGTGGCATAGTGGTTAAGTGCTACATCTGCTGACCTTTCTGCCAGGCCCTCCTTGGAAACCCTATGGAACAGTTCTACTCTGTCCTATAGGGTCACTAGGAGTCAGAATTCACTCAACAGTGGTGGATTTGGTTCTCTTGGTTTTACCTTGGACCTCTTATTTTAAATGCATTAATTCTAACTCTGACAACAGACCTAGGTCCAGTACATTTCAGTCCTCATTTTATGGGGCACAGAAAGTCTAAGCAACCTGCTCAAAGTCACAGAGTCCTAATAAGTGTCCAAGGAGGGATTTGACCCCTGGAGGCCCAACTTTCCATTCTATCAGGCTGTATCTATCACAGAAACTTGGAAATTGCAAATTGCCAAAGACAAGATTATCAGGCTCTAGGGGCATATGACTTTCATAGAATCCTAGACGAAAGCTGGAAGAGACCCCCAAAAAATCACTGAGTCTAATTCCCACCTGACAAAGAACCTATACTTCAACAGCCCTGATTCTTTCATGGAGAGCTCACCACCTTGTGTGATCACCCATTCCATTTTTAGATAACTCTAATCACGAAGAAGAATCATAATGTGCTATTTGCCAGTCAGATTCACCTGCTATTTTCATTACAACTTCATACACCCTGATGAGGCCATCATTAAGACACCCTCTGCTGAAATCCTGAACTCCATTACCTCCTGGACTTGAAATAAGGCCCTAACACCACTGCCAAAAAAAGTGTCTCCGGAACATCAGCAATGCAGACAAATCATGAAAGGTGTGTTGATTGCAGCTTCAGATGAGTCTGGGATAGGTGATTATCGCTTCCTGAGAGAAGGTTATTCTGGATGCGATGTATTGTCGCTCGGGACAGAGGCATATGGCATATAGTGCAGAAATTTAAAATAATCCAAGTTGTGTGCTTGCAACACAATTCCTTGGTTAATTGAAATGCTTGCAAAAAGCAATAGAAGCTGATTTTTGTTCTCCCTCTTCTTCCTGGTTTTCAGCTTCTCTGGCAGTTTTGTGAAGGACACCCAGTCTTCAACCCCTTGCTGTCAAGTTGATTGTGTCTCATAGCAATCCTGTAGGACAGATAAAAATCACCATGGAAGGTTTCTAAGCATCACCAGATTTGAACTGCTGACACTTTACCTAACAGCCTAACTCTTAACTACCCTACCACTGGCTTCTGGCCTGCCTTAAGCCACCTAGTATGGCTAGTTTCCTGAGCCATGAACTTACTGTGAGCTCCAGTAATTAACAACAGAGATTAAAAATATTGACAAGGGGGTATCCTAGGTCACCTGGATTTATAAGCCATGCTCATCTGATTCTCCACAGGGGAAGCAAATAGGGTTACATAATTGTCCAAACGGCGGGAAACTAAGAGACAACAGGGTCAGGAGAGCAAGGTGGTTCCGCTGGGATTTCACGCGGCAAATAGGATTGAGAATCTTAACCTTAATGAAGACAACAAAAATCACATAATTAACACACACTGTTAACACCTCATTAGTCTCCCAGGGTTTAAGTTATGCTAAAAATAATCAACACATTTTGTTTAAATAAGGTGCTGCTACAGGTGGCCAGGAAGACTTCTTTGGCTGTAGCAGAATGAAGCTGTTTCTTTACAATTTGTTCTTCAAAGGCTTTAAAACAGGCCTTGTCTCTGTTCTGAGGAAAGGATTATTAAAAACCTGCCCAGAAATATGAAGCAGACATGAGTGTGATTATCGAGAGCCTCTCTGGACTCCAAGTCTGACTCTACAATCTTGTACATCTCTTTTTCACACCCAAGGTCCCCTGAGTCAGGTAGTTCTCTGAGCTAATGCTGCCATGGGCATTGGTGCTGGCTACAAGACAAGCCATGAAAGATGCAAGTTTTGTTCTTTACCTTCTTGTCTCTTCCTTGTGGCATTTGAAACATTGAAACTTTTGTCATACATGGCACCTGGGGTTGTAAAAGCTAGCAAGCTGTCATTTAAGTAGCATCAATTGGTCCCAGTCCACTTGGAGCAGAGGAGAATGAAGGACATCAAAGATAAGAGGAAAACATGAGCCCAGCAAACAGAAGGTGCTATATGATGCAAAGACTACTTCAGCATGAGACCAGAAGAACTAGATGGTGCCCAGCCACCACCAATGACTGCCCTGACAGGAAACACAGCGTAAAGTCCCTGACGTAGTGTGATAAAAATGAATGTGCAAAACTAAACTCTATTAAAAGACCACACTTGATGGTCCATCAGACTGTAGGGTCCCCTGCGGACATGGCCCCCAGACTCTCTGTTGGCCCAGGGCTAAAGTCAGTCCAGACAAAGACTGGACTGGACAGTAAGACATAGAGTAATGGTGGCAAAGAGCATGCTTCTTGGCTTAAACATACATGCGAGGCTGGCTGAGCAGCTACTCTCTAGAGATGAGATGAGAGGGTAGAGGGGGACAGGAGTTGGTTGAACGGATATGGGAAGTACGGGGTAGAAAGGAGGAGTGTGTCATAGGTAGGTCGAGAGCAATTAGAGTAGCATAGTGGTGTGTGTTTGGGGTATTATATGGCAAGTTGGCTTGGATTGCAAACTTAAAGCACAATAAATTATTAAAAACAAACAAACTCCTCTCGTACCTTTAAGTATTCTGCTTCACTGAGGGGTTTTCAATGTAGTGTTCCTCACCTAACTTCTTGTGGTAGCTGAACACTCAGAGCAAACCAAACTAAATCTGCGGCTGTCGAGCTGATTCTGACTCATGGCAACACCATGCTGCAGAAGAGAACTGTGCTCCACAGAGTTTTCTTAGCTGCAAACCTCATGAAAGGAGGTCACCAGACCTTTCTTCCACAGCACTGTTTGGTAGCTTCGGACTTCCAGGAACCTTCTGAACGCCAAGGTGGCCCCAAATAATTCTGTTCACACACATACACATGTGTGCACGTGCACACACGCACGCGCGGGTGCGCGCACCCCTTCCCCCCCATTCTGTGCATACGTGCCTATCTTCTCATCAAGGGGTGGAGCTTAAGCTTTCCTTCTCACTCCCATCTCCAATTCAGGCTTGATCAGTCACTTCTTCGACCAATGGTATTTGGGGAAGCGATAACTTGGGATTTTTGAGCGCAGTATTAAGAAGGCTGGAACTTTCTGCTGTACCTGAGCCACCATGCAAGAAATTCAAGCGCCCCCTACTGTAAATAAAGAGACATGCAGAGACGCTGGAGAATGATTGTCACTCGGACAGAGGTCACGTGAGGGGACACCAAAGACCTAGATACCCCCAGCCACCAGCTGACTGCAACTAGAAGAAAGAACTCAAGTGAGAGGAGCAGAGGAGGCCTAGCCAAAGCTCAGGAGATGTGACGAAATGAGTATTTGTCTTAGCTATCTAGTGCTGCCAGAACAGAAATACCACAAGCGAAGGGCTTTAACAGAGAGAAATTTTATTTCGTTGCAGTACACTACGATAGAAGTCCAAACGCAGAGTGTTACCTCCAGGGGAAGCCTTTCTCTGTTGGTTCTGGAGAAAGGTCCCTGTTATCAATCTTCCCCTGGACTGGGGGCTTCTGACTCACAGGGTTTCTGAGTCCTTTCCTCTGCTCCCGGCACTGCTTCTTGGTGGCATGAGATCTCCAGATCTCTCTGTCAGCTTTCTCCTTTTCTATCCCAAGAGATTGCCTCGACGCACAATAAAACCTTAACAAGGAGTCCTGCCACACCCAAACAGCTGCCACCCATCCTCCCTCACTGACACCACAGAGGCGGGATTTACATATGGAGGAACATTACACAATACCGGGAGTCAAGGCCTAGCTAAACTAACATATATATTTGCAGGAGGGGGAGGCGAATACAATTCAATCTATGACAATATTGCTTTTACACTAATTGTGGAGTCTGCCACTAGTCTGCAGTTTCGCATACCATAGCAACTTGCTCACTGCTATCGTGCTGGAAGTTAAAAAAAAAACCACTGCCATCGAGTCGGGTCCGACTCATAGTGACCATAGATGTCAGAGTAGAACTGTCCCCTATAAGTTAGGCCCCTGCTGTTTCAAATACCAGTAGGATCACCCACAGTGGATGGGTTTCAGCAGAGCTTTCAGACTAAGACAGACTAAGAAGAAAGGCCTGGCAATTTACTTCTAAAATTTAAAGAGGGAAACCCCAGAGATAACCATAGAATATGGTCCAATGGTGTGTTGGAAGATGAGTTCCCTAGGTTAGAAGCCACTTCAGATACTACATAGGCACTACAAGAAGGGACTTGGGCACACTCAGGATCATGAAGAAGGCTCGGGACAGGTCAGCATGTTGTTCTGTTGTGTAGGAGGTTGCCACAAGTCAGAACCAACTGGATGACAACTAACTATAACAACCACCACCACAAGACTGGGGCACACGCTGCAACAACTATAAATTACCAGAACCCCTCCTCTCTGCCCTGCCCTCTTACACTGTCCCTGGCCACCTACTCTTGACCACCTCTATGGGAATTGCCACTGCCCATGGGGTTAAACAGCAAAACCTGTGCTTAAAGATCGGAAGAAGGGAGAGGGATGAAAGCTATTGCTTAATTACACTGCAATAGATGCCTTCTGAAGTTTCAGAGAATCAGCTGCAGCTTTATATGGGGTAAGACTTTTCCAACAATAAAATTAGTTGCCGTCTAGTCGATTCCCATTCCTGGCGACCCCCTGGGTGTCCGAATAGAACTGTGCTTTACAACGTTTTCAGCAGCTGAGTTTTTGGAAGCAGGCTGTGAGAACTTTCTGGCACCCTGTGGTTGAACTTGAACCTCCAACCTTTTGGTTAGCAACTGAGCACATTAACCCTTTATTCATTTGTACCACCCAGGGACTTCTTGTCAAGCATTACTCAACCTGAAAGCTTTGCAGACAAGAAACGAGCTCCCTCTCCTGCAGTGAAGATCAGAGCTTGCTCAGAGCAGAGTTAGAGAGGGGCCATGTAGCCTTCATGCAGAGAAAAAGCGAAACAGGCATTTCGGAGCACATGGAAAGAATGTTATTGATACAGCAGCATCAAGCAGTATTAAGACTAGCAAAGCTAAAGCTTTAGAAATGTTAAACAAGACTCTACTTTGAATGAATTTAGAAAACAACGAATGGATGAATGGATGGATGGATAGGTGGATGGGTGGACGGGTGGACGGTTGGATGGGTGGATGTGTGGATGGACGGACGGACGGATGGATGAGTAATATGAGCAGAGAGAGCACAATTTGTCCACCAGAGAAATGTAACCATGTATCATTGTCGGAACCAAAGAGGGTCCATGAGTGATATAGAATCCAAATGCTGGGAATGAAGGTCCAACATTCCCCCCCGCTGCTTTTGTCTGAGTGTTACATAACTCCCTCTATATAAGAAATGCATCAGACTTTATTGTTGTTATTGTAGGGTATAGACTATTTGTTCACACTTAACTGAAAACAGTTCTGTGGAGCAAGTTTGGCTTTTTTCAATGATGATGATTATTATTATTTTGTTGTCCTTATAAAACCTCAGATTAAAGAAATTCCTTAGCTCCACCAACAACTAAATGTCTGAACCAGTGTGACAGACACTGCTGGCTGCATACCTAATAAGCATTCTCGCCTTGTTCTTACTAAGAAATACCCAGCGTTGTTAAGATAGTGACATGTTCAGCTCAAACACTTGTCCAGCTGGATTGTTAGGCATTTAGGGATGACTCTGCAACACGCTCTGGCAATGAGACATAAACTGAACTGATCTGGGAAGAATGCTGCTCCTACTTCCTTTCCTTCTACAAAATGAGGATGCCACACCTAGAGGTGCAGAAGCCAACTTGAAACCCTGAGGCAACAAACAAGAAGACAGGCCAATGATGATGGGAAATCCCTGGGAAGTAACAGCTGGCAGAACCACCCTAACTAACAGCTCTAGACTTTCTGTTCCACGTGACAAATACTTAAGTGTTTAAGCAATGTTTTCTTTTTTGCGTCTGAAGGCATTCCTGGCAGAAACTCCTTGGTTAATCCAGTTGACAATAACAGCCTGGATTGCAATGCCCAAAATAGGTAAAGGAAAAAGTCTTTTTGTTGAAGATTGCCAGCATACTGCTTGATTGGGTGTGCATTACTTTGGGATGTATTTAAGAGAAAAATCTCAGCTTTCACTAACTTAATCAAGTCACAGAGTTGGAAGTCCAGAGGAAAGATAGGCTCACGCCAGAATCATCAGGGTCTAGATGATTCCATCTCCGTGTATGACCAGCCTCCGAAAAATGCCAAGTGCTGACTGCCCTCAAGTAGGCAGGCACTGGTCTTGGTGATCCCCTGAATCCTGGGGGATAGATGCAGATATGTGAATCAAAGTGGACCCGTTAGAAAGGCAAACCAGAGAAGGATACTCACAGGAAACCAACCGCACCCACTACACATGTATCATATAATCACTTTGCAAAATGTGGAAAGCCCCAGTGTACTAAAGCATGATGGTCATTATACCCGTCATGCCAGCATTGGTTTGAACACTTCCTGTCTGTCACTGGAAAAAGAGGAGAGTTGTTTTCTTGTCTGTTCAGTCAGTATTTACAGTGCCAAACTGAACGATCTCATGCATTCATTCTCTTTGACTGGTTTCATAACAGGAAGCTAAGTGTCCGCAGTGGCCAAGTAGCCTGCTTATGAAATGGAATTCTTGGAAAAAAACAAACCACCCCTTCTTTCTCTCCCTCCCAACGAAGCACCCTGAGTGGAGAAAGGAGCAGCACAGAAGTAACCCAAGCTCTGTTTAAGTGGGAGGGCAGAGATCCCAGAGCTGGTTTAATAATAAGACAAAGTCATCAGTTCTTATTAGGAACAGTCTTTTTTCAGTGTAGAGCTCATGTTCTTAGGAATTTTAAGATCCAAAGCCTCACTGTGAATAGATGTGAGTGCTGAGCAACATGATCAGGGGATATGCAGGCAGCTTTATGGGAGTAGTTTTCTCCCTGACACACTAATCCGCTTGTGCATAATCCACCATGGTGCTCAGCACTGCATAACATCGGTGAGAATGATTCGCAGCATCAGAAACCACCTGCCAGACGCCCAGAGCCTGGAGGAAGGAAGAGCAGAGGTCTGCTAGGTCCCCAGAGAGTAGCTCTTTGTTTTTCTTCCTGTGTGGTTCTGTTGGCACTGACCCACTCCTGGCTAAATGGGTAGACCTGTGATAAAGTATTACGGTTAACCCTCACTGTCACAACTGGTTAAGATATGGAAACAGTGTCCAAGTAGGTCTCATGAGAATCTGGGACTTTTAGCAGCATCCTGAAAGAAAGGACTGGTTGGTGATCTGCTTCCATAAAGATCACAGCCAAGAAAACCCTAGGGGTAGTTCTACATTGTAACTCGTGGAGCCTTAGTGGCAATGGGTTTATTAGAATATAAGCCTGGGGCATCATGTGGATACCCCAGGCTTATATTCTTGTTGTGGGACATCAGGTAGATGAGGTTTAACTAGGAATGAGGACCAACCTGAGAAAAGCAGATTAAAAAAAGCAGAGGAGAAGAAAGAGAGACTGAGAGTGGCTGATGACACCACCTAAGGCTCTGGATCCATCTATGCCTGAAACTTACTCTTTATCTATTACATGAACCAATAAAATCTTCTTTGTTGCTAAAGTTGTCATGAGTTTACTGTCTGTCACTCAACTTAAGGGGATCTAACTACTACAGAAACAAAAAGGTACCAGTATCTTGAATGCTAAGGAAAAGAAACAGTCACTAGTGGCAATAAAGATGTCAGTGCTTTTCACCTTTATTAAAGTATACTTTCCATTTAATAAAGATGTATGATCTTTGACAAATGTAAACACCCATGTAAATGCCCCCCACTGAAGATACCAAACACTTCCATTACCCCAGAAAGACTTCTCAGGCTGCTTCGCAGTTAATATCAACATCTTCCTACCACCACCCCTCTGCTCCTGTACCAGGCAACCATGTTTTTTCTGATTTCTACCACAATAGATGATTTTATCTGTTCTAGAACATCACACAAATGGAATCATAGTACGTGCTATTTTGTGTTTGACTTTTTTAACTCAGGATAATATTTCTCAATTTCTTTTATATTATATGCACAAGTAGTTTATTCCTTCTTATTTCTAAGCAGTGCTTCCCTGTGAGAATATAACACAATTTACTTATCTATTCACTGCAAAATGAATGTTTGCAGTGCAGCTATTATGAATCAAGTAGTTAGATTTATCAACGTATAAGTCTTTCTTTGGACATTGGTATTTGTTTCTCTTTAAATAATACATAATAGTAAGGTTATTGGTCCCTGTGTGTCTGTCAGTTGGTCATACTGTGGGGGCTTGCACATTGCTGTGATGCTGGAAGCTATGCCACTCAGGTTCAGACACCAGCAGGTGGTATCTGCCCATGGTGGACAGGTTTCAGCTGAGCTTCCAGACCAAGACAGACTAAGAAGAAGGATCCAAAAGTCTACTTCTGAAAAGATTCAGCCAGTAAAAACATTGCCTGAGATAGGGCCAGAAGATGAACCTCCTATATTAGAAGGCACTCAAAAGACAATTGGAGGAAGAGGTCCCCCCTCAGAGTAGAATTAACCTTAATGACATGGATGGAGTAAAGCTTTTGGGGCCTTTGTTTGTTGATGTGGCATGAATATAAATGAGAAGAAACAGCTGCAAACATCCATTAATAATCAGAACATGGAATGTAAGAAGTATGAATCTAGGAAAAGCAGAAATTGTCAAAAATGAATGGAATACATAAACACCGATACAGAAGGCATGGGGGCTACAATGGACTCGTATTGGCCATTTTGGATCAGATGGTCATACTGTCTACTATGCCAGGAATGAAAACTTGAAGAGGAATGATGCTGCATTCATTCTCAAAAAGAACATTTCAAGATCTATCATGAAGAGCACTGCTCTGAGTGATAGGATAGTATCCATATGCCTACAAGTAAGATTAGGTAATGGAAGGCCAATGATGAAGAAATTGAAGAATTTAACCAGCTTTTGTAGTCTGAAATCAACCAAGCATGCAATCAGGATGTACTGATAATTATCAGTGATTGGAATGTGAAAGTTGGAAACAAAGAAGAAGGATCAGTAGTTAGAAAATGTGACCTTGGTGACAGAAATGATGCTGGAGAGTGCATGATAGAATTTTGTACGACCAAAGACTTCTTCATTACAAATACCTTTTTGCATGAACATAAACAGTGATTATACACATGGACTTCCCTAGATGGAATGCACAGGAATCAAATCAACTACATCTGTGGAAAGAGACAAAGGAAAGCTCAAAATTATCACTCAGGAAAAGACCAGGAGCTGCCTGTGGCACAGACTGGCAGTTGCTCACACGCAAGTAAACTGAAACTGGAAAAAAATTAGAACAAGTCCACAAGAGTCTAAGTATGATGTTGAATATATCCCACCAGAATTCAGAGACCATCCCAAGAATAGATCTGATGCATTGAACACCAGTGACTGAACACCAGGCAAGCTGCAGAATGACATCAAGGACATCACAACGTGAAGGCAGCAAGAGGCCATTAAAAAGACAAAAAAGAAAGAAAAGGCCAAAACAGATGTTAGAAGAGACTCTGAAACTTGCCGTTGAATGTGAAGTAGCTAGAACAAAAGGAAGAAATGATAAAGTAAAAGAACTGGAGATTTCAAAGGGCAGCTCAAGAAAATGCAGTATTATGACATGTGCAAAGAGCTGGACATAAACCAAATGAAAAAAACCCAACCAAACAAACAAAACAAACCCACAGTCACTGATTCAGTTCTGACTCACATGACACTATAGGACAGAGGAGAACTGCCCCACAGGGTTTGCAAGGAACACCTGGTGGATTTGAATGGTGGACCTATTGGTTAGCAGGAGTAGCACTTAACCACTACACCACCAGGGTGTCCAAGAGTGTCTGGGGAAGACAAAGTAAAATACTATAAGGACATATTCAAAGAGCTGGAGATAGAAAGTCAAATGGAAAACTATGCTCTGCATTTCTCAGCCTGAAAGAACTGAAGAAAAACTTGAAGCCTCAAATTGCACTAGTGAAGGATTCTATGGGAAAAATATTAAATGACTCAAGAAACATCAAAGTAAGTCATTACACCAAAAAGAATTGGTTGATATTCAACCATTTCAAGAGGTAGCAAAATCAAAAACTGATAGTACTGAAGGAAAAAGTCAAAGCTGTACTGAAGGCACTGGTGAAAAACAAGGCTCCAGGAATTGCTGAAATATCGACTGAGATGTTTCAAAAAACAAATGCAGCATTGGATAAGCTCATTCGTCTATGTCAAGAAATTTGTAAGACAGCCACCGGGCTAACTAACTGGAAGAGATCCTTGTTTACGCCTGTTATCAAGAAAGTTGATCTAACCAAATGCACAAATTATCAAACAATATCATTAATATTACATGTGAGTAAAATTTTGCTGAAGATAATTCAAAAACAGCTGCAGCAGTATATTAACAGGGAACTTCCAGAAACCCAGGTTGGATTTAGAAGAGGACATGGAACCAGGGATATTATCCCTGATGTCAGATAGAGCTTAGCTGAGATAATACCAGAAAGACAACTGTGTTGTATTGACTATCCAAATGCATTCAATTGTGTGGATCATAACAAGTTATAGATAACATTCTGCAGAATGGGAATTACACAATATTTAATTGTGCTCATAAGAGGCAGATGTTCAAACAGAATAAGGGGATACTGAGTAGTTTAAGGTCAGGAAAGACCACAGCCTTTGGTATGAATTACACTTCAACATAAAGAAAACAAAAATCCACACAACTAGAACAAAAAGAAATATCATGATAAGCAAAGAAAAGATTAAAGTTGGCAAGGATATCATTTTACATGGATCCATGATCAATGCCCACTAATGCAGCAGTCAAGAAATCAAAAGACTCATGGCATTGAGAAATCTGCTGTAAAGACCTCTTAGAAACGTTGAAAAGCAAAGGCACCTCTTAAAGACTAAGGTGCAGCTGACCCAAGCCATAGTATTTTCAGTTGCAATGTAGTCATGCAAAACCTGGACAATGAATAAGGAAAATAGAAGAAGAATTGCTGCTTTTAAATTGTGATGCTGAAGAAGAACCCTCATATACTATGGACTGCCAAAAGAACGAACAGATCTGTCTTGTAAGACATACAACCGGAATTCTCCTTAGAAGCAAGGATGGCGAGACAACATCTTACATCCTTTGGATGTGTTGTCAAAACAGATCAATCCCTGGAAAAAGCCATCATGCTTGGTAGAGTGGAGGGTCAGTGAAAGACAGGAAGACCCTCGACAAGATGCACTGACACCGTGGCTGCAGCACTGAACCATAGTATAGCAATAATTTGAGCATGGTGCAGAACTGGACAGTGTTTCATTCTGTTATTCATAATGTTGCTGCGAGTTATAATAGACTCAGTAGCACCTGATGACAACAACAACAATAAAGATGATTAGATCAAATAATAAGTGTATAATTAAGCCTATTAGAAACTTCTGCCTTTCCAACGTGATTGAACCATTTTACATTTCCACCCATAATGGATGAGAGTTCTAGTAGCTCCACATCCTGCTACATAATCCATTAGAAGTATTTTTGGCTTCACTTTTACTGTCTGATCTATGGTCTATTTTGAAAAAAAGTTTTGTGTGGACTGAGGCATGCGTAGGGGTTGAGGCTCACTTTTTTCCATATGGTTTTTCCAGAATTATTCGTTGAGAAGATTGTCCTTCTTTGATGCTTTTGTTGAAAATCACTTTATCATACATATGTGGGTTTATTTCTGAACTTTCTTTTCTTTCCCACTAATTTATATGCTTGTCATCGGCTCCGACTCAGCGGCACTTGGCTTGGCTGTCTTTATGTTAATGCCACACTTATTTGGTAATTATACTTCCATAAGTCTTGAAATCAGATAGTGTGAAACTTAAAATTGTGGAGTGTTTTTCTCCTCAAAATTGTCCTACCAGTTCTAAGTTATTCAGTTTTTCATTCACATTTAGGATCAACTTCTCAATTTCTACCAAACAAAGTCTGCTAGGATTATCATTGGAATTGCATTGAATCTGTAGATAAAGTTTGAGAGAACCAAAATCCTAATAATATTGAATCTCTCAATTCATGACCATAGCATATCTACTTATTTAGACCTGTTTTAATATCTTTCAACAACATTTTGCATTTTTCAATGTAGTTGTTGTTAGGTATTGTCAATTTGATTCCAATTCATAGCAATCTTATACAGAAGTCTTAAATGGCTTTTGCTAAACTTATTACTAACATTTTACTCTTTCATACTATTATAAATGGTAATTTTTTTCCCATTGTTTGCTCCTAAAATATAGAATAAACTACATTCTTACTGACTTAGTATCCCTTAACTTGGTAAAATTCACTTATTATTTCTACCAGGTTTTCTTTTTTGGTAGACTCCTTAAATTTTTCTAGGTAGACAGCTCTGATATCTGCAAATAGATTCATTTTACTCATTTTTTGCAATACTTATTTTTTAATTGTTTTTTCTTGTCTCATTATAGTGGCTAGGACTTCCAGTACAATAATGAATAGTCACAGGGAAAAGAGATATTCTTTTTTCCCCCCAGTCTTAGGTAGAAAGTATTTAATATTTCTCCACTAAGTGTATTGTTATCTGTAGGTTTTTAATGCCTATCTTTTACTAACTTGGGGAATCCTTCTCTATATCTACTTTGCTAAGAATTTTTATCATAAATAGAGTTCAAATTTAGTCAAATATTTTTATTTATTGAGATACATGATTTTCTTTTTATCTTCTATTTTGGTAATATAATGAATTCTGCAGTCTGATTTTCAAATGTCAAACCAATCCTGCATTCCTGAAAACAAACCTTACTTGGTCATAATTGGGAACCCTGGTGGCATAGTAGTTAAGTTCTAATGCTGCTAAACGAAAGGTTGGCAGTTTGAATCCACTAGGTACTACTTGGAAACTCTATGGGGGTTCTACTCTGTCCTATAGGGTGACTATGGGTTGAAATTGACTTGACAGCAGTGAGTTTTGTTTTGGTTTTGGTCGTGATTATTATCTATGTTATATATTTGCTGGATTTGTTTTGCTAATGTTTTGTTGAGGAATTTATGTGTGTTCATGAGGGGCATTGGTGTATAACGTCTTTTTCTTCTAATAGCTCCATTCCTTATAATACAAACAGGGAAGAATTCTCTCCTCTATTTTCTAAAAGAATTTTTATAAAGTTAATATTATTTCTCCCTTAAATGTTTGATAACTGCTTGATAGAATTCACCAGTGAACCCTTCTGGATTTGACAAATTTTGTAGGAAGAGATTTTTGTTTTAATTGCCAAGCCAAGTGCCGTTGAGTCAGATCCAACAGTTGATTTTTAAAATAGATCCCAGGTCTTTCAGACTTACTTGTGTTAATGTTGGTAGTTTATTATTTTTTTCAAGAGTTTGTCCACTTGATTAAAGTTATTAAAGTAATCAGCATGAAGTTTTCTACAATATTTGCTTTATATTTTGTTATTCTACAAAATCTGAAGTGATAAACATCATCTTACATTTTTCATATTGATAATTAGAATTGCACTGTTTTTTTCTTGATTAGTCTAACTAGAGCTTTCTCAGTTTTATTAACCTCTTCAAAAATCAGCTTCTAGTTTTTAACATTTTCTCTATTATTAATCTCTTTTCTGTTTCATTGATTCACATTCTTAATATTTCTTCTATTTATTATCATTTTATTTTACTCTTGCATCTCTGGCTTCCTAAAATTTAAACTTTCTGCATTTCTATCCCAGGTTATGTATTTCCTTTTAGGGAGCTCTGGTGGCTCAGTGCTTAAGTCCTGAGGTACTAACCTAAAGGTCAGGTTAGTATGTCCTGCTTTAGGAGCAGTTCTACTCTGTCCTATAGGGTCAGTCCCAAAGCAGGACATACTCCACGGGAAGAAGAAGTGGCAGTCTGTCTGTAAACATCATGGCCCTGGAAATACTATAGGCAATTCTACTCTGTTCTATAGGACCACTAGGTGTTTGAACTAACTCAATGGAAATGAGCATTTTCTTTTAAGGACTACTTTGGCAGCATCAAACAAATTTGGGTATGCTTGAGTCAGGTCAGTATTTCCATTAAAAGTAGGAAGTAAAAATGTAGACAGGAAGGCTGTGCCTTTAAAGATAAATAACCCTTTGCCATCAAGCCGATTTCATCTTACATTGACCGTATAGGACAGAGTAGAACTGCTCCTAATAGAGTTTCCAAGAAGCACCTGATAGACTCAAACTGCTGATCTTTTAGTTAGCAGTCATAGCTCTTCACCACTATCCTACCAGAGTTTCCATAAGGATAAATGGGAAAGGGCATGCGTTTGCTCATTTCACTTATTATGTGATCTGTCTGGCCCCCATAAGCATTTGAATTTTCCATCCCTGTTCCTGAAAATAAATTGTATTTGAGGTTATCTAACCTTGAGAGTTAGAATTGAAAAAACAGAGGATGGTTTCAGCCTCCATTCTTTTATAAATAGCTGTTCTCTCTTTTTAAACACACCTTTTTTAGACAGTACAAGTTCGTCCTGGTGTTTATATAGTGAATATATGCACACAAATGAAAAAGTTAATTTTATTTTGGTCAATAGTACCCAACCAGAGATAAAGCACTTGAGCCAATAGTTAGATCCTGTCTCTTCTGCCCTGGATTTTAAAAGGAAGCAAGTTGATGAGGGTAAACAATGGATTCTGATGTGATCAGTAGGGAGAAAGGCCAGTGTGAAATGCTTCTTTTCCTAAGATGAACAGAAGGTGGGGGAAATGTTCTCAGAATTCCATGCCTTGGCCACATTTTAGAGCTGCCAGCAACGCCTGTTACATCCTCATTTAGAGGATGACGTCTTGAGACCCAGCCCTGTTCCTCGTGTTCACTCTAAGAGGGGCAAGACGGAGTCCTGCAAAGCTGAGCCCAAGCCTAGCAACACTGTGAGGAGGTCAGTTACTTTATAAGACTGTTCCAAAATTCCATGAAGTGAAATTCGAAATATACTAGGAGGGACACAGTAGAGACTGTTCAGTTTTCCAGATGTTGCTTCCCCTAGTGGCTTCACCCCTTTGGGTCACCTTGGTGGGTGATGACAGTTTGGAGGGTTAAGATGGGAGCTGTGACACCCTCCATCTGACACTATGTTTAACAGTGGCCAGAACCACACTGAACTCATTTTCAGAATGAGACATATGGTTGCTTCTCTGTTTCTTCTCTGAGCCTTGAATCTGAGTCTTTCTAAATCCTGTCAGCATTTAGACTTCCTAATTAACTTCTCGAAAATAGGCGCTGAGTCAGAAGACCTCTATTTCCTCTACACTTCCTTCCAGCAAGTGTGCCATAATCCTCCGAGAAGAAATGTCATGTCTCATCTGTCCCTAGGCTCTAATCTCTACATGTTACACCGTTAGGGCATTTTCAATAAGCTTCCTGAGGGCTTTCAGCCCATCATTTCTGTTGGGTTGGTCATTGTGATGGTGTAGCAGAAAGGGACTGGGTCAACCTGGCCTTCTGACTGGGGAGAGTACTTCTTTCTCATGATAAGACTGCAAAGATTGCAGGGTGTGTCCGTGCATGTGTGCGTGTGTGTGTGTGTGTGTATGCGTGTACATGTATGTGTGCGTGTGCGTGTGCGTGTGTGTGTATGTAGGAAACCAGATGACATGTGAGGAGATGGATGCTGAAGCTCAGAACTGGTGAGGTAGGAGACCACCAGCCTAAAACTCAGAGATCCAGTACATAACATCTGTACAAACCAGATGCAAAATTGGACAAGTCAATCAATCACTCTGGGTCTTGATTTCTTTACTTTTGTAAAGTGAAACTGGGGATAGATCTATGGATCCCTTAGATAGGTCACTCCAAATAGATTACAAGGCCCTTGATGGATGGCTATGCTTTCTGTATCTTCATAGTCATAGTAGAGAGTAGCTCAGTGATGGTTCAGTGGTAGCATTCTCACCCTCATTGCAGGAGACTCAGGTTCAGTTCCTGGCTGTCTCCCTCAAGTGCACCCAGCACTTGTCAGTCAGTGGAGAAATGCGTGTTGCTATTAGAACCCTCATGGTGTAGTGGTTAAGTGCTACAGCTGCTAACCAGAAGGTTGACAGTTCAAATCCACCAGGTGCTCCTTGGAAACTCTGTGGGGCAGTTGTACTCTGCACTATGGGGTCATTATAAGTTGCAATTGATTTGATAGCAAGGGGTTTGATTTGGGGTTTTTTTGGTACCGAACAGGTTTCAGCAGAGTTTCCCAACTAAGACAGAAGAGGAAGAAAGGTCTGGTGATCTACTTCTGAAAAATTGCCAATGAAAACCTTAAGACCCTGTGGATCACAAAGATCTATTCCTGTTGTGCATGGGGCCACCATTATTTGGGGGCCAACTTGACAGCAGCTAACAACAATAACAATAGTCATAATACAGAATGTGACATATAAAAATTGCATGACTTTGGCTGTAGGGAACAGACACTCATTAATAGAGGAATTCATAAAGTTTTATTTTCTCCTGTTACAAGACTAGAGATGTTCTAGTGTTGGCTCAGTTGCTCGACAAGATCTTTGGGGACCCAGGCTCTTTCCCCCCTTCCCCTATGCTACCCTGCACATGCTGGCCTTTTTTTCTCACTCTTGTCAACTCATGGTTCCAAAAGCTGTCATACTCATGTTCAAGGCAAGAGGAGATGGAAAGGGGTAACACCAGCCACTTCTGTTCACTCTACAAAGAAATCGAAAGCTTTCCCTTAAGTCACATCAGATAATGACCATTGGCTACGAAGGGGTCACGTGATCACTGCTGGCTGAAAGGGACGCTGGGAAATCATGCATCTGACTTTCCAACTTTGGTAGTGGGAGACAGCAAAGATGAAGGGAGGTAGATAGAGCTATTAGGCTTGATGAATGTATGTTAAATAAATGTGATCATAAAAGACGCTGAAAACGCTTCTCTTTCCCGAAGTGGAGCTAGCCATATAGTTATTTTGAGGAAATACAAAGGCACTTAATTGGATACCCTTTGAAGTTATTTAGAAACCAACTTGTTTTGATTTAAAACTACCTGAGTTCTCTCTCACAGGGATGCATCAGGAAGTAGAACTGGAGGGAGGGTCAGAGGGCAGGAAGTACTCAGCTGGAGCCTTTTCTCTTCACTGTTTTCCTGAAGGAATATTTCACAAACATTCACTTCTCAGATGCCCACATTCAGATCATAGAAGGCACTTCTTTCTGTCCTGCAGCCTGTTGCTCATTCTCCTCATATGGCCAACCAAGCATAACTAGCTGGGAAGTTTCTGGTTTTGATTGGTTTTCATGGCGTTTTCATTTGTATGCTTGGTCTCTGTGTTTCAAAGGAAGGGTGACATGTCAGAATAGGGGGAACATTGTCAGAATACAACAAAGAAAAATAGTATAGTCTCATCTTTGCTGAGGAACAGCACTATTAATTCATGTGGAATAACTAATTAATGGACTGACAAGTAACTAACAAGCACTATGAACCTGCTAGGAACAGTGCCCAGCAAACAAGCACTGACTCGTCGTGACCCTATGGGCATCAGAGTAGAACTGTGCTCCATAGAGTTTTCAATGGCTTCTTCCTTCACCTCTGGCAAGTAGATCACCAGGCCTTTCTTCTGAGACACCAGTCAGGGGATGCGAATCTCCAGTCTTTAGGTTAGCAGCCCAGGTTGCAGCCAAGCACATTAATTGTACTGACTAGCAGATCCCACTCTACAGCACTTGGCTTTGGCTTGGCTAGGGACTATTTTGTATCTAGGAGGCACTTGTTAGATGTTACTATTTTATTACTACTAGTAAGGATGTTGCTTCTTTTCTGTCTGCTTACCTTGCCAATGTAAATCTACTCCCCCCCCCCCCCCCCGTATTACCCAGAAAGATTTAGATGAAACTACAGACTCTAAGCCTGAACTATGTGGTTCCTTCCATTCCCCTAAGGTTGCTGGGAAAACCTTGAACAGATAAGACACCACAGAACATTTCTCTGGTGTGCCTAGAGATAAAGTGTCATCTCACAGAACCTGGCGTTTCATAGAAATCAATGCAAACCCTAATTGTTGCCCTCAAAATGTTTCTTCCCATTGTAATCACTCTATTTTCTGGTGGAATTTAATTCTAGAGGCACCCATAGACAATGTAAGTGAAGGTATTTACAACTTGTACACCTGCAAGAAAGAGGTCTCAAGTTCTCTAGGAGAGATCCCTTCTACAGAAATAAGAAGACTACATTTAAATGTGTCTTCTAATACTGTCGCTTTATAGCACTGAGTTGGTTTTCTGCTGTAACATACATTAACAGGTCTGTGAAACATCAAGGATTTGGTTCAGTAGCTTGGCTTACAAGACAGTGCCTGACGTTTACAGTGCCAACTGGAGGGATGGGTTCACGTTGTCCTTGTTGCTGACTTCTCTCTCATTCCCTCTTAGGCTGGGTAATGACTAAGAGGCCAGGTCTGGGAGTCCCCATCTTCTCTGGTCCATGGGCAAAGATCTTTACAGGTTGCTGTCAGTGGATTTGAGCTAATGGTAACACCATCTATGTCAGAGTCAAAATGTGTTCCACAGGGTTTTTTCCACTGGCTGATTTTTGGGAAGTAGATCCCCAGGTCTTTCTTTCAAGGCACCTCTGAGGTGGACTCAAGCCTTCAACTTTTTGGTTAGCAGTCTAGTACTTTATCTGTTTGCACCACCTAAGGACTCCAGAGAACTCTAGTTTAAGTAGTTTCTGCCACCAGAATCACCAACCAAAAACCAAAACCATTGCCCTCAAGTTGATTCTGACTCACAGTAAACTTATAGGACAGAGCAGAACTGCTCCATAGAGTTCCCAGGGAGCACTCTGTGGATTTGAACCACCAGCCTTTTGGTTAGCAGCCATAGTGCCTAACCACTATGCCACCAGGGTTTCCAGCCAGAACCACTAGCTATTTAAAAAAGATGGACCCTAAGAAGTTCATAGGACCCCTAGTGGCTCCATGGTTAAGAGCTTGGCAGCTAATAATCAGTAAGATTGGTGTTTCAAATCCACCCAGCAGCTCTGCATCTGACGATCTATTTCCCTAAAGATTACAAACTAGAAAACCCCACAAGAGCAATTCTACTCTGTCCCATGGGGTCACTCTGAGTAGAAATCCTCTGACAGTCTCCTAACAACACGGAGCTTCTACCGACAATTGATTCCGTTGGATTCGGCCAGGGGTGACGCCCAGACATTTAGACTGTAACAGGCTTTCCTCCAGCCAGGCCTGGTATCTGGAAGCCTATGGGGCCCTGGCCAACACCCCCTTACTGTACATTTCTCTGTGCACTGGAGATGTCTGTTGACCCCCCTGGGCAAAGACTCATCCAGTTTGGGGTATGTGGTACCCAGCACAGGACCCAGCATGGAGTGAACACCCATGAGCATAAGAAAGGCAGAATGGTAGGCAGGCAAGCTGTCTCTTCTCAAGAGGGCTTTTCTAAAAAAGAAAAGCTTCTGTTTCTGGAGCTGCTGTGATTGAGAAAAGATCACAGCAGCCAAGAAAGAAAGCACCTTGGAGGAGAACTCATGGTTCTCCAGGCCACACAGAGATTCTCCATAACTCTGACATAACAGTTAACAACAACAATTATTGATTATTAATCAGGGTGACTGTGTGCCAGGCACTGGGTTAGCACATGTGTGTGTTTATCTCATTTGGTCTTCACAGTGATCTTGTGAAGGGGAGCATATCATGTCCCCATCGTACGGATGAGAAGAGGTAGGTACAGGGGGGTGAAGCAGCTGGTCCAGGAACACGCAGTCAGCAAGTGACAACTTGCTGGACTCCGCAGGCTGAGTACGTAACAACTACCCACACCAGCCCTCACATCTCCAGGACGCTGCTGTTGTCAGTTGAGGTGGAGTCAACTTCCACTCGTGTTGACCCTGTGTGTGTAGAGTAGAACCTGCTCCCTGGGGTTTTCAAGGCTGTGACCTGTTGGAAGCAGAGTGTCATGTCCGTCTTCTGAGGCCCCTCTGCGAGGGTTCAAACCAGCAACTGTGCAGCTAATATTTCCTGCTTAACCATTTGTGCCACGGGGGAGTCCTCTCCAAGGTGTGGCATCACATTTCTGGAGCAAACCTCACACCCATGTGTGGGGTGCATGTCTCCATCTTCGATTGCTGTTGTTAGGTGTTACTGAGTCAGCTCTGATTCACAGCAACCTTGTACATCACACAATGAAGTGCTGCCCGCTCCTGGACCACCTTCGCAGTTATTGCTGTGTTTAAGCCCAGTGTTGCAGTCACTGTGTCCATCCATGTCACTGAGGGTCTTCCTTTCGGCTGACCTTCCACTCTGCTGAGGATAAGGTCCTTCTTCAGGGACTGATCCCTCCTAATGACATATCCAAGGCAGGTGAGACAGAGTTTCTCCACCCTGTCACCTAAGGGGCCTTCTGACTGTACTTGTTCCAAGACAGATTCCTTCGTTCTTTTGGGCGCAATGACGCAGGCGGGTGAGCTGCGCGTCTTCATCTGGAACAGACGCATCCGAGAAAAACAAGTAAGTGGCTGAGGAAATCAAGGAAAAGCAAAAGGCTTCTCAATAAAAAGACCATTGTGCACCTCTCCAAAGAGGCTAGTTTGTGTCTAATTTTTATTCCCCCATTGCGTGTTGAAGGTCACTGGCTACGTCTGTGCAAGCTGGTGAAGTCACGACAAGAAATACTTGGCAAGGAACTCTGGGATGGGGGGAGGGAGGTGGAGGCAGAGGACGGGAGGGGAGGCAGTTTTACATCTGGTCTGCCTAGTGTTTGCCGCCCGGATCCAGCTGGTTGACCTCCTTCTCTCCGGTGGCTGACCACTCCCCTGGGCTGGCTTTCCTGCTCTGCCACAAACGTCCTGGCTTCCGCAGTCAGGCTGCACTCCTGCCGCTGCCTCGGTGCAGCTTCTCACTTTTCCAGGAGGGAAAGAGGTTTGGGAAGAGCTGGAAAGGTAGGTGCGGGTGGAGGTTGCTTTTGCTGTTCTCCAAATGTGAAGCCGCGGTAGGGGGAACGGGCCCCTTCATGGAAAGGGGTGTGATCTCCTTCTCGAGAGACAGAGAAGCACATGGAACAATGACACTGGGCTGCTCTGATGAGGCCCAGTGGGAAAGTGAGACGAGAACCAGGAAGACCGCGGGGGCCAAAGAAATAGTTTCTCCTTTAGACCTGCAAAGGGCAGTTCAAGGGAACTTTAGTTTTAGAGGGAAAAAATAGTCTCAAATGGTGAATGCTGTCTTTGAAGATATTGCATAGCCTGGGTGGCGAGGGTGCCAGGGAACAGTAAAAAGTTAGCTACCGTCGAGTCACTTCTGACTCACGGCCACACCGCGTATGCCACAGTAGAACTGTGCTCCATAGGGTTTTCAACACTGATGTTTTGGAAGTAGATTGCCAGTCTTTCTTCTGAGATGACTCTGACGGGATTTGAACCTCCAGCCTTTCCGTTAGCAGTAAGAGTTTTTGCTGCTTATGCCACCCAGAAACTCCCTAAGGAAAAGCAATGTTCTTCTACAAAGCCACTCACTTAGGAAAGCATAAGGGGGAGGGCCCAGCCAGCTGCTTGGGGTGAACAGGCTGGCTTCTTCTAGGACTGTGCTGCAAGACAAGGACAGTACCCAAAGCCTAAAGAAGATCCATCCTTCACAGATACAGACCCAGAAAGGAAACCAAGGTTGGTGGCATCTGTTGGTTCAGGACAAGGACCCCATCATCTTCTGATAGCTTTGTTCTACCTCTCCAGACCCACGCACATAGCAGGGTCTCAGTAAACTTTTGGTCTCTCACAGCTCAGACTCAGTGGGAGACTATGCAGGGCAGCCTGGAGGGACAGAGGAGTCACAGAGATAAGGAAACAAAGATTCTGAGCTTGCCTGGGTTTGAGAAGAAGACTGCTACTAAACCTCCTTAGAATGTTAACTGTAGACATTCTTCAGAGTGAAAGCTTCACCGGCACACCCGAAACAATCTGTGTATTTGCTCTGTGCAGTTCAGGAAAGGAAATACCCTCGCCGTGGTTAAGAGCTATGGCTGCTAACCAAAAGGTCGGTAAGTTCAAATCCACCAGGTGCTCCTTGGAACTCCATGGGGCACTTCTACTCTGTCCTATAGGGTCTCTATGAGTCAGAATTGACTCAGCGGTGGCTCAGGAGCAGAATTCTTGCCTTCCATGCAGATAACCCAGGTTCAAATTCCAGCTAGTACACCTCATGGGCAGCCATCACCCAACTGCCTGTCGGGAGAGGCTCATGTGTTGCTATGATGTTGAACAGCTGTAGATTGAGATGGACTAGGAATAGATGCCTAAAAGTCAGCCTATGAAAACCTAGGGATCCCAATGGGCAGCCTGCATTTTCTTCTGTTGTGCATGGGATCACTGCGAGTCACGCTGACCACAGCAGTTAACAACAGCATTCAGGAAGAACTTTCCAGCTGGCAGAGTGCCCCCGAGTGGCAGGGCTGTCTCAGGAGGTGAGGGGGCCTCGGAGGACGGCGGGCATGAGGCCTGGTAGAGATGTCCCACCTCACCCTCTGCCACCACCTTCTGGCAGTAACACTGCTCCGGGGCTACTTCAGAGGTGGTTTCTTGGATGTCACTTTCTCTGCTTCTGCTCCCATGTCTCTGCCTGCTCCTTCCTGGAATCTTTCCCTGGTCTTTGCTACTCTCAAGGCCTCACTAGCATCTCTCTGCTGATGGCCTTTCAGTCCATCTCTGACTGCAGCTTCTGTCCCATAGCTAAGCGCTGCCATTTCCTGAGGACTTTCTAGCGAGTGCCAGGCTCTGTACTGTGTACCTTAGGAGACAGCTGTGCATGGAAGCACGGGCTGTGACAGCAGCTTAACTAAGGAGGGGCAGGTAGGGGGTGTGCCAGGGTGCCTCTTAAAGAGGGGTGCTAGTGAGCAGTTTCTACTGGCCAGCATGGTTTTCATCACCAGCTTTGCAAGATCATTCAACAAGTTCATTCAGCTGCTTTCTGCTTCCTGCACATAGACCCCTGGCTCTGGAGCAGACCACACACCTTTACATCTTGTCCCAGCTATTTACAGTGTGTGTGACCTTAGGCAAGTCACTTCCCTTTTCTGCACCTTAATTTCCTGCACTCTAGCATGGAGATAACAATACCACCAATCACATAGAGTTTTTGTGAGGCTTAAATGAATTAACACAGGTTCAAGGGCTTAACATGTGTCTAATAAATAAATAAAACCTTTCCAGTAGATTTTGACACATAGTGACCCTATAGGACAGAGTATAGAACTACTCCATAGGGCTTCTAAGGAATGACTGATGGATTCAAACTGCTGAACTTTTTGATTAGCAGTTGAGCTCTCAACCGCTGCACCACTAGGGTTCCATGTATTTAATAAAACTGAAACCAAACCCATTGCTGTCAAGTTAGCTCTGAGCTTAGTGACACTACAGGACAGAGTAGAACTGCCTTGTATGGTTTCCAAGAAGTGCCTAGTGGATTCAAATGGTTGACCTTTTGCTTAGTAGACATACAGCTCTTAACCACTACACCACCATGGTTTCTGTGTGTTGAATAGTTGTTAGTAACTCTGTTTGTCTCCTTTGAGCCTTGTAGGGAGCCATTAAGGTAAGTATTGTGATCCCTATTTGCAGATGAGAAGACGGAGTTTCAGAGGGGACATGGAGCTGGCCTGGAGGCAGCAGTCCAGCATTTCCTTTGCTACTTGGCAATAAAAGTAACAGAAACACTAACTCTTAGAAAGTAGATCAGGGGGTATAAACAGTTTGTGCCCAACTACTAACTAGAAAATTGGCAGTTCCATCTGCTTCCACAAAGACCACAGTCAAGAAAACACTAAGAACCAGTTCTGTGCTTTCTGTAACACTTGAGAATGGCAGTGATGAAATGTTTTTTTTGTTTTGTTTTTTAAAGTAAGTGGCAGAGGCAGGCTTCAGATCCAAGCAGTGAGTTCCAGAATCCCCTCTTGTTATCACCACACTAAACTGCCTTTGTGTAATAGTTAGGTAATGGTCAAACAGATATTCAGTGAAAAAGAGGAAGACTCTCACTGAGAAGGCTGCGACAAGGGGCTTGAGCCTAGCTGATGGTGAGGACAGCATGGGACCAGGCAGTGATTTGCTCTCTTGCAAACACAGGGTCACTGTGAGTCAGAACCAACTCAAAGCACCTAACTAAAGCCACGGTGGCTATGTGAAGAAGAAATACTCAATCCTGGGTCTATCTGGGAGATGATACCAGCTTTGGAATTTGAAGAGGCTATTGGGAGTGGGATCTCCCTCTTCTCTCCAGCCTTTTAACTCATTCCTGTACAAGCTATCCCTCCCACAGCACTGTCTGCTTCCCTGCTGAGATGTATGATTTCTTGCAGTGGCCACACAGAACTCACAGACCATACTCACAGTTATGTGGCTTACTAGAGGAGTAACAATTACCATTCAGGTTCATCAGTGTTCAGGATACAGTGGTTCAATCAGCACAGTCTATGCTCAGCTCTGCCCCTGAGTGCCCCGGCCTGGCCTCTGCCCTGCTCAGCAAGTGTTAACAAAACTCTTCTAAACTCTGCTAGCAAATGCCCAGAGGCAGCCTGTTCCACCAGGAAGCCTCAGCTGGAAGGCATTCAGGTCATGGGTCAGATCTTTGGAGGCAGCTTTGCCCCTGTGGACAGTCTGTAAAATGAGAGAACGCACTGGTGTATAACATCTCATTTAACCCCACCTTGAAATCCTGGTGGCATAGTGGTTAAAGAGCTATGGCTGCTAACCAAAAGATCAGCAGTTGGAATCTGCCAGGTGCCCCTTGGAAACCCCATCGGGCAGTTCTACTCTGTTCCCTAGGGTCCCTGTGAGTCAGAATCAACTCGACAGATGTGGGTTTTTTTGAGTTTTGATCCTCGGTGGGATTACCAACTTTATTCTATAGGTCAGAAACCTAAAGCCAAGATCGAATCAGTACCACCTCATGACTTTACAGTGTATCTTGCAGTTGCAGATTTTAAAACTGGGTCTGTAAGAACAGGGTGGCAGAGGTGTTTGGCCTCTTCGTCTGACTTCACAAGGAGAATTCAGATCGACAGCCCAAGGCTGATTCCTATGAGGCACAAGTCAGACCTCCCTCTTCTCTCCAGCCTCTTAACTCATTCCTGTACACCCCGCCTCCATGCCCTCGGCACTCTTTACTTCTCTGCTGAGATGTGTCATTTGTTGCAGTGGCCACACAGAACTCACAGACCATACTCACAATTATGGGGTTTGTTAGGTGACCAACAGTTACCATTCAGGCTTAGCAGTGCTCAGGACACAGTTGTTCAATCAGAAGAGTCTCTTGTCAGCTCTGTCCCCCAGTCCCTCTTGGCCTGGCCTCTGCCCTGCTCAGCATGTGTTACAAAACTCTTCTAGTTCTGCTAGGAAGTGCCCAGAGGCAGCCTGTTCCACCAGGAAGCCTCAGCTGGAAGGCATCCAGGTCATGGGCCAGGAAATCTAGCTCTGCACAGAGGCACCCTTCTCTGCCAGCAAGCCTCTTGCCTTAAGGTGCTCAACTTTCTCACTCTGTGGGCTGGGCCATCTCCTGCCTTTGTAAATGCCATTTCTCATGATCTTCAGCATTATACTTCCCTCTCTCCGTCTTCTGGTTCTAGGAGCTTTGCAGCATTGGGAATCTCAGGGTCAAAAGACACATTCCATTCTTGCCTGTTCCTTCTTGGTGGTCACAGGTGAGATCCTCCCTTCCCAACTCCAGGATGGCTCATTTTAAGCCTAATGGAATGGCAAAACCACCCAATCCCCTCACAAGAGTCCTAGATACTCTATTTGCATAGTCACACCTCCCCAAGGGTACCATGCACCTTATTTACATGGTTAGAAAGCTATCCAGTCACTTGGTGGGCCACCAGCATCTCACCCAGTCATTTAGCAGAGTTACAAAGACTATGACTAAACCAAACGGAAGCAAGCCCAGTGCCATCGAGTTGACTCTGACTCAGAGTAGAACTGTCTTAGATAATTCCCAAGTGGCACCTGGCAGATTTAAACTGGTGACCTTTTGGTTAGCAGACATAGCACTTAACCACCACACCACCAGATTTTCCAAAACTCTAACCAGAAGGATCACATTAAGCAATTCACTGCACCGCAGGGTGTGACTCCAAAATTCCTGGGCTGCATAATCATTGATGGAGCTTCAGAAACAGTGAAGCCCAGTGACTCAGAATCTTTCAGGGTGCAATCTAGGTATACAATTTTTAAAGGCCAGAATTTGATAAGTGGCCAACCCTGAGAACCCCTGCCAGCTACACTGCCTCTTCCAAGTGACAGACCCATGTTTCCATCTGTGTGCCAAACATCCCCATCTGGGCACCCACCAGCATCTCATCCTCTGCAGGGCCCAGTGGAGCTCATCATCTTTCTCCATTTCTTGGAACCCAGTACTGTCTCAGATGCCCTGGGAGATGCACACGATTAAGCACTAGATGAACTAAAAATTGGCAGCTTGAGTACAACCAGATGCAACTCAGAAGAAAGGCCTGGTGATCTGCTTTGGAAAGGTTACAGGCAAGGCAACCTCATGGAGCAGTTCTGCTCTGTAATACGTGGGGTTGCCCTGAGTTGGAATTTGTTTGTTCATTTGAGATCCCCACCCATTCACTTAGTGTCCCCTGAGAGAAAACTGAGACATCTTCAACTCCATCATCCCCTTCTTTCCCACCATTGCTAGCCACGATGTCTCCCAAACCCACATACTCCTCTATCTTTGCTGCCTCCACCTCAGTTCAAGCCCTTACCATTGAGGGTTAGTGTGTCTGCTGACAGTTCCTGTGTCTCTGTGTCTCCATCTCTCCCTCCCCTGAGCTTCTCAGTCTACATCCTTTCTCATGCCAGACTTAATGTTAACT
Source organism: Heterohyrax brucei (assembly GCA_028571685.1). Taxonomy (NCBI): domain Eukaryota; kingdom Metazoa; phylum Chordata; class Mammalia; order Hyracoidea; family Procaviidae; genus Heterohyrax; species Heterohyrax brucei. The sequence goes on along the minus strand of CM053143.1, from coordinate 170,747,687 downwards.
AAAAACTAACTCCTCATTCCCTTCTGTGCTCCAAAAACTCCCAACAGCACTCTCCGATTGGTTGGTATCTGTATTCCTCAGCATAGTAAAGCCAGTCTTGTAGCCTTTGACTCTGTATTCCTGCTAAGACAAACCTCAGTGGCTGCCTCCTATCACAGGCAATGTTTTGTGACACACTCAACTTCCCACCATCCCCCAAACAAACTGCCTGTTCACAGCCTGTCAGCATGCCATGTTGTGACTCCTGCCTGAATTGGCCTTTCTACCTGACTGGACTGAAAAACTCCTACTCATCTTATGGAACCCAACTCAAATGTCACCTCCTCTGGAAAGCCCTCTGGGAGTTTCCCTGGGGAGATGGGCACCACCTCCTCTGTCCTTCCCCAGGACAAGGCTCCATCTTCAAGGACACTGTCCTCAGATTGTGTTGGCATGTCTGTCCCTCCCCTGCAGAGTTTTTAGCTTGTCATTCAACAACCACATTAAATGTCTCATTTGGCCACATGGCAGTCCTTGTGATGCAGCAGTTAACAACCCAGCTGTCAACCTGATACTCCTCCGGCCACTCCTTGGAAATCCTATGGGGCAGTTCTAGTCTCTCTTGTGGGGTTATCATGAGTCTCAAGTCAGTGGCAATGGGTTTGGTGTTTTGGTTTGGTATTGCCAGATGTGGGGCCAGTGGTTGTCCTGTGGCAGATTCTCACCTTCCATGTGGGAGACCCAGGTTTCCTTCATAGCCAGTATAACCTCCTGGGCAACTACCACCCACCAAGAATGGAGGGATGTGTGCTGTTATGATGCTCAACAGGCAGCTGTCAGCAGGGTTTCCAGACTAACACAGACCAGGACGAAAGATCTAGTGATCTGCTTCTGAAAATCAGTCAGTGAAAATCCTGTACTTCACAATGATCCAGTTCCCAGCCAATCATAGGAATGGTGTAGGACCAGGCAGTGCTTTGTCCCATTGTGCCTACTAGGATTGCCAAGAGTCAGGAGTCACCAAGAGTTGAAATGACTTGACGGCAGTGAACAACAACAGTATCGCCAGGTGTGGGCTAGGTGCTGGGCATATGGGTGAACAAAACAAAATTTCTGTCTTAAAAAAGCTCCAAGTCTACAGTTTCTGTCCAAGTCTGCTGTTTCTGTCCAAGTCTTCTGTTTCTGTCTTGAAAAACTCCAAGTCTTAGAGGGCGGACGGTGTCTGAGAGAGGGCACAGAGTATACAAAGACCAAGGAGGGTGGCACAGTATGTCTTGCTTACAGTTAGAAGTTGGGATGCAGAACATCAGTGCCAAGAGGTGAGGCTGGGGAGATGAGAGCAGGGGCAGGCCTTGAAGGGCCATGAGAATCTACCCACACCCCATTTCCCCTGAGACCTCTCCTGACTGTAGAGCTGGAACTTAATCCTGAAAGTAAACACAGCCACTGAGGAGTTAATAGTCAGCTACAGCCATGATCAGATTTGCAGTTCAGAATCATGCCTGTGAGCTTCTGGAGAGCTAGCATCTTATTGTAGCAACAGCACATAGCACAGTGCCTGGCACACAGTAGATCCTGAAGAAATGTTTACTGAACTAAGGAATGTACACTGGGATCAGGCCTGGTGAGACTGGGGCTGATGTGGATGGGCCCCTGAGAGTCCCAACTTAAAGTGACAAAGTCTCACTCTGCCCTTGCTCTGTAGGGTGTCTCGCAGTGTCCTCCTCGACCATGCTGGCTCTGCTGTGTCCCTGGCTGCTCCTGGTAGCCTGCGTCTCCGCGGATTCCGATGAGGTAGAATCTAGCTTCAGCAGTGATCAGCGAATTCGCGACATGCACGCCAAAGTGACGGAGATCTGGCGGGAGCTCACGCAGCGGGGGGCGAGAGATGGTGGGCCAGGAGCCGAGCTCTACGCCACCTGCAACGTGCAGCCCTCAGCGTCTCTAGACGTCTCGCAGCCGCGGGTCACTGGCCTCGTCCTCTTCAGGCAGGTCGCGCCCGGCGCCAAGCTCGAGGCGTTCTTCGACCTAGAAGGCTTCCCTGCCGAGCACAACGGCTCCGCTCGCGCCATCCACATCCATCAGTTCGGGGACGTGAGCCAGGGCTGCGAGGCCACCGGACCCCACTACAACCCCCTGGGCGTGCCGCACCCGCAGCACCCCGGCGACTTCGGCAATTTCCTGGTCCGCGATGGCCGCCTCTGGAAGTACCGCTCGGGGCTCGCCGCCACGCTCCTCGGGCCCCACTCCATCGTGGGCCGCGCCGTGGTGGTCCACGCGCAGGAGGATGACATGGGCCGCGGCGGCAACCAGGCCAGCGTGGAGAACGGCAACGCGGGGCGCCGGCTGGCCTGCTGCGTGGTGGGCGCGTGCGGGCCCGAGCCGTGGGCGCGCCAGGCGCAGGAGCACGCCGTGCGCAAGAAGCGGCGGCGCGAGAGCGAGTGCAAGGCTGCCTGAGCGCCCTGGCCCTGCCGGAGCCGGGAGGTCACCCTCTCCGCGCTGCCGGAGACCCTCTCGGCGCGCCGAGACGTTCTCAGTGCCCCAAGACACCCTCTGCGCACCTAGACCTCTGTCTGCCTTGAGTTCCTTCAGACACCTTTTCACCTCCTCCATGCTGAGGTCTTCTTTTCATAGGGCCAAGGTCTCCCCTTGTGACCAGAAATTCCCCCCACGTGAGGTCTCCCCCAAGTATGCTAAGACACCCCTCTGTCCTGAGCCACTGCCTCTCACCCCAGGTTCCCTGAGGGTCCCACATTAGTGCAGTACCCCATCCTCTTTGAGGGCCTCCCAGACTCCTTGCCTTCCCTTTCCATCCTGACCCCTGAGACCTTGCTCTGCCCTGAGGACCGTCCCCTCCACCATTTGCCTTCAGGTTCCTCCTGGGTGCTAGGAGACTCCCTAAGGCTCCCCAGGGTACCTCTCCCCAGTGCCCACTGCTCTTGAGCTGGCCGCCAATTAATGCGGCCAGAGGTGAAGTTCACTGCCCCGCACCTTCAACTGTTTCCAGCCACCCAGGGAGGGCTGCTCCTTGGGGGCTGCATATTAAAAACTCAGCCATTCAGACCTGCTCCAGGACCTGGGTTGCTTGTTTTGTTTGTTTGAGGCTTCTCTCCTGGGCTCAGCTATGTTCTGGAGATGCCAAAGATAATCTCCCAAATCCCAGCAGAACAGACTCCCTTTTCATCCCATCCCTACCCACTTACTGGGAACAACACATTCAGCCTCGGTGTAACTCCCAAGGTGAAGAGGACCAGAATCACTCAGGGAAATAAAAAAAGAAACCAACTTCCTGGGTTACATCCAAGGGCCACAGGGTCCATGTGGAGAGGAGCCAATCTATTTGCAGTGAGCTTCCTTGGTAGTTGTGATGCTGACACCACTGGTGTGGGAAGGAATGAAATTCACTCACCCGCTCATCCTGGCCTGTAGATTCTCACCTTTGCCTTCAAGTGCAGCCTTAGAGGTCCACTTTCCAAGTGGCCAAGACAGGGTAATGAGACAGAGTCATTAGGAAAGTTACAGGGAGACTGGTATTGGTATCTGGGTCATCTGCGTTCTCCACAATTGTGACAACGCTCCTCCCAATGACAAGGCAGTTCAAAGTAGTGGGGACCAAAAAACCAAAAAAAAGAACCAAACAAACCAAAAAAACCCAATGCTGTCGAGTCAATTCTGACTCATAGCAATACTGTAGGACAGAGTAGAACTGCCCCATAAGTATCCAAGGAGAGCCTGGTGGATCTGAACTGCTGACCTCTTGTTTGGCAGCCATGGCACTTAACCACAACACCACCAGGATTTCCATGGGTACCAAATAGGTTTAATTTTGATTAAGATGTCTTTGAGTTCAGCCTCCCTTTTTAAAAAAATTCTCATCTATACATAGACTTGGAAACCCTGATGGCATAATGGGTTGAGTGCTATGTCTGCTAAGCAAAAAGCCAGCAGTTCAAATCCACCAGGCACTGCTTACAAACTCTATTGCTCTGACCTCTGGGGTCGCTATGAGTCAGATCCTACTTGATGGCAGTGGGTTTTTGGGTTTTTTTTCCCACATAGACTCAAGTAGTCTTGAATATACAGCTTCTTTTTTCTGAAGAACTATATTTGTGATAACTTTTAAACCCCTGGGATAGACTCAGGCATCCCTGGCTGGACCAATCAGTTGTTTATGCCACTACTTACAGAAAGTCAAGCACTTAGAACCCACCCAAAGGCACCTTTGAAGAAAGGCTTGGCAATCTGCTTCTGAAAGGTCACAGCTTTGAGAACTTGGTGGAGTGCGGTTTTACTCTGCATACATGGGTCACCATGAGTCAGAATCCATGGGGCGACAACTAATCCGGGTTTTTGTTTTGGTTTGTTGATGGGGTACACTCACTTGGGAGGTGTGGTCTTTCTAGCCTAGTTTCTCCGACATGACATCCCTGTGTGGTGCATGTGGTTAACAAGCTCTGTGCTAACCCAAAGTTGACACTGTGAGTCTCCCCAGAAGCACCTCTGCTACGAGGCCTGATGATATGCTTTTGAAAAAACAAGCCACTGAAAGCATGACGGGGCGCAGTTCTCTCCTGATGCGCACAGGGTCGCCATGAGCTAGAAATGACTCATCAGCAACTGGTTGTTTTTTCTTCTTCTTCTTTCTTGGAGGCCGTTTCCATTTCTCCCAGATTCAGGAGGCAGTGACTCAAACTGAACTTCAGCCAGAAACCTGTCCTCAGTGGTTATTTTTACCTCTAACTAGGACTTAACTTGTTATTTAAAAATCTTCCCTTGAACCCAAGTGACAACTGGAGAGAAGGGATATTGCCTGGTGACTCTGCTCCAGCAACTGTTTCTAAACATACTGGTTTGGAATATCAAGTTGGACTGTACGGGTCAGCACCAAAAGGGCATTAACAAGCTGAGTCTTTAGATATTCTGTGTTTGCTCATCCCCACCATTAAAAGTCATGAAAATGAAGCTGCAATTAAATGGGGACAGAACAGGGGAGAAAAATAAAATGCCAACCCCCTCTCCCTATCTTCTGCTCAGCTGCCCAGATTGTAAATTACTTTAGGTCCATCGAGGAGGATTCAGACTTATTTTTTAGGAGGAAGTTAATGCTTCTCTCTCATTGCTTGTCTTCAGCTCTTGATTTCACTGTCCTCGGCCTCCTAAACAGAGCTGAAAAGACATCTGCTCCAGTCTGCTCTGAAGCCAGTGGAACCTCCCATTTTCATTCCATCAGTCAATAGGAAGGGGGTTAAGAGGCTGTGAAGCTCCAGAGAGCCAAAGGGAAGACAGGAAACAACGGGATGTCAAATTATACTGGTGGTGCAGTGGTTAAAGTGCTCAACTGTTAACCAAAAGGTCAGTTGTTTAAACTCACCAGCCACTGCGTATGAAAAAGATGTGACAATTTGATTTTGTAAAGATTTCAGCGTAGGAAACCTTGTTGGGGCAATTTTACCCTGTCTTACAGGGTTGCTATAAGTCAGAATTGACTTGTTAGCAGTGGATTAAGGGTAAGGTCAAAAGAAGTCCCCTAAGTGGTACAAGAAAACCTTCATGGTGTAGTAGTTTAGTGCTATGGCTGCTAACCAAAAGGTTAGCAGTTTGAATCTTCCAGGAGCTCCTCGGAAACTCTGTGGGGCAGTTCTACTCTGTCCTATAGGGTTGTTATGAATCAGGATCAGCTGGATGGCACTGGTTTGGGGCTTTGGTTAAATGGTGCAGATGGTAAACTGCTTAACTACTAACCAAAGGTTGGCAGTCAACTGACCCAGAGGCACCACGGAAGAAAGGCCTGGTGATCAGCTTCCAGATAGTCACAGCTGTGAAAACCTTATGGAGTGGAGTTCTACTATGACACATGTGGAACTGCCATGAGTAGAAATCAACTCAGTGGTGACTGGTACTGGTAAGAGCAAAGAAATGTACATATAACGTGGTGGTCGGGAGCTCAGGCTCCCATAGGAAGGCTGGTTTGACTCCTAGCTCTGCCACTTAGAAGCTGTATGAGCAAGTCACTTAACCACTCTGAGCCTCAGTTTCACCGTCCATAAAATGAAAGCATTTCATTGGATTGTTCTGAGGAGTAAATCAAGTGTAGTCACAGATTAGATCAAGTACAGTCATGAAAAGTGGGCAGCACAGCACTTACATCTAATAGGATTTAGAAGTTGGCTCGAATTAACTACCATGGCTAAAGTCTGAAAACTCACTGTCCGCTAATGGATTGGGCTACACATGTTGGACTGCCAAAGGGTGGGCATCAATCAACTCACAAGGAAGCACCATAGAAGAAAAATCTTGTGATCTGCTTCCCAAAAGTTCCTGAGTGGTATAAATGGGTAATGTACTCGACTGTTAACGGCAAGGCCCGAAGTTCAAGTCCACCTAGAGGTGCTGTTTTAGTCAGCTAGGCTGCTGTAACAGAAATACCACAGAGTGGATGGCTTTAACAAAGAAAGATTTATTCTTACACAGTCCGGTAGGTTGCAAGTCCATATTCAGGGTGTCCGCTCCAGGGAAAGACTTTCCCCTTGACGGCTCTGGAGGAAAGTCCGGTATTGCATCAGTCATTGTCCAGGGAGCATCCTCACACAAGAACCTCTGGTCGGAAGGACGTGCTCTGCTCCCGGTGCTGCTTGCTTGATGGTAGCGAGGTTCTCAAATTGTCCTTGGTTCTTTTTCCTTTTATTCCTCGCAAGCTAAAAGCATTAAGGGTGGGGCAAGCCATACTCCAGGGAAACTTCCCCCATAGCAGGAATTCACAGCCCCACCCTAATCCTTTAACATACAGGTTAGCAAAACCACACAATGGAGGACAGTCCCAAGATACTGGGAACCATATCCCAGCCACGTGGCTGCACACATTTTTGGGGGGACACAATTCAAACCATGACAGGTGCCTTGGAAGAAAGGCCTGGCAGTCTACTTTTGAAAAATCAGCCATTGCAATACCCGATGGAACACAATTCTACTTTGGTACACAAGGGGTGGCCATGAGTTGGAGGTGACTTGATGGCAACCGGTAGCTGGTCAGCCAGTGAGCATCATGCCACTAGAAGGACTCCAGTAAACCTCTTAGATTTATCGGAAGGGTTTCTGCATCCACTGAGCAGCTGGATGGCATGAACTCTGTGATCTCCGTTCTGAGACTGATTACTTGCAGGAGAGAACCAAGGGAAGGCAAGATAACAGGCCACAAGGAGCAGGCATCTGGATCTCAGCAGAGAACCTTCCAAGTGCCACCGAGCCCGCCCACTGGACCCCACTTGGCCCCGGTGACTATTTTTATTTCTTTCATCTCACAGATCTATTTTCTTAATCTCCTTGTATTTGCTATTTTGACTTCCCAGCCAGCTTGCTAATCAGTTTGCCTATTTGACTCACAGGGTTTGCATTTGTCACTGGGACTTAAACATACACTTGTTTTGATTTCTTTTTGTAAAATTAGAAGCCTTTGATGTAATGACTCTACCTAGACACAGCTGGGGAAGTGAGAAGAATGCTCAAGTTTGCACGGTTTAAACACAATGTAGACAATAATTAGAAATGCTATCTTTAGATGTTTAGGATAAGCTTTTTCTCAGAATTGCAGCGCATTTTTTTTCCAAGTGGGGCCTGTTAGTGCTTATATACAGAAATACTAAAAACGTAAGAAAATAGAGCAGATCAGCCAGTGCTTTGGTCAACTTGAAAGACGGCAGGAAATAAACCAACTGATTTTAGATCCAGTACTTTTGACTGAATGCATAACATCTTTACACACTTCGTGGTTTTCGTGACTGCCATACGATCAGACTTCTAGGTTTTAGACTGCAACTGAGAAGTTGCCACCAAATGCAAGAAGCAATGCTGGGCCTATGCTCAGCCTGCAGTGAGGGGCCTCAGAGAGAGTGACACAAATCATACAGACAGTTAATCATCCACATTAAGAAAATTACCCAATTTTTATGGCAGTTAACAAAAAATATAGTTGATACACAGTGATCACAGAGTCCAAATAAATAGATGTTTTTTAAAAAATAAAGCTAGGAAATAGAGGCTAGTTTAAAAAATTAAAGAAAAAAAATAATTTTTAAAAATTTAATAGTTATCATCAGTCTTGGCTAAGACCCCAAAATATATTCCTGAACAGACATAGATTCCAGTGAGTCAAATTTTCAGTATTGTGCAATTTTTCCCACTGCATTAAAAAAGAAAAAACACTCATTTAGTCAAGACATGATATGATGTGTAAGGCGGCACATTCGTATCTATCATTTTAAATTGCCTTCGTGCTGTATCAACTTGTTTTGCTTTGTTTTCATGAGCCACTGTAGTATCGAGAGACAGGGCCTTTCTCATTTTTTCTACTTCTCATTTCTAATTAGATTCACCACTGAGCTCCCAATTGCATTTCTCTGATCGGTAGAATTTTTTCTGTGCAGAAAGGCATCTGAGAAAAAAAAAGGTAGGGGGTGAACCGGAGCCATTTGAATATGATTAGGGAGGAGTGTTCTAGACAGAAGCTTCCAGAACAAAGGCCAAGGGAGAAGGGGCTTCCTTGGTCAGTATAGTGGTTAGGAGGCTACCACTGCTAGCCAAAAAGTCAGCAGTTCAAATCTGCCAAGTGCTCTTTGGAATCTCTATGGGTCAGTTCTCCTCTGTCCTATAGAGTAGCTATAAGTTAGCATCAACTTGATGGCAGTGCATTGCCAAGAGAGGCACAGTGGCAAGCCATACACAGGGCTGCAGGTAAAATGATGAAGCCAGGAGGAAAACAGGAAAAACTGAACTCGTTGCTGTTGAGTTAGTTAGTTCAGACTCGTGGCAACTTCAATGTGTTTGAGTAGAACTGTCCTATAGGGTCTTCTTGGGGGCAATCTTTATGGATCTAGTTTGCCAGGCCTTTCTTCCACAGAGCTGCTGAGTTGCTTTGAACCACCAACCTTCAGTTTACTAGCTGATCTCAGTAACCCTTTGTGCCATTCTGGGACCTGGAAGCCAGAAGAGAGCCCCATTTCTTGAAGCAGCAGCAAACCAAGAGGTGCAAATGCGTGCCGCAATTTTAAAGAGACAGGGAAGATGTCCTCAGCTACCAGCTCAGTGGATCTTTGAAATTACTGAAAGCAGCGGTCCAACTTTTTAAGCCACGTAGCACAAATACTTAAGTAGGGACAATACTGAACAATTCACTCCAACACACAAATGCCTGATACCAAAGCTTTTCTTTTTTTAGCACTTCAGATCCATGATGGTGGTGTGTGTTTGGGAGTGAAGGTACAGAGACAGCACTGACAAGGAACTAATTTAGCTTGTGTGACATTGCTAGCCTGGAGGAGGTTCTGGCAGGGCTTGAACTAAATGCCATGAGCAGCCTGTTAGCTTGAGATGCTTTGAGGGATAGCTTGTTGAAGGAAGCAAAAACAAGGAGAAGTGGGGAGAAGACAGTTGACAGAAGAGGTTTGCAAAAAGTAGTTAGGGATGAAAAATGCCTGGTTTACAAAACTCAGTCCATTTCCATGGACCTTAATTAAAAGAACAACAAACACTCAAATATAAAATTCTGCATCTAAAGGCTCTCAGGTACAGAGCATTCGAGAGAAATGCAGAGTTTGCAAACAAGCTTTCATTAAGAGACTTGTCAGCTCTGTTTCATTTATCCAGACTGTTCTCCGTTCTGCCGGCCACCAAGCTGGAAAAATAGAAGGACTGATACACCTGAATAGGTAAGCCAGTGTAGGAAGGCTCCAGCTATAAAACAGGGCAGGTCACAGAGGAGCCGTGGAGAAGAGATGAGATGGCATGTTTCTTAAAACAACCATCATCTCTGCCCCAACCCCAAACTCATCAATAATATTCTGACTTTAAAAAAATAAATAAAAGGGCATGTGGCTTTCAGAGACAACCCAGTTACTGGTGTGGTTTGGACCCAAATCTATTTCTAACTCATGTAAACTTCCCTAAGCCCAGATTTAGTGTTGGCATTCATCTTTCAGAGGCTATGTGTCCAGAGGGTGAATTTTGATGAACCTAAACCTGTCACAGTAATTCCATCCTTCTTTCCAACGACTAGTTTAGGCATAGGTATGTAACAGTTGTGACCACTGAAATGTGATAGGAACTGGGTTTCCTGCTCTGAAAACACACACACAGGTGGAGAGAAATGTCCTCCTGCCTTTGGACACAGACGTGAAAATAGGCTATGCCTGGAGCTGTTGCAGCCGTCTTGCTATCATGAGGGCATAGCTGACACTGTTAGAGGAAATGAACCGATACCCAAGGAGAGAAGCAGCCATTTATTGAGGTAACTCTAGCGGGCCAGAGGGGGCTTACAGGTCTCCAACATCTGGCCCCAATGGGGAAGTGGAGCAGGCTTTTATAGAGATGGCATGCAAAGCAGGGGATCGTGGGTAGAAAGAGCCAGATAAGATAAGGAGACAGGGCTGTGGGCAGTACGGGAAAGGATAAGATAAGGGGAAGTTTCTTTCAGGGGGGATTTTCCTTCACATTCACCCCTTTGATACTCCCCCCCTTTTAATGACATAGAGGGAGGGGTATCACACAAGCTGTTCTGGGTACAGGCACCAGTATCCCTGGAGTGCTAGGATCTGGGAGGTGGTCCGGTTGACTAGGGTTTGCTCCAGGGTCTGGGGTAGGAACCAGAACATGCAGGGTAGGACATACATTACATAAAACAGCAAACAATTTGTCTACAAACAATTACTAATTTGTATAGTCAGCCTAGATTGGGAGCCTTGAAAATACTCCTTTAAATGTTGTCCCAAAGAAACCTTTCCACTTTTAGAGGAAACGTGATGTTCTCTTGACTCTGTAGTTTTTCAGGTCCCTGGGCAAGGTGGGTAGATGTTATCTGATACAGTCCTCTGAGCAGGATTTAAAAAAACTAGTTGAGTCTCAGGTTAGTTTCAGCATGGGAGATCAGGTAAGGATTCTCAATCAAAATTCTTACAATTACTAGCACTTTCGTTTTCCATAGCAGTAATTGTCCTGTCCATTAGCATGTTTTTATTATAACTTTTCTGAGAGATTTCATACTCAAAATCTTCATGGGGAAGTGAGTGGAGGTCTCTTCTTCTGTATCTGCTTCATGCTGAGTATGGGCTTAGGCCTGCCTATCTGAGCAGAAATCTCTCCTTGACAGTGTCAATCATTTATAATGGCCAGGATGACAATTACTGAGTATCAGTAGTCTGAGAGCTATAAGTTGCCCCAGAAACCCAGACTGGAGTTACCTAGTTTTATATCTTTTTCTCTTTTTCTTTTTCTACTCTTCCTTTACCTTCACTTTACTTTCTTAGTCTTTTTTCCTTTTTCTCTGCTTTCTTTTACCTGTTTTACATGGCAGTGTTTCAACAACTGTGACCCCATCAGATACAACAGCAACTTTTCATTTCAGATTTTCAGTCTAAGTCAATAATTACATGGACCCTCTTGGAGAGTAGACCCACTGGGTGAATTAAGGTAGAGAAGGTAGCTATTGTGTCTAAGACAAATCAAATCTTCTTATCTTCCACGTCAATTGTAACCCTTAGCTCTCTGATGTGGCCACGAGGCAGACAGGCTTTGGGATTCCTATCAGTGGTCAGTGTTTCAGATTTCTCTTCTGAGCAAGTCTAGGAGGGTCTGTCTATCTGGGCCTTACAGAGGTCTATGAACAGCCTGCTGTAGAACATTCAGGACACTCTGCCGTAAAGTGGCCTCATTTTTGACAGTACCCGTAATGACAGGCGTCCATATTCACTGGCCAGTGAGGTGTTTTAAATCTCAAACACCAACTGGGTTACCTGAGGTGGTAGCCAATAATAGCCTTTATTTCTTTTTCTTTTTACTGTCACTAAATCTCTGATTAAACATCTTAAGAGTCTCCTCTACCAATGGGAGAGTGGGGTCTAAGATTTTGTCTCAGGCTTTGTAATCTTTGTTTTCTGTCTTATGTGGACCAGGATGAAAATATATGGCCATGATGGCCTCTTATCACATTTAAAATTGGCACCAGCATTTTTTTTTTTTTTTAAAGGCTTGGTGAGTCTGTCAGGGTAAAACCTCAGAGTAAAACTGCTGTCTCTTTTCTTCCCCAGCTGAACTGGTCCTTTATCTTTCCTAATGTAAATCTCTTAGGCCTCTCTCTCAGATTTCTCCAGTCACATTCCTTCTCATAAGTTTATACTCCTCATCGAAATATTCTGGCGAAATGTTTTAAGAGATATCAAGTGAAAACTGCAGATGACAAAACTTATCAAGATTTAGATTAATAAAAATAAGGAGAACATAAAGGTCAAAATTTAACACACCAGAAAACTTTTGGTGATAATTTGAAATATGATTATTATCCATATCATTAAGAACTTCAGATACCATATATAATAATCTTGAGGCATAACACCATAGCCAGGACATATCAAGATTATTAACTCTAGATAAAAATAGATTTACAAGTAAATATCTGAATTCCTGAAAGCATTGGCTTTGATGATGTTAAATAAATTTATAATCAAGTTAGCAACTAAAACCAAACCAAGTGTTATGGAGTTAATCACAAATCACAGCAACTCTATCAGGCAGAACAGAACTGTTTTACAGAGCTCTGTTGACTTCTGGATAGCAGACACAGCACTTAACCAGGGTTTTTCCAGATAGTAATTAAAAATAATAACAAAATTATGACTTAATATTATGTATTTGTTAGACAATATTAGGCAAAAAACACAAGAGGAAATAACCAACATAAATTTTAACCGAGTGAGAACTGGGCACCTGATTTTAACACATGTCATATAGCACATCACATAAGACTCCTTTTACCTTCTTCCCTCAGAAAAGGATACTCATGGCTTTTCATGAAGTTTCAGAGCTATCAAGAGTTTGTTACAGGTCAACAAGAAACAATATTAAAGTTGTTTCAGCATTTAAAAGTAAGAAAACTTTAGCTTCTCTCTATTAAGTCTTGTGGCATGATTTGCTGACTCAGGGAGTCTTATTTTAATAAGAGATCAAACCTTTGCCTTTAAGAGAGATTATACAAGGAACAAGTTAGCTGTTTACTCAGAAATCAGAGAAAATTGTTATTTAGCAGTAAACAAGTCAATTTCTTCTGATGTTCTCAAAGAATCCCTTTTTTCCAAAGAATCTTTAAATTAAATCATTAAACTTTTGTCAAACAAAACTTTAACCATATTAAATATAGATTAACATACCTCTAGAAATCTGTTAACAGACCCCTATTGTGTCATCCCTTATCAACAAGCCTCTATAATTCTTTAAACAGCAAAGAACTCAATAACAGTTACTTGTTGCCTGAAAAGTAAGCAGTATATAAATTTACATTATATCAGATTTTTGTTAAGTTCAATTGCCCTTAAAGTCCAAGGCTTATATAAAGCTTATTGAGACATTTCAGGTCTCCAACTAACTCTTAAAGTTTTACTAGCTGACTTTTATAAGCTATTGTTTAACTGGCTTGGAAATCTCTTTTCACACCTCCCAGGTAAGCCTCAGAAGTCCTAATTTATGACCATCAAAGTAGAGCCATAATCTTTACCTGTATTTATTTATTTATTTTTTCCACTCAAAAGTTTCCCTGCAGCTTGAGGGCACTTTCTGCTTCCCTTTTACTCTTTTGAAATTGTCACTGTCTCTTTAAGACAAAGCCATCTCTAGCTGAGGGCTGTGAAGTTAGGTTTTCTCTAGCCCAGCCAACATACCTGGATTTATTCGGAATTCGGCTCTTTATCAACCTTAATTTAATTCAAGTAAGACTCTTAAAATCAGGTCCATTGGCAAAGACAAAAGACACTTTTTCACCGAAAGCATTTTCAAAACTCTGCAAGCACAACACAACCACATTTTACACCCAGGAGGCCTCATGCAATATCACACACACATATCCAGCTTCACCAGTAGTACACACACTGTTTTTTTTAACTGAAAATGAGCTCGTGAGCACTTTATGATAGCTTTATGGCTCCATTTAATTGTTCCAATACCTTGCCCGGGCTATATTATTATGAGTGGGTACCCACACTGCCAATAAACACTTGATCAGACACGATACTGAGATTTACAATTTCCAGGGGTTTTGTCAAAGGGGAGGAAGTTTGTCACAGAAGTGACACTTGTTAGGCCCTTGTACCCAACATCATTAGTTTAACTCAACAAGAACCCAGCAGCCTTCTGATTAGCTTTCCTGCAAACCCTTCCAGTTAGTCCTAGTTACTTCTCTGGCCATTTCAGTCCTTATGGGGAATGCTCCTGCCCATCCGGAGTAGGTGCAAGCAATTACTAGCAAACACCAGTATCCCCCACCCCCCACCCCAGGGGAGGATTCAGTTCTGTTCAAGGGCCTTTGGATTAAAAAGCGTGCACGTGCTACAGCACTCACAGCCTTTCGTCATCCCCTGTGGGCTGGTGGGTGGTTCCCATGAGCTCAGTGATGGCCTGGGGCCTCTCTGAATAGGAGGGCATGTGGCGTTTCCAATTGAGCAAATCTACGTTTGTAAAGAGTTGGTAACAATTACATGGGCCGGACCTCGGTTCTCTCTAAGGTGCACCTGTAACACGCCAGAGAACTTCTGGTCTGAGGTCTGTGGGAAGTTTCCGTCTTGGGCTGTCCTTGCTCTGACTCCGGGGGCACGGGGGAGACTGAAGGTGGAGGGGTTTCAGGTACAGTGGGCCCTGCTGGTTCTGGGGCCGTGGGTTGGTGAGAAATATGGGGGTGGTCTTCTTCTGGGGCTCCTTGAAACACTGGTGGGAGCTGATGTTGCTTATGGGTGTAGAACCGCACCCAAGGGGGAAGAGTTATCGACTTGTCTGGGTGTCCAGGGGTACCAGTGACCACTTTCCACACAGCCCTGACCCTGGTTGCTGTTAGGGTGCTCTCAGGGGGCCAATTTAACTCCATAATTGTCACTGTATCCCTTCTTGAAAATTTTCACCATGCAGTAATGTAGTAGGCTTAGATTCTGACCCCCCATTGTAATCTACAAGCTTGTGGCTTGAGACCTGCCTTACTAACCCAACTGTTGCCCCTTTTTCATCACCAATCTCACAGAGGCAGGATTCACAACACGTGAGAGGAATTCACAACACGTGGCACCATATTGGGATTCATAGCCAAGTCACATACAATCCATGAAATCCCACCTTTTTGCACCCCCAAAATAACATAGCAACAGTTTTCGAGCACGAACAAAGGACTTCTGTCACTCAAGTGCTCAGCTGGCTGCCCTTCTTGCGAAGGTTTAAGGCACTATCTTGGCTGAAGGTGTCCCCATATAAACCCCGGGGTGGAGGGACAGAGCACCCACACTGCTATGCCTTTCGAGAGAGTCACGGACCCGCATTTATAAGCCCACTCAAGCTCCGCAGCTATAGCCTTCGAGTATCACGGAAACACACACAGACATAAGGAATGGAGGCTTGATTTCCCACATTACAGAGTATTAATCAGACAGAATTTGCCCCAGTGGGCTCTCTTCTTAAGTGGGGCAGACGTTCCTCTTACCAGACAGACAGTACCAAGACAGACAGGAGCTCCATCCTGGTGAGAACTTGAGTTCTCTACGCACAGACAGAATCTCACAACAGACTTCTTTCCAACAGGGATATCCCTATTCTGAGATCCAACTGGATCTAGGAAGTGATCAGTCTCCTCTTCTACCCATAGGGGTAGGCTGCACAGGTTTCAGGGTCCCGGGACCTTACCTGACACTGTTTTCTTATCGGGATTTTGGTCTGGTTCATTTCTCCTGCTGGGTTCCGTCGTTCCCGTGCTTGGGAGTGCCTGGGGTTGGAGAGGGAGGACCCAGTCAAAAGGGAACAGGTGGTGCCGTCCTGTCGGCCCCAACCAGGCCCGGACACAAGGGGCCAGTACGGGTGGCTTCCTGGTCAGGGAACCAAATGTTATAGGAAATCAACTGGCACCCAAGGAGAGAAGAAGCGGCTGTTTATTGAAGTAAGACTAGCGGGCCAGTGGGGGCTGACAGACCTCCAACATCTGGCCCCAGTGGTGAAGTGGAGCAGGCTTTTATAGAGATGGTGTGCAAAGCAGGGGTCGTGGGCATAACGGGCCAGATAAGATAAAGGGATAGGGTTGTGGGCAGTACCGGAAAAGAGAAGATAAAGGGAAGTTTCTTTCAGGGGGCTGTTTCCTCCACCAAGACAGGCAGAGCAGAAAGGTAGAAACCCAGAACCGTTTGACTTTCTTGAATGAAGAGCCCTGGAACTGTCCCACCTCTGAGGTTCTTGTTATGCATTACAATTCACTTCTGGGTTGTTTAATGATGTTAAGTGTGACTCCCTGGTAGACAGTATGCTGACTAATGTGGAGTTATCTAGCGGAGAAGGAAAAGAATTCTGCAGGCTTTCAGAATGGCCCTACAAACAACAAATGAAGTAACAACTACAGGTAATTCCTGAAACTCTTTAATGTCTTTAGAATGGAAGAGCCAGATAGGGTTGGGATGCCAATGTGGGACAGGGTCTACAGGGTATTATCATGGTTACATATGTACCGGGATCAATTCATTGGCCCCAGTTCCATCTAATAACACAAGAGTTTGTCACTGAACCTCCCCACACCCCAACTCTCGGGGATTCACTCTTGTTCAGAGTGGAGTTTATTCTAAGCCCTGTTTTCCAGTGGATGGGCCCTAAAGACGTGCAACTGGCAGACTGTGTCTCTGAACTAGAGCTTCTGCCGGGGAGACTGCTCTTTCTATTATTATTGGATTAAATTTGGCCCATGTTTTCCTGTGGAGGCTCTGGCATCCTGTGCAGCAATGCTCAACATTTGCAGCCAGTTAAGGCCTAGTCCAGTGAGACAACATAATTTCTGTGGCTGCTGGCTCTGGTGGGCGCTGCAGCTGCAGAAGGGACCTCCCTGGAAGAGCAGCTGTAGGAGCGGGCCTGAGGAGGGAGGCTCGACCACAGACGGGTGACTGGAGTAGCCGTGTGGCAACAGGAGCGTGGATGGCATGTCCACCTCATCAGGAACAGCAGTGGACTGACTCTGGCATGCCCCCAATTTGCTAGATGGGGTGGCCTCTGGTGAGTAGGAAGAAAGCAAGTGGAAGTGCCCTAAGTATGTGCCTGGTAAAGGACTGGCACTTCTCTGTACGTTGCCCTACTCAGAGAGAGATGGCATGAAATCTGATGGGGCTTCTACATCTGCTACTAGCAGAGTGACACCAGGAAATGAAACTGGACAGGGAAGTGTCAGAGTGGCCTCCCACCCAACATGTCAGCTTCACACCTAGGATCACGAACCTAGTATAAACACCCTATTTGCTGGTTGCTGTTGAGTCAGCTCCAACTCACAGTGAATCTACCTGGACAGAACAGAACTGCTCCATAGAGTTTTCCAAGGCTGTGACCTTTCAGAAGTAGATTGCCAGGCCTTTCTTCCAAGGTACTGCTGCATTAAGTTCACACTGTTAACCTTTCAGCTAGTAGTCGAACACAGAACCATCTGCACTATCCAGGGACTCAAAATCCTGTTTTTAGGATGGATTTGCAACCCCAACCACCATGAGAGCCCCTCTCTTGCCTTCAGGAAGGAGTGATTTCGTTCTCATGGGTGGTTGCAACTTTGAGATCTTGTATCAGGCCTTCCTGGGGAGACGGAATGAGTCTGGCTCAGAGACATGGCTGTCATTTAATGATCCTTCGATTTTCTGCAGCCCCAGATGATGCCTGGAAAAGCTCATTTTTAATCCAAAGAACAGTTGGGGTGACCATTTCCTAGTTTCCTACCCCGGACCTTGTACTTGGCCCTGCTGTTCTTAAAAGCGGCTGCTGTTCAACCTTACGGTGCCTGCATGTATGTCAGAGCTGTACTGTGCGCTACAGGGTTTTCAGTGGCTGATGTTTGGAAGTAGATGGCCAGGCCTTTCTTCCAAGGTACCTGTGAGTGGACCCAAACTACCACCTTTCAGTTAACAGCTGAGTGTGTCAATCATCTGTACCACCTGGGGACTCTGCTGGTGTCCTGACTGTGCTGAATTGATTTTGTTTTCCTCTCTCTCTGCCCTCCAGGGCCATGAGCACTGTGTCTTATCTTTCAAGTCCCGCACTTGGCACAGAGGAGGCAGCCATGACACCATATTGAATGTGTGAAGGTTTCAGGTGTTTGGGGAAAACTCTGTTGGCCTGAAGCAGCTGTATCTTTCCAGCCCCCCAAACCCACTGCCATGGAGCCAATTCTGACTCACAGCAACCCTCTAGGAGAGAGGAAAACTGTTCCCAAGGGTTTCCAAGGAATGGCTGTTGCATTTGAACTGGTAACCTTTTGGTTAGCAGCTAAGCTTTTAACCACTGCAACACCAGGCTCTCCAGACTTCCAATGGCTGTAAAGTCCTATGTGCATCACACACTGAAAGGCGAGAACCAGCATTTCCAGGTTCGGTGGCGTAGTGGTTAAGTGCTATGGCTGCTAACCAAAAGGTCGGCAGTTTGGATCCACCAGACACTCTTTGGAAACCGTAAGGGGCAGCTCTACTTTGTCCTATAGGGTCGCTGTGAGTCAGAATTCACTCGATGGCCGTGGGCTTGGATTTTTTGTTTTGATCTGTCATCTTCAGCTAGTGGATACCCGATGGATGGCAGTCCTCAATCAAGCATGAGGATGGCGCAGAACTGGGCAGTGTTTCATTCTATTGTGGGTGGAGTCACCATGAGTCAGAAGCCAACTCCACCGCCGCTAAGCCAGTAACCACCACCTCTCACGAATCTTGGAAATAAACTCCAACACAGTGAGAGTTCCTTTCTCCCCTCCCCAGTCACTCTAGCTCAGTGAATCCTCTGGAATTACAGGCTGAAAAGCCCAGCTCTTGCAGTCTGCAGGCAGGCCTCGACAGGGGCTGTGGATTTCATCCCAGAAGCCTGTCCTCTGAAGCCTGCATCCAAGGCTGTGACAGACAGCGCCGCAGGCAGCCTGCCAAACACACCCAGGCTGGGAGGTCCTGGGGGTGCAGGGGCGGGGGTGCTGACATGATGAAGCCTAACGGGCCCTCTGTATCCACTGTGTTTATTACACCTTCCTCTACAGCCACTGAACTGTTACAAAGACGGGACCAGATTAAAAACCCCATCTTTTCCAGTTCTTCCCATAATTTTGATCGACAACATTAAGTGCTAATAGAAAAACATCTTATCTCTAATAAAACAAATGCTGACATGCAAAGACGGATGTGGAGAACCAGCCATATGGCGAATACGATTCCCGGGTCTCGCCATATTCACAGCAGTGTAACTTCGGCAGAAAGAGATGACACAGAGAAGCTTGAGGACCCGCGTTTAATAAATCAAACTATACTGGCATCAGCGGAATATTCAGTTTGCAACAGGACTGGGGAGTTTTCTCACTGGCAGACTCGGGGGTGTTAGGAAGAGGCTTCTGCGTTGTGTTCCGACGCTTCCTTCTCTGCTGCCCCTGGGGTCTATAACATGTCATCGTGTCCAGTCCCTCTCCCCTTCACGTCTTCATGGTGCTCCTCAGACCTCCACCTTCGGGGCTCCCATTGCCATCTTTTGGTGTGGGATCTCCAGGCATTGGCCGACTGGCCTCAGAGAAGTTCAGGCAAGATTTGGGGCGCTCTCCCTGGGAAGCCACGCCCAGTGGAGGCGGCCCCACCTCATTCCGCTGACTCTCCACCGGACTCCCCGGGCTCTCGGCTCTGTCTGCTTCTTGCTCCGCAGCTGCCTGTGCCTTTGTCAGTTTAATTACTTCCCTTCCAAGCCTGTTTACTTCTTCCTCAGAAGGTAGCTGGGGTAATGAAGGATGAAAGTGCTTGCGCTGGTTCCCGGCGTTCTGATTTGCTGGGGAGTTGACAGCGAGCCTCCCAGCATCCTCCAGCGCTGTCAACACCTCGGCCGCGGCACACCTTTCATCTTCTTGCTTTTGAACTTCCCCTGGAAACAGGACGGGGACAGCGTCAAACCTCTGGCAGGAAGTCAGCCTGCAGTTCCCCTCTCCTCCCAGCTCCCCTCCAGCTCACCGTCACCAGGGCTCAGAAGAAGGAAAACATGTCACCCTTTCCACCTCAGCTCCCCCAGGTGCAGGGTGAGCCCAGGGGGACACAGGATCCCAGTTAAAGAAGAAGGCCAGTATGGCCGTGATCACTGTGTTATTAGCAGAGGGAAAGGAGGCATTCGGGCGGGTTCATAATTTCAGATGCCTAGTTGTCTCCTGCTCTACTCCCTCAGGTAGGAAGGCACTGGGGCTCTTTAGTAACATAGAGTTTCTGACTGCCTCCTGGGTAAGAGGTAGGCAGTTTGAAAAGACTCGGGGCCCTTCCTCTAGAAGGGAGGAGTCTGATGCTTCCTTAATTTCAAATAAAATCATATCTTGTTACCCTAAATCCCTTTGGAGCCCTGGTAGTACAGTGCAACCTGGACACTCTACTGAGACCTGTCCAGCATGGATGACCCTGCTGGCATTTGAAACACCGGTGGACTCCTGCACAGACTCTAGCACATGGTCTTGAAGGTGGCGCAGCGTGGGTCAGCATTTTGTTCTGTTATACGTGGGGTCACCAGGAGTTGGAGGGGGCGCATGGCAACTAACCACTACCAGTCCTTCCTAACGCTAACATGACCAAGTGCTTTTCTGTGCTAGAGATCACACTACGCTTTAGACAGGCTTGAGCTGAGAATGTAAGTTCATGACCGAAGAGGCCTCACTGGACTTGTTCACTGTGTTTAGTTTAGTATCTGGCACATTCAAGAATATTTTTTAAAAGTTCACTTCTACCCCTGCCCACCCCCCAAGTGAAAATCTCATCCATTTCCACAAAGACTATAGCCTAGGAAACTCTGTGGGGGAGGTCTATTGTCAAATGGGGTCGCTATGAGTCACAACCAACATGGCAATATCTAACATCAACAACATTATAACACATATAGGAAGAAGTTCACAGATAATACGTCTACTGCTCAGTAAATTTTCACAACATGCCCATGCCCATGTAGCCAGCAACCATGACAAGAAATAAGAAAGCATTGCCAACTCTCCACAAACAAACCCTCCTTCTTGACAAGTCCTTTCTCCCCTGCCATGGCAAAGCACCATCCTGACCTTGAACACCAAGGAAGAGTTGTATGTGGTCTTGAACTTTATGTAAAAAGAATAGTACTGCACATATTCTTTCAGGTCTGATGTCTTTTGATTGACATTGTGTTTATGAGATTTAGCCATGATATTGGGTATGGAATTTATTTGTTCATTTGAATGCACTAACCATGATTTTCAACAAATATTTTTTAAGCCTTGAATGAAAACAGACAATTCAAAGAAAAAGAAACACAAATGGACGGCAAACATATCAAGTGAGTCAGCATATCTGTAATCAAAGAAATCTAAACCACAAGATACAGGTTTTCATCTACCAGATTAGCAGAGATGAAGGGTTTCTATAAAACTCAGTGTTGTTGAGGATGTAGGGAAACAGGCACGGCATACATAAAAAACAGGAGAAGAACCCTTTCACATAGCATCTAGTCAGTATCTCTTGTAGCCATAAATGCATTTATCTTTCACCCAGTAATTCCATTATTAGTAATCTACATATCAGACCCAACTCAATGGCTTTGGTTTTGGGGTATGGATATTAGCCCAAACAAATTATAACATAGGTGCCTGGGTGTTCACTACAACATTATTTTTTAATAGCAAAAACCTGAAAAGAATCTGAGCAGCCATCAATAGGGGATTGTGTATATAGATACATTGGTCCAGTCATAAAGCTCTTTCTGGTGACATAAAATAAAAATTGTATGTTGCCCCTGGGGAGTAGGTCTAGGGTCAGTGGAAGAAAGCTTAACTTTTCCTTTCTGTGCAGTGTGAACTTTTTAAACATGTGCTCATATGACTGATGGGTTAAAAAAAAAAAAAGATATACAACATTACATGAAAAGGGAAGAGGCCCTTGATAACCAAAGCTTCACTGAAGAAAAAGAACAAGGTAAGAGGCCTCAAACTACCTGATCTCAGAACCTACTACATAGCCATAGTAGTCAAAACAGCTTGGTAATGGTACAACAGACATATAGACCAAGGGGACAGAACTGAAACCCCAAAGTAAATCCAGCCACCTATGGTCAGCTGACCTTTGACAAAGGACAGAAGTCCATTAAACAGAGAAAACAAAGTATTTTAACAAAAGGTGCTGGCAAAATTGGATGTTTATCTGTTGAAAAAAAAAAAGAGAAATAGAACTTCGTGTTCATACTACATAGAAAAACTAAGTCAAAATGGATCAAAGACCTGAATATAAAACCTAAAACAATAAAGATCATGGGAAAAAAAAAAAGAGAGAACAACACTAGAAGCCCTAATACATGGCATAAAGAATGCAAACCATAGCTAACAATGCACAAACATCAGGAGATAAACCAGATAACTGGGAAGTTCCCCCCCGCCCCCGCCCCCCCCCCCAGTTAAATACTTAAGCTCATCAAAAAATTTCACCAAAAGAGTCAAAGAGAACTTACAGACTATTTGGCTACAATGTTCTGATAGGGGTCTGTCATGGATTGCACTGTGTCTCCACAAAAATGTACGTATTGATTTGACTTGGCTATGAGCCCTAGTATAGTACAATTCCTCCCAAATGTGAATCCTGCCTCTGTGAAATGGATGAGGGAGAATGTGCAGCAGCTGTGCTGGTGAGGCAGGACTCAAGTTACCAGCTGTGGGATGTAAGGGAGGGAAGTGAGCAGAATACGTTGGAACATTACACCACCAAGAGAGCACTGAGAGCAGAGCACATCCTTTGGACTTGATGTTCCGGTGCTGAGATGCTCTCATTAAATTCAAACTCAACCTACTGGACTGTGATAATTTCTCTTATTGGGGGGACTCATAACTCATAAATGGATTTGCAGCTTACTGGACTGTGACAATAAAGTTTCTTTTCATGAAACCACCTACTTGTGGCATTTTCTGTTGAAACAGTACCAGGTGACTAAAACAGGGTCTAATCTATAAAACCTATAGAACACTTAGACACCTCAATAACAAATCATCATTATCATCATAATAATCCAACTAAAAAATGGGCAAAGGAACTGAACAGACACTTCACCAGAAAAAGACATTCAGGCAGCTGACATTCACAGGACGAAACACTTGTGATTGATTAACCACTAGAGAAATGCAAATTAAAACTATAAGAAGATATCTTCTCATCCCAACATTACTGTCATGAAGTTAAAACAAAACAAAGCAAAACAGAAAATAACAAATGTTGGAGAGGCTGTGGGGAGACTGGAACTCTTACACACTGCTGGTGGGAATGTAAAATGGTACCATGACTGGAAAGAGAAATGGAGCCTCCTTAAAAACCTAGAAACAGAAATACCAAATGACACAGCAACTCCACTCTAGGAGTATATCCTAGGCCACACAAATAGACATGTGGATGTCCATGCTCACTGCAGCAGCATTCACAAGGGCAAAAAGAAACAATCTAAGCACTTACCAACAAATGAATGACTAAACAAATTTATGGTACATACATACAAAGTAGTACTATGCTATGATCAAGAACAATGAGGAACCTTCAAAGCATCTCACCACAGTGATGGCTCTGGAAGGCATTATGCTGAGGGACAAGTCAATCATAAAAGGACAAATACTGCATAAGACCACTATCATAAAAACCCAAGAAAAGGTTAACACACAGAATCAAAACCAAACCCACTGTCATCAAGTGGATTCTGATTCGTAGTGACCCTATAAGACAGAGTAGAATTGCCCTAGAGAGTTCCCAAGGAGCATCTGGTATAGTCAAACTGCCGACCTTTTGGTTAGCAGCCACAGCAATTAACCACTACACCACAGGGGTTCCCTTGATCCAATACAGACAGTTCTTAAAAGAGCACAACGTTCAAGGTAGATATTCTTTAGGAGTTCAGCTAAACTGTTGTTAGGTTTAAAGAAGATGTGAGTGGATAGTTTTGTTCAGGGTTCAAGATTATCTCGGGGGCTCCATCAAGTCTGGATTCCATGAGAATTTCTGTCCTCAGAAATGTTTCTTGCCTCTGTCCACTCTTTTGCTTTTCCAATGCACTTTTACTAGGCGTGTGGCTTGGATTGTTAGGGTCTCTCTGAATTGCTCAGGCCCTTCTGCCCTATCAGGTTTACCTGGATGTGACTTTCACACTACCATCTTATCCAGTGAACAGAGAAACATCCAGAAAGCACATGCAAACCACTCCTTAAATGTCATAAACCTGGACACTGACAGTTGACGGGCATGTGGTCACCTTTTATAAGAATTACATGAATTCCTCAGGATTTATTTGTGCAGTCAAAATGATTATACATTTAAAAGCATATAAATCTAAGTAAATTTAAACTGACTGAAAAAGTGTGAACTGCCAAAAAAATGCAGCTTAGGATTTCTTCAATATGTAACAATGCAAGATGTGTTACTCATTTTAATTATTTTAAATACTATTATTTTATTTATTTTTAAGCCCTAAATTGGTGTGGGTGTACATATAGCTTATACAGAGCCCTGGCAGCACAATGTTTTAAGTGCTTGGCTGCTAACCAAAGGTTAGCAATTTGAACTCTCAGTGGTTCCAGAAGAGAAAAGACCTGGTGATCCGCTCCCAAGAAGACCAGGAAACACAATGCAGCGGAGCAGCTCTAGCTTCTCCTATCAGCTTATTATGTGTCAGCATGGACTCAACAGCACACAAAACACTCACACAGTTTATAATAACCTTAAATATAAAATCTTGATTAATTTTTAACCCTGCCCATGTTCTATGAGTTGCAATAGCTTATTAAAGTTTTATTACATATATGAACCTATAACCCAAAAAACTCAAACTCACTGCCACAGAGTTGATTCTGACTCATAGCAACTCTAGAGGTCAGAGTAGAACTGCTCCATAGAGTTTCGAAGGAGTGCCTGGCAAATCTGAACTGTAGACCTTTTGATTAGCAGCCACAGCACTTAACCACTATGTGACCAGGGTTTCCATGAATACATAAACATATATAAAAATCCATGGATAAATGAATACATTAATGCATATATTTGAATACCATGCTTTCATATATGAAAGAAATCCTTGAGTTTATGGTATTCAAGTTGCTACCTAAATGTTTTTATGATGGCTCATCCAGAAAAAAAAAAAAAAAAAAAAAGCTTTCTAGCTTGCACAAGCATTTAGCTATGTCTGAGGTTACTCGGGGAAGGTATCATGTAGTTTCCATACTAGCAAATGAACATTTTTACAGTGGTTTGACATCAGAGTGCATTGAGCACAGTATGGAAAATTTAATTCAAAAGGAGTAAATTATGGTTCTCTGCAGCTAAATTTTTCACCAACGTGAGATGAATAAACTTCTTGAAATTACCCTTACAAAATTACTTCTTCCAAGATGTTTTATAGTATATTCCAGTGCCCTGAAAAAATTAATTAACCTTACATGTAACAGCCTGACCCCAAAACACTGGCAGTGTGTTTTAACTGTGGGTAAGATTAACCTTTGTGCCTAATTTACATCTAAGTGAGGATGGTCTAAGGGACCTTGGGCCTTCTGCCTTGTGTCATTTCTTTAGACGACATGCCACTCATGTCCAAATGTATCAATCTCCTTTTTTAAAATAGTGAACTTCTGATATTATCAAGGAGATTTTAAAAAATGTTTTCAGTTTTAGACAACAGTGTTGTTATCATTATAGGTCCAAACGCAGCCATGGTGAGGGTCATACTATTGTTTGGCCTTTTTATAGAAAATCATTTCCATAAAAGACTTCTGAACTAGCCAATAGTAAGAAAGAATTTTTATGAATAATAATTATTCTGTGTTGTTTGAGTAAGCAGATAATTATTATCATTAATACTCATTACTTATGATAATATACATATTAATATGAGAGACTTAATTTTTTCTAAGAAAGGCAATGTAGGGTGTCTTATGCTGGGTTCTCTAGATAAGCAAAACCAGTAAAGCATATAAATATACTGAGAGAGATTTATATCAAAGAAGCAGCTCACAAGATTGTAAAGACTGGAACATCCCAAGCCCACAGATTAGGATAGAGGCTACTGCTGTTTCATGTAGCCACAGGGGCTGGCAAACCCAGAATCAGCAGGTCAGAAAGCAGGGCTCTTGTTCAAAAGCTGGGTCTACCAGTGAATCCCAAGATTGACAGGCAAGACTGCAAGCCTTCTCCTGATTCACACAGCTGCAGACACTGACATACCCAAGATCAGCAGGTCAGCCGACAGCTCAAGTTCTAGAACTGGAGATCAGATGAACAGGAGACAGCCACAGGATCCAGAGGGTGCAAACTGCTAGAACCTGTGCTTGTATTATTCAGATGCAGGCCACATCTCCAAGGAAACCTCCTTTAAACTGAGTGGGTACTCACAATAGATTCCAGCATCAGAGTGATTACATATAAAACACTGAGAATCATGGCCCAGCCAAGTTGATACACCATCTTAACCTTCACACAGAACAACAGGTTTCTCTTTATATATAGCCTTTCTGGCCCTGGATTTGTAGTTCTGCCAAGATGATTCGCTAGGCCATAATCCTGCAAAGGACTGTATAGTTTACCATGAAAAAAAGTTATTTAAAACACTTACAGGGATTCAATAGTTTATTAAGCAAATAAGGTACCTGTAGCCTACTAATGGGATTGGTCAGTTTGTGGTCTTGATGGGAGGGGCAGGCTTATAAAAGAGCCAATCCCAGAGAGGTTGAGGGGGACTTCACTACTATCAAAAAGAGCCTGGAGCAAGTTCATCCTTTGAACCTGGAGTTCCTGTGCTAAGAACTTTCTAGACACAGGAGACAGGGAGAGATGTATCACTGGAGACAACATGAGATGGTGCAATATATCATGAGTGGTGAGAACCAAGAGATGGGTATGGGATGGCTGTGGTGGGATTTCCAGCCCTTGCAGTGAGGAAGCTGCAGTGGGTTTCCCAACCTGCACAGCAAGACAGCTGAGCACCTTCAGGCAGGAGGCTATGTAGCACAGTGGGATGCCTCTGGACACTTAAAGTGAAACCTATAGACCTGCAGCACTAGCCCAAGTGGGCGCCAATGACAGAGGCCAGGCCTGAGCAGGAGCTGGGGCAGAAGCCAGACCACGCATGACTGGCGGGAAAGGCTGGGGCACAGCTTGCCAGCTAGTATGGCCAAAAGGAACTTGGAACTTTCCTGGTTGGAAGCTATCCTGATTGACACTGTATCCTGATCTATCTCCTGTTACTTCTAAGTTTACCCTGATCCTGAGCTGTAGTCTGTAAGTGTCGCCTATGAGTTCTCTGTGGCTACTGCAATGAATTATCGAACCCAGCAGAGGAGCAGAGAGTGCTGTGTTGGGGGAGGTGGAGCTGGTGGCTGGTATTAAAATTGATTAAAAAAAGGTTGGAGAGTGGAGGTCTGTCTGACCTCCACCTTATAGGAGTCAGCTCTGGGCTGATGGTGATTCTCATCCCTCTCCTGAAGTTAGAGGCCCTCTGATGCTATTAGCTTACGGATTCCCAAAGCCTCAGGGCCATAAAGATATGGAAGTCAGGCTATGTGATCAGATTATGAGTGAACAGCTAGACTTCCCAGCCCCTTCCTCCCATTTGTTCATCCAAGAGATATGCCAAAAATATCCTCAAGTCATTACCAAAAGCCAAAGAAAAGTTTCCAGAAATGCCACAGTTGCTGAGCTATCACTAAGACCCCTGGCTACTTGCTGAAGGGACAAAATTGCCCTTTAACCCTGTGATTCTACAACACTGAGTAAATTCTTCAGCTGTCCAAGTTTTACTTTTCCTTTGAGAAGAGACCATGTGATTGTCATTTCCTTAAGAGGTTTCTGAACTAGTCTATAGTAGGAAAATATTATTATGAATAATAGTAATTATTCCGTGTTGTTTGAGCAAACAGAAAATTATTATCATTAATACTTATTATTATAATAATACACATACTAATATTGCTAAGGATGAAGCAATCGATTAATACAAATGCATTATGGCACAAGTCGTGTGGAAGAAGAAAACACTTTCTCAAAAAGATGAAAGAAACAGTAGCTCTTTGTAGAAAAGATTACTGGTTCCCCAAATATGCGTCTCCTCCCTCCCTGTGCCAATGGCTCAAAGACATTCATCTTCCTTTGTTAACTGGTCTCTGATGGGCTTTGTCCTACTGAGTGTGAGCTGCTTTCAGTTGGAATTAATCAGAAACGCCATGGTGATGAGGCCATCCCAGCCGCTGACAGCCACTACATAAATGCTTCCTTGTTACCACCCAGCGCTGGCGAAGAGCAGGGTTGTAACAATGAAAGCTAATGATGGAACTCTGGAAGCTATCATTTTAAATCAGGCTATTACTTACGCCATCCTTGTGAACATTGAGCCAGGCTCATTCTCCTTTTCTGTTTAGCAGGTCCAGGCTCAACACTAGGTTCAGTGAGAGTTGGAGTACAGAGACTGCTAATGTTCATGTGGACCCTGGATGTCGGCATGGGTGACCACCAGTCAGGACACATTCCAAATCACACAGTAGGCCATGACGTGTTACAGGCCAGCCTTGCTAAGAGTCAGATGCTTGCTGGCTGACAAGACCCACCTTTGCTTTCTAGCCAGCGTGGAACCTTCCAGAGTCAAAAGCTCTCTCCAGGAATTCCTCCCACATATGCTTAGGTCATCTTTTTGTTATAATCCCAGATATAGTATGGCTTCTATTCTTATCACTCCATGCACCACAATAAGTAACTTGAATGGGCCTTAAGACAGTTCTTTGTAAAGATGCCCAATATGGTGCCATACTTACCTGTTTCCAAAGGGCTGATCTTTTGAGTTTCCCTGGGAGAAACCCACCCTGTTATAGCAATAGGCTATCACAGTTAGGAGGATCTCAGGTTCTGCTGCCCAAAGACCCCTCTTTGAATCTGGCTCCAGCAGTTTCTAGCTGTACAGATGCATGAGTGAGCCCTGTTGAGGGCAGCTCGAATCTGCAAAACTATCCATTTGACCAAAGACTTGCGATTAATAGCACATAGCTGTTGCTTCAAGTTACCAAGTTTGGGGGTAGTCTGTTAATCCATAACAGCAAAGTGATCCAGCTGGTTAGTCTAGCTTTACAAAAACAGGTAAGGCCAGGCGGTGGAGTTGAAACTTGAGCAGGACAGGAACATGATTTTGATCAAGATGGGAAACAGTGCTCTAGAAGCTGTGTTCTACAGTAGAAAGAGAAAGACGGAATAAAGGAAGGAGAGCCTGGGAGGCAGGAAAACCAGAGTGGAACCCCACCAACGTAGTGAAGAGGGCCTGAGCCAAGCTGGTGGTCATGGCAGTGGAGGTGACAGACAGCTCTGAGGAAAGAGCTGAGCTGCGGACCAGACATGGAAGGGGAAGGAGAGTCTAGAGAGGCCCTGGACTCCAAAGTGTCCAGCCTCGGGAGTTGAGAGGGTTACAAGAAAGGGAGAAAGCAGGGAGGGCTGGTGGTGTGATAACTGAGATGTCTACAGAATATTCAAGTCCAGCCGGCTTCAGGAACCTGGCAGGAAAAGCTATCTGGAAGGTGTTTGGATAGACATGATTGAAGGCATGACACTTACCAAAGAAAATGGAGAAGAAATGTGCACCTTCAAGCAAACAACGTTGACACCCAGATACTGGGTAGATTAATTAGATATTGCTGCATAACAAGTTACATCAAAACTTAGCAACTTATGACTCGGTAATCGAGGACTAGTTTAGTTGGGTGGTTTGGGCTCAGGGTCTCTTAGGAGGGGGCCATCAGAATGTCAGTCAGGTCTGTAGTCATCTGAAGGCTTCAGTGAGATTGGGGAATATGTTTCCAAGATAATGCACTCATACGGCTGACGGCTGGAGGCCTCAGGTCCGCAGCACGTACACAGCTCATAGGACCAAGTGAGCATCCTCCTGGTATGGCTGCTGGCTCCGTTTAGAATGAAGAGTCCAAGAGAGAGAAAGAGCAAGACCTGTTCTGATCCATCCTCGAAAGGTCTATCATTTATTACATCTGTTAGTCACACAGACTAACCTTGATAGAAGGAAAGACAGGACTACACACAGGCACGGATACTAAGAAATGAGGTTCACTGGGCCCTCTTGGAAGTTGGCTACCACACTGAGAGCAGAGTAAGAAGACAAGCAAAACTTAGAAGTGAAGGATGGTCTTGTTGGGGACACAAGACTGCCACATGAGAAGGAATGTGGCTGTCACATCTGTTGACTCATCTGGTACCTTTAATGGGTTTTCAATCCCCTTCAACAGATCCTGTCCCCAGAAACCATGTGCCTGGTAGCGGAGAAGGTCCGAGCCACAGAACACTTAGCACGTGCCTTGTAAACTGCCAAACTCTCACTGAAATTGGCACCTTCATCTCACCATATTATAGATGAGGGCACGGAGGTTAAGTTTTCACAGTCGATAAAACATAGGACTGGAATCTGGGCCCAGGCTGTTCTACTCACGAGCCCTCTCTTAGCTTCCCTACCCCAGGACAAGAGAGCAAGAACTCACATTCTTTTGCTAGATCCTCCTAACAAGCCACACTCACTCATGTAAGCAAGCAGAGAAAATGTGAGGTGACCCGAGGATGCCACAGAAACTGCAGGAAGGGAAAGGGACTGGTGCCCATCCAGTCCCCCCAGCCATGTGCCATGTTCACATTAAGCAAAGGAGAAATGGAGGTATGCTTACCACTCTTGGAATTCGCCGTGCTCTCAGTGGGTGGCTCAATGAATTTCAGCAGTGGGGATTTTGACCTCTGGATGGTGGGAAGAGTCGGGTCACTGAACAGTATGGTGTCCTTGCCTCCTATGGCAGAAAATGGGGGGAAATGGATGCCATAAGTCATCTGCAGAGCTGTGGCGACACTGATTCCCACACAACTCACTTTGGCCATCTGGATGAACAGTGAGCTTCTTCATTTGTAAATAACGCCATGGCAGAGAAACGGCCAGCAGGCCCACTGTGTAGTGTGAGGACAGAGCAGTCAGGGTCCAGGCTGGCTGGCTGTGACTATAGACCCTGACTCATTGCTAAGAGTCTGGTTGGGACACGGCTGCACACTAATGCCACCATGACCGAGAAGCCTGTTGTGTTGGCTAAAACGGAGTGGCATCTATCTGGTTAAGCCAGTAACAGTGACAACAGCAGACAGTTGAGGAATGCAGGCTTGGGAACCACACCATGGTATCTGTGCTCTGGACCCAGCCACTTGGTAGCGGGGTGTCCTTGGGCTCATTTCACCTCTTTGGGACTCAGATTCCCAGGTAAAGTGAGGAAGAAGAACATTACCCGACTTAAGAGGCAGTTGTAAAGACGAAATGGACTTCAAGATGAAAAGGTGCTTAGATGTCTGGTTGGCCCTTGATAAATATCACCAACTGAATCCATTACTTTATAGTATAAATAGCACTGCCATAGAAACTACTGAATTCAACGGGATCAATCAGACTGATGAGCAGCTCTGTCATAAGCAGGCAGCATCGGGTGTCCCAAATCATCACTGTGAAACTTTCACTTAGAATGGTCCCATACTGTTAGTATGAATGCCCTAAAGGGACAACAATAGGCTTAGGGTACAAATAGAACAAGAGAAGGAAAACCACTGAAACACTTTTTGAGGCTATGGACAGTTATGGAGGTAAAGGAGAGAGAAGTGGGACTCTAAAGCATGCATATTACTAGCACAGACACACAGACACAAGACACATGGACAAGAAGTGAGGCTGTCTCAACTAGTCAAAAGAGCAAAGAGCCCATGAGGCAAGATTTGATTCTAAACTTTGATTCCCAGTCTTTAAGGGATTCTCTTGGTGGGAGCCACCATGCCCAGAATGAAAACCCCACGGTGCCACAGACCCAGCTATGCACATTCTTACGTCCGACTTTGAGCATGACCCTCTCTAAAGCTTCAGGAAGTCAGATTACTAAATGTCTCTGGGCTCTGACTGTTGCTGGTGTCAGCTGCCACTGAGTCAGCTCCAACTCATGGTGACCCCCATGTACATGGGACAAAACACTGCCCAGTCCTGCACCATCCTCATTACTGGCTGCAAACTGAACTGTTGTCCTCCACAAGGTTTTTACTGGCTAGTTTGTATGTAAATCACCAGGCCTTTCTTCCTAGTCCACCCTAGTCTGCAAGTCCCACTGAAACTTGTTCAGCTTCATAGCAACACACAGATGGGTAGTGTCTATGCATGAGGTGCAGAAGCTTGGAATCTAACCTGGATTTCCTGCAGGCTGTTGTTGTTAGGTGCTGCTAAGTTGGTTCTGACTCAGAGTGAACCTACAGGACAGAGTGAAACTCCCTCACAAGGTTTCCAAGAAGTGGCTGGCGGATTTGAGCTGCTGTCCTTTTGGTTAGCAGCTGAGCTTAACTACTATGTCACTGAGGCTCCAGGGTCTCCTGCATAGAAGGTAAAAATTCTACCACTGAACCACCACTTCCCACTGGGGCTCTGACTAGGGGAGCTAAAATTCTGTGTCTCAGGTTCGGCAGAGCACAGGATGGTATTTGTGTAGAGGTATCTACTTCTTCCTTGAAGAACTAGATGAACCATAGACATAATTCAAACATTGTACCCCTGAGTCCCTTCTATTTGCTTATAATGCTGTCCTCTCATTAGGCCATGTCTTACTAACTTTGATTTCCAAGACTGTGGTAGAGAACATGGCACCTGGTAGGTGCTCAATAAATATCTGATGAATGCCTTAATAAATGGCTTATGCATCCTTGGGAATTCTGACTTCTTGGTAGCCCAGAGTGTTTGCTTCTGATTCAGGCAGCTGGTAGTGTGCTAGTAACAGGTGTTGTGGTTGTAGGTAATTTCGAGTCAACTTTCCACTCACTATGACTCCACATTACAAAAGAGAACTGTCCCATTGGGTTTCCTAGGCTATAATCTTTCAGAAGCAGATCACCAGGTCTTCCTCCCACAGAGCTGCTGGGTGGGTTGAAATCATCAACCTTTTGGTTAGGAGTTGACTGCCTAACAATTGCACCACCGGGGCTCCTTATTACCAACACCCTGATTTCTATGATCACTGAGGATCATTTCAGAAGAGTGGAAACTTGATCGAGAGTAGACCCTGAAGCTCTGTACCGGCATAGCTATTGCTATGCCTTATGTAGAAGAGTGTCAGAGATATTCAAGACTATAGTCTGGGGAGGTTTCCAGCAGGGAATTATGGATCTACAGCTTGTGGTATTGTTCAGAGGCTTTGAGAATGAAGTCAATACATTCAAGTCTTCCTTCAGGCTGCAAAGGCACAATCTAGAAACACCCTGATGAGTTCATAGTTATCTAGGCTTTGGTCACCTCCACTCAGTCATGGCAATAGTTCTTGTCCTTTATACAGGGACAGGACTGCATTTCTTGGCCCTCTTTCTCTAGCAGGTGCTCAGGAAGCTCTCTAGCTTCAGGAACTCAATGAGAGACACACTCTGCTCCTCTACGTTCCAACTAGTCTTCAAATCCCTCTGTCTTGGTGGCTAAAGAATCAGAATTATGGCCAGACTTGACAGCTGTCTGCACTTGAGTGACATGAGGCAGGTCGAGGAAGATCCTCAGCCTTTCTGCCGTTTCTGTCATGAGGAAGTTTTTAGAGCAGAAAGTCTCTTTGGTCCTATCCAGCCACTTGGCCATCAATCATCCCACAATGGATCTCAAAAACACTGGTACCAGTAACTTTAAATTTCTACAGAAAATCTACGTAACAAGCACATAGAGGGAAATAGAAGTCCCCACTCTTTCCATCTTTATATAAGATGGAGAAATGAAAAACACCCACCTTGAGAGATTTTTTTCTTGATCTTAAGGTAAAACGCCAAGATTTGATTATTCTTGCAAAATGTTTGAATGACTCAAAGACCTCCCTTAGAAGGATCTTGGTTGTACCAATCATATCCAAGTCTATATTCTATCTACATTGGCTAAATCAAATTCTAGTATGATGACCTGCTGTCTCTTGGTTCCATCTTGGTTCTTGGGTGGGCTGAAGGATTCGGAGCAGGCTCGAGAGTGATGCATGAACCAGGGTCCAATTACATCAGATGAAGAAGGCCAAACAAACCCCTTACATTCAATCAGCACTTGCATTTCTAGAAGCTCTCTTAATTTGTTACCACAC
Organism: Heterohyrax brucei; assembly: GCA_028571685.1. Classification (NCBI taxonomy): domain Eukaryota; kingdom Metazoa; phylum Chordata; class Mammalia; order Hyracoidea; family Procaviidae; genus Heterohyrax; species Heterohyrax brucei. The sequence continues at coordinate 170,713,570 of CM053143.1, read as the reverse complement.
AAGTCCTTCATCTCCTTCTCTAAAACACACCAAACACTTTGTTGTTATTAGGTACTGTTGATTCCAACTCACAGCAACATGTGCAACAGAGCAAAACACTACCTGGCCCTGTGTCATCCTCAAAATCGTTGTTATGGTTGAGCTCATCGTTGCAGCAATCATGTGAATCCATCCAGTTGACAGTCTTCCTCACTGACCCTCTACTTTACCAACCATGATTTCCTTCTCCAAGGATTTCCTTCTCCTGCTAACATGTCTAAAGCATGTGACATGAAGTCTCACCATCCCTGCTTCTAAGGAACATTCTGGCTGTACTTCATCCCAGACAGATTTGTTTGTTCTTTTGATAGTCTATAGTATATTCAACATTCTTTGCCAAAGCCGTCATTCAAAGGCTTCAGTTCTTCTGTGGTCTTCCTGATTCATCACTTGGCTTTCACATGCATATGAGGTGACTGAAAACACCATGGCTTGGGTCAGGTGCCTTTAGTGTTCAAAGTGACGTCTCCGCTTTTTAACACTTCACAGAGGTCTTCTGCAGCAGATTTCTCCAGTGAAAAGCACTGCTTGATTGCTGCTTCCACGGGTGTAGATTGTGGATACAAGTAATTAACTACCAAGTACTTTAAAAACAGATTTTTCTCCTCAGGTTGATGCCTGGGTGTGGAAATGAAAGAAATAAAACAGAAAGATCGGAGAACCAGGCTCTGCCCTTGCCAGATTATTTGGCAGCCTTCAGTACTTCTTTGTAGAACTTGAACACATCCAGGAAACCTTCCCTCAGAGCCACCCAAACACCATTCTCCCTACAAAGGCCCAGAAAAGGGTGAGAAGTAGAGGCTGACGGGCAGAGCATTGGGAAGGTGGGGAGCCACCTGGCTTCTTCTCTACAGCCCCATACCTGTTCTGCCTGTTATGCTTTGCTATTGAGATGATTTCCCTATGCAGGCTGTGCTGTTTGTTAAACTTGTTTAACTTCTATTTGCCAGCAAGATGGCACATGTGATGGTTAAGGCTGTGTGTCAGCTTGGCTGCATCATGATTCTCAGTGGTTTGGCAACTACATAGCGATACAGTTTGGCAGTTGTGTGATGATGCAGTCATCCTCCATGTTGTACTCCTATGTGATCTCCCAATCAGTTGTTCAGCTGTAAAGGAAGTTTCCTTGGGGATACAGTCTACATCTAATATACATATGGATATTCTGACAACACTGTCTTGCTCTGGGTCCTGCATCTGGCTTGTCACCATCTGACCATCAGTTCTTGAGATTTGAGCCAGTGTCCTGCCATACTGCCTGCAATACTGGGATTCACTGGACTGTGTAGCCTGTGAGCCAGTAGCCCTCATAGCTGTGTGAGTCAGAATAAGCCTCTAGCCTGATGCCTGATTCATAGACCTGGGGCTTGGCATTTCATTGAAAGGCGAGCTGTTTGCTTCTCCAAAGAATCCAGCCTAAGGTAGCGTATTTGCCCCAATTTTAGAAAATATCAACAGCTATACACTAGTGACTGAGACAGTAAGGAGGGTGGATGTGCAGTCAAAGAAACCTCATAGCCATAATTCTGCCTTAGAGCAAAGAGGAAGGCCTTTCATGATTAGCTTTAGAGCCTCAGAAGAGAGAGTTCTAGATTCTAAATTGTTCTCTGATCCAACTGGCTCCTTGAACTGGACCCAGCTGCACCAACCCCAGTCTACTTGTGTCTGAATTACAGTTACTTAGTATAGGTGGTAAACACTGAATGAATTATCTGAAGACCTGAGTTCTGATACCAGCCTCTACGGCCTTCAATATCATCTGTGTGGGCTTCTGTTTGTTTAAGTACGGAGATTAGCCTAATGAAGAAAGGGGAAGAATGCTTCTTCTCACATGTCAAATCTGACCAGGAGATGGCTTCCTAGGAAACCAATGTGGAGGACTGTTCTGAAGCCATATCTGACATTAGCAAGGCCGAATATTGTGATTGATTTGTAATGTCTGTCACTCGTGTAGACATGGGTGTTACCCACTATATAACAAGTGTCTACCATCTCTGAGCCCTTTGCTCTCAACTGTCTTTCCAAATGTAGTAGTTGGTGACTTCTCCCCTCATTCGTTCACATGCTGAGGTCTCTGTCACTCATTTATTATTCAAGGAAATCCTGTTCTACATTTTCCTTTCACTTCTTCATGTGTGTTATCTTGCTTCTGTAACTGGACTGTAGATTCTTGGAGGCAGTGAGGGGCACGTCTAGAATGGCACTGTGTTCACGCAGTCAGTATTCAAAAAAGTTAAGCCAAGCCAAGTGCCGTCGAGTCGGATCCTATACATTAATTTATTAGAGGAAGTGCTATGATGGTTGATCTTGTGTCAACCTGGTTAGGTGATGGTGTTTAGTTGTTGGGTCAGATACTAGTCTAGACGAAAGTGTTGACATGGCACTATCATTTAATTTAGTTGACATAAGCTAAGCAGATTACACTCCATAAATTGGGTAGACGTCAGCCAATCATTGAAGGCCTTAAGAGCAACAACTGAAGTTTCCTGGGGAAGGATTTTGTTTTGAGACTATAAACATACAAGACTTGGAGTTTTCAGCCTGTCATCTGATCTATGAACTTTAGATCTGCCAGCCTTCACAACTATATGACCAATACAGGACAACACCACAAAATAAATCTCTCTCTGTATATATGTGTGTGTGCGTATAAAAATAAATGTATATATATAGAGTAAGTGAGAAATGTATTTTTATAAATGTACATATATGCCTCAGAAGACATGTCTGATGATCTGATTCCAAAAGGTTGTAGCCTTGAAAATCCTATGGAGCAGTTCTACACTGCACACATGGGGTCACTGTGAGTTGGGATAGACTTGATGGCAACTAACAACAATACAGACACACATACACATGCACAGGTCATCATGAGCTGGAATCGACTCAGTAGCAACAAGTTTGTGATTTGTTTGTTTGTTTTATATATAAACATATATATTTATACACACACACCCTGGTGGCATAGTGATTAAGTGTTCAGCTGCTAACCAAAATGTCAGCAGTCAAAATCTACTAGGCACTTCTTGGAAACTCTATGGAGCAGTTCTACTCTCTCCTATAGGGTCACTATTAGTCTGAATCAACTCTATAGGGATAGGTTTTATATATATAAGACAAAACCAGCTGCTGCTGAGTCAGTGCTAACTCATGGGGAACCAATGAGTTACAGAGTAGCAATGTGCTCCATCGGATTTTCAACAACTGCACTCTTCACAGAAGCAGACTGCCAGGTCTTTCTTCTGCAGTACTGCTCGGTAGGTTCGATCTGCCAATCTTTAGGTTAGTAGATGAATGAAAACCATCTGAGCCACCCAGGGACCTGATTTGACTCTTATGTGGGTGGGGTGGGGGAGGAAGAGGGGAGTGAAGAGGAAGAAAAGAGCATTTTTCTTCTTGTTCCCCTGTTCAGTAGGTTAAATGGAGACCCATGAGACAATGAGCAGACAGAAGGGACTGATCTGATTTACAGTGGAAGAGGCCCTATCCTCCCTGATGTTCATCTGAGTTTGAAGACGGTCCTATAACATGCTGCTCCATTCTAACGTCCTTCATCACTGCGCAAGGTGACACTATTCCCACTACATAAACTGTGAGAGCTAGGGACTTACCACTCTGTATCCTGTCCTCCCACAGTGTAGCTCTGCAGAGCCCAGAAATCAGAACAAGCATGGTCATGGCATAAAGTTCATTCAGTGGCTTCCCTTGAAGCTATTTTTACCATTGAATATTTGCATTGTACTAACTGAATACTCTCTCTTATTCGACTATTCTCATCAAAAATGTTCAAGGATCCCGAGATAATGGACTTCTATTTATTTACATGCAGGGATGATGTCAAGGCACTGCTGAAATTAGCCACAAAAACAGATATTTCAAATAGAACATACTCCCAAATCCCACTGATACATTGTAGCTCAGGCCTTCAGGCAGCAAAAAGGAGGAAAGAGACAATCGTTATTACATAATAGCCTTCTGATGGCTTAGTTAAACCAAACATCACTGGAGTCAGAAACTTCTCAGCATTCATCCACTGATTCAATGCGGATGTTTTATATAGTTTACAGAAGGAAATCAATCATTGTGAAATTTCACTAAGTCATTCTAGGGGAGAGGGTAAAAAATGGTAACAAAATAATAATAATAAAAAGTAATCATACTGCACAGATGAATGAAGAGATAGAGTATGTTAAAATTCAATGGAAAAAAAAGAAAGCTTTCAAGTGAAAAGATGGTTTTAACAGCATGACAAGATTCTTGCATAAAATGGATCATTCAAATCCCCAGGATGGCACTTGCCACTAATTAGTTGTGTTGGGTCTTTTGACATCAAGTTCAAGGAATCTCCACGAAAAATTCCAATTTATGAAAAGAAAAGCACTTCCGGGCTGCCTAAGGTGACTATTTAGATTTACATGGAGAGAACTTGCTGTAGTGTTCGACCGTCTCTCTGAGGCAATTTCTGTTCATCACACGTCCCAGGGAAGCAACCACTCTGATTTAAGGGTAGAGGAGACTGGTTTGTGCCGAAAGGGTAAGTAACTAAAAATACATGCACGATGTTGCTTCTAGGAAAAGAGGAGGTGATAGCAAATGATAAATACAAGTTTCTGAAAAGTGTACAGGCAAAGGGGAGGAGCTGACAGTGGCCTTAGAAGGGGGTATTTTACCAAGACAAACGGGATAAATATAGGTAATTAAAGAGAAACATCAGACTAGCCCCCCGTGCTATGTCCAGCTGAATACCTTGGCAGGAAATTTTGATTTTTAAAAATGGGATGGGTGAAGGGAGGAGAAGCAGATTAGCAGCTTGTGTGAGGCGTCCTGGGGGACAGACAACGGAGCTTGAACAATTGTTGGTTCTCATATTCATTTTGAATACTGATCGTTAAAATGCACAAATTTTAAAAAAGTTTTCATCTTTGCTTTTAGGAGTGATGATTAAATTGAGCAAATCTTTATAACGTTGACAGAAAACAACGAAACAATTCACTATGTTCACAAAAGTTAAAAAAAATTATACAAACAATGAAAATTTCAGAATTTAGGTTAACAGAATGCCAGAATTCCATGGGCAGGTACTTGACTACTGACAGTGTTTTTCTGATTTTCCCTCCCAAACAACGGTTTCTAAGTTGCAGGCCCTTGTATATTTCTCAGCAATGATTATCTTCAAATAAAAGAACACCGAAAAGGAGGAATCTTCCATTCAAATTACCTGAGAGCTGCCTTTATTGAAAAGAGGAAAACAATGTTGATGAAGTTCTGCTTACCTGGAAGACTCCACAAACCAGAAACTTCCAGAGTTCTTAATTTCTTCTCTAGTTCAGCCACCCGATTCCCTAGGATTCTGGGGAGGGGGAGAAGATGATCACAGACAGATGAACGAGTGTCCTGTCAGCACTCAGGGCTGGGCTCCCTGGGAACCTTACTAGTGGTCTATTACTGCTGGGAGCTGTCCAGTTAATTCTGACCCCCAGCTACCCCACATGACAGAGTAGAACCGCCCTGTTGCATTTTCTTGGCAGTAGTTTTTTATGGAAAGGAGCGCTGGGGGTAGAGTGCTTCAGTGCTCAGCTGCTAACCATAAGTTCAAACTCACCAGTTGGTTCACAGGATAAAGACCTGGCAATCTGCCCCTGTAAAGATTTCAGCCAAGAAAGTCCTACAGGGTCACTGTGAGTCTGAATCAGCTCAATAGCACGCAACCGCAATCTTTACCTAAGCAGACCACCATGTCTTTTGCCCACATGGCCTTTGAGGGAGCTCAAACCACTGACCTTTAGGTTGACAGCTAACCCTAACCATCAGGGATCCTTCAGTGGGACCCTAACAGGGACAGAATGTTTTGAGAATTATGACACATGCTAAAAAGTGAAGCATTTCTGTGTGCATGTGTAAATCATACCTGTTTGTTGTTGACAGGTGCCGTTGAGTCAGGTCTGACCCATAGTGACCCTATAGATTAGAGTAGAACAGTCCCATAGAGTTTCTAAGGAGCTCCTGGTGGGTTTGAACTGGGTAGCAGCCATAGCACTTCACCACTATGCCACCAGGGGTAAATTACATCTATATATACATATACATACACATATACATATACACACACATACACGTATACATATACATATGCATATACATATACTCTATTGAAAGTACATATAGAAAAATACAAAGTAAAGTGAATGATTAAAAATATTAAAATATTGCCTTTTATGACAGCTGACCTCCTTATAAGTAGTTTCCCTGGGAAGCTAAATGATTACTCCATGCCATGAGTCAGATCCAACACAACAGCACTTGGCTAAAACAGTTTATGGCATTTCTATTTGGGAATTACTCATTGTTTTAGACAGCAACTAACACTGAACATTGTTAGTAGTACCACATGTTGATTCTTCAAGGGCAGATTTGATTTTTTAAAACAAACAACAGGTGAATCTGATTTTTTAAAACAGAAGGTTGGAAACAAAATAAGGTGGGACACAAGCTTAGTAATGTCACTTTGAATCAATGAAATAGTAAGATCTGGCTTCTTAAACCTATGCTATGTCTTACAGCTGTCCACATCCCTGGTCTATCTACACACAATGCCTGGTACATCACAGGTGTTCAATAAACATGTGATTAAGTAAACACTTCTATTTTCTTGTGAACTATAGTTATCGATGGAGAGAATTTTTGGAACCATTAGAATAATAATATTGCTTTCCTCTGTGATACCTAAGTTGTGGAATATGTATTTGAAGAGTTCATACTATTTATTTAGAAGCCAAATTTCACCTATGTACATAAACAGACATCAGCGCAGGCACACATTTCCCTTCCTTCACACTCACAAAATGAAATATAGTGGGGAAATGATTTGATAATCACCCAGAACTTCAATCACTTTCCATTGGCCTGGAAAAACCCATCTTTATTTTATTTGGGGGATTTTCTTGGCACTGCTGTGCTAAAATGATGCGGAAATAACCTTAATAGCCAAGTTTCAACTTCTTTCAGCAGAAGGAATCAGAACACCAGAATTGTTCTCCTACCTCTCTTTATGATCCAGAGATAGCTGGGGATATGAATATGTATGAATCTGCACAGACATATGGCTTTGGATTCTTCCTTATTTTACCTGAACTGACTTGCAGCATCTTAATTGATATTCCCTTTGGGTTTACAGAAAACTCTTTGACGTTACTCTACATGGTTTTTATCATTCAAATACTTAAGAATTTTTCTTTTCTACTTTTCCTTAAGTCTTAAATTCTGTATAGCCTTTATCAATGACTTTCAATTTTCACTCCATTTGTTGGTCTATTCTGCTTTCACATCCCTGACCCTTCAATAAGCACCATTCTTTGTAATCTTCCTGTCAATGTTTTGCTCAGACCTTCTGATCTAAGCCCCTTTTCTCTTTTCAGCAGCTGATAGATTTGCAATGGAATCACCACAGTGTTCAAGTTGATGCCTGTTTCTTAACAAGATCAAATCATCTGTAGGTAGCTGGCTCTGAGAAACAAAAGATAAGGCTTAATGCTTTGGGGGACACTGAGGGATGCTGCCAAGCCAACAACTGGAAGGCGTGGTGAAGAAGCAGGTGGCAGTGTTTTTCCTGATGTACCTGGATGCCACACTCATTTCTCCCAGAGATGGACTGAAGCACACTGGCTGGCCTCTCCCACATATCAGCCATCAGGGATGCTATCTGAAGTTTGTTGGCAGTGAGTACGTTCATCTTGGACCTCGCTCTTTCAAACATCTGATGCATGGTTGTTGTTGCTGGGTGGCCTCGAGATGATTCCAACTCATGGTGACCCTAGGTAACAGAGCAGGGCTGCTCCACAGGGTCTTCTAACCTGAGTCTTTACAAAAACAGATTGCTAGGTCCTTCTCCCACTGAGCCCCTGGGCAGGTTCCAACTGCTGACCTTTTGGTTAGCAGCTAAGGGTTAAACTGTTTCGCTATTGCTGCTCCTGGAGGCAAGGGTAGAGGCAGCAGATTGGAACCGGTAGTACTTTTAGTAATAATAACACCAACAGTGACGGCAACAACCATATCCCTATTAACACAAACAGCAGCTCTTCTTTCCTTAGTTCTTAGTATGAATCAGGAGGTATGCTGAAATCTACCGAATTTACACTGTCTGACTTGACAAAAACCTACTGATCTAAACTGTATTGTTATCTTCCTCCTACATATGGGGAGCCTAAGGAACAGAGAGGCTAAGCAACTTGCCCAAGGATGCACAGTTTATCTCAAACCAATCTCCATCTTTCCCCAAATCTCAGCACTTTTACACATCACACTCTCCTCCTTCCATGAGGAAAAGGAGACACAGAAGTTAGTTAACCTGACCAAGGCCATCCGCTGAACTCTAAGCCAGGTAGTCTAGATTTGAACCCAAGTTTCGGGTCCCCTCTGAGATGTAGGCTTATTCCAAAGAAAGGTGATCCAATGGAATGTGGAACTTATTGAAGGATATCATTAATAGCATAAGCAAGTAAAATTTTCTTAGAGATAATTTAAAAATTTGAACTGCCAGAAATTCAAGCCAGACTCAGAAGATGTGGAATGAAGTATGATATTGCTGACATCAGATGGATCTTAGCTGAAAGCAGAGAAAGCCAGAAAGATATTTACCAGTGTTTTACTAAGTAAAGGCATTTGGCTGTGTCGATCATAACAAAACATGGCTGTTGGGAATTCCAGAACACTTAATTTTGCTCATGAGGAACCTGCACATAGCTCAAGAGGCAGTCTTTTGAAAACAACAAGGGGATATTGCAGAGTTTAAAGTCGAGAAAAATGTGCATCAGGGTATATCCTTTCACCATACCTATTCAGTATATATGCTGAAGAAATAATCTGAAAAGCTGGACTTGATGAAGAAGAATATGGCATCAGAAGGCGAGGAAGACTCATTAACAACTTGCGTTACGCAGATGACGCAACCTTGCTTGCTGGAAGTAAAAAGGACTTGAAGCACTTACTGATGAAGACTGAAGACCATAGTCTTCAGTATGGATTACACTTCAACGTAAAGGAAACAGAAATTCTCACAACTGGATCACAGCTGGAACAATTAGACACATCAAGATAAATGCAGAAAAGACTGAAGTTGTCAAGGACTTCATTTTGCTTGATCCACAGTCAAACCCCATGAAAGTCACAGTGAAGAAATCACTGCATTGTGCAAATCTGCTACAAAAGATTCCTTTCAAGTATTCAAAAGCAAAAGCATCATCTTGAAGACTAAGAACCTGATCCAAGCCATAGTCGTTTCAATCACCTCATAGGCATGCAAAAGCTGGATGATGAGTATGGAAGACTGAAAGTCACCTTTGATTTTTGGTGTTAGTGAAGAAAATTAAATATGCCATAGACTGCTAAAAACAACAACCACAAATCTCCCTTGAAAGTACAACTAGAATGCTCTTTAGAAGCAAGAATGGCAACAGTACATCTCACATGCTTTGGACATCTTATCAGGAGGGGTCAATCCTTGGAGAAGGACATCCTGCTTGGTACAGTAGAGGGTCAGTGAAAAAGAGGGAGACCCTCAATGAGATGAAATGACACAGCGGCTATAACAATGGGCTAAAGCATAGCAGTGATTGTGAGGATGGTCCAGGACTGGGTAGTGGTTTGTTCTGTTGTAAATTGTCATTATGAGTCAGAACCAACTCAACAGAACCTAACAACAACAACAATCTTTCCCACCTATTAGCCTAGGAAAATCCCTAAGTGACCAAGCTTCTGGATAGACTTCTCAGCAGTAGTTTGTCAACCCCTGACATCAATGAAGACAGGGTTAGGGAATTTCACCTGGACAGAACTCAAGAGCTGGGCACTACTGTGTCTCTGTCCTTATTCTCTAGAATATCTGACTGAGAGTCTTTGGAGAAAGCCCACATAAAAGAGCAGGCAGGTGGCTGTCACACTATGTAGACCCCTAGATGGCCCAGCCTGTTCCAAGCCCCCAAGTGAATGTCTCTGGAACCTCCACTATGATGTATCACACCTCTTGTTGACCTTGAACCTCCCATATCATTTCACCCCTGGCCGGGGAAGGCAAAGAGCACAGGATAGTTTTAGGCAAAGTAGGAAAGGTGACAACATGCTACAATGCTGTCATACATTAGCTATCTCCTCCCCATCCCTGGTACCAGCTAGCTGGGAAGAACTGGCCTCTCCTATTCATACTTTCCACTTGTTATTCAACAGATCAAAAGACAAATGACCCTCACCTCTTCTTTAGCCACAGCCAGAGCACTGTAACTCTTTGGCAAGAAATGGCTCAAGCAAACTATGAACTAATTCACCAAAGCCAAAACCTAAACTCATTGCCGTTGAGTGGCTTCTGACTCACAGTGACTCTACAGGACACAGTAGAACTGCCACATAGAGTTTCCAAGGAACTCATGGTAGATTCAAACTGGTTAACAGTCGTAATATTTAACCATATGCCAACTAATTTAAGATCTCCTCAAAATGTCAAGTCCTTCAAGATGGTACCCACTGAATGTTTTGGGGGAGAGCAGAACACCCATAGGGACACAGACGCTTACAGAAAAGAAAGCCTTTATTCCTATGTGTATAAGTCTCCACCTCCCAAAAGCTATTTTATTATTTCAGTTACAAAAGGCTAAACCATGGGGGATAACAGCAAGCAGATCAAATTACACTCTATTCTTACCTATCACCCTCATTTTTTTGGTATAATTAGCTCTTTTGCATGGCCCCAAATTAAAAAAAAAGAAAAACTTATTGAAAGTGCAAACTCATGACCTTCTATGTATTAAAAATAGCACATTAGGTACTTGATGTATAGACAGAAAGCAATCTCCCAGGCATATTGTTACAGGGGGAGAAACAGTATGAAACAGTCAGGGGGAAATATGTGTTTATTTTTCATCTCTTATTTATTTATTTTTGGTATATATTATCATTTGGGAGGACCCTGGTGGCATGTGATTAGTTGCTACATCTACTAACCAGACGGTTGGCAGTTTGAATTTGCCAGGTGCTCCTTGGAAACTATGGAGCAGTTCTACTCTGTCCTATAGAATCACTATGAGTTGGAATCAACTCGACAGCACTGGGTTTGGGTCATTGCCATTTGTAAAAAGGAGAGGGATAGAATGTTTACATCTATATAAATATATGTTAATATATGCCATGAGTCGGATCCGACTCGACAGCACTTGGCTTTTGGCTTTATACATTTATAGATAAATGTATTATACATTTGCTTATATACGCATCCTCTGGAAAGATACGTACAAAATAAATAAGAAATAAAGAACAGTTGTTTCTTTGGTTTGAATCCACCCAGATGCACCTTGAAAGAAAGTCCTGATGATCTACTTCTGAAAGACCACAGCCACTGAAAACCTTGAGGAACTCAGTTCTACTCTGAAATATGAGGGGGGAGGGCCATGATTCTGGATCAACTCAACAGCAACTGGTGGTTTTGTCCAAGAAGGGGCCTGGGGAGCTGAGCTATAAAGGTGGTTTAGAGGTTCTTTTTTTTTTTTTCTGTTTAACCTTTCCAATTTGAACCATGAGACAGTTCAAAATGATTAAATCATAATTAAAAATGAAAAGGGCCATTAAAATAGAAATGAAATTGGCCAAATGAAAACGTTTGTCCTTCTCCATATTGGGAGCAAGCACTTTGAACTTGGGGTTGGCAATGGTTGCAGTGGGGTATGGATAGAAGCACATTAGAAAGCCAAGCCAGAGGAAAAGGCTGGGCTGCTCGAGAGGTGGGGTTTGAGGGCGGCAGAGTGTGAGCACTGACTGTGGAAGGTTCCTGGGACTCTGAGCAGTTTCCAGCGGAGGCAGGGGATGAGATCTGAACAGTAATTACAGCAAATGGACCTGCCGATGGGTGTGAGAGTGCCCAGAGACTTGAGGGGACGTGAGGCTGATGGGAAGCTCTCCACGAGGAAGAGGTGATGGTCTGGTGGGAAGGAAGCAGATGGGGCAGGTGGGAAAGGCACACTAAAAGCCCAGGCCACACTCAGGAAATAAATGTTGAGCTAAGAAATGAGTACGTGAAACCCAGAAAAGTTATTAACCATTTGGGTGTCAAAGGAATGGGAAATGAGGTTAGAAGATGATTCTGTGGGCCTAGCACTGCCAGAGAAGTATGACCGAAGTGAACAGTCTTGCCTGAAACAGCATAAACACAAGCCAGGGCTCACAACAGGAGGAATGGCCAAACCAAACCCACTGCTGTCAAGTTGGTTCCAACTCACAGCGACCCTAGAGAACTGCCCCACAGAGCTTCCAAGGAGCACCTGGTAGACTGGAACTACCACCCTTCTGGTTAGCAGCCACAGCTCTTCACCACTACGTCACCAGGGTTTCCCTAGGACTGACAGAGTCCACTAAATAGTCTTCAAAGTCATGCTTTGAGGGGTTGCATGATATTCCATCCTACAGATTTATTATACTTCTAAGCATTCTCCAATTAAAAGATATTTGGCTCATTTCCATCTTGTTTTCACTTCTATAAATGGATCCACAGTGAAGGATCTTCTACATAATCTTATATATAAACCATCCTGACTATTGTTCTTCTGGACAAGCTCCTAGAAGCAGGTCACTTGGGTCAAAGAGCACAAATATTTTGAAGTATCTGAAAATGCATTAAGGGACTGATGGTCCAGGCTCTGGATTCTAGATGAATCTGAAGAGCTGAAAGGTTATCAGAGGAAACTTGCCTGAGCAGTGGGGAAAATGTGTCTTGCTCTTGAAGCAGGGAGGGAAGATGAGGTCTTGGGAAAGTCTGCAGAGAATGAAAGGCAAAGACAGGGCATGAGGCTCCCAAAGTGGCAGGACAGCAGAGGAGGAAGCAGGGAGCGGTGGGTTGGGGAAAGAAGAGGAAGAAAAAGAGGAGACAGTGGAGAAACTGGAGGCATACAAAGTTGGTGGAAATGTGGCCAGAGTCAACTACTGTAGAAAGAAGATAGTAACTTGGAAAAGCAGGGTTTACGAGTCACTAGTGACCTTCAGGAAACCCTGGTGGCATAGTGGTTAAGTGCTATAGCTGCTCACCACAGGTCTGCAGTTAAAATCCACCAGGTGCTCCTTGGAAACTCTATAGAGAAGTTCTACGCTGTCTATAGGGTTGCTATGAGTCAGAATCGATTCGACAGCAGTGGGTTTCATTGGTTTAGTGACCTTCAAAGAGCCCAGGCAGCACAGCAGTTAAGAGCTAGGCTGCAAACCAAAGGATCAGCAGTTCAAATCTACCAGGCGCCCATTAGAAACCCTATAATGTAGTTCTACTCTGTCCTATATGGTTGCTAGGAGTTGGAATTGACTCAACAAAAGATTTGTTTTTTGTTTTATGGTTTTTTTTAGTGCTCTCCAATCAAAGATGGACATGGAAAACACAAGAAGAGGTCTTGAGAGATGTTAAAGTGGGGATTATCATCCCTTTCTGAGCGGGAACTTCCCTGGGCTTGTTACAATATAGAATTCTGACCTGCCCTCATGCAAAATTTCTCAAACTGGCATTTGTAAACAAGAACCCTCAAGTATTTCCTACACACATGGCCTCAGGAACAGCCTTTGAGGGGGTGGCTGTGGTAGAGGTTGATGTGGCCTCGTTGTTCACAAAGTCTTAGGTGAATGAGATTTATGGGAAAGTAGCAGGGTTCAGGAAAAGCTTTTGAAAGATGTTCAGAGAGCTTGGTGGGGTTTGTGGGTGAAGGGGCAGAGCCAGAGGCAAGGGAAAGGTGGAAGCTGTGAGAGAAAGAGGAGGCTGCAGGGCAGAAGGTGCCAGAGGAAGGCAGACAATGAGGATGCAGAGACCAGTGGCCAGTACACTTCTAGGAGACAGGAGGGAACCAGAGGGTGGCGAAGATTTCAGAGGAGCACCGAGTCTGGGCGCTCAGGATGTTTTCTCAGTCAAGGAGGAGCTGAGGTCACCTGCTGGGAATGGCTAAGGGCTTGAGAAGACCTCAGAAGGCTTGACACAGCCTTGACAAGGGCATCAATGAGGGCAAAGAAGGTGCACGGGGAATGCCATGGGCTGCTGAGGATTCTGCCTGACTAAAACAACCAAGGCCCTGGGTGGTGTGACAGTTAAGTGGTTGGCTGTTAGTCAAAAGCTTGGTGGTTTGACACTGCCCAGAAGTGCCTAGGAAGAAAGGCCTGGCAATCTGTTTCTGAAAGGTGGCAGCCTTGAAAACGTTATGGGGCAGTCCTACTCTGCACACAGGGGTCACTGTGCGACAGAATTGACTTAACAGCAACTGACAACAACAGCAATAACAAAACAACCCAAGGCAGCACCGCCACAACACATGGCTACACAGAAGAGATTCCAATTATTTTCTTTTCCCCTGATCAATAACTGCATTTCAGCATCTTGTCTCAATCTGTGGTTAAGATTTCATTTTTGAAGAAGTTTTAAATCATACTGTGTCAATAAATTACTTTTATCATCCCTTTGAGATGGCCCAGTCCTCCTTCACCGCTCTGCTTTCTTTTATATGTATCTCAACCTCTTGTGTGATCTTCCTTCCACTTCCGTCTCCTGTTTTTCTATTTTGTTTTTTACAGTACTTCCAATCATTTTACAGTTGCCTCTCTCCCCATACCTCTGCCTCCTCCAGGCCCCTGGGTTCCTGTTCCCTCTCCTCCTGGTTTCTCAGCCTCTCACCAGGTCATCCACACCTGCGTTTTGGTTCAAGGCATACACACTGCACGCAAGACTGGCTATTTAATTTGCAGGCCCCAGTGAAAAATGAAAATGTAGGATTCCTTGTTTAAAAATTATTATGAGTTTCTAGATGAGAGCATTACACCATGCACGGGCCGGTGGGGTGAAGGACTTGGTTTTACCATAAGTTAAGACGATCTCTGTCCTTGGGTCCAGGGATATAACCTTTGCAGAAGTCAAGGTGCCTTGGTTTGGGACTTCCAGGCCACACCTAAGAATTTATGCTGACGAGTCTGGGCTGGCCAGACCAGAAGAGACTCACCTGGGAGACCACGGTTAACCAGCCCCCCAAACCAAAACCAAACCTCTTGCTATTGAGTTACTTCCACCTCATAGTAACCCTAAAGGACAGAGTAGAATTGCCTCCTAGAGTTTCCAAGGAGTACCTGGTGGATCTGGACTGCTGACTTTTTGGTTGCAGTCAGAGCTCTTAAGCTCTACACCACCAGGGTTTCCCCATGAGCCTCGGGGAGGCATGATTTAGCCTCTCATATAAAACTGGCCAATAAGAGGGACTCAAGGAAAAAATAGGAGCCAGCAGGTTAGAAAAATAAGGGTGTCGTGTGGAAGCCTGAGGTTGCAGCAGGCATTCTGAAGGGATATGAAACTCGCCCTGAATTTGTGACCAGCAGGTCAGTGGGTAGAGGTGTCGTGCACACTTGCCAAATTTGTGGCTGGCACCTGTGTGTTTGGCAGTGGGAAGGATGGCATCCTCTCAACATGCGAGCTCTGCCCTAGATCCAGGTGGCTAGGGTCAGGGACAGAGTGAGCACCACAGGGCAGTGGGCAATATGCATGGAGAAGGAAGAATGGGATCCAGCTCCACATTCTAGGGACTGAATTCATGTAGATCCTTCCCATGCAGGGCCCTTCTGAGCACTAGCCCCAGTGTGACTGCATCGATCACGTGCTGTGAGGCCAGATCTGCTGGGAAGGTGGTGACTTAGTGTTGACTCATCAATCTCTGAGGGTTTTCAGTTTTCCTCCTGGTATCTCTAACTGCTGCTTTAAGTTACATTTACACAACATAGTCAAGGTGCTGATAAGAACCCAATGAAACCTTGGGTTTCCATGCTTGTTCCTTTTCCCCATCTTTTTGGTGATCAGGCAGAGTTTATGGGATGTCCTTACAGACCCAGCTGCCTTTGGAGCTGATGCTTGAGTGTTTCCCACAATTTAGCATCCTTCCGAGTCATGCCGCGAGGTTAAAATGGCACCGAGGAAGCTCCTTCTCTCAGGAGAAGTAGATTATGTTACCTAGGCAATCCACCATCGAAATGTTCCCTTGGCATATGCATTAGTGGGTGCCTGGTCAGAGTAAACACTGAAGAAATTATGACCAGTATTACTTTGGAAACCCTGGCGGAGTAGCGGTTGAGAGCTATGGCTGCTAACCAAAAGGTTAATAGTTCAAATCCACCAGGTGCTTTTTAGAAACCCTATTGGGCAGTTCCATTCTGTCCCAATGTGGCTACAAGTCAGAAGCAACACGACAGCACTGAGTTAGTATTATTTCTGTGCTGGCCTCCAGCTGATGCTCAAAATGCTGCTGTAAGGCAGAGGCACAGCTCCAATTTAATGACCTCTTTCCAGATTTGAGGGACTCAACTCCTTCCTGGGTTCCCTAGCAGATCTGAATGGTTCACTTGCTCAGCTACTAACCGGAAGAATGGAAGTTCAGTCTCTGCAGAAGCACCTTGGAAGAAAGGCCTGGTGACCCACTTGGGAAAAATCTGCCAGTGAAAACCCCATGTAGCACACAGTTCTACCCTGACACACATGGGGTCTCCATGAGTCAGAGCCATCTCCATGGCAACTGTTTTCTTCACATCTTGACTTAACGTCTGTATTTCTACCTGGCTGGGATTCACTTCGGATCTCGCCCCATGCCCCAGCCCAACGGTCCACCACCTACTTGTTGGTTTGCCTCTGGTGTTGGATGACCATGTTTTTCTCGTGGATTGTCTCCAGCAGGGCTGTAGCCAGAGATTTCAGGTCCGAAATGGACTGTGGAGTGGCGGGGAGACTGCACCCGTGGTCGTCGGATAGCAAATCCTGAACTGGGTAGGATATACAATCGACAGCTCAGTCTTAAATTCTTCCTGAATGCAAACTAATGCCACTTCCTCTGAAATCAATGATAGGTCCCCAGTTTCTCGATGCTACTATATTGTAACATCGTTGAGTCAACTTCCTATGTCAAAGGTAAAACAAAATTCAGTGTGGTGTTTAAAGGTAAAGGAGTATGTTTTCTTAGGTTCTTATCAACTTCTTTTTTAAAAGCAATGGTCTTTTGCATGTGCAAAGTATTTTATACTTTTCAAAACATTTCCATACTAACTCATTTAAGACTTAAAACAAAAAAACTCCAAAGCCAGGAAGTATTATTTATTTCCATTTGACATACAGGAAACCAAGGCACAGATGGGTTTAAAAATATTCACTGAAGGTCACACAGTCCTGCAAATGACAATGACCCTTATCTGAGGTCTTTGCTTTATATCAGAATTTCCCATGGTGTGATAACCTCTGGTGTGTGACAAGGTAACTGAGAGAGATTATTTAAAATACAAACTGTGTCTTGTATTTTAATAGATATGTACTGAAAGTATTTTAGAAACAATTCTAAAAGGCACAGTAAACCAGTGACTTCATAGATATTATTACTTAGGATGAAGCCAAGTAAAATGCCTCACTTTAAAATCAATTTAAACTAAAAATATTAAGTATATGATAGTATAAGTGGTACAAAGATTCAAAAAAAATTGCAGCCAAGTCAATTCCAACACATGGCTACTACTACCCTACAGGACAGAGCAGAACTGCCCCATGGAATTTCCAAGGACAGCTTGTTAGATTTGAACTGCTAACCTTTTGGCTCACAGCTATAGCACTTAATTAAGCACTACACCACCAAGGTTTCCAGTACCAGA
Organism: Heterohyrax brucei; assembly: GCA_028571685.1. Taxonomy (NCBI): domain Eukaryota; kingdom Metazoa; phylum Chordata; class Mammalia; order Hyracoidea; family Procaviidae; genus Heterohyrax; species Heterohyrax brucei. Next base: position 170,695,864 of record CM053143.1, on the reverse strand, counting down.
ATATGGCAAAAAATTATATAGAGAACTGCAATGTCTAAATGTTGGAAAAGAGTATTTTACACAAAGATTAAGCTGTTCCTGAATGCTTGTGATTCCACAAACTGCCAAATCACATCCCCAGTCAAGTTCAAAACTGAAGCCAAGCAACATACATAGCTCAATATAATTAAAGGATGCAGGCCCATCTGAAGTGGTCCATCACCTCTGCACCGGATGAGACTGTTTATACATCTCCAATCATCTATGGACAGCTCTGATAGAAATTCTTTAAAATCTTTTTTCCAGTTTTAAGTGTTTACTTAAAAAAAAAAATCCTGATTAGTCTCCATTCCTGTTTATATATATTTGAAAGACATTCCTTTAAGAAATGCCCATTTTTGAAGAAAAAAAAATGTTTTATTATATACCTAAAATCAAAAGCTGTATCTGTTGCCATGACGTCAGTTCCAATTCACAGCAACCCCATGTATCACAGAGTAGAACAGCTTCAGGGGCTTTTCTCGGCTGTGATCTGTACAGAGCAGATCGCCAGGATTTTCTGCCGTGAGGTCACTGAGTGAGCTCAGACCTCCAACCATCAGGTCAGCAGAAGATCCCAAACCACTCGTGCCACCAAGGGATCTTATCTGCACATCTACATACGAGGTCTGACAATTAAGTCTGCAAACTTAATTGTTCTAAGAGCTATACACTCATGGCTAAATATCACCACACTCACCTCTGCAGTATTTCCCTTGAGATGCTATACACCAATGCCAGAACCTAGTCTACCTTTCAAAACAAATTTGGAACTCTTTTTGGAATGGCTACTGCACACAGCAAGTTTGTGAGCCTCATTGCATAAGCTGTCTGTGAGAGAGTTTTTAGCCAGTAATCAGATAACTGTATTGGAACACCCTCCCTACTCACCTAATCTGGCTTCCACTGATATTTTTGTTTTCCCAAAGATAAAGAAAATATTAAAAGGGAGACATTTTGATGACATTCAGAACATCAATGGCAACACAACAACCACTCTGACAGCCATTCCAGAAAAAGCTCCAAAATTGCTTTGAAGGGTGGAATAGGCATTGGCATGGTTGCACAACTTCCCAAGGGGAGTACTTGGAAGGTGACCACAGTGATATTCAGCAACAAGGTAGGCAGGCAGCACTTTTTCTACGATGAGTTCATGAATTTAACTGTCAGGTCTCTACAGGCATATGGAAACCTTGGTGGTACAGCAGTTAAGTGCTATGGCTATTCACCAAAAGGTTAGCAGTTTGAATCCACCAGGTGCTCCTCCTAGGAAACGCCACAGGGGCAGTTCTACTCTGTCTCACAAGGGTTGTTATGAGTCGGAATCGACTCGACAGCAATGGGTTTTTTTTTTTGGTTTTATACAGGCATATAAGAAATGATGGTCAAAGTTATATAATGAAATGTTTATTCTCTATTTTTGTGTTCTGCCTAGTAGACATAAAAGTGGAGATCATTTTGTGGTACTATTTCTTAGTTTATTGTTGTTAGGTGCCAATGAGTTGATTTCAACTCACAGCAACACCATGTGATAGGTAGAACAGCCCCATAGAATTTTCTCAGTTGTAATCGTAACAGTTACAAATCTCCCTTGGAGCCATCGGGTGAGTTCAGACCATTAACATTTTGGCAGCTAAGCACTTAACCACTGTACCACAAGGTCTCCTTTTCTGTTAGTTTATCTACCATTTATTCCCTTAAATCAGTCAGCTGTGGTATGACGAGCTTAGAATATAGCAGGTCTATCACCTCCTAGGAAACCAAGGTGGCAGAGTAAAGTGCTACATCTGTTGACCTTTTGGTTCCAATCCTCCAGATGCTCCTTGGAAACTCTATGGAACAGTTCTACTCTGTACTATAGGGCGGCTATGAGTAGGAATCGACTCAAAGACAGTGGGTTTAGTTTGGGAATCACCTCCTTTATCCAGATATTTAAACCCAAACCAAATCCACTGCCGTGGAGTTGATTTTGACTCTCAGTAACCCTGTATGAGTCAAAGTTTCCAAGGAACACCTGGTGGATTTGAACTGTTGCCCTTTCAGTTAGCAGCTGTAACACTTAACCACTACATCACAGTTCTGTTAGTGTTATATGACATTTTATTCAATTTTGGGGGAACAAAACATCACCGATGAAGAGTGTGGGAATACTGTCTACTAAAACCTTTGCAACTTTTTCATACGCGATGCTGCTAAAACCCTCTACCCCACTTACGTGTTTGGCTGGCTTCAAAACTGCTTAAATTGCCCTCAGAAGCCACCTGCCCCTTCCACAGGATGGGCCCAATCTGTACATAGGTTCTTCAGATACTCCTACCTGTGCATGCTTTCTGATTCTAAGCATATTCTGTAAGTCTAGCTTGAGGTCTTTTTTTTTACATCAATTTATTCATTTATTTGTTTTTGAATGTATTCTCTACCCTACTCCCATTACAAAAGGAAAGCATCTATTTAGAAAGGGTAAATAAAACAAGAGATCATACAGACAGACAAAAGTCACTGGTACTCCTACCAAAAACACCAAACCAAACCCACTTCCACTGAGTCAATTCCAACTTACAGTGACCTGGTAGGACAGAAGAGAATACCCCACAGGGTTTCCAAGGAGCATTCAGTGTATTTGAATTGGCCAACTTCCGGTTAGCAGCTGGGCTGTCAACCACTGCACCCCCAAGGCTCTGAAATCCCACCAGACAAGCAAAAAGAAACAAGAAAAACTGCCCTGCCCCCAGTATGTATCTTTGAGGCTTCCCTGGGTGGTGACAATAGTTAAGTGCTCAACTAGCAGCTGAAAGGTTGCTGGTTCCAGTCCACACAGAGGTGCCTCAGGAGACAGTCCTGGCAACCTGCTCCCAAAATATCACAGCCTGGAAAACCCTACAGAGCAGTTCCACTATGCAACACATGCGGTTGCCATGAATTGGGGTCCATTCAAAGGCAACTGATTTCTTTTTTAAAATATATATCTCTGAACATTACTCCTTCTATACTTACATGTGGACATACAAATATAGAAGTTTTTCTTAAGAAAATGAGAAAAAGCCTTTGCTTTTATTCACTTATCAATAATCATCACCAAATACTCTCTTAAAACATAGTCCATTTATGGATAATCCATTTCATTACCTCTGGACATTTATGTTGTCTCCAATTATTTCTATTAAAACTAATAAATGAACCTTCTTGGAACAAAATGTTTGCATACATTTTAATTCTGTCTTGCTGGTTCAAATGGGGATCGCCTTAAGGCTTTCCATGAAATGGTACCAGCCGTGTATCTTGAAAGGAAACCCTGATGGTGTGGTGGCTAGGTGCTACAGCTGCCAGCCAAAGGGTTGGCAGTTCGAATCTACCAGCTGCTTCTTGAAAACTCTATGAGGCAGTTCTACCCTGCCCTACAGGTCACTACGAGCCAGAATCGGCTCAATGGCAATGGATTGGATTTTTTGTTAATGTATCTTAAAAAGTTGGTCAGATGTATAGCTCTTCCACTAGCTGACAGTCCTCACGTGAATGATGATATAACACTGGGTATCAACACTCAAAACTGGTTTGCTAAGTTTGGTGTCCAGCTTAAATGGGCTACTTCCCTTTTTTTCATATATATGGAGAGGGAGAAAGACAGAGTATTGTAGGTTTTTTTTAGAAAACAATTCTAGGGTATCCTTTTATAGTTGACTGGAAAACAGAAAGTGTTTGGAAAAGTGCCCTGGTTGCTAGGGAGGCTGGAGATTTAGCATCTTTTCCGGCCACTCCAGCTCTGATTAAGACGGCCACGTGAGAGTCGCTGGCCCATACTGCCAACAACCAAAAAGGCGGCCAGCTGAGCACATTCAACTTGAAGCTTATGTTGAGAACTGAATTCTGAACATCAGTGTCAAAAGCAAGCTCTCTCCCATTTATTCCCCTGGACATTACTTCTCATTGGCATCAACACAAAGGAGGAACAAAATTACAACCCACAAAAGCTTCTTGGGAAAAAGGCACGTGTTCCATGATAAAATGATTTCAGCAGCTCTGAGATTTTTCTATTCTGATCTCAGAGACCAGGAGAAGGGAAAAGCCAACAAGATGAAACTCATCCTTGGAGAGATGCTAAACTGGTGTGTAGGAGAAAATGTTCAAATGGTACCCAGTCATTAAAAGCCCTCCAATGGAGCAGTTCTCAAAGTGGGATTCCAGAACCAGCATCATCTGGGAACCTCTTTTTAGAAATTCACATTCCCTGGTTTTCCCCCAGATCTACTGAGTCAGAAATTTCAGGGTAGGGCTCATACGTCTGTGTTTTCACAAGCCCTCCAGAAATTCTGGCTAATGCAGGCTAGAGCTGGGGAGTCACTGCTCTTGGGATCACTTAGGTTCACAATGACAGAAGAATTAGGCTGGACAAGACAGTGTCCGTGAGGAGACACAGCTCTAGCATTCTCTGCCCTAAGCGGTCTCTCCCAGGAAACAAAATCCTACCTTGCTTTGCCGACAAGACCCCAGTCAGAGCGCTGCTGTTAGATTTGCCCTGGCTCTTTGAGTTTTTCCGCCTCTCAAGAGCATTCTAGAACAGCAGAAGGAGAAAAAAAATCTTTGTCAGAAGATCCAATAATGGAAACATACCTAGTTACAATAGGCATATCTTTCCACCTACCACACAAAAACCCCTTGCAAACTTCAGAAGCTTGCCCAAAGTTTACAATTCTGAATTCCTAAGTTATGATTACACTAACGGTCATGAGGATAGCGCAGAACTGGACAGTGTTTGTACATCAGGCTGTCGTGAGTTGACGTCGACTCAGTGGCAACTAGCAATAACAAATTGTGATTGACATTATGGTCCCAGAAAAGAGTTTAAAAAAAAAAAAAGTTGGTGGTCAGCAGAATGACAGCAAGCCGAGCCTATATGCAAAGGGTACTCAATGAATATTTGTGAAATTAAATAAAATCTGAAGTAGAAACTCAGTGTGAAGCCATTAATTACAGAAACCTCTTCCAAACAGACCTGAGATGGAAAAAACTTTACTGTCACGTGCCAATGCCAATATATGGCCAATGGTGTTTAGAAAGGTTCTACAGCTGGTTAGAAAAGACAGCCATAATCAACTAGTGATGTCTGCCTGAGACACAAGATTAAGGGACTGCATACGAGCCATCTGTCAGTCATCACCAAACCAGATTCTTACATCAAACTGTATACAGTAGATAGTTAGTGCTTGGAACAGAATAAATGTTGTTAAATGAATGTATAGTAACTCATCTAAAATTACACATTTTTAAAAATTACGTATTAATTATACAACTTTAAAAGCTGTAATTTTATTTGGCCTCATGAGTGCATACAGGACTGGTAAAAACAAACATGAGGCTCCTCACAAAGAACAGAAGGCCAGAATAGCATGGAGACTTCTGAGAATAAAAGCGACTATCAGAAGTCAGGGAAATGAGAAGACTCTTCCAAGAATCCAGACTGCTGCAAAACTTCACCCTCAGGAAGAGAAATCAATCTATTTTCAAAGCAGAGAAACCCAGGAGAGTTTTCTAATTATAACACTTACAAGCAACATCTGCAGAAACATATATTATCCAACTAATGGTGCTGGAATTAGACTAAATAACAGTGGGGACCAGTTAGACGTTCTGTCCTTTTTGTGTGACGTAAACATTATCATTTCGATTGTGATTTCCCTGTCCCTGTTTCTTCATCTCTCTGAAGCTGTTTTCTTATGGATGGTTACGGGACAAGTAGCACCTGATAGCTAGCAGCATTACAGAAAAACTAGGTAGGAAGTCTAATTTCCTATGAACCAAAGCTGTGAAGATTCTGTTGTCCTCGGTGGGGGCTCTTTAGACCACAGCAACAGAATGAGATCTTGGAAAAGGCCGTTGGGGTTTTATGAGTTGTTTTGAGTTTAATTCTCACTGGTTACTGCAGTTAAGGCTCTTCTGGACTCTATCTGTGAGAGCAGGCAAGCACGGAAATAGCTTTGGTACATAAAAGAGAATTAAAGTAGAATGACATTTAGATGCACAATAGTGAATCATCTTCATTGTCCTCATGATTTTGCTACCTTGTATTTGGCAATGTTAGATTTCAGGAGGTTGACCTCTTCATGGAGCTGCTTTAGTCGCTCTTGAAGGTACCTAGAAAAGAACACAGACACCTAGGAAGTTTAAAGGAGATCCAGTGGTGCAATGGTTAGCACTCTGGACTGTTAGGCCAAAAGTTGGCAGTTTGAACCCACCCAGTGGCACCAAGAGAGAATGGGATGGCAGTCTGCTCTCACATAGATTACACCTAGAAAATCCTATGGGACAGTATACTCTGTCACTCGGGGATGCTGTGAGTTGAAATCAACTCAACATCAGTCAACTACAATAGGAAGTATTTGAAAGCAAAATAAAAACATGCAATCAAATACCAAAGGAGAGGAAAGAAAACCGCAAACTTGAAAAGCCACTGTTTAAATACTTCACCTCTCACAACCCAAAGGAGGAAGAGAAAAAGTGCATCTCTGTGACCTCAGCTCAAATGGAGCTGATCAAGGTCAAACGCTCCCAGATCACAGAAACCCCACTTGAAAACCGCTCTCTGCAGAGATCCCCTGAGGGACAGCAGCACGGTTTTCGCATTATTCTCATTAAGATGACTCCACTGGGAAGTACAGCGGGAAGACGACACCAGTCATAACATTAAGTCAGACGCAGACACACACTGAAATGTGCCTTGGGGATATGAAATAGCTAAGGGAATTCCTCAGTTTCTTTTCTTATTCTTTCTCCTTTTCTTGAGAACAAGACAGGCAGCTTTGCTAGGTTCCTCACCCTTCTTGTCTACTCAGGGAGGGGATGGGAAGCAGGAGAGGGTGTATGTATAACGGGGTGAATGACGCTTCTTCATGACTATTAACCAGTTCTCACAGTGCCAGCAAGTTGACTCGGACTTATTATGCCAGAGGAGAACTGTGCTCCACTGGTTTTCAATGGCTGAGTTTTCAGAATCTGATCACCAGGCCTTTCTTCTGAGGCACCTTTGGGTAGACCTGAGCCTCCAGCCTCTTGTTTGGCAGCTCAGTGCTTAACCGGTTTGCACCACCCATGTCCTCAGAGCTAGTATGTGACATTAACATCATCATTTTAGGAGTTGTGACTTTCCTTTCACCATAAAGCAGTTTTCTCAGATGTAAATGGGGTGGCTAATTCCTCCCAGCCTCCAGGCCTGGGGAGGCCAGCAGTTCATGCGCAGCCGGAACCAGCCACTTGCCTGTTCTCCATGCACAGAGCATCCACATCAATGATACGGTTCTCATGGCCACCCAGGATCTGGTTCAGCTCCTGGTTGAGCCTCTCTACTTTGTCCTGGTAGGAAGACCGTTCCTCTTTGACGTCCTGAAGCTCATCCACAGAGGCCTGCAGGTCATGCTCCAAAGACTCGATCTGCATCCAAAAGAGGCACCCTCACTCAGAATGTTCATCCAAAGCCAGCTTTAGTGTCACCTGGCTGAATGACTGGGAGAGAGCTTATTACCTCGTACATGCTATAAAACCATAAACGCCATACACCGGAAATGAGATTTTAAAATCAAGAGGACAACTGCCTGCCAGACACTGATTATATCTTAGAGAGGTACAAAATATCAAAACTGAACCCTTACTACCAGTTAAACTGGTTGCTATTGAGCTGACCCCCACTCATGGGGACCCCATGTGTGCTAGGACAGAACAGCACACCTCCACAGAGCTTCCGGTCATTGGTCTTTTCAGGTAGACCACCAGGTCTTGTTTCCAAGGTGCCTCTGAGTAGACTCGAATCTCCAACCTTTTGGTTAGCACCAAGTATGGTAACTAATGATTTACATCAGCCCCGGGGGCTTCCAGTAGAATGCCCCAAAGACAAAGACACAAGGAGGACAATTCCAGACACCGGGGACAGTAGTTTATAAACACATATTTTCAGCAAATCTACTCTAGACCCAGAAATCTTGTTCTGCTTTTCAAAAACAATTAGTAAGAAAAAATAACCAAGTCTAGGCTCTCCTCGCTGTTCCCTAACTGGGGCTTGGTAGCTGCTGAGATTCTGCTTAAGAAGCATTGCTCAGCATTTTATCAGAAACTTGCAAATTAAAGCCAGTTTGTCATATTTTGTCCTTTCCTGTTCTACCACAGTGTGGGGGAAAATTTCTACCTGTGTTCACAAAAGTGGCTCCCAAAGTCTAAGGGAAAAGACCAGCCAGAAACACAGGAGTTAGCCTGAGAGGCTAGCAGAGTGCCAAGGAAGCGAAAGTGTTCAGTGTGTATTTTTTTCTTCTTTCACACCATACAAGACACCTAACAGTTCCCATGATACAAGATGGGGCGCAGTCTGCTCTTCTCTGCATAGTGGCCAGCTGCGAGAGGCATCTCCCACTTTTAATAGCTGTGAGTGGTACCTGTTCCTTAGCTCTTTCCAGCTGCTGCACCAAGTCCTCACGCTCATGGGCTGCAAAGTGGCGCACACCAATTTCTTCATCCCCTAACCTCTGTTTGGCAATGGTCATCCTCAAGAGCTGCAGTTTCCATTAACAGGAAAAGAAAAAAATAGCAAAGAGAGTGAAAAAGTTAAAATGAAAGCCTCAAATAAAAATCTCAAAGACACTAGACAACTTTAGAAAGGCTTTCTCAAGAAATAACTGGGAAAGACACAAAAGAAATTTCCTGCCAAGATCATGAATTAAAATATGTATATATATATATATTTGAAATATACTGTTTCACACACACACACATACACAGGTGTATGGCTAACAGGAACACAGGCTTCAACATTTGAAGGTGGATGTTCTGTGTAGGTAACAATGTCACTGCGAAGGACAGAAACAAACCCTAGGTCTCGCTCAAACTTAGCAAAGCCTGAAAAATGATGATGTGATGCTGGGAAGGATCTGTTGAGATGGGAACTCCTCCACAATTTGAATGAAGTGGAAAGCAGCATATACCCCTTAAACAACTAAGCTATGTTACTCAGAAGTAAGGCCTGGTGATCTATTTCTGAAAAATGTGCTACTGAAAGCCACATGGGGCATAGTTCTACTCTGACACACACAGGATGGCCATAAATAGGAGTCTACTTGAGGGGAACCGGGCTGGTTATCAAGAGCCTAAAAGTGCCCTTCCCTAATGATCCAGTACATCTACTTTGGACAATATGGGCTAAGAACAATCTTAAACATGGATTAGCTTTAGGAGGAAAAAATTAGACTGTATTATTATTTATAGTAAGAGTAAAGAAACAAGAAATGATATCCAACAATACTGGAAGAGTCAGCAAACTAGAGTAGAGTCAAATGATGGGCTAGTTTGCAGACACTTGAAATACAGGTTGTCAGAACTACATAACACAATGGAGTGTTATCATGCACAATGAGCACTGCTAAAAAAATACTAGTTTTCAGATGGAGTTGCAATTAAAACTATATCTAATAACTCATGTACAGAAGAAACAAACTTAAAAGAATTTACCAAATACACCGCAAATGTTCAAAGTTATATGTCTAGGTGATGATGAGAGGACGTATACTACTTGTTCTTTTCTTTGTTTCTAATTTTTAAAATTGCCAGGCATGACTTTCATAATCTATTTTTGCTTCTGTTTTAAGATCCCTAGAAATAAAGCCCTGGTGGTGGAGTGGTTAAGTGCTACAGTTGTTAACCGTAAGGTTGGCAGTTCACATCTGCCAGGCGCTCCTTGGAAACTCTAAGGGGCAGTTCTACTCTGTCCTATAGGGTTGCTATGAGTTAGAACTGACTCTAAGACAGTCGGTTTGGGGTGTGTTTGTTTGTTTTTGTTTAGAAATAAAATTGCTGTCTTCAAAAATGTAATTTACCAAAGGAACTTTGGAAAATCAACACCAAAAACAAAACCAAAAAGCCAGTTGCCACTAAGCTGACTGAACTCATGGCAGGCCCGTAAGTATAGACCAGAACAGCTCCATAAGGTTTTCAATGGCTGTGATCTTCTGGAAGCGGACAGCTAGGTATTTACTCTGAAGTGCCTCTGGGTGGTTTCAAATCACCAACTTCTTGGTTGGTAGACCAGCATTTAACTATATGGGCTCCACAACAACTTCTGGCAGAACCTATAGCTTCCCCCAAACTCCTAGGCTGCACCCAACTGGGGCCTAAGCCTTTTAGGAAGGGATGGCAAGTGAGAGGCCCCAGGAAGACCCAATGGCCCCGGAGCGTTTCCCCTACTTGTCTAACATAGTTCTGAGTAGCTCACCATTAGACTGGCTTTTTAAAGTTAACAAAGAAGAAAGGCCTAGCAATCTGCTTCCACAAAGATTACAGCCAAGAAAATCCTATGGAGCAGTTCTACTCTATAATGCATAGGGTCACCACTGGTCAGAATTAACTTCACAGCAACTTTTTTTCTTTTGGCCAAGGGAAAGGTTTGGTTTCGAAGTTACACCAGTGCTGCCCGGTACTTCTTCTAAGAGGTATCAAACCCCATACACACATACACCCCTGGTAGGGTGTATGTGGATAGGCTATATACACAGATGAGGTCTTGGGGACAGTTTTTCCACTGACACAGATCCCACCCCACTGGAGATGCCTACCTGAGGGATGTACTTCCTTGTTCCTGCATGAATCTTCAGGGATTAGTTGTCAGGAAAGAAGGTGGGTTTATTTTAAAAGTCTCCAAGGGATGTAGGGGGTCACTGAGACCTTCCAAGCCAAGCCAAGTGGGCAGTGGTGGTTCAGTGGTCGAATCCTCATCTTCCATGCAGGAGACATGGGTTCGATTCCTGACCAGTGCACACATGCACAGCTACCATCCGTCTGGCAGTGGAAGCTGGAGTGTTGCTATGACGTGAAGTAGATTTCAGCAGCACTTCCAGATGCAGATGGACTAGGAAGATCTACATCCAAAATAAGCCAATGAAAAGCTTGTGGGTCCCAACTGCAGCTGATCATGGGAATGAGGGAGAACCAGGCAGCATTTCATTCCATTGTGTGTGTGTTGCCATGGGTTGGGGCCAATTCAAGGGTAGCTAATGACCACAGAATATTAACTAAACTGAAATAAAACCTGTTGCCGTCGAGTAGATTTCAACCCAAAGCAACCTACAGGACAGAGTAGAACACCTCTCCACTCTGCCATAGAGTTTCCAAGGAGTGGCTGACAGAGTCAAACTGCCAACTGTTTGGTTAGCTGCCACCGCTCTCAAGCCTTGTGCCACCAAGGCTCCCAATGGTCCATAGTACATAACAACAGTGCACCTGGAATAAATCATGACCCAAGGAAAGCAAAGAGCACTTTCAAATGACATTTCTTCAAGAGTTCTCATTTGGAAAATACTCAGCTGAATTCACCACATACTTACTGTATAGCTTCTATAGAACTAGGATTCTCTAGGTGGCACAAATAGTTAAGTACTCAACTTCTAACTGAAAGGTTAGCTTTTGAATCCATTCAGAGGCATCTTGAAAGAAAGGCCTGGTGATCTGCTTCTGAAAGGTCATAGCCATGATAATCTTGTGGAGCACTTTTACCCTGCACACACGAGGCTGTCACGAATCAAAAAAGACTCCATGGCAACTTTTTTTTAAACTATGGGACTGGGTAGATAGTGCTCCAGGTAGGCACCACAGCTTGTACAAAGGCTTGATACTCACCCACTGAAACAAGTGGATTCTGAGTCACAATGACCCTATAGGCTAGGGTAGAACTGTCCCATAGTGTATCTGAGGCTGTAATGTTTAAGAAACTAGACTGCCACATCTTTCTTCTGTGGAGTAGCTAGTGGGTTCAATCCACCAACCTTTTGGTTAGCAGTGAAATGTTTAACCACTGCACCACCAGGGCTCCTTAAAGGCCAGGCAGAGAAGGGATGACACTGAGGTATATGGATAAATAAATAAATTAATAATAATAATAATAAAACATTGCCACCAAGTCAATTGCAACTCATAGCAACCCTATAAGACAGAGTACAACTTCCCCATAGAGTTTCCAAGAAGTACTCAGTGGATTCAAGCTGTTAACCTTCTGGATACAAGCTGAGTGAGCGCTAACCACTACATCACCAGTTAGTCATACAGATGGCTACATTTAATGGAATCTGATCATTTGGGGAAAACTGCATTGGGGCAAAACTAGTTGATTCAATAGAAAGCTGATGTGTGAAAAACATCTTCCAGTTACACAATTCTTTGTTCAGAACTTCAGAGCCAAATAAGAAATACAGCTCAGGGTCTAGGAACAAACAGGTCTGAGCCTTCATGGCATGGGGACTGCAGGAGCCTAGGGCTTGCCTTTGAAACAGGGCACTCTTCTTGACATGTGAAAAGCCAGACTGACAGCCTGAACTTTAAGTAATAAAATATCACCATTGTTTTCTATTTGTAGTACGCACCACTGAGCACTTAATTTAGAATCACACAATTATGTTTGCTTAATGCTGATTAATTATTAAACATGTTTATTGAGGTCTGACAGCCATATAAGAGAGTCATCTTTTATATACTGGATGCCTGTTAAGCTTCAATAAATATGTTAACAATCATCCATGTTTAATGTGCGTACAGCATCAGCTATAACATCTCAGACTGGACTGATTGAAACACTTATTTTTATTTATTTATTTATTGTGATTGAGTGAAAGTGTATAATCCAGTTTAAATTTGCACACTTGCCTATGTGCAGCTCCTTCTGCTCTCCCTGCCCGGTGACAGCACACTCTTCCTTTCTGTTCTAGGTATGTCATATGCTCTTAACAATATCTTGTCCCCTCGTCCCCACCCTCTCAAAGTGAGGCCCAAGTTGGTAAGAACCAGATCATTAGTTGGGGCTGAACCTCAAGTGCCATCAGCCGAAGGGCCCAAAGGTGGTCACCATGTCAGGGAAGCATTACCCCAGGAAGAGTATGCATCTCTTCCCAGTCTGTCTCTCACAGGCCCTGGAGTCTCCTGCCCAGGGGTTCACATACTAGCTCCACGGATTCTGGGCTGTGTGATCTCAGACAGGTGCCGGAACATCTCCGAGTCTCAGCGTCCCCCTCTCTAACAACCAAACAGGGATGGCATAGCTTCTTCCAAGAACTGTAAATGTAGTATCAGAGAGTGGAGTCGTATTAAGCATTTGTCATTTGTTGCCATCCAATCTGCTGACCATAACAAAAACACTGCCCGGTCCTGTACCAGCTTTACCATCATTTGCATGTTTACGGCCATCATTGTGGCTTTTGCATCACCCCATTTCATTGAGGGCTTCCCTTGTTTTTGATGACCATCCACTCAACAAAAATTTATGTCCTTCTCAGTAGACTGGTCCTTCCTGACAATGCCTCCAAAGTCAGCAATCAATCAAAGACTTAAATAAAAAAGCTAAAGCAATAAAATTCTTGGAAGGAAAAATTGGGAAGACACTGGAAGCACTAATGCATGGCATCAACAGTCTACCCCATCAACAACAGTCTACCCCATCAACAACCTTCAATCATCAGAAACAAAAATAAATAATTTGGAACTCTTAAAAATCAAACACTTACACTCTTTTAAAGCCTTCATCAAAAAGAGTAAAAAGACTACCCACAGAGTGGGAATGAATATTTGCCCACCACACTTCCAACCACTACCCAATCTCTCTAATCTACAAGATCCTGCAAACTTCAACAAGAAAAAGACAAGCAACCCAATTAAAAAATAGGCACATGACATGAACAGGTACTTCACCAAAGAAGACACACAGGTCACCAACAGATACATGAGGAAATGTTCATGATCACTAGTCATCAGAAATCCAAATTAAAACCACAAGCTGGCAATAATCCAAAAAACACAGAATAATAAATGCTGGAGAGGATGTGGAGAGACTGGAACTCTTCTATACCATTGGTGGGACCGTGAAATGGTTCAACTACTATGGAAATCTATTTGGCACTTTCTTAAAAAACTATAAATGGAAATAACATGTGATCCAGCTATCCCACTCCTTGGAGTACATCCCAAAGAAATAATGAACACCACTTGAACAGATACTTGTGCATCAATGTTTACTGTATCTCTCTCCACAATAATAAAAAGTTGGAAACAACTTAGATGCCCATCTACAGGCAAATGGTTAAATAACTGTGGTATATTCATACAATGGAATACTACGCAATGATAAGAAACCATGATGGCTTACAGAAACATTTGTCAACATTGGACCATCTAAAAGAAATTATACTGAGCAAAATTAGCCAGACACAAAGGCCAAATTTTGTATGAGACTGCTATTAGAAGGATGTATTTGATCATTTAAGCACAGAAGAAATCAATATTTGACAGTTACAGGGAGGGAGAGGGATTTCTTATAAATTAGACAGTGTTTAGGATTAGGGATGGGTGTAGGATGTGTCAGCAAACACTAGAAATGGGGTACCCCCAACTACTCAACTTCTGTCCCCTTAATGTGGCCCACCTCTTTGAAAGAACAGGGAAACAGGGTCTGGGATCAGGCGACCATGCTCTCAAGGAATATCCAGACTAACTGGTATACTTAATGTTTTTCTCTCCTCTGTCAGGGTATTGGTCCACATATGACCTGGGTGAGTGGTGACTACGGTCTTAAAAGCGAGAAAGCTGCCATCTATATAATACTAAATGGCCCCAATCCCCCTGGACCTGAGGCAAATAGAGGACACTGGGGACAGGAGGAAAATATGAGCCCACCATGAGCCCATGAACTTCAGCACGGGACCAGAAGAACTAGATGGCGCCCAGCCACCACCAGTGACAGCCCACGTGCAGTACGGGGAACGGAGCTCTGGACACAGCAGGTGATAGAGCAGAGCGCAGAGTTAGAACTTTACAAAAAGACCGCATTTGATGGTCTTTCTGAGCAGAGGACCCCCTGGAACCGTGGACCCCAGGATCTCTAACCCCAAACTGCATCCAGCTCCAGGGCCAGCTCACCAAGACAACGACCGACCTGGACCATATGAAACACAGGGTGACACTGGAGGCGAACAAACCTTTAAAAATGTACACAGGGTTGTCTGAGGGACACCATGCTGGAGCCAAGTTGATTGAGCGAGGAGGGTCAGACCTCAAAAGGTCATGAGAAGTTTTGAACAAAAGGAGAAACACACTATCACCTAGGGGAAGAGGGGCTGGACAGCTGGAACAGAACAGAGGTGAAAGTTCTGGGAGTTACATGGTAACATAACAGACTGTAAAATTGTTACTAATCTGCAATTTAAAAAAATGTCAAAAATAAAGTAAGCAGTCAATAGTCTCAGATAATATTCTGTAAGCTACAGGGTTTTTACTGGCTAATTTTCAGAAGTATATCAATAAGCCTCTCTGCCTAGTCTTAGTCTGGCAACTCCACTGAAACTTGTCCACCTTAAGTGACCCTACTAGTATTTGAAATATTGATGGGAGAGCTTCTAGCGTCACAGCAACACATAAGCCACCACCGTGTGACAGACTGACTGACCCAAAACCAAAACTAAACCCATGACTGTCGAGTCAATTCTGACTCGCAGACAGAGTAGAACTGCCCCCTAGAGTTTCCAAGGATCACCCAGCAGATCTGAACTGCTGACCTGTTGCTTAGCAAACGTAGCACTTAACCACTATGCCACCAGGGTTTCCAAATTGACTCACAGGTGACAGAAATGAACGTTTCACTTGGTGCTGTTGTTGGGTGCCTTCAAATTCATTCCAACTCATAGTGACGCCGTGTGACAGAGCAGAACTAGGCCCTTGGGTTTTCTCGGCTGTAATCCTTACAGAAGGAGATCGCCAGGTCTTTCTCCCACAGAGCTGCTGGGTGGGTTCAAATCACCAGTGCTATGGGTGGTAGCTGAGTGCTTCACTGTTTTACATCACCAGGGCTCCTGCATTTAACTTAAAACAAAACCATACCTGTGGCCAGTGAGTTGACTCCAACTCATAGGAACCCTAGAAGACAGAGCAGAACTGCCCCACAGAGTTTCCAGGCAGCTGACGGTGGATCCCAACTGCCAACCTTTTGGTTAGCCACCAAGGCTCCACATTTAACTTAGAATTCAAATATAGAGGCAGGAGTTTGGCAAAAAAGACGAGAAGCAGCAAAAAAAGAAGAGTGAGGAAGAGAGAACATGAGAGAGAAGACATTAAAAAAAATTGGCTCTTTCGGTCCACCCCTGCATTCAGCATCCCAAGACTGAGGGCCAGGTAGGAGAGTGGCTGCTAACACTTTTATGCAAACTCATACTGTTCATATTTATACAGAATAATACCTTCCTGGCGTATGCATATACTGTTACCCCATCCTGACTCCAGATGCAAATCCCACATAAGAGAAGATGGGACAGCTCTGCAACACTTAGCACAGCACCTGGAACATCAAACGTGACTGACAGATGTTAGCTACTGCTATGGGCTGAATTGTGTTCCCCTAAGTAATACACTGAAATCCTACACTTGTGGTCAGAAACCCTGGTGGTATAATGACTAAGAGCTCAGCTGCTAACCAAAAGTTTGAATTCATCAGGCACTCTTTGGAAACTCTATGGGGCAGTTCTACTCTGTCCTATAGGGTTGTTATGAGTTGTAATTGATTCAGTAGCAATAATTTGGGGAGGGGGGAGTGGAGGTTCTATACCTATGGGATAGAGTTGCTACGAGCTGGGAGTGACTTAGTGACAGTGGGTTTGGTTTGGTTTTGGTCGTGTATTTATGGATGTAATCTCATTCGGGAATAGAGTTTTCCTTGTTATGTTCATAAACCATGTCGGTGTAGGGTATGTTCTAAATTTAATCACTCTTGAGTTGTGAAAAGAGCACATGAGATACAGAAGTCAGCACAAATGTCAAAAAGATAGATGCCAGCTGGAGATCAGCATGGAATTAAGGAACACTGGGGCTACAGAAGCTGAAAGAGATGAGGACCTGCTCCAGAGCCAACAGTCTTCCTCTAGAACAGGTGCCCTAAATTTGAACTTCTAGCCTCCTAAACTGTGAGAAAATAAATTTGTTCTTCAAAGCCATCTACTCATAGCACTTCTGTTACAGTAGCACTAAGAAACCAAGATAGCTGCTATTATGATTACTATTGTTATTATTATCATCACCATTCTCTGTGTCAGTCTCTCTATGCATAAGTCCACTAGAAAAGTCAGACCTTTCTTCTAAACCAGAGGAAGCAGCACTCCCGAGCCAACGTTATCTGTACAGTGCAGGCAAACAATGTTGATTTTCTACCTTAGAAAATGGCTGTGAAGCTACTGCTTGGGGCTCCTAATTCCCTCAGACAGAACTGTCCAACCTCCTCGGCCAGCCTCCCTGTGCCAGCCTCAGAGTGGACCTTTGCCCAGCCAGTAGATGCACTCGTTTGCAGATTTAGATAGAAATCAGTGTTTATGAATGAATTACGGGTGTGAGTTGGCAGCTTGGGGACGAGGCACAGCTGCAGCCGGGATGTGGCTGAGGGACCGGGCAGTGAAAGGTGCCCCCAAATGGCTTTGGGGGCCCTTCCCCCATCTCTACTGGTTGAGCCCAACCCCTCTACAGAGGCTCCATGCAGACTCTCACCCACGCCTCCCCAGCGGGAAGGACTTGCTCCTTCCTGCTCTCTTCTCAGGCGTTAGCTCTTACAGACCTCAACACTCCCTCCCTCTTGTCCTTTTGCCTGCATCCACTTTCCCCAACAGACAGTGAGAGGCAGCCAGGTGCACAGGCTCGATAATGCTCCGGGCGTTATCTGGGTTCCAATCCTGTGGCTGCTAATCCCAGCTGTGCGCCCTCGGCAAGCCATCTAACCTTGCGTGTGACTTAATTGTTTTTGTTTTTTAACAGGCCTTACTGCTGTCTCATAAGAAACCCTGGTGGGGCAATGGTTAAGCTCAGCTGCTAACTGAAAGATCCATGGTTCCAACCCAGCCATGGTTCCAACCCAGCAATTGCTCTACAAGAGAAAAGACCAGGTGACCTGCTCCCATAAAGACTAGAAAACCCTGTGAAGAAGCACTCCTCTGTCTTACAGGGTCACTGAGAGTTCGAATCGACTTGATGGCATGCAGCCACAGCAACATCAAAGCTATCTCACAGATAGGACAGCCACGTCGAGCTGCCCAGACTGCACACTCCACCATTCCAGAAGACCCCCTCCTCACAGGGTGAAGGAAACTCCTTGGAGGTGTACAAGGAGGTGGGGTTGACCGCAAGCTGTTGTAAAGGTAAAATGAATTGATCACTGTCCACTTAATGCTCTACACAGCCTTAAAAGCGCAAGCCCCCATTACAGTTGCTATGGTTACAATTCTTGGACCCAAACATGAAACATCTGTTGAGGTGGAGTCGATTCCAATCCATGGTTTGCTCTTGTGTTACAGAGTAGATCTGCTCCACATGGTTTTCTTGGCTGGAATATTTACAGAAGCTGATCTCCACACCCTTCTTCTGTGGTGCTGCTGGGTGAGTTCTAACCTTTTGGTTAGACGTTGGGCACAAACCATTTGTACCAGCCAGAGAAGGGATCTAATTTATACACATAGAAGCACCATAGACACAACCAAACTTGCTAAGGGACTGAACTCCTGGGCTGACAGCTTAAGACCAACGTCTCAGAGGACATTTAGCTCAACTGGTAGAACCTAGTTATAAAAAAAAAAATTCTACGACCTACTTTGGTGTGTAGTGTCTAAGGTCTTAAAAGCTTGTAAGTAGCCATCTAAGGTATGCCACTGGTCCCACCCAATCTAGATTGTTGTTGTTAGATGTCATCAAGTCAGTTCTGACTCTTCGTGACTCTGTGCACAACAGAATGAAACACTGCCCAGTTCTGCGCCACGCCCACAGTCATTTTTATGCTTAAGCCCATCGTTGCAGTCATGGTGTGAATCCATCTTGTTAAGGGTCTTTGTCTTTTTCACTGACCCTCTACTTTACCAAGCATGATGTCCTTCTCCAGGGACTGATCCCTGCTGACAACATGTCCAAAGTACATAAGACTCAGACTTACATCCAAAGACTAACAGACACAACTACCACAGCCTCTACAAGTGAGCCTAGCACAACTAGATGGTGCCTGGCTATCACCACTCTGAGAGGGATCACAATAGGGGGTCCTGGGGAGAGGTACAGATAAATGTAGAAAAGTATTCTAACTCACAAAAAAAATGACCAGACTTACTGGTTTGACAGCTACTGGGGAAACCCCAACAGTATGGTCCCTGGACACCCTTTTAAACTTCACACTGAAATTATTCCTGAAGTTCACCTATCAGCCAAAGATTAGACAGACCCATAAAACAAGGCTAAATGGGCACACCAGCACAGGGGCAAGGATGATGAGGTAGGAGAGGGCAGGAAAGCTGGCTATGGGGAACGCAAGGTCAAGAAGGGGAGAGTGTTGATAGTCATGGGTTGGCTACCAGTGTCAAGAAACAATATCTGTATTAACTGTTTAACAAAAAATCAATTTGTTCTGCAAACCTTCATCTAAAGCAGAATAAAGAGAAGATACAGGAAGCCTCTCATACAGTTAAGCACTTGAGTACTAGCCTAAAGGTTGGTGGTGTGAATCCACTCAGAGATGCCTTAGAAGACAGGCCTGACAATCTGCTTCTGAAAGCACACAGCCTTGAAGATCCTGCAGAGCAGTTCTACTCTCTCTCTACTCATTCGGACGCCATGAGTCAGAACTGAACTGACTTGGTGTCAATTAATAACCGTTCATTCAATGATTCCCATAACTTCCGGAGGCAGACACAGCCACCTCCTGTTGAAAGGTGAGACATCCCAGAGAGGTTGACATGCAGCTAATGAAGTCAGGGCTCATTACCAGTACACAGGCTACACTGTCCCCTAGACTCAATGACAGAGTCCCTTACTACTTGGCACAAACAACTACATTTAGAAAGCTTTTCTGCTTTTATACACCAAGCACTGACTTAAGTGCTTATATGCATTAACCATTTAAGTCTGACAAATGCTGTACAAAGTGCTGTTATTATGCCCATTTTCAGATCAGAAAACTAAGATACAAAGTGGTAAAATAATCTGTCCAAGTCACAAAACTTCTATTGGTACAGCTGGACTTGAACCTTGGCAGTCTAGGACTCTAGATTCTATGCCATGCTATCTCTTTCCACAACAACTATGAAACTATGATTGACTGGCTCCCTTACACCGTCTGTTCTGTGTTCAAAACCAGTTGCCATCCAGTCAACTCCAACCTGCAGTGGCCTCGTGAGTGTCAGCACAGAACTACGCTCCACAGAATTTTCCAATTGCTGACTTTTCAGAACAGATCAGCAGACCTTTCATCTGAGGTATCTCTGGGTGAACTCAAACTGCTAACCTTCCTGTTAGTAGCTGTGTTCTTAATCAATGGCATCACGCACGGACTCAGTGTTCTGTGTTAAGCAATTTATGTAACTCTACATGCTTAATCCTCACAAATGCCACATCCGTCCTCCCCAGCCCTTCCGCTAACACCCTAAGCACACTCTTGCCTCCGGGTCTTTGCACCGCATCCCCCAGACATTGAAACATCTCCCTGTCACCCGTTCTGCAGGTCACTGCACAAAGGGCACATGAGCAGCAAGGCTTTCCTCACCACCCAACGCAGCGCCCCTCCGCGCCCCAGCTGCACCATCTACCTCTCTGCCACTGCTGTTGTTATTAGCTGATGTGAGCTGGCCCCTGACTCACGGCCACACGCTCAGTGAAAGTCTTCACAGTCCTGTGCTGTCCCCATGACCAGTTGTGAATCGGGCTATTATGATCTACTGGGTTTTCTTTCCACTGGCTGATTTTCAGAAGTAGATTGCCAGGTCTTTCTTCCTGGTTCATCTCAGTCCGGAAACTCCACTGAAACCTGTTCAGCATCTTAACAACACATAAGCCTCCCTTAACAGACAGGTGGCGCTGCACGTACGTGAGGCGCCCGGCCAGGAATCAAGTCCAGGTCTCCTGCATGGAAGGTGAGCGTTTTACTACTGAACCACCACTGTTCTCCTCTGTAAAACCCAAAACCAAGTCCACTGCCACTGAGTCAATTCTGACTCATAGATACCCTACAGGACAGAGTAGAACTGCCCCAGAGGGTTTCCAAGGAGCGCCTGGTGAATTCGAACTGCTGACCTTTTGGTTTGTAGCTGTAGCACTTAACCACCCTAAAGAGTTGGAAATCCTGGTGGCATAGTGATTAAGTGCTACAGCTGGTAAAACAAACAAACAAACAAACAAACCATTAGCGCTTCATCTTTTTTAACTTAGCACTTACTGCCCCTGCTATGCTAGACTCTGCTCCATCCAATGGAATACCCTATCACCTCTAAGACTCACCATTACATGCCTCTTAGAAAGAATGAAGAGTGCCAATCATAAGTACACGACAACACTGATTGTATCAGAGATGTTCAAATGTGAGAAACTCTTGAGTGTTCAAATCTGTGAAATATGATCATGTCTTTTCGATCTGCCCATCTGCCCTACTGGGAGGGCAGCCCCATGAGAGCAGGGGCTCGTGATTTTAGTTCACCGTGCCTCTTCCAGACCACACACACAGTCAGTTCTTAGAAAAGATGTGTTGCACTCAGCTGAATCATCTCATGAGGTTAAGCACTACTGTTCTCTCCATTGCACAGGTAGGAACAACTGAGGCACAAAGAGTCAAGTATCTGGCTCAGGAATACACATTTAGGAAGTCCGTGAGTTACCTTCAGACAAGTTCAGTGCTCCAAGAGCCACAATCTTCAGAGTGTCTTACCAAGCAGTTTTAAGAAGACTTGGTATTACTGTGGAAATCCTGCTGGTGTAGTGGCTAAGTCCTATTATTACTGCTAGCCCAGAGGTCAGCAGTTCAAATCCACCAGGCACTCCTTGGAAGCTTTATAGGGCAGTTCGACTCTGTCCTATAGGGTTGCTATGAGTTGGAATCGACTCGATGGCGGTGGGTCGGGTTGGATTTGGTAGTACTGTGGTCAAGGCACTAGGCTGCTAATCAAAAAGGTCAGCTGTTCCAACCCGCCCGACACTCCACGGGAGAAAGATGTGGCAGGTAGTTGACTTTGTTAAAGATTACAGCCTTGGAAACCCGAGGGGGCAGTTCTACTCTGTCCCACAAAGTACTATGAACCTCAACTCAGTGGCGACAGACGGGGGTTTGTCTTTTTACCTAGCAATTTTAAGTTGGCTACAACTTCTTTTAAGGTGAGTGAAATGTCTATACAGTTTACTAGGAAGTGTGTCTTGGGCAGAGATGTCTTTCAGAACCAATTCTCTACTGTTACTGCTAGCTGCCATCAAGTCAGCCCTCTGACTCATGTGACCCCATGCGACAGAGTAGAATCACTTCATAGGATTTCCTTTGCAGTGATTTTTATGGAAGCAGATTGCCAGGCCTTTTCTTCCGCAGAGCCACTGTGTGGGTTCGAACTGCCAATTCTTCAGCCATAAGCTGATCACAAACAACTTGCACCATCGCCCAGGCTTCTAGTTCTCTACAAGAAATGTGATTACCGTGCACAGCATATGGGATGAACGTCCACCCTGGATGATCTGCGTGGTCCCCCAGGGCTACAAACATGTATGAACCAGGACAGGCTCAAATACGGTCTCTCCACACCCAGTGTGTCTAACTCATTTGACAATAACACAACAGGGAATGTGGAGCTAGTCAGATGCTTGCTGAGTGCTTCCTATAGTTTACAATCAAGAGCCCAGTTAGACTAAGTATGATGGGGCTGGGGTGCATGAAGGGTCCCTTATGACTCATTTTAATTCTTTGTAATTAATTCCTATCATGCCCAAGGTGAGAGCTTTTCATTAGCACGCCCTCTTCATTTGGGTTCCCTACCGCCTAGGACACTACCCAGTTTGCTTTAGAGCATAAAGTGGAACAGTTTACAAAGAGCTCTCTGATCCCTCATCCTGGACCATTACAAACATCCACAGCTGAACACTCATTTTTTACTAAAGTATACTTTAATGAGTCACCTGCTCACTTATTGGCCTGTCTTTATTGTCTGGTGGCTTTTACTTAATTGGTTTTCTCGACAAGGCCATCCAAAAAGTCCCATGTCAGTGGAGGTATGTTCGCAGAAGGACTCTAATGTTTTATGGTACCAACCCCAGATACAGCAGAGGTACTTAAAGACTGCCAGCTGGTGTAACATAAAGCTCATTATGGAGGGCAAAACCCTGTGTTTACACAACATTACAACAGATAAATTTATATCTGCCTACAGGGGCCCAGGAAATGTAGATATGCAACATTGGTAAAGGTTTCAAATGCATCACGTTGCATTTCTGGTCTTTGACACTGAAGTGCCATAATCTTTAAAGTAAAGAAACACAAAAGCAAAGGACAAGAAAACCAACTGTTACCTGTCTCCATGGGAGTCTAAGTGGCTGCTCCTGCTGTATCCTGTTGTCACCAGCTCTCAAGTTGGCCCCTAACTGGTGGTGACCTCCTGCCCAGTGGAACAAAACACTGGCCAGACCTGCACCATCCCCATGACCGGTTATGGATCAGACCATTGCTATCAGGGGGGGTTTCACCTGCTGATTTTTGGAGGCAGATCTCCAGGTCTTGCTTCCTAGCCTCTCTTAGTCTGGAGGCTCTGCCGATACTTGTTCAGCATCATAGCAACACGCAGGCAGCTACCAACTGGAGCACAGTGAGTTTTCATGAAATGTACTGGCTTAGAAATAAACCCAGGTCTCCTGCATGGGAGACAAGAATTCTACCACTGAACCATGACTGCTGCTCTTGGTGTATCTATCCTATTAAGTGCTGATTCTACAAGGGGCACAGAAAAGGCAAGGAAGCTTCGGAGAGCTTTGTGCAAAGGCAATCATGCTTGGGGCTGGCAAAGTCTGGTGCAGTGATAAGAAGGGCTGAATTCTTGGGGTCTATTGGCCAGATGTCAAGCTTCTGGCACCAATCTCTGTATATGTATTTAGGGGCACATACCTAGCTCATTGAGAAGAGCCAATCAGCAGGAAAGAAGACCTCAAAATTCCTGTGGAATTCTTATATACATGAACTCTAAGGCAACATTGGCCCATGTGATGTGGAAGACACCAGCAACGCTTACCCTTCACTTGGTGCTTACTAGGTATCAGGCACTCTGCTAAACCTTCACAAACATCTGATACTACATATAGGAGTCACTGGATGGTGCAAATGGATAACATGCATGGCTGCTAACTGTAAAACTGGAGGTTCATGCCCCCCCAGGCACCTTGGAAGAAAGGCCTGGCAATCTACTTCAGAAAAGTCAGCCATTGAAACCCCTATGGAGCACAGCTGTACTCCGACGCACGTCACAATCCACTCAACAGTAGCTGGTGTGACACTGCGCACACACATCTCAATCATAAAATCTCGTCATCCTGTTTTATTTTCTTGTCAACATCACTGGTTGCTGATCTTATCTATTTTATTTTCTCATGATCTTCCCTACTAGAATACAAGCTCGATGACAGCCAGTCTCTCATCTTTGTAATTCCTGATGTATCCTCAACTCCTAGACCATTCATCAACACATAGTAAATCTCCAAGCATGTGCTGATGAATAAAAGATGAAAACCGGCAACGGTTCTACGAGAGGTGTTGTTGTTAGGTGCTGTTGAGTCAGTTCTGACTCAACGTGCAGCAACAGAATGAAATACCGCTGGGTCTGACATCACCTTCACGTCATTTGTATGCTTGAGCTCACTGTGGCAGCCCCTGTGTGAGTCCATCTCATTGAGGGTCCTCCCCTTCGTTGGCCCTCTAGCCAGCACGAAGACCTTCTCCAGAGCCTGACCCCTCCTGAGAGCCTGGTGAGAGGTCGTCTCATCATCCTCACTTCTAAATATTATTGCCATTTCAGAGATAAGAAAACCAAGGTACGGGGAGAAATGTGACTTGCCCTAGGCCACACAGACAATAACTGGCAGAGTTAGACTTGAAACCCAGCCCTAGCACTATGCAAGGAAACCCTGGTGGTGTAGTGGTTAAGTGCTATGGCTGCTCATGGAAAGGCAGGTAGTTCAAATCCACCGAGTGTTCCTTGGAAACTCTGTAGGGCAGTTCTACTCTGTTGTACAGGGTCGCTATGAGTCAGAATCACCTTGATGGCAGTAGATTTGGTTTTTCAGTTTTCTAATGATATCCAAAGGTTGACCATTTGGACTGTATCACTCTAGACCACTTTGCAGTGGTGGGTGGAACAGGCTCTTACAGGCTCATACATCTCTTCCCAGCTTCAAGTCGAGTGACCTCACTTTCATAGCCTGAAATCTGTCAGAGCACCAGTATTTATACCACAGAAATTGGCAAATCATTACAAGTAGAGCCTCTTCTTTTAGAGAGCTGGCTTACCAGTTCACCAGTCATCAATGCCCTTTGTAGTTTTGGTGATTGACTCTTGCTTTGTTGTGGTTAGTGTGGGGGTGGTGCCAAGTCAAGATGAATCTAAGTGAAATACAATAAAATGCCACCCAGACATGTATCCTTTACACGATGTTTGGTCATGCTCAAGTCCACTCTTGTGGTCACTCTGTATTTTGAATGCCTTCCTATCTAGGGAACTCATCTTCCAGCACTGGACTGAACAAGAATCTGCTGTGATCCATCAGGTTTTCACTGGCTAATTTTCAAAAAGGCACACTAGTGGAGTGGTGGTGAAGCACTTGGCCACTAAAAGCAACTGGCAGTTTGAATGAACCTGCAGCTCTGAAGGAGAAAGACGTGGCTGACTCAGAACTCTGGAAACCCAATGCAGCAGTTCTGCTCCATCCCACAGGGTACCTATGAGTCAAAATCAGCTCAAAAGGGATGGATTTTAATTTTGAAGAGTAGATCACCAGGCCTTTCCTCCAAGTCTGTCTCGGTTTGGAATCTCTACTACCACCAGTCCACCTCGTGGTACCCACGTGAAATACTGATGGCACAGCTTCCAGCATCAGAGCAACAAGCGAGCTACCACAGCAGGACAAACCGACAGCCAGAAGGGGTGGTGGGACTGACTCTGACTGATCTTGAAATCCTCAGTGTTCTTTTCCCACTGCTCTCCTTTGGCTGAATCTGTTGTTATTAGGTTGTTAGGTGGTATCAAGTGACTTCTGACTCATGGTGACCCCGTGTGCACCAGGATAAAACGCTGCCAAGTCCTGTGCCATTCTCACAATACACTGGAGCCCATTGTTACCAGACTCTGCCTGTTTTTCCAGGCTGGAGAAGAAGTACAAGCCCACCGCAGGGCAGGAGTTGTACTCTCATTCTCTCTGTAGGTTCCTTTATCTGGTTCTTCCCACGTAAGTTGTCCTTACTCCTCACAGACTGACACACGGATGGCCCTGGGCAATCTGTGAAAAGCTTTTCCCTGCAGTCATTCTGGAGGTGTGATTGTTCCCTTCTGTGGGAGCCTTCCCCTTCCTCATTAGCCTTTGAGAATCACCATTTCCAAGAAAGGGAAGATGTCTAGGTGGTTTCCTTTCTCATATCTCTTGTCTGATTTGGACTGGGGGTGGGGGTGTGCTGTGTCACTTCCAGGAACCCAGAGAAATTCTTGGGCACTGGACAGGGGGATGGCAAGTGGTGACCGATCGCAGCAGGCTCTCAGTCACTGCATCCTACCTTGTCACAGGAGTCTTCCATCCCCTCTCCTTCTAAGTACTAAGCATCTTGTAAGCCACAGTGCCCACAAATCTTTCAAGGAGCTGTTTGGAAATGCTTTATGACATATAGGGTTACAAGGCTCTAGCTGAACAAATGGAAAAATTGGTCTACCCTAAAGTATCCAAGGCAAGTTATTTCCAATCACCTTGTTTCTGAACTGTACTTAATGCCTAGAATTTAGGCTACCCAAAATACAAAAAAGGGTCATCAGTTAAAATGGCAACTTAAGAAATAAAAATCTTTCCCTTTAACAATCACTTACAACATGATGCTAACAGCCCTTCTGCTTGGAATAAGGGTCAGGCATCCATTCAACAACAATGATTCCTAAATATCCTTGAATTTAACAGGCTTGAAGGAGCCAATGAGCAGGACACTCCTTCTCTGACCACCAAAGCTCAGCTTCAGATCCTCAGCTCCCCGGACAGGGACTTCCCAAGGTCCTTACATTCACCACGAGTCTTGGGTTCCTTTTTTAGGGCGGGGGGCAGTGCATTGGGCAGGCTTCTTTTTTTTTCTCCCCTGATGGAACTGTCTTTTTTTCTGTCTTCTCTAAATTCCGAAACAGTTTCTGTCCCCACCAGAAGAATAACTCCAGACAAAGGATGGCAGGCCGTCTGTGTATTTTCTTGCATTGTTTCACTTTTATTTTCTTTTTTACTTGCTCTTTCCTGAAAACTTTTGCTTCTCTTCATTTCTTTCATTCCCTCATTGAGTCATTGGTTCCATCCTAGCCCTTCAATAAAGAGGTATTAAATAATGTCTACCACCAGGGGACCCTGATTTTTTTTTTTTAATCAGGATATAAGCATGTTCACGTCTAAGGATGGAGCAGTATGCAAGACAGGAAGGAATTCTGCCAGCACAGCATATACAATGGGAACTGAAGGCACCACATAAGCACGAGCCGAAGGCAGGGAGAAGGGCACTGTGAACGTGTAGAGGACTGCTGCCTTTTTCTATGAGCTGGAAAAGGCTTTCAAGACAGAGTAACTGTTAACGTTCAATCGCGGCCCTAAATATGGGTGTTGAAACTCTAACCCCTACACCTGTGAAAGAAATCCTAGCGACACAGTAGTGAAGAGCTATGGCTGCTAATCGAAAGCTCAGCAGTTCTAATTTACCAGGCACTCCTTGAAAACCCTATGAGGCAGTTCTACTCTGTCCTATAGGGTTGCTATGAGTCAGAATTGACTCACTGACAGTGGATTCTTGTACCTGTAGATGTAACTCCATTTGGAAAGAGGAGTGTCTTTGTTATGTTAATGAGGCCCTATCAGGGCAGGGAATATCCTAAACCTAATCCTTTCTGAGTTATCTGAAAAGCAGGTAAGACACAGAGGTGGGAGCACACTGGGGAAAACAGATGTCATCTGAGGACTATTAAGGAGATGCCATCTACAGACTGTTAAGGACCAAGGAAGGCCCAGCCAGGGCTACTGATGAGGAAGGACTTGACGTGGTTGAGACCCTGGTGTGGACCTTTAGCTTCCAGAGTAAGAAAATCATGTCTGTTCTTTAAAGCCACCCTCTTGTGGTATTTCTGTCACAGCAGCACTAGGTCACTAAGACGGTAACAACCAACTCATGACCTGAAAGACGAGCAGGAGCTGCAGGTAGAATGATGGGAAAGAATATTCTGGACAGAGGAGATAGCGTGTGCCAAGGCCTGAGACATCAGGCACTACAGGCCACAAAAGGGCTGAAATGAGTGCTCTAGGGATGGCATATGAGGCAACTTGTGTCCGCAGATATTAAGAGCTGAGCCTGCCATGGCAAGGAGACAGGACTTGATTCAAAGGGTGACGAAGTATCACAGCAGCAAGCAACGGGTGCTTGATGGTACATACAGGGGTACACACCGCACAGTCACAGAGGTCTCTGAGTTTCTAAAAACATCTCCTGTCGTCTTCACATGAGTGATCCGGCCTTAATGTCGAGGACTAGGGCTGCGGAGGACGGCCATGACTCACAGGGGGCTGAAAATAAACCAGCCCTGTACCTTTAGATGTAGATGAGAATAAAGGGATCTGTGTTTTGATGCGGTGAGGCCAGATTCTGAGCTACGGGCCTGGTGGGGATTATCACACCTCCTCACACCTCCTGGCAGGCCATGAATAACATCAAACCAAACCCACTGCCACCAATTCATGGTGACCCTACAGGACACGGCAGAACTGCCCATAAGGTTTCCAAGGAGTTCCTGGTAGATCTGAACTGCTGACCTGTAGGTTAACAGCCCTATAGGGTCACTATGAGATGGAACTGACTTAATAGCAGAGGGTTTTTATATCTGTAGATGTCATCCCATTTTCTTTGTTATGTTAATGAGGTCCTATCAGTATAGGGAGTGTCCTAAACCTGATCATTTCTGAGTTATTATAAAAGCAGATAAGTCACAAAGGTGGGCATACACTGGGGAAATCAGATATCATATGAGGACTTAACCACTATGTCATCGTGGGTTTCCAGGCCATGAATAAACCAAAAGAAAAAAGAAAGAAAAATGAACCTATCGCCGCTGAGTTGATTCTGACTCACAGCAACCCTATAAGACAGAGTAGAACTGCCCCGTAGAGTCTCTACGGAGCACCTGGCAGATCTGAGCTGCAGACCTTTTGGTCAGCAGCTGTAGTACTTAACCTATTATACCACCAGGCTATGAATAGTAGTCACTAAATTCTAAATCTTGGTGAAAAAAATAACATCCAGCCACTGGACTAAAGATGCAGAGTGCAATCAAAGCAGGAAATGGAGACGGAAACAATGCCAGAGGAGCCCTAACCTGTGCTTAATGGTACACACAGGGGTACACATGCTTGCACGTGTGCACACATGCCCTCCCTTTCTTTTGCTGAAATATCAGCTACAACATTGATTTCTAAAATGCTGTGTGACTATTTCAGATTGAAGGGGTCCTGGGGGAACAATAACGGACAGCTGCTAACTGAAAGGTCAGCAGGTTGAACTCATCAGCCACTCCACGGAGAAAGATGTGGCAGCCTACTTCCATAAAGATTACAGCTTTGGAAACTCCACAGGGTAATTCTGCTGTGTCCTATAGGGTCACTATGAGTCGGAGTTGCCTGGAATTGACTCAGTGGCACACAACTCCACCACCACCAGTCTGGATAGACACAACGGCTGCAAGGATGGTTTCGCACATACCAAAGATAGTGGAACGGGTGCAGGACCAGGCAGCATTACTTTCTCTTATGCACAGGTCGCCATGAGCCAATTCAGCAGTAACTAATGATGACAACAAATTCCACAGCGATTACAAAAAGTTGAGAAAATCAAAAGTGGTCAAGCAGAAGTATATTTAGGAAAGTTGATGGCAGAGAAGAGTGTAACATGATGACTCAAAGAAGCGAATGGTTCATCCATGTCCCACTGCACAGTCACAGAGGGTTCTGAGTTTCTAAAAAGAGAGAAGTGTAACTCAAGGGAAAAACAGAAAATAAAAGAGAAAAAAAAATCACCAAGGATCATAGAACCATGATCCCCAAAGCCCCATCTTCCAAATATCTTCAGCATTATATGCATATGTGAGACGGAACCAACTCAGTGGCAACAGGTTTAATGTCTGCAAATTTCCTCTTGTATCTTGTGGGTTTAAAGACAACTACTACTGCACGTTTCATTTTATTCTCTAGAAAACTCTGCTGTTATCACTTGAGGAAGTGACTAAGAAGGTCTGGCCTTTAATTATTGACCAAACACCAGGTTACCCAAGCTTAAATCCTCTTAATGACGCATAAAACTGCACCAGGGGCCTGATTAGCTTGTCCAGTGTTAATTAGACCCTTTCCTGGGCATTCTCTCCCACCGTCTATTTCATGATAGAAAAAAGTGCAACCTAGACCAAAAGTTTGAAAAAACATGAAAAAAAGAGCAGGAGAAAAAAGATTTTTTAAGAAAAGCTTCCAACTAAGTATGTACCTTCAGAAGCCTGTGTGTAGTGCAATCAGTTAAGCACCCGACTACTAACGGAAAGGCAGGGGGTTCAAGGCTACCCAAAGGTGCCTCAGAAGATAGGCCTTGGTGATTGACTCCCAAAAAATCAGCCATTGAAAACCCTGTGGAGCACAGTTCTACTCCAACACACAAGGGGTCACAGGGAGCTGGGGTTCACTTGACGGCAACTGGTGTAGGCCCTCAGATCCGGCCTGTCAAGTTAGAGAGCCCTTCTCTGATGCTGTAGGGTGGAACTGTTCTCCAGATAAGGCAGGCATGAGTGCGCATTTGTGAAAGAGTGAGCATCTTTCAAAATGCTGCCTTCCAAGACCCAACCACCTCCCAGCAACAATGAATTTTACCATCGTTTGTCAAGGAATTTGGTAACATCTAAAAGACATTTCTCCCAGGAAGCCCCACCTTCTGCTTCCTACTGTGTTCTCAAGTCAAACTCCAACACTGTCTCTCTGGCAAAATCCGCCTCCGGCAAGGGGGGTGAAGATGCATCTATCTTGGCAAAACAGGAAATTATTTGGGGGGGGGCAGCATGAAACTTTTGTACTTTTTCTTCCTTTTCTGAATTGTACTTTTGTTCACAGCTTCAGCAGGAATGAGAGAGCAACCGTTCAGTCTGCAGTTTATGAGTTCATATTTTATAATTAACGTTGCCAACAGGGGAGTTTGATTCATAGCAAGCAGTGGATTTTTGAGCAATGTTCCATACAAATTGCCAAATTTAGCAATAAAATAAATTGGTTATGTGAACACAATTAGTAGGACGACTATTTAAAATTCAAACCCGAATGTGAATAATTCCAAATCATCTGAGCCACAAATCCATTATTTGCATCGAAGAAGGAAAGTATAGCATTTGGGTTTTATTTTGTCCTCCACCACAACATTATTCACCACCAACGTGAACATAATAAAACTTCGACAACGGGTTGTGACAACATTTTAGAGCAACCCAGAAACACACACGCACACACACACACAAAGGAAATGTAATAAAGATAAGAAATGCTAGACTGTGAATTTTCATTGCAAATGTAAAAATCTATAACAAATTTTTCAACAAATGCTGCATTACTTTTTTATGTTAAAAACATAAACCTCTGGAGCACAATGACACTGAGAGTTTTTCCCCTTTACATATTCACAGTACCTTATTGTCACCCTGGACTTCTCCAAGCCTTTGCTGAAGTTCTTTAATTTCTTCTTCCAGATGTTTATTTCGGTCCTGAGAATCTCTCAGTAGTTGTGCAAGATTAGCCTGGAAATGACAACATGTTTTGAAATATAATCAGAAACGGAGGCTAGCCTACATATGGGGCTTTACTGGGTTTCCTAAGCCTGGCATCCAAGCCCAGCTGAGCTACACAGAAACCATTTGAATAAAGAGGCATCAATGAATCAATACTGTATCAAGTGTGCAAGTAACACGGCCACAACTGCATGGAGAAAAATGAACCTGGCCATGAACTTCCATTTGGGGATGCTCTTTGCTCCATAATAAATCACAGACGGCACTTGAGCAAGTAACGGGGGAGTCAATTTTATTTGGCTTTTTTTTTTCTTTAAAAAAAACAAAAGCTCATCACTAAAAATCTTGCAAGTGGGCACACACTCCAATTCCAAAATTTGGGCTAACAATACAGAGGAAGTTTCATCTTGTTGTAGATTCTCCCCTTCTCCCCCATGCACTGTATCTTGTATTATGAGCTTTTCTTTGGTACCACGGTCTCCTAAATTCTAATGACAATTCTAGGAGATAGCCAAGGAAAAGAGCAATGGTATGCAGAGGTAATTCCGCCATGTCCCAAATTGGCTTTCTCACTTTCCTGTTTCCCTACGTGCAGCCCAGGTTAGATTCCTGGCCAGTTTACCTCAAATGCAGCCACCGCCTCATCTGTCAGAGGAGGCTTGCCTGTCACCACGATGCTGAACTGCCTACAGAGGAACTTTCAGGCTAAGAGGGACTAGGAAGAAAGACCTGGTGATCTACTTTGGAAAGTCAGTAGGAGAAAACTCCATGGATTACAGTGGTCTGATCCAAAACTGATTGTGGGGATGGCACCACAGTGGGCAGTGCCTCATTCCACTGTGTATGGGGGTCACCACAAATGGGGGCACTGAGTGGACAGGAGCTCACAACAGCTACTTGCCAGGCTCTGCAGATACAGCAGGGGACAATGCAGTGACAAATCTTACAGTCGGAGTGGGGGTGGAGGGACAGTCAATAAAATCAATAATAACTGAGGATGAAAGATGGTAAGTGTTGCAGAAAAAATTAGAGCAGGCAAAAGGACAGAACGCACCTGGGCAAAGGGTCAGAGAGGGTGCCACTGAGAATGTCACCTTTGAGAAAGTCAAGACAGTGGGCTTGAGCCTTGTGGATATCCAGTAGAAAAATATTCCAGGCTGGGAAAAAGTCAACCCTTCCCTCTCCTCCCTCTCTCCTCTCTCCCCGACTGCATTACAGAAGTGCCATGGGAGTATGCATAGCCCCAAAGCAGGCCAACCCAAGGGCTGCAGTGAAACGGGGAGATGATTCCATTCTTGATTCTCTTTTTCCAGGGTCTTTCCCACCACCCCGAGGTCTCCTTCCTCAGCACTAGGTTGAGGGCCACTGCCTTTCCCTCCCAGAAGTCCAAAACGTTTCCCAGACATTAGCTCATTGATCGTTTCCGGCTGTGGCAGATGTAACCCCTCCCTAATAGATGGAGGGCTGGGCCACCACTCAGGAGTGGCAGGCCCAGAGGAGGGGTAGCAGGGAAGCCAGCACACTGGCTCTTCTAGCTTGAAGGTGGCCTTCCAGAGCTGGAAGCCACCTTCACAGAAGCAGGAGAATCTCAGCATCCCCATCTGGAGGAGACGCTGCAAAGTTCACCTTCACCGGAGCCTTCTCCTAAACATAGGAAGAGAGGCTTGAAAAAACATTTTTGCAGGAGCAGCTGTGAAAACATAACAAAGGCAAAATAAAATGAAATCCCCCAACTCTCCAATCTTCCTTTGGGAACTAATAATGGCTTGAGCTTCTCAGGTCAGTGGGGACAGACTGACATTCAGTGACCAAGGTAACTGCAGTGGCTAACCCAGTACACCTCTAAACCGAAACACAAACAAAGCTGTTCCCATCAAGTGGATTTCCACAAGTGGCGAGCCCATGTGTGAGGAGAACTGCACTCCACAGGCTATAACCTTTCACAAATTGATCACTTAGTCTTTCTTCACAGGCACTTTTGGATGAGTTTGAATGGCTAATCTGAGCGCTTAACTTGTGCACCACGAAATACTCCTACAACTCCATCTGCCATGGATGAGAGACCTGTTCTCTCCCTCCAATCCATCACAGATGGATACTTCTGTAAAAGACAATAAAAGTGATGATCAAAAAAACCTCACGAGTGTTGATTATTAGATGCAACAGAAATAAAACCATGCTCCTGAGTCACTAGAGAATTTTCCCACTACTTAATCTCGGTTCTGTACCTATCTTTGTACAGATCAGAAACCAGCAGCCCCCACCCTGGCCTTGGTCCTTGGGCAGCACTTTGAATAGCAGCGAGCTCAAAGATACTCGCAGGTGTTTGGAAATGGGCCCAGAGAAGGCACTGAGTCTATGCCTCAGTCAATGAATCAGGGCTGGTTTATGAAACAGTGATTTGGAGACCCGGCAATCTGATTATCAAATAGTATTTACTCTGCAGCTTGGATGAAAAGAAATCTAGCAAAATAAAACCTACCAAATTACACTCCTGCTAAACAATGGTCAATTAAAATCACACTGCCTCCAAGAGTTCACAGAAAATCCACCCCAGGAGGTGGGGTGGGGTGGGGTGGGGTGGGGCGGAGGATGCAGCCCCACTTTCAAGCAGGTGACTGTAATTTTCTCTTCCATTGAACAGACTGGATTAGGTGTCAACACACAATTCTTTTCTATTCAATCCTTCCACCTCCTCAACTCCAAAACAATAACTTTGAAAACTAGAAAATGACTATTCTGATTGGGTGCCTAATTCCTTGACATACACCTTCAAGGGATGGGGGGGGGAAGGAACACATTTCAAAGTCCTCAAAATAGAGGAGAAAAGTTCACACAATTCTTTTGACCAAAAATAACACCCATGATTCACACGCATTCACTATTACAATCCATCATGTGGCCACGTGGCGCCTGCTTATAATTCATCAGCTCTGCAGAGCGCTTTGTCTCGGTGTTATTGAGAAGGACTCTGTGGCCATCCGTTCAGAAGAACAGCACTGTGTAAAGGAAATGTCAGGGACAAGTGGCAGGGAGCTAACGCTAAGAAGGAAGACAAAACCGAGAAACGGTTTCTTCTAAATCTCTGGGGCAGAAGGTAGCCTAAATAGCCAAACATGAAAAGGCTTCAAAAAAGCCTCTTTTAAATATTCAGATCTAGCCAGGGCCAACATTAAAGGCTGACATTTTAGCTCTAATAATAGCAGAATGCTGAATATAGTGGGATCCATTGTAGAATACATATATTTAAGTCGCTCTTTCTAGCTAGGGGTTTACCTATTAAAATTAAGATGGGGAAAGAAAGGAAGGAACGGAGGGATGAAAACAGAGCTGGGAGACTCCAGGCCAAAAGAATACAACTGCTCTCCATTCTGAAATGCCTCCCTTTATAAAGCAACAACTTGACCCCCAACTACAATGGATGTCTGCCGAAGTTCTTTACCAAGGCCAGCTCCTGTTGCGGGAACTGAGATGCTCAGGGCAATTCTCTCCGCAGGGAGGCTGACTACAAACCCTGAAACTGATGTTGGCAAAGCAGGGGCCTGAGGGACAAGAGAAAAGGGCGGTTCTCACCCTGGCCTCTTCTCCACCTTTTGGTGGAAATTCTTTATGAGGCGAATGTGAGTTCCTCATATGGATGAGAGAAGCTGCCCTTCCACTTACGACTCCCAGTTTTTCAAGCCACACATGTCAGAATAAAACTGTGTCCCATAGGGCTTTTAATGATTGATTTTTCAGAAGTCAGGCACCAGGCCTTTCTTCTGAGTGGACATGACTGAGTGGACTTCTTCTAGGTGGATTTGAACCTCCAACTTTTTGATTAGCAGCCAGTCAACTATATGCACCACCAAGAGATTTCCTACCCCTCTACTGGTTCTTTGCCTCTACCACTGTGTTTCAATTTCACTATAAATACCAGGCTAGGTCCTAACAATTTGCACTATAAAAACAAACCAACCCACTGCTGTGAAGCTGATTCTGACTCACAGCTACCCTATAGGACAGAGCCGAACTGCCCTACAGGGTCTCCAAGGAGTGGTTGGTGGATTTGAATCAATGACCTTCATGTTAGCAGTCCAGCTGTTACTGCTGTGCCACCAGGGTTTTGTATAGCCTAGCCACGAAAAAGTTATTCCACATCATAATATAAAAATGATGTATACCAAAGTCCTGTAACATACTTCTCAGCCTGCAGAGGTACAAATTATCATAATCTGACTAAACTAGCCCTGAATGGAATCACACGAGCTGAGCCTCAAGTTGGCAAACTGAAACTTAAATTTCTGTTTCACATAAATACAGAATTTTCCCAGGAGCCAAAATCCAACTCAATCTATTAACTCGATGGAAATAGAAACTTAAACTGCCCAATCAGGAACTGGTCAACAGTTTAACTTGGTTCAAAGTTTCCCTTGATCTCACACCAGGACAGAAAATGCCCCCTAGACAATCTGAAAATTGCTCAGTACATCTTCCTGGCTTCCTGTGAGTCTGCCACTACAAATGCCTGTCAGCCTCCCTAGGCTTGGTCACTCCTTTGTCAGACTTTCAGACCAGATACTCTCTGGTTTGTGAACTAAAAATTAAGGCTAATGAGTTCATACATGAATTTAACATTGTGAACATTCCGTTTTTAGCAACTCCAACAGGAAAAGTGAGAGGGAGAAAACGCAAAACCCTTGGCTGGGCACTTTCTCAGGAAAAGCAAAGAAAATACAGAAGTGTGTGAGAGAGAGACCAGAGTTAGTAAAGGCTAGTCTGTTACATATAAACCAAAAAAAAAAAAAAAAAAAAACCCAGAGTAGAACTGTCCCATCCCATAGGGTTTCCAAGGAGTGTCCTGGTGGATATGAACTTCTGACCTTTTGGTTAGCAGCTCAGTACTTCACCACCATGACACCACGGTTTCCTATGAGTCAGCTACATGGTATTAACTTCAAATAATAAATAAATAACTGAAACCTGTTGTCAGTCGATTCTGACTCCCTGCAACCTTCCAGGATTTCCTAGGAGCAGCTGGTGGATTCAAACTGCTGACCTTTGAGTTAGCAATCTCTCTCTTAACCACTGAACAACCAGGGCTCCGTACATAAGCTTTGGGCCCCTTAAACGCATCCCTTCAGTAAGAAAAAGTACTAGATTAAGCAAGAATATGTTTTAAAAAAGGTTTGATGAGACATCAAGTGTACTTGAGAGGTGTGATTGACAGCTAATTTAATTGCAATTTCTACTCAGCTGCTTTGGTCTGATGCAGACCCCTGTGTTAACAGCAATCAACAGAAACTTGCTTTGCTTAGCAAGGGCCCCTGTTCACAGGATTGCCAAAGTGATGACCTAGGCTACAGTGATCGCCAAAAAAAAATCACCCAAGAGTTTATTTTATACAGTATTTTGGCTGTGCAAAGAGCTATCAGCAGCCTTCCCCCACTTCTTAATCTCAGAACACACACTTGCAAATGAAGGCCCTTCCAGACCCCATAGGCAAATACTCTTGAATAGGTTTGGGAGCTTGCTATTTAAATAAATGTTTGCTTAATCGTAGCTATTATGGTTCCACATCTGCCACTTAGGGGCTCTGTTAATAGCTCCCAAGTTCTTTAGCCTCCCTGAGCCTAAATGTCCTCATCTATAAACTGGGAGATGTTTACACCTTCCTCTCAAAACTGCTGCAAGGATTCAAAGAGCTTAGCAAGGTCGTCAGCACTCTGAAGGAAGCTGCTGCTGTGATTTGTGAGGGCGTGCAACAAGCTGGACCCTGGATTTCTTCCTAGCTTCCCTGGTGTACCAGTCAAGTAATCCCATTCAAAGGGTTAAGAAAAGAAGCATCTCGAAGCATTCCAGATCTCTGAAGGAAGTTGGAGCCTCTGAGCATCAAATCAGGACGCAGATACAAAGTTGCTCTGATCTGCAGTCCCCAGCGGGAGGGGTGGGAGGACTAAATAAAGTGGACTACAACACAGACTTTTTGAGGGCTGTAAAGGCTCCCCACTCCTGCACCCGCAAAGGGCGCCTCTATGCTCTGATATCTCTAGGGTTGTCATCTTCGTGCATGTCACCTTCTAAAGGAGCCATCATTTTTTAGAGACAGAAAGCAAAAGCTCCCTCTTGGGCCAGGAGGGACACCTCCTATGGCGGGTCTGTTTGAATAAAAACAGGAAAAGTAAAAGATAAAGATGAAGACATGTTTGGTTTTTTTTATTCAAAGAGGAGTCTCCATAGGGAAAATGTGCTGCCCTGACCCCAAAGAATCCCATCTCCTAAGAAGATTAATCCAAGATAATTCAAATTCCTCTTTGTCTCCTTTACAGGAAGTGCTTGTTTAGCAAAAGAAAAATATTTAAAGGGTCGTCTGAGATCTTTCAGTGATTTCTCACTGCAGAGCAGCCGGGCACCCTGCGTACAGTTCAGCCTGAGGGATCAAGAAGAAATTTTCATTTCCATATCCCACGAGAAGCTATTAGTGCAATCACTGTTGTCACGATTTCTTCCCAGCTTCTTTAACGGATGATTTGCCATTGAAAATTGAGTTGTTTTAAAAGGATTCTAACTTCCAAAAGAAAGCCTGGACAGCTGGATTTCTAGAACGACGCACTACATGAAAGTTCCAGCCTGTCCTCTCTGAAGGGAAAGAAGCAGGGCAAAATTATGGCCAAGTATTGATGGTAACAGGAAAAGAACGCCAGGTTGTCCTACTGCCAGCAAGTCAATTGTGACTCACACTGACCCTATAGGACAGAGTAGGACTGCCCTGTAGGGTTTCCAAGGCTGTATTTGTCGGGGAGCAGACTGCCACATCATTCTCCCATGGAGTTCAAACTACCACCTTTTGGTTCGCAGTCAAGCAGTTAACCACTTAGCCACCAGAACACTGGTTTGTTGCTGTTTGTTGCTGTTTAGTTGGCTCTGACTTGTGGTGACTTGCAGTAGAAGGAAACACTACCTGGCGTTCCCTGTCAGGGCAGCCACTGGTGGTGGCCAGGGATCATCATCTTCTTCTGGTCTCATGCTGATATAGTCTCTGGATTATGTGGTCCTTTCTGTCTCATGGGTTCACATTTTCTTTATGTCTTTGATGTCCTTTATTCTCCTCTGCTCCAGGTGGGTGGGGACTAATGGATGCTACTTGGTGGCTGCTTGCTAGCTTTTAAGACACAGATGCCACTCACCAAAGCAGGATGCAGAATATTTTCCTAAAAACTTTTGTTATACCAGTTGACCTAGATGTTCCCAGAAACCATGGTCTCCAAACCTCTGTCCCTGCTACACCTCAAAGTGTTTGGTTATATTTAGGAAATGTCTTAGCTTTCAGATTAGTCCCCTAAGTGTACTGTCCTTCCCTTTACCTAACTTAATTCTTATCTACTACCTAATCAATGAACACCTTTTCTCTCCCTACTCACCCTTGTAACCATCAAAGACTGTTTTCTTCTGTGTTTAAACCTTTTCTTGCATCCTTATAATAGTGGTCTCATAAAATATTTGTCCTTTTGCAGCTGACTGATTTCACTCAGCACAATGCCTTCCATATTCCTGTGTGTTATGAGAGGTTTCCCATATTCACCATTGTTCATCACTGCATAGTATTCCACTGTGTGACTATACTAGAGTTTGTCTACCCCTTAATCCTTTAATAAATGGAAACTGAATCTCAAGAAGGTGACAGAGGTTGCCCAGCCAAGAGCTATAAAGGTTAAGATTTGAACCCATGCTTCTGGATACCTGAGTCCAAGCTCTTGCCATCTGCTCTTACCATGACACTGCCCTGCAACTTTATGAAAGTCGTACCTGCCAGTGTGACCTCAGAAGACAGTCGGGAGATACAAACATGCACATATGGTCCCTGAAAAGCACAAGTGTTACGAAGACTAAGGATGTGGCATTGTTTTCTAACCATATTTGAGAAGACCCTTCAATACATTTTGAGCAGTCACTCTTAAGTGTAGGTGAAACTCCAGGGATCCATGGGTGGACTGCAGGAAGAGCGAATCCATGCGATTGCATGCAAATTTTTTTGTGTATGGGAGAGTACCTATCCACGTACTTTGGACATGTTACGAAGAGGGACCAGTCACTAGAAGAGAACATCCTGCTTGGTAAAGTAGAGGACCAGGGAAAGAATGGAAGAGCCCTCAATGAGACGATACACGCAGTGGTTACAGGGTGGGCTCATGCCCAGCAGTGACTGTGCAGGTGGTGCAGGACCAGCTAGTGTTTTACCCTGCTGTACACACGGCTGCTACAAGTCCAAACTGACTCGACAGCACCTACTACCACCAACAACACACGTGCCCTTCCTGGGGCAAACGCCAAGGTTTTCTTTGGATTTTCAAAGGAATCTGTGGTTCACAAGGTTGCTGACTAATACACTTGGCCACCATCTGGAAGGCTGGAGGTTTGAGTCTACCCAGAGCTGCCTCAGAAGAACATCCTAGTGATCTACCTCCAACTAATCAGCCACTGAAAATAATATGGAACACCGTCCTCCTCTGACAGTAATGGGGTGGCCATGCACTGGAATGAGAGGTATCCAGTTTTAGGAATCCAAGGAAACTGCACTGAAACCAGGGTAAGGCCAATAAGGATTGATCATAGGAATCTCTCCCTCAGGTTAAGAGAAAAACAGGACAAAAGAACAGAAAAGAGAGATCATAGAAATTCCATTCCCCGAGTGAAGAAATGGAAGCCTCAGCTTCAATGCCAATGGGCAGCAAGACTCTGAATACAACGTCTTTTTTTCCAACATGTGTATCCTGTGACCTCCAAGGCTCATCTGCTAACTTGGGAGCTGACTTCTGTTGCTGTGTCTTCCACTTAGGAGACGCGCATTTGCTTTGCAGCTGGAGGGGTAAGTACTTCACCATGATTTTGCCTTTGGGATAAATGTGTAAATAATACAGGAGACACTGGGTCACAGTGTGTGTTTCCACCCTCTTCCTGCTGATGGAGAAGTTGAGAAAACAATTGTGACTCTGCCTTTCCACAGAATCCCATGTATGTCAAAGCTGCCTGCTTCAGGTGCAACGGAAAAGTTGACTGTAACCAGCACCTTAAAATTTAATGCTGCATTTTCTTTCCCACACACATCTAATACTCCTCGCCCCAAAGTCAATCACATGCTTAAAACCATAAGTAAATAAGCTAACATTAAAATTATTTCAAAAGGGTAACATTCTTCTTTTTCCCAATTACTGGATCTATTTTTAACCACTGCAAGTGGCTTCCAGCATGGAAATCGGATTCCCTCTTTCACTATGTGCTACAAA
Source organism: Heterohyrax brucei (assembly GCA_028571685.1). Classification (NCBI taxonomy): domain Eukaryota; kingdom Metazoa; phylum Chordata; class Mammalia; order Hyracoidea; family Procaviidae; genus Heterohyrax; species Heterohyrax brucei. The sequence continues at coordinate 170,654,745 of CM053143.1, read as the reverse complement.
TTAGGAGAAGGGGCTGGTGATCTACTTCTGAAAACTAGCCAATGAAAACCTTAGGTAGCAAAACAGAACACTGCCAACTCATTTGCTCTGAACATGATCTTAGTCATTTAGTGCTGCTATAACAGAAATATCACAAGTGGATGGCTATAGCAAACAGCAACTTATTCTCTCACAGTCTATGGGGCTAGAAGTCCACATTCAGGGCACATCTCCTGGGGAATGTTTTCTCTCTGTCAGTTTTGGAGGAGAGACCTTGTAATCAATCTTCCCCTGGTCTAGGAGCTTCCCAGTGAAGGGACTCTGGGTCCAAAGGATGTGCTCCTCTCCTGTCACTTCTTCCTTGGTGGCACAAGTCCTCTCTCCTCTCTGCTGGAGTCTCTTCTTTATATCCCCCAAACAGATTGACTCAAGATACAACCAACTCAGGTAGATTGACTTCTGTCTCATTGACATAACTACCCATAACACTGCCTCATCAACATCATAGAGATTAGGATTTTTAAGACACAGGAAAAACATCAGATCACAAAATGGTGAACAACCACACAAGCTAGGGAATCATGCCCTTGCCAAGTTGGCCCCATTTTTGGAGGATACAGTTCAATCCAGAACAGATACATTATGAGGAAGGATCAATCACTGCAGGAGGACACAATGCTTAGTGAAGAAGAGGGCCAGTGAGGGTAAGGGAGATACTCAGTTAGATGGATTGGCACAACAGCCACAGAGATGAACTTGAAAATGTCAGCAACTGTGAGGATGACACAGGACTGGGCAAGGTTTCATTCTGTTATATAGAAGGTCGCCATGAGTAATAGCTGACTTGAGGTCAGCTAGCAACAACAACAGCATGGTCACTCAAACTACCATGCAAGTTCAATAAATGCACGAATTTTTGTTTGAGCTTTACCATCCCTGGGTCCTTGCTGTTTAAATCAGTACCAGGTACCCATAAAACCAAAAAAAACGAAAACCAGTGCCATCGAGTCAGTTCCAACTCATAGCAACCCTATAGGACACAGCAGACCTGCCCCACTGAGTTTCTAAGGAGCGCCTGTGGATTTGACTGCTGAGCCATAGCACTTAACCAACATGCCACCAGTGAGGTACCCATAAGGCACTCAGTAAGTACATATTCATGAATTATGATGGTTATGAGCATGAGCTCCGAGTTAACTTCTGGAGTCCATCACCAACTAGTTACATCACTCCCCTTGGATAATTTTCTTAACTGCATCTGCCTCAATCTCCTCATCTGTCAGATGGCATTAACTATACCTTTAATTATACCTACCTACCTACCTCACATGGAAACCTTGGTGGTGTAAATGGGATAAATGCTATGTCTGCTAACCAGAAGTTGGCAGTTCAGATCCACCCTAGACTCTCCCTGGAAACTCTGTGGGGTTTGGTTTTTTTTTTTTCTTACCTTCCTAACATGGCTGTGTTAGGTTTCTGGTTATGTAAGGTTATCAATTCCTTTATTGCTTAAGCTGATCAGAATTTCTGTCACTTGCAGCCCAATGTATCCTCACTCATGCAGTAAGTCCATAGTTCCAATCCAGGCAGGAAGGCTTTAGAACGCAAACTTACATCCACCATAATGCAAAAGCAAACCCACTACCACTGAGTGGATTCGAACTCACAGCAGGACAGAGTGGAACTGCCCCACAGAGTTTCCAAGGATCACCTGGTGGATCTGAACTGCCACCCCTTTGGTTAGCAGGCACAGCACTTTACCACTGCACCACCATACTAAATCCTAAAATGATAAAAGCTAAACAAAACACCTTATTACGTGCCATAAAGCTACTGCTTAAGACATTGAACTTGTATTTTTCAAGCTGTAAGAATATATCAAGAATGACTTACTAGAATTTATCTGATTCTCTTCAGTCAATGTAAATTTTTTATTATTAAGTTATGGAACATGAATTCACTTAAAACTGTAAAACTCTTTCATGATACAAACAGACTCTAAAATCAAAGCAAAGGTGACTGCCTACAGCCATCAAAGGCACAAAAACACCTAACAATTCAATATTAAATTTGTAAACATTAATGATAAATTGCTATGTCATTTTGTTTAGCACATACACACACACACATCAATTAGCTCCGTGGAAAAAATTAAATTCAAATCCAACCAGGAGCAAAATTTAATAAATACAGTAGGAATGGAGTGTGGAAGGGGCAGCACTGCGACTGAGCACTGGGTAGTCCCATGGGACTGAGTTGCTATTTAAGGGTGAAAAATCTTTTTTATTCTTTGTCTTCTTTTTAAAGAGTCTTGGGAACCCTGTTCACTTAGCATCAGAATTCTCAAGGTAACGAACCCTAGGAGTTTACCTGTGATACTAGGTATACCATCAGTGAACAGAAGCAGGATGCCACTTCAGCCACTGCAGCAGGGAAGAGTCCAAACAATTCCTGGTCATTATTCGCATCCAGCAGTTTGATGCCTTGCTTAGTGCAGAGGTTTTCCCATCACTTAGCACACACAACATCAATGTCACCATCACCTCGGCTCCCTTCAAGGCCATGTTAGGTGCCAGTGGGTTGATTCCAACTCATATGGACCCCGTATGTCAGACTAGAACTGCCCTTTAGGGTTTTTAAGGCTATAATCTTTACAGAAGCAGACTGCCAGGCCTTTTCTTCCTCCATCTGCAGGGTGGGCTCAAATCACCAACCTTCTGGTTAGCAACCCAGTGCTTAACTGCTCCACCACCAGGGCTCCTTTGTCCAGACTATAAAAAGTTACCATTCAGGGGTGTGTTAGTATAAAATGGTTATAAAGTTCAGGAAAGTTACATGAAAGATATTACTGGAAAAAGCTGTGTCTGTGTATCCTTGTCTATGTGTATTTGCAACTAGATTAAAAGAAATTTAACTTAGAATATTCCTAAATATAATGTAATATTATAAAATGTTAACTTTCCCCAAATTAATTTAAAAATTTAACAAAACCCCAATCAAAATACCTATAGGATTTGTGTGTGTGTGTGTGTGTGTATGTGCATATCTAAGCGAGAGAGAGAAGCAGGGAGAAAGAGAGAGATCAGGGGGAAATGATGAAAATGTTTCTAAGTTTTAGCTGGAAAAAACGAACATTTAAGAAAAACAAAAGTCTGAAAGAGAAAGGGAAAGGGAAGAGACTAGCCCAATCAGTGTTAAAAGAATTATACAGCAAACTAATTAGAATAATATGATACAGCTTCAGGTCTACACAGGAAGTCCAATGACACAGAAAAGAAAGATGAGAAGCAGATTCACAGATACATAAGAATCTGTAGGCATTTAAAATTGGTCGGGAAAAATGGATTATTAATAAATGCTGTTGGTTATGATACAGGAGAAAAACAATAAAGTCAAAGTGCCACTCGTGAACTGTTTTTGACGTTACTGTTTTGGTTTCTTTTTCTTTTTTTGGTGAAGATATACATAAATTCAGAAGAAGATGTGGAATGATAGATGTCAGATGGATCTTGGTTGAAAGCAGAGAATACCAGGAAGATATTTATCTGTGTTTTACTGAGTATGCAAAAGTATGTAACTGTGTCGGTCATAACAAACTACAAATAATACTGTGAAGAATGGGAAATCCACAACACTTAATTGTGCTCATGAGGGACCTATACATAAACCAAGAGGCAGTTGTCCAAGCAGAACAAAAGGAAACTGCATGTTTTAAAACCAGGAAAGCCATGCATCAGGCTTGTATCCTTTTATCACACTTATTCAGTCTGTGTGCTGAGCAAATAATCCAAGAAACCGGACTAATGAAGAAGAATGAGCATCAGGATTGAAGGAAGACTCATAAGCAACCTGCCATATGCAGAGGACACACCCTGGTTGCTGAAAGCTAGGAGAATTTGAAGCACTTACTGATGAAGATCAAACACCACAGTCTTCAGTATGGACTACACTCTCAACAGAAAGAAAACAAAAATCCTCACAAATGAACTAATAAGGCAATATGATAAATGGAGAAAAGATTAAAATTGTCAAGGATTTCATTTTACTTGGCTCCATCACCAATGCCCTTGGAAATGGCAGTCAAGAAATCAAGACACAAAGTGTGGACAAGCAAAGACGTGACCTTGAGGACTAAGGTGCACTTGGACCGAGACACACTATTTTCAGTTGTCTCACATGCATGCAAAAGCTGGACAATGAATAACGAAGGCCAAAGAAGAACTGAAACCTTTGCGTTATGGTGTTGGTAAACAGCATGGAATATACCATGGACTGCCAGAAGAATGAACAAATTTGTCTTGGAGAAATACAGCTGGAATGCTCAGTGGAAGGGTGGATGTCGAAACTTTGTCTCATGTACTTTGGACATGTCATCAGGAGGAACCAGTTCCTAAGAAGGACATCATATTTGATAAAGCAGAAGGTCAGCAAAAAAGAGAAAGACTCAGTGAGACGTGAATTGATACAACAGTTGCAACAGTGCATTCCAACAGAGCAACAATTGTGGACGGCGCAGGACCCAGCAGTTCTGAGGCACACAGGGTTGCTACTAGAACTGAACTCAGTGGTACCTACCAACAACACACAGCAAACATACATCAACTCAACAGCTCAACAGTTTCTACATATACAATTCAGTGATGTTACATTTTTCAAGTTGTGTCACCTTTTGCAATATGTCTTTCCGAATTATTCCACCATCATCAACACATACTCACTGTCCTCTAAGCTTCTCATTTAACCTTTCAAGTGAGGGTTGTCACTTTGATCTCATATAAGTAATTCTTTAGAACATAACGCTTCAGACAGACTTTCTTTTCCAATCAAGCTAAACTACTGTGTGGTTGAAAGATGACTTCAGGAGATAGTTTTTGTCTGAGGTATAGCAATTTCCACAGGGCAATAGTTTTGGGGGGTCAGTAGCCTCAGTGAATCCATTAAGTCTGGATTCCATGAGAATTTAAAGTCTTGTTCTGCAATATCCCTCCTTTTGATAAGGATTCTGCTACAGACTCTTTGAGCAAACTGACAACTTTTGAGTTTTGATAGTGAACGGCTTTTATAAGTGTGAAGCAGCACGACCTAACCAGCAGAACAGTATTCACTCACCAAATAATAAGCTAAAATACAGTAACCATAAGCCCTCAGCTCTGTTTTTCCAGGCTTCCCAGCAAGAAAGAGAAAGCAGTCAACTTGTGCACCTTCTTTCATCCTGTTGGACTTTACTATGTTTCACTCCATTCCTAATCCTCTTCACAGGGATTAGGATTCTTGTATGCAGAGGATTCTGGGAAATTTAAAGAAGCTCTTCTCTACATTTTGGCATCCCTAACCCTCCCAAAGGAGTCCCAGGATGGCACAAAGGGCTTGCACTTGACTCTTACTTAAGGCTTGTAGTTCAAATCCACCTAGAGGTACTCAGAAAAGGCTTAGTGCTCTGCTTGCATAAATATTACGGCCAAGAAAACCCTACAGAACAGCTGTACTCTGTAACACATAGGGTTGCCATAAGATAGAGTCAATTGTAATAGTGACAGGTTTGGTTTGGCCTTGAACACTCTCACCTTTTGGCAGCATGAGTACTTACCATCTGAGCCCTATCAAAAAGAAGACGTCTTACCTGTTTCCTCTTTTCTGGGGGAAGTGATGGATCTCCATCCTACAAAGAAAGAAATGTTACGTTTACTTTTTCAAAACACAGATATTCTTTGAACTAAACCATGAATTTAAATCTAGATACCCATCCCCAATGGCCCTGAAACCAGGAATCTGCTGAACCAAGTACAAATATACCTTTCATGAAATTAACTATAAGCTAAATCAGGGTTATCTGGAGAGAACCCAAGGAGAACAGTTTCAATTAGGACCAAACCTATATATTTTCTAAAATTACATGAACTGTAACAAAACTCGATTTATCCAAATTATTTTCGAGCAGACGTGAAGCTGAAACAGTATTACATTTGGTTTGGGTCCCCTCTTTTCAAGAGACCTAAAGGAACAGTGATGGAAACACAGAGACATGAAACCACAACCACATACACACACACTCACAAGTGTTCTCTGTGACCAGGAGAACGGCAGGAAGGGAACGGAAGCAGGGCACAAGTAGGATTCACTCAAAATGAAGGAAGAACAACACAGAATCTCCAATCCTATCAAACTTTTGTGTCTTGAAATGACAACTCCTCCTTCTTCCATGCCAACTTTCATGGCAACTCAGACATGTCTGTAGTCTGTAACTACTCAATAAAACAGGTACTGTTCCATCTGATGCTATTTCCTTACCCAAACCCACTGCTGTTGAGTTGATTCTGACACAGAGTGACTCCGTAGTTCACAGCAGAACTATCCCATAGGGTTTCCAAGGAGCACCTGGCAGAGTTGAACTGCCAGCCTTTCTGGTTAGTAGACATAGCACCTAACCACTACACCACCAGGGTTTCCTGCTTCCTTATAATTCTATATTATTTCAAGCTGAAGAGTCCTTCCACTCTGACTGCTCCAGGAAAGACTGATGATTCTCGGTACAGATCACTGTGAAATGTTAGCACCAGCACTTTTAAAAGAGACTGCATCAACAGGAACAAAAGGAGGTAGAATACAAAATAGCACCATGCAGTTAGTATTCTCTATTTCGGTATCATCTGCACCCTTAAAAATCTGTCCATATGAAAACCTAGAGAAAATTTACATGTCTGCTACAAGGGAAAGATGGTGGGAAAAGCCACACAATGGATTACTATGCAACTGTTTAAAAGAAAGAGAAAGTTCTGCATGGCCTAGAAATATCTGGGATAAAGTGCTGAGTGAAAGAACAAATTCCAGAACATTTATATATACAGTGCTCTCTAACAGACCTCTCTGCAATGATGCAAATATCCTCCACCTACACTGTCCAATATAGTAGCCACTGGCCAGCTGTGGCTGCTGAGCCGGTGAAACATGACAAATGAGACCGAGGAGCTGAATTTCTAACTTTATTCCATGCCAATTAATTTAATAGTAAATTGAGATAGATGCATGTGGCTCACTGGCTACCACATTAGAGTATGGATTTAGAATACAAATCCTCTTAAAAAACAAACTGCATGTAGTTAATGCATAAATAGCCACACCCAAACATACATACATGCACATAAGTTCATATGTGCAGAGAAAGCAGCCTGGGAACATACATATATCAACCAGTGAGCGGAACCAGTCTGAGGAGGAAACGGTGGCCATTTTCACTTCTTAATTTTTCCTCTTCTGTACTGTATAAATGCATCCAAATTTTGAACAAAGAGCATTTTAAAATCCCCCTCTTTAACCCTTAGAGAAGGAACAGGACAACCACGGTGAAGCAGTAATACGTACAATCAGCTCCCGGTATTTCTTCTTCAGTGACTGGTGGCGTTCTCGGAGCTGATTGGCCATGAGTTTGTACTGGTCTCTCTCCTGCTGGCATGTGTCCAGCTCCTTGGAAAGGATCAGCAGGGCTTCCTTCTTACTCTCCAGCTTCCTCTTACACACCAGGTACTGCAGAGCAAATAAATGAGGGCGACTGGGCAAAACCAGCATCTGGCCTCCACTTCACACAGCCTGTACTTTAACACGCCCTGTGGATTCTTTCGCCTTTTTGGTTTTTAGAGATCCTACACCCAGACACCCTTGTTGGTAAGGTGCACAGTGTGCATGAAGGCTGCTACAGTGCCTGATGCATATTCTGCTCAGATGGGACCAAAATATCTTGGACATTCATGAACTTCAATAAACTACCCAAAAGAAGAAAAGAAAAAAAAAAAAGCCTGTTGCCATCAAGTGAATTCTGACTTGTAGCCATCCTACAGGATGGAGTAGAATTGCTCCATAGAATTTCCAAGGAGTGGCTGGTGGATTGGAACTGCTGGCCTTTTGGTTAGCAGCCATAGCACATCATAGCTTTTAACGACTGCATCACCAGGGCCCCTTGAGAAGCTAGGACAGGAAAATGATTTAACTGACAAGTACAATTTAGCAGACTGCTACAATTTGTGCACATGCGTGCATGCGTATATGTGGGTACGGGTGTGTGTGGTTTGTGTGTATGCATACGTGTACCGAGGGTAGGGGGCAGTGGTGGTTCAGTGGTAGGATTCTCACCTTCCATGCAGGAGACCTCAAGGGTATCTATGAGTCAGAGTCCACTGACCAGCAATGAGATGAGGAGATCATGCAAGAGACTGGGGTTCATTGCCCCGTCACGGTGCCTCACAAACAGCTACCACCTGTCACTCGAAGCCTGTAGGTCACTATGATGCTGAACAGATTTCAATGGGCCTTCTAGACTAAAAGAGACTAGGAAGAAAGCCCTGGAAATCTGCTTCCAACACTCATCCAGTGAAAGCTTTCTGAAGCACAATGGTCTGCTCCAGTATTCACGTGTTACCACAAGTCAGGGGCCCACTCAACAACAATGACATCTGTCTGAGCCAGATCCCAATTTTATTTTCAAAAGACTTATCTATCCAGGTAAAATTGTGTAAACTTTTATTAAAATTCTGCAAAAGGATACACTCAGAAAAAAATATTTAAATAAAAATTTTGTAAAAAACACAGTTGCAATGGTAATAAGACAAGTTGAATGTGGTCTTTTTTTAAAAAAAAAATTTCCTTCTATGCTTTCTAAATTTTCTAGAATAAACTTATATGGCTTCTATAATCAGGAAGCACACAACAGTGTTATTAAAAATAATTTCAATGAACCATAAGTCACCCAAATAGATCACACCTGCCCACACAGCCCAGCAGACACTCTTTCACCAGTGAATTTCTTCACTACCTCAGCCTAGCTCTGTACAACTTCTATGATTCAGAGACTGGCACCCAACACCCAGACACCCATTTTATGAGCTGAAGTATTTCAGCCACACTTTAAATTCTCCCAAAATAATAGGGCGCACCTAGCTGGAACTCTTGCCTTGGAGTTATGGGATTTTTTTCAGTCTTCCCCATACTTCTCCCACCCTGAGCCACCTCCACCTGGCAGTCACCCACCACACTGGCCAGGGTGAGCCCCACTAGGACTCTTTAGTTTTATTGGTCATATTACACCGTCTGATGTTATTCACACATGTGAAATGTGGCACGAAATACCTTTCGAATTTGCCCTGTAAAAGACCAAATTCAGAGCATTCATGAAAACAATTTATAGTTTCATTATACACTCTGACATGAGTACTTTGTCATTATGGAGTTCACACAAAGCAGAGAGAGAATCAGCACTCCCATACCATTGGAGTCAATGCTCTTTTATGGACAAAAAGCATTACTCATATAGAGTGCTTGCTTAGAACCGACTTTGTTAAGTTCAATTGCAAATAAATGAAAGGGGAGAAAGAGAGTTTTGTGCATTAGCACAATTTAAAAAAAAGAAAGTAATTGCCTGACTTCAAAAACAAAGGAAAAAGAAAAGCCATTCTGAGATGGACTTGAGTTTAGGAGAGGACAGCTCCACCATGGATGAATTTTATTCCTGACAGTAATGAGGTTGGCATCCTGCCTTAAAATGTCTTGGATCTGGAGCATGTGACATCGTCTTCACGGAGGCAAAACGGTTCCGTTGCCACAGTGATTTCTCAGGAATGAACCCCCCAACAAGTATCACAGCAGAGAGCCTCCGAAAGGTAAACTGCAACGTCCTAAGGGAGGTATTGAGATGTCACAGGAACAAATACTATTTACACACAATTTATTAGATCTGCTTTTGTCCCTTCAGTTCTTCTCCCATAATCAGCAGGCTCAGTGGTCAGTGCTATTAGTATCGGTGGAACAAAGGTGGTTCGTCACCTCAAGTTATCAGATCCAAACCTGAGGCCCCTGAGACACTCAACGTTTTCCGACTTTGGGGATGAAAATCCAACTGAGCAGGGATGTTCCGAGCTGCAGCAGACAAGATCAGGGGGAGTATCTGCTCTACTGATGGTGGATAAAGCAAGAGCTGTCACTTACCAATCATTGGTTAAGTGGGAATCTAACTTCCCTGACTGTGAACAGCAATCTGTCAGGGTGGGATACAGGTTGAACTATGTTCCTTCAAAGCTATCCTGAGGTCCTAAGTGCTAGCACTTGTGAATGTGACCTCATTTAGAAATAGGGTCTTTGAAGATGTTATCAGCTAACATGAAGTTATGCTGAAATTGGGTGGTCCTAATTCATTATAAGTCTTTACGAACAGACAAGAGACCAGAGAGACATTAAGTGGAAGAAGCCAAATTCAAACCAAGTCCACTGAGACCAAGTTGATTGAATCATGGAGACCTTCAGTGTTACAGTGTAGAACTGCTACTTAGGGATTTATTGGATGTATTATTTACAGAAGCAGATCACCAGGCCTTTCTTCCACTGAATGACTGGGTGGGTCTGAATCAACAACATTTTGCTTGGTAATTGAGTGCAAACCATTTGCGCCATCCAGTTATCTTATGAGGGGACAGCCACGTGAAGATGGAGATAGAGATTGGAGTGATGCATCTACAAGTCAGGGTACACAAACAGTTGCCAGGAACCACCAAAAACTGGAAGAAGCATGGCAAGATCACTCTCCAGAACCTTCTGGACTTCTAGCCTCCAGAACTATAACCACAAAACCCACTGCCATCAAGTCAATGTCAACACATAGCGACCCTATAGGACAGAGTAGAATTTTCCCGTAGAGTTTCCAAGGAGCACCTGGCAGAATTAAACTGCTGGTCTTCTGGTCAGCAAATGTAGCATTTACCTACTATGCCACCAAGGTTTTCTCCAGAACTATAAGAGAGTAGATTTCTGTTGCTTCAAGTCACCCAGTGTGTGGTACTTCAATATAGCACTCTTAAGAAATGAAAAAAGTCCATAGAAAAAGCTGTTTCCTTCCCAAGGCTGGGTCTGAATTGGGCTGTGGAAGCTGAGAGGGGCAGCACCAGTGTCTAAAGTACCTGGTAGCAAATCCAGGCTTAGCAGTCTCTGCGGAGATCCAAACAACCCAGGTTTAGAAAAGGTGCTGAACTGCAGCACCGCTGAGGTTGTAGAAAACAGAACACTGATAAGCATCATCAAAAGGTAAGAAAGCAAATGCCTTCTGTATAGAAAAATGAAGCCACACTAAGAAAGGGGTAGAGTTTGGGGGCCACTGCTGGGCTGCTCTTCCTTCTGCTTACTCTAGTCCAGAGCAGTGATTTCATAAAATTCTATTCCAGGTTATCAAAATAAGCAGTAGAATTTTCTTTGGAACACACCTTGGCCAAAGCTTCATTGATAAAGTGGCTCAATGTGGAGCTGCTCCAGCTGAAAGTGAGGAGAGTTCCACATTAGACCCTCCTTGAAGTCCCTCTCCACCCTGGCATGGCAGAATCCTAGACAATCTGAGCTCCAAATCACCCATGACGCATAGTAAAAATGCAGACGCCTGGGCTCCAGCCTGGACTCCCTGAATTGGAATCTCTGATGGCTTGGCTCAGGAATCTGCATCCTTAGCACATAGTGTAAAGAAAAACCCCACTGCCCTCAAGTCAATTCCAACTCATAGTAACCCTATAGGACAGAGTAGAACTGTTCCATGGAGTTTCCAAGGAGTGCCTGGTGGATTTGAACTGTTGATCTTTTGGTTAGCAGATGTAGTACTTAAACCACCATGCCACAAGGATTTCCAGCATATGATACACCAAGAAAAACTCACTCTATCAAGTCAATGTCAACTCATAGTGACCCTATAGGACATAGTAGAACTGACCCATATAGTTTCCAAGGACTGCCTGGCAGATTAGAACTGCCTATCTTTCGGTTAACAGGCATAGTAACACTTAAACCCCTATGCCACCAGGTTTTCCAGCACATGGTGTAGGTGGTTCTTATTCAGCATACAGTTTGAAAAGCCAGGCTCTGGAGGCCTGACACTTCGTGGTGTCTTAAAAGTTAGAAACAACTAAAATGATCTGGAGAGACTGAGGGACCAGCTGCTGGCCCACAAATTCAAAAGCAAGTCCTGCTCTCAGAGTCATTCTGATGAGTGTTTGTGAAACCTGCTGTAGCACAGAGAAGCTTGAAACAAGTATGGACTATATTTTACTACATCTGGCCCCAAATTCTACATAGGCAGAGTTTCATTAAGATAATGATAGGCAACCGTGGGAGGTGTATGGGGTTTCGGGGAAAGAGATGGGATTTCTCCTTCTCATTCTAAATGGTAATCATTTTGACCCAGTGAAGGCAGCTGTTAGAAGGCCCTGTTTCCTATCCTCCCAGATTGGAAACAAACATCAGAAAGGCTTGAAGGAAAGACAAAGATCATGATGATCTTCCTCAGCTGGCAGCTCTGAAGAACCAACAAATGTTACTTGCCTGAAGCAGAGTGGGCCTCGGCCACAGGAAGGAGTCAGAGGGACCAAAACGAAGACAGAGAGCCAGACAAACCATGTTACTTTGCTTAGGACAGGTAGACTCCTAAAGATAGGTTAAATACAAACAACAGAGGAGGTGGCTGGGTACCAGAAAACCACCCGCCTGCACCCAGAGGTAGGTCTAAACCAAATCCATTGCCATCAAGTTGATTCCAACTCATAGTCCCTCTGTGGGACCGAGCAGAACTGCCCCACAGGGTTCCTAAGGAGTGTCTGGTCAATTTGAACTGCCAACCTTTTGGTTAGCTGCCAAGCTTTTAACTACTGAGACACCAGAGCTCCACGATAGGTCTAGCAATGGGCTAAGCATGAACTGTTACGATGTCAGGAAACCCATACAACACAAAGAACCAAATAGATACATCCGCAGTCTCAATGTTCTCACTAAAGAATGAAGGCCACTCCCAGTGTGCCCTACAACTTGAATAACTCAGGATTTTAACACAGTTGCTGGATATCATTGTGGGAAAAGGGTGCAGAAGGAAACACTGAAGATGGAGAGACATCAGCCTAGGATGTATCACTCACTTCAAGAACTGTCACTGTGATGACGAAGGTGTGCCTGACCTAAGCTATGGTCTTTCAATCACCTCATATGTATGCAAAAGCTGGACAATGAAAAAGGGAGTCAGAAGAAGAATGAATGTCTTCAAGCTGTGCTGTTGGAGAATACTGAATATACTGTGGATGTTCGAAAGAACCAACCAACCAGTCTTAGAAGAAATACAACCAAAATGTTCTTTAAAAGAGAGGACAGTAAGATTTTGGCTCCCTTCCTTTTGACATGTCATTGGGAAAAACCAGTCACTAGAAAAAGGCATTATGGTTGGTGTCATGAATTCAAGTTGTGTCCCCCCAGCTTGGCTAGGTCATGATTCCAAGTATTGCGATTGTCTACCATTCTGTCATCTGATACGATGTGTTATAAATCCTGCCTCTATGATGTTAATGAGACAGAATTAAGGGAAGTTATGCTAATAAGGCAGGACTCAATCTACAAGGTTAGGTTGTGTCTTAAATCAATCTTTTCAGACAGAAAAGAGTGAAGTAAGCAGAGAGACCCTGGGACCTCACAGCACCAAGAAAGCAGCACCAGGAGCAGCGCACATCCTTCGGACCTGAAGTTCCTACACTGAGAAGCTCCTAGACTAGGGGAAGAGCAATGATGACAAGGACCTCCTAGCACAGCTGACAGAGAGAGAAATACTTCCTCTAGAGCCAGCATCCTAAACTCAAACTTCTAGTCTTCTTAGGCTTTGAAAGAATGCATTTTTCTTTGTTGAAGTCATCCTCCTGGGATAGTTCTCTTATAACAGCCCTAAATAACTAAGGCATTTGGTAAAGTATGGAGTCAGTGAAAAGGAGGGACACCCTCAACTAGATGGAATGACACAATAGCCTCAACAACAGACTCAGATATACCAAATGATCATCAAGATGGCACAGGACCAGGTAGTGCTTCCTCCTGTTATTCATAACACCGCTGTGAGCAGGAGCCAACCAGCAACAACAGCCTGTCTAGGACAGAGCCAGCTTGGTGGCTTCCAAAACGCATGTGACAGCGGTGGTTCCAGAACGTTTATCTAGGAGGGCCTTCAGGACAGCAACCTGACTGGAAAAAGTGTTGTGGCTGATGTTTTTGGTAACAGCAATTCACAGCTGACTTACCACTCAAACAAAAAACTCATTGCCATCAAGTCAATTTCAGCTCAGAGCGACCCTTCTTCTCTCCAATACTTATTTCCAGCTCTCCTTTCCTCCCAGGGACATGGCCGGAGCGTACTTCCTCACTACTTTGGAGTAAGGCAGAGCCATGAGATTTGCTGATAAAATAGGATTAGAAGGGATACGAGTCACTTCCAGGGTAGAAGCACCGAAGAGTCAAGGCATGAATCTCCCAGCTTTCTCTTCCTCAGCTGTGTTAATTGTGGAAGCACACATTGCTGTGGAGGTGGATAAGAGCAAAACATCCAGGAGGACTGAACCAGCAGAGGACAGCTGCTGTGGGGGTCACCTGGATCCACAGAGAACTTGGTGTGATCCAGAGATAAATTTCATGATGTTAAGCTACTGAGATTTGGGGGCTGGCTGTTACCAAGAGTAACTTAGCCCACACTGACTAACACAATCATACCAAAGACAGTGAAGGTTGGGTGGGTGAAGATTACACACGCCACTGGTGTGTGCTTCAGCTGAGTCTCCACGATGGTGAGGAGGAGTTTATCACTGTCATTCCTACCACTGTTGTTGTTAGGTGCCGTCAAATTAGCTCTGATTCACAGCAACCCTGTGCAAAACAGTGAAACACTGCTCGGTTTTAGACCAGGTCCACAATTGTTTTCAGGCTTACACCCATCACTGCAGCCATTGTGTCAATCCACCTCATTGAAGGTCTTCCTCTTTTTCACTGACCCTCCACTCTACCAAGCATGATGTCTTTCTCCAGGGATGGACCCCTCCTGACAACATGTCCAAAGTGTGTAAGATGCAGTCTTGCCATCTCTGCTTCCAAGGAGCACTCCGGTTGTACATCTTCCAGAATAGATCTGTTTGTTCTTTTGGCGGTCCATAATACATTCAATATTCTTCTCCAACACCACAATTCAAAGGCATTAATTCTTCTTCTGTCTTCCTTATTCATTGTCCCAGTGAGACAAAATGGACCAGTATTGGCCATTTTGAATCTGACAATCATATGGTTTACTATGCTGGGAATGAAAATTCGGAGAGGAATGGTGTTGCGTTTATCACCAAAAAGAACATTTTAAGATCTGTCCTGAAGTACAGTGCTGTTAGTGATAGGATAATACCCACATGCCTATAAGGAAGGCCAGTTAATGTAACCATTATTCAAAATTACACACCAACCACTAAGACCAAAGATGAAGAAACTGAAGATTTTGACCAGCTTCTGCAGTCTGAAATTGATCAAACATGCATTCAAGATGTGTTGATAATTAACTGGTGATTGGAATGCAGAAGTTGGAAACAAAGAAGAAGGATTGGTAGTTGGAAAATACAGCCGTGGTGACAGAAATGATGCCAGAGATCACATGATGTAATTTTGCAAGACCAACAACTTCTTCACTGTAAATATTTTCACCAACACACACAGCGACTACCAGATGGACTACACAGGAATCAAACTGATGACATCTGTTGGAAAAAAGACATTGGATAAGCTCCATATCAGCAGTCAGAACAAGACCAGATGCCGACTGCAGCACAGACCATCAATTGCTTGTATCAATTATTACTATTAGCAACAATAAAATGTTTCATGAAATAAATGCTTTACATGTAGGAACTCTATCTAATTCTCATAACTACCTAACAAGTTTACTAGGTTATCTATTATAAATGAAGAAGTGAGGCTTAAAGAGTTCAAGCAATGTGACAACGGATTGCAAAGCCAAAATATAAACCTAGGTTTTTGCAGAGCCAAGCCATGAAACCTCAATTTCTAACAATATAAACATTCTGCCAAAGTAATAATAATAATAATAACATTCAGAATAGTCATGGCACTCACTATTACTGCTGATTGGTATTTCTAGTACAAGGAAGCCAAGGGGAATTCTGGACTTTGAACAAAAGGGTACGACTTTTATCTCTTCATTCAAGTCTCTCTAAACCTCATGGACTTGCCACTTCTTTCCTCAGATTCAAGGCCTGAAGCCAAAACACCCATGGCCATCAAATCAAATCCCACTCACAGTTGCCCTATAGGGCAGAGCAGAGCTGCTCCGTGAGGTTTCCAAGGAGCAGCTGGTAGATTTGAAGTGCTCATTTTTGGTTAGCAGCTGAGCTCTTAACTACTGATCCACCTGGGTTCCAAGGCCTGAAGGGAGAAGGAGAATACAGAAGAATCCACATGCATGGCCTCCTTTCCTTCTTGTGAGGGGGCCACGCTGAAACAATTAGGTCTCTACAAACTCCTAAGAAATGGGGTCAAACTAAAGGACCCCAGAAAAGAAACTGGAGGACTATTTTCTCAAAAACAGTTGGATCGTTTTAACAGGGCTTTTCTGTAGCCTTTAGTTGTTCTCAGTCATTCACTCAACTAACATTTTCTTGGTACCTTCTGCAGACCAGGCACTGAGCCATACACTGAGCTCCAATAGGGACAAACGCTCATGTTGGTTTTTTAAAAGCGTATACATGACATTGGCTAACAAAATTTTATTTCCATAATCCATTTTGTTTTTTGGAAATCCTAATTAAAAAAAAAAATCTGTTGCTCCCAGTTGATTCTGACTCACGGGGACTCTGTGTGTTCTTAAGTAGAATTGTTCTCTACGGTTTTCTGGGCTGTCATCCTTAGAGGACCGTGTCTCCAGGCCTTTTTCCATGATTGTTACGTGGGTTCTAACCACCAACCTTTAGATTAGTTGTTGTTGTTGTTGTTAGGTGCCCTTGAGTCAGTCTGACGTATAGTTACCCTAAGTACAACAGAAGGAAACCCTGCCCAGACCGGCACCATGCCACAGTCACTGGCATGCTTGAACCCATTGACAAATACCAGAATAGTAGGTCATTATGAACTATTCCCGCCACCCAGTGAGCCTCTTTGAAACCCCAAAATATCTAAAACTTAAAAATGTTTTTGTATCTTAGTATTGCTCTAAGCTTACGTGAAGGTACTTATGGTCTTTGTCCCACTTAGTGTAAGTAGCCACAGGTTTCCTGAAGAAAATTCAACATGTTTCATCAACTGGTATTGCACTCCTTTCAGCTAGGCATGATACATAAATGCAGGTCAGGTTACTGTACTTCCTTTCGGATTCCAACAACTCCCTCATCTGAAACACATCTCAGTCCCAATGATTCTGTATACTGAACCTGTGTTTCATTTGAAAGTCATCTTTGTAAATTTCTGCATGGTCTTGATGACTTATGTGTTACAAGAATCAAAACTTTCTCAAACAGGAATTGTCTGTTTTCTCATGTAGCACAGGAAAAACTAAAATTATGTTAAATGCAGAAAATTTTGAAACTGCTTGTTATGGAATGAATTGTCCCCCCCCCCCCAAAATGTGTGTAGCAATTTACTGAGCCTTGATTTCCAGGATTGTATGACGCCCTTCCATTTGTGATTTTCCTAGGATGTTGATCTAATCTCTGTCTGTGGTTAATAGACTAGAATATGTTAAAAAAAAAAAAAAAAAGATTAGGGTGGGGACTGTAACACCCTTACTAAGGAGTTTCCTTGGAGTGTGACTTGTAACACCTTTTATTCTGTAAGAGATGAAAGAGAAACAAAAATAGAGTTGGGGACCTCATACCATCAAGAAAGCATCACTGGGAGCAGAGCACATCATTCAGACCTGAGGTTCCTGTGCCAAGACATTCTCAGACCAAAGAAAGACGGATACAACACAAGGATCTCCTTGCAGAGCCCATAGAGAGACACTGCATTTCCCTGGAGCCAGCAGAAAAGCACAGAATAAACTTTTCTTTGTGAAATGCATCTACTCATCACATTTCTGTTAAAGCAATACCAGATGACCGAGACACCACTATAATCCTTGGGGGCCTATTACCAAATCTTATTTCTTTAACCTTTAGAACATGTCTAGAATGCTGGATCTGGCATAAGTCTCAGAGACAATTTAAGTGACTCACTCCGTCACAAAGAACAGGCTTCTGGATTCCCAGCATACTGTGCATCAGTGTTTTCCAAATTGTGGATCATAATACATTAGCCTAGGTCAAAAAATCAATTCAGTTGTAGCTCTCATTCTCTTTCTTCTACAGAAAAAAATCAAACAAAACAATAATGAAAAGCAGAATAAAACAAAAAAAGCAGTAGAGTGCATTCCATTCCATACAGTATTATTTCATGAAACTTTTGAATATGTGTGTATGGATATGCACACCTATACCTATTTTCACACAGTGATTGTGGACTGCTATTTTAAAGGCTTGAAAGATACTATTCTGTTATAAGGCATATTGCTCATTGATTCACTCATTCAACAACTACTTACTGAAAGGCAATAAGAGAGGCTAAGATGAGGCTGGGGGTGGGGTTGGACAGTGAGGGGAGCTTCACAAAAGACATGATGCTTGAAATGAGTTTTGAGAGATGAGTAGATATAAGAGATATCAGAATGAAGGTCATGACGTAAAAGAAATCATTATCTCATTCTCTGGGACTGAGGCACAGCTCTGATCAATTAATACCTGTTTTTCCCACTTTACTGAGGTTACTGTGAGCTTGAAATGAAATGTACTATGCTAACAGACTTCACAAAGTTATTTTTATAGCACTTTAAAGCTAAAAAGTAGATCGATTTCATTCTACTTGGAGTAGTGACCAAGTTCTACGGAAGCAGCAGTCAAGTATTCAAACTATGCCTTGCACTGAATATACCATGAACTATCCAAAGAAAGAGTAAGTCTGTCTTGGGAAAAATACAGCTAGACTGCTCCTTGGAAGCAAAGACGGCAAGACCATGTCTCATACTTTGGACATGTTATCCGGAGGGGCCAGTTCTTGGAGAAGGACATTGTGCTTGCAAAGTAGAGGGTCAGTGAAAAAGAGGAAGATCCTCAATGAGGCGGAACAACACAGTGGCTGTAACCATGGGCTAAGAGAGTAATGACGGCCAGGATGGTGCAGAACCAAGCAATGTTTCAATTTGTTGTACAACGGACCACTATGAGTTGGAATTCACTCAATGACACCTATCAACACCAATAACACATTGGGCAAACCCACTGCAAAAGAACTCTAAAGTTTTCCAAAGTAAAGGTGTCACTTGGATGACTGAAGTGTGCTTGACCCAAGCCATGGTCTTTTCAGTCACTTCACATGCATGCAAAAACTGGACAATGGAAACAAAAGAGAGGGTGCACTTGAACTGTCCTGTTGAGAATCATATCAAATACATTGTAGACTGCCAGAAGAATGACTAAGTCTTCGAAGAAACTCAATCAGAAATGAGAATGGAGAGGCTTTCGCTCCCTTACTTTGGACATGTCATCAGGAAAGATCAATCATTAGAAAGGGACATGATGGTTGGTAAAGCAGATGGTCAATGAACACGAGGGAACCCTCAATGAAATAAAGTAACACCACGGCCACAACGAGGGATTCAAACACACCCACGGTGGCAAAGACGACACAGGACCAGGCGATGCTTCATTCTGTGAGACATGTGGTCACCATGATTTGAAGCAGACCCAAAGGTGACCACCACCAACAACACAGCTAACAGATGACTTTCATCAACATGCTCTCATTTGATATTTAACTCACACGCCAAGTAGGCCAAGAACTCTTTTCCTCTGTCTTAGGGAAAAATAACTTGAGATTCAGAGAGGTTAAATACCTCTCCCTGGGTCATGCAACCAACAAGTGTCAGCTCAAACCAGGACTTCTGAACTGCAAATTCCAGCCTCTCCACTGCTCTCTGCTGGCACCAAATGCATTATTAACCACTGAGTGTGTTACCTCTCTAGGGTAAAGTCATATTTTTAATAAAACTATACTAGAGATAATTGTGTAACTCAAAGGAATGTATTGTAACTCAGAGCATCTCTTGGTCTTGCGCAGAAGGCAGGCAGCCCTCCTGCAACCTTTTAAATCATGCTCCATGGGACATCACTGACTCTACTGGTGCAACAGGCCACCTAGAGGGCTGCACAGCGATCAGCCAACTCCACCAAGCTAGTTGAGTGATGGCCAGCAGGCGGTGTGCCACACTGGTGCCTTCATCAGCTGTATCACAGGCACATGCAGCTTCGTTTTCAGAGAGCACTCACACAGGTGGGACTCAGGTCTGGCCTCTTTGCTGGCTTCGTCCCTGCCCCTACAGGCTCTGGTTTCAGCTAGAGCTTTCGCTGCTTCTCTGTGCTAACTCCATCCACACTGATTTCAGCAGCTGAGACCTCTCACCTGACTATCTCCCTCTAACAGCCAACTGTGCACTCAATACCACCAACCAGACATCTGAGAAGCATCCTAAACTGACTTCTCCCCATCTTACTCCGGCTCTCCAATTTTCCCCCTTCTAATTTCTTCCTTTTCCATAATTAGCACAGACCATGTACAGCTTGGCAAAGAAGGTACCCCAAGTGTTGGTGGAAGATGGCCATTTGAAAAGGATCCTGAATAACTGCCCCACAGGGCTTCCAAGTCTATAGACCTTGACTGAAGCAGATGGCCACATCTTTGTTTCCCAGAGCAGCTAGCAGGCTCGAACTGCCAACCTTTCTGCTAGCAGCCAGGCATATAACCACAGAGCCATGAAGACTCCAAAGAACAGGTACGGAGATTAAAATGGCTTAAGGGCAGGTGAAGTTGTGACAGGTAGAGGTGACTGGGAAAATGACATTCCTGGCAGGACAAACAGCTATGGCAAAGTACAAAGGTGAGGTGCTGGAGGTCATGTCACCACAGCAGAGAGTGATACCGGGCTTGGCTGCTCCTAAGAGGTGGAAATAAACACTGTGACAAAGCTGGAAAGAGAGACAGTGGCCAGGCCAGAAAGGGCCTGGAAATGGTGCTGGGGGGTCTGATTTTATTTTTCCAGCAATCAGAAGCCCCAAGGGGAATATGCTGCAGAATGGTCTCTGGAAGAAAGCTTCGCCCTGACAGTACGTGGTGTAAACTACACTGGACGGCACAGCGTGAGGAGAACGTGCTGCCAGGCTCACCGGGGGTGGGAGGCTGTTGTGGGTCAGGGGGCTCTTCTCGGGGGCACCTTCTGATGGTGCCACCTGATCTGAGCTGTCAGGCCTACCGAGAACATACTAGCCTCGCTGTTTCTTCACGTGGCTTGTTATCACCTTGTCGCACACAATATTGCTAGACAGGGCGCTACCCAGGCAACCAGGTGCATGGCATGGGTTTCACTGTGGTCAAGGCAGCAGGGATTAGAACCCTGTGTCTGGACACGTGCATGACGTGGCTGCCAAACACTCGGGCTGAGATGGGCAGGGCAGACCACAGGAAAAGGCCCTGCTTTCTGGTGACTCAAGCAGGGATAAGGGACACTGACTTTATTCTCCTTATGTCTCTGTTTTCATTCTTTACTCAAGGCACAGTTCTGGTTATCGCATATCCTGTGTAAGTGAGGATCAAGGACATGCATCCTCCTTCCCACCTCCAAAAGGAGGGTTTTATTTTTTTCTTCTTTCTTTTCTTTCAGAAGAGCAGAAGACACGAGACGAGTGTTTATTGAACACCTTCTACATGCCAGGTACTGTTAGAAAGAAGGAGAAGGATAGGATATAGTAAGAAGAAAAAAACTCCCAGTGCCATCAAGTTGATTCCAAGTCATAGCAACCCTACAGGACAGAGTAAAGCTGCCCCATAAGGTTTCCAGTGACCACCTGGTAGGTTCGAACTGCCAATCTTTGGGTTAGCAGCTTTAGCACTTAACCACGACACCACCAGGGTTTCCAGTAATAAGAAGTGCTTTATTTAATGAAAATATTGACAGAAGCAGTTCCTACCTAGTGAATGTTACTATCTTCCAGACACTGTGCTATAGATTCTACTTGCATTATTGTATTTAATCCATAAAACCACTCTGTGAGATAGGTTATAAGATGAGCCCCATTTTAGAAATGAGGCCATTGAAGGCCAGAGAGGCCAATCTGCCCTCTGCCACAAAGGTAATAAGCAGCAGATCCAGCTGTTATCTACATACATCAATTAGAACTCTTCAGCTGCAAACAGCAGTTGCTGGCATTCTAACATTAGGAATTGACTTGATAGACACTGGCACTCAGAGAACTGGCAGGAGGGAAGAGATCTACACTTAGAAGCAGGTAGGCAGCATAGAAATTCTGGAGGTTGCAGGTTGCAGGTTGGAGGTCAGAGGTGGACCTGAGAACCACCAGGTCTCAACAAACGAAAGTTCTGATGACAGGCTGCTAAGTGGGATGCAACTGAACTTTATTATGCCTCAGTCTCTTGACCTTTAGTTGATCTAACAGAGATCACATGCATTCTTTGCCTGGGAGAGAACAGGGAACCTGCCCACTGTCCCTCTGGAATATAGCTGAAGGTAACCAGCTGGCAATAATTTGATTTCCAGTCATGGCACCCCCATGTGTGTCAGGGTAGACCTGTGCTGCACAGGTTTGCAGCAGCTGATTTTTCAGAAGCAAACCTCCCGACCTTTCTTCCAAGACACCTTTGGGGGGACTCCAACCTCCAATCTTCAACTAGCAGTACCGAGCTTGGGAACTATTTATACCACCAGGGACCCGTATCCAGTGGGGACACTCCCCAAACTGGAATCTTTTCTTTGGTGTGGAAACACAAGAAAGAGAAGTGAATGATGAGAAGTTAAATAACAACAACAAAAAACCCATAAATTTTCACCACACTAGCCCAGGAAGGATCCATTCTACTGAGTTTATTTTACTACCTTGTCAACTATTCCTGACTCATGAATAAAACTTGAAAAAGAAATGGTGGTCATTGAACAACAACCCTTTTTATTTTAATTAACCTCTGAGCCTCTAGTGACCATACACAGAAACAGATGGGGCAAGAACAGCTACAGGCACACTTGTGGGGAGATCGCTGGATACACACCTGCTAATCGGAAACAGGAAGGAACGGCACACCAAGTGCAGGAAGTAATCTGAGCCATGTAGATGGAATAAACTCAGTAAAATATGCCTAGTTTGGGGCACGTAGAGTACATATCGTGAAATATTTTTATTATCCTCTCAAAAATTGATTTCTTTCGAATTGCATTTCAATTATATTTTTAAAGCAGAGCACGTAACTCAGCTGTCGATGTTAATTCATGCCCACATGCAAACATCATGAAGGTAGCCTTCCCTTATCATCTTAAGAACCCAAACCCACGGTTTTTACTACTGAGTGGCTTTTATCTACTCGTTTACTGTTATCTGCAATAAAGCAAATCATAATTGCTACAAGGAAGATCATAATAATTAAACGACTATCTGACATACTACATTACTATTTGGATGGCTTTATAACCTGATAACTGCCTGCGGCTGGGAGATGAGCAGGCAGCCAGGAAGCCTGGGTGGTGGAGGGGGGGGGGCAGGCAGCGTGGGTACCTCCCCCAGGTGACCCTCTCTGTCAAACAACTCGTGGTCTTTGGCAATTTTTACTGATGGCATGAGATCAGGCTAGCTCTCATTAGCTGCTGCAAGGATGTAGCCTGCTGATCTAGAAAGGCTTCTCAGTGTTATGATAAACACACACGGCTGAAGGGTTCATGTTCTGGAATAATTTAGAAACTTCTTAACTGCAGAGACAATCTTTTCTTAAGAGATACTACTTCCTCCTCCAGCCAGGTTATACTTGCTGCCCAGTTACTGCCTTCTCCTCCACCCTACACTGCATGTGCCATCCAGTGACCCCTCCCCTCCCCTTCTAACAAGCAGCTCTAGACAAACAGCATTCAACATCAGCCTAACTTCTCCACCTTAAAGAAGCCACTCTTTGTTTCCCTGAAAGTCTCTGAGTGGTGCTAAATGGCTACCGTGCTCTGGCTGCTAATCAAAAGGCTGGAGATTTGAGTCTACCCAGACGTCTTAAAGGAAAGGCCTAGAAAATGACTTCTGAAAAATCTACCATTGAAAACCATTGCTCTGGATGGAAAGAGACCAATAATTGTATCTTAGATGGTGCTCCTAAGCCTTTAAGACCCCAGACCCTACTAACCAAAGTAGGATATAGAACCTTTTCTTTATAAACTATGCTATGCCAATCAACCTAGACGTGCCCTAGGGATGCATAAGTTTTCAATGGCTGACTTTTCAGAAGCAGATCACCAAGCCTTTCTTCCAACTGCTTCTGGGTAGACTTGTACCTCCAGCCTTTTGGTTAGCAGCCAAAGCTGTTAAGCATCTGTACCGCCCTGGGACTCCTACAGTCAAGATAGTTGGAAATACACACATATTTTAACCCTTCCGCACCCCAGTTTGGGCATCTATAGAATAAAAGGCTCTGTGGAGTCAACTGTCCATTAACACTCATTTCATCCAAGTCTCTAGCGTACAAGGAAGCCAACCATGCCACGTAACCTCCCCACATCGCTTCAGTGCCAGCTTTGCCTGCCCACGTCTACACCCTGTTCTCCCACTGCACAATTCACTAAGTATCTTACACAACCCTTTCTAAATCCGTGTTCACCCCTGTAATTTTTAGATACCATTTCAGCAATTTCAGGTTGGCATCTTAATGATGCTAATGCCATTTTCCACAAAGACTTCTTTTATATATAATCCATCTTTCTCAGACTCACCATCACATTTCCCCCTCTCTGGTATTCCCTTAGACAGGCAAAACTTTGATTATTTGGATGCCCCAGGGGATGTGTTGAAATTCAAGCTAAGTGAGATTTCAGGTGAAATGGAAGAGTCTATAATGTGCACTAGTGTAGCTGGGGGGCATGCGAAATCCTCCACCAGTCTTGGTGAACTGAAGTTTTGAATAATGAAGGTTTGGCTGAATATCTATTTCAACCCTTTCACTCCTGTGATCTCCTGTCCTCTCTCTCCCCCAGCTTCTCAGTGTCTCCACTCTCCAATGAGTGTTCCTTTCAGTGCTTTTCAGATCGATAAAGACGAGGCAGGAACAAAAGGAGAAAAGATTGGCTTTCCTTCCAGTGGAAGAGAAATGGGCTAGAAATCCCCCTCTTGCTTGAGGAAGAGAGCTCCTATTTTTAAACACCATTGCTTGTCTGGAGTAAATCTGCTGTCTCCCCAGTGCTAGGCTGATCTCACCTTGTCCCTGGCCAAGATGTTGGTGGTGAGGGTGGGGAGGTGGAGGCGTGGGAGGGTAGGGAGGGTGTGTGGATGACTCTGTCGTGTTTCAGAGACCCTGTGAGCAGGCAGGACCACTAAAACCAGCCAGGCATCTGAGGTGCTCCCTTGCCATCCAGGTAGCCAAGGGCCTGGGAGATGCTGGATACAGCCTGTATCCTCAACTTCATATACTGCCATGACATATTACAACACAGAAGAGTCACATATGGAACATAATGGCAGATTCACTGCTAATTTCACTGTGTGATAATAATTCGGTCCCACTGTTGAAGGCTCTTTGTATGGGCTGGGCAGCAGTACAAAGCCAACAGAGCATGGACCATTTGATCAGACTGACTTGAAAAGGTACAAAACTGCTGTGGCTCACCCAGCCCTTGAATTAAGGAGAAATCACAAAAAGACCCTAAAACTCCAACCAGCTGACGAGCCCCAGTACTCTCCCACACACTTGTCAGTTCCTGACTTCTCAGATCCGCCCTAAACTCCATGGGGATAGAGGGGCCTTTCTAGTGTACCCATTACTACCCAGAGGGTCAGTTCAAGTCCACCTGGAGGCACCTTGGAAGAAAGGCCTGGCAATCTACTTCCAAAAAACCAGCCAGCAGAAGTCCTATAGAGTGCAGTTCTACTCTGACACCCATAGGGTTGGAGTCAGAGTCACCTCAATAGCACGGGTTACTGGGGGTGTTTAAGTGGTGGCATTGTCAGAAGTAGAACTGATTCCTGGACTGTCCTGTAACTAAATGGAATTCAAGCAATCCAGAGACAAAGCGTCGAATCATGGTACTTTGGATTTAGATGAAAGAAAATGGGTTTCACTACTGTTACTGGCCAGTGAGATGTGAAAATCTTTCGTCTCATCTGCTCTTTGCTTTGGTTTCTTCTTCTCTGACCAATGATGTGAATAACCATCACCATTTTGGAGGTTATTCAGTGTTCAGAGGCGACGCAGCATTTCACATACATAAGTCTTTCCACCCTCACACAACATCATAAGGCAAACACAGAGAAGGAAGCCAACTCCAAGAAGTTAAAAAGCTTACCACACAACTTATAAGTGATCAAGGTAGGACTTGAACCTGATTCTGCCCATGCTCTTTCTACCTAACAAGAATCACAAGGATTCTATAGGACAATGCCTGTAAAAAGACACTCCCTCAATTCTAAAGGTATCAATTATTAACTATCACCGAATCAAAGGAACCATGCCTATACTGTTCAAAGCAAGAAAATCTCCACTGCTAAGTTTGTTAGCAGACCCTGACTTACCATTCACAAT
The DNA here is from genome assembly GCA_028571685.1 of Heterohyrax brucei. Classification (NCBI taxonomy): domain Eukaryota; kingdom Metazoa; phylum Chordata; class Mammalia; order Hyracoidea; family Procaviidae; genus Heterohyrax; species Heterohyrax brucei. The sequence continues at coordinate 170,628,315 of CM053143.1, read as the reverse complement.
AATATGAATTCCCTGCTAGAAAGAGCAGTCCCTAAGTGAGCCAGAGTGCTCAAGATAGAGACTCTACTTGAGATGGAGCATCTGTGGTGATACTCCCCAGCTCCCATCTCTCAGACACTTGAGTCAGGTGCAGGTACTCCAGCACAAGGAGGTATGCCATCCCAGTCTGCCCCAAAAGGCAGTCATCTGGAGAGTGGAGATCTTGCAATCAGCCACACAAATTCATCACCAATTTAATTACCCAAGCAAACAGAGCTCTGACTGCCATCTGCCAAGTTCTCAGTCAATCATGATCATTACGGCTCTCCCCATGGTTCTCTCTGGATAAGAACCTTGGAGTCATTGCTAAAAGGCCACTTGGGCCTGGAATTTCTGCCTACAGGAGGAAGCCCTCCCCAGCCGGGGCTGTAGCTGGGGCCTGTTTTCTCCTCTCCCAATACCTCACTCCTATTTTCCTAAGCACCGTTAATTTGCTTCTACATTTCATCTTTACCGTTTCTATTTTCTTTCCACCAACTCTAGGCATTACCGATGAGTGAAATTTTCCTTAACAAAAACTGTCAGTCAGAATTCAGCCCCACAGCAAAGTTCTACGGAGGATTCTCTGTGGGACCAGAGTGGGAATGCAACCCTGGTCATTCAAATCACCACAGTTTTCAGAGGATGCACTACACTGTGAATGTTTGTAAGGCAGAGACTCTGCCAATGTCTGTTTCTCTGACAGATAACTGTGCAAATGGGGCGATTGTGTGACCAAAGTCTCCCTTGTATGACCTGAGTTTCAACGACTTTCAGGGGGCTGACAGATCCTTCATTGGCTACGAATCACCCATGGTCTGCGGACCAATAGCAGGCATAATTTTCATGCTTTCCTTGACGTCTGGTTTGGTCCTCCCTACTATAGCTGTCACCAGCACAAGTCAGGATAGCATTTAAGTGAACAGAAGGGGTTATTCCAGTTTGCTTTTCTGCACGTACAGCCAAAAGACTGAACTTTTTTTTAAAAAAAAAAATCTGGATAAGAGTTCACAGACAAAGGCAGATAACATCAAGTGTGGACACCTTTCTACCACCAAAGAAAATTCAATGATAAGCAGAATTAGTACAGACAGAAGCATAAAAATGGGCAGCTAAATATATGACCCAAGCTGATCCTTCTAAAAAGATGAAATTTTGGAGGCAGAGATCTAAGATGTGGAGAGAGATGGATATTATGGATCAGACCCTGAACTTGGAGGTCAGACTGGCCTGGATTCCAGTCACTGCCCTGTCACTTTTAGATGAATGATCTTTTAGCATGTTAAAGCATCTCTCACTGAGTCTAAGACTCTCTGTCTGTATGATGGGGGCCACTAAAGTAGCCACTTCGTAGAGTTGGTGAAAAGAGCAAATGATGAAATGAAAACAAGTACTTGGCATATAGCTGGCATTTACTGAAAGGTTATCTCCAAGATCATCATCTTCACTGTACCCATAATCATCATCTTCCTCGAGATCACCAGGACTGAGAGCTGGCCAAAGTAGGCAGGAGGGTAAGAAGACCAGCCAAGCCAAGCCAAGTGCCGTCGAGTCGGATCCGAAGTAGTTTTAAAAGACCTTAGGAAAGATTTACCAAGATCGACAGGCTCAAATCTCATACATAATCAACAATGGCAGACACTCTTCTGCTATTTCTTGCGTAAAACAGGAAGTATTTTGAGCAGCTTACATACATTAGTTCATCAGATCCTCAAAATGAGGTCCCAGGAGGTAGGCCCCAAAAGAACTCTCTTCCACTAAGTTGTATTCTACCTTGTAACAATCCTACTGGACAGAGTCGAGAAGTCTCGCAGAGTTTCCAAGGCTTTTAATCTTTATGGAACAGACTGCCACATGTTTTCTGATGGTGTGGCTCAAGGGTTTGATCTGTCAGTTAGCAACCAAATACTTAACCATCATGATGCCAAAAGAGACCCCTTTCATTGTCACCAGTGACAGATGACACTGGATAAGCAAGATGATAACATGTGTAAGAAATATATCAGAGCATGCAATAATCAGGGCTTTTTAAAAGAAAGAAAATGTCCCTTTGACTCCATAATTCAAAATACATACTTTCTAAAAATGAACACTTGAGTGTTCCAGAATTGTTGGTTCATTCATTCATTTCATGAGGCTCGGCAACAGAGTGGGGAAAACACAGAATCAAAAAAACCTGGAGTTCTAGTTCCAGCCCGGGCATACCACCACACTCCCCGATGTTCACTGGTCATCGCTGAGCTATACCAACCAGAGCTGTAAGACAGCTCCCAAGGCTGTTGTAAGGAATAAATGAAATGGCACATGGAAAGCATTCAGCACAGAGCTTAGCACTGAAAATTGTTCTGTGAAATAGTCCTTTTTTCCTTCAAATATGTGCCTGAAAAGAATCCTGTATGAAAAATGCTTCACAATTGTACCTGGCAACAGCAAACGGTCAATGAATGGAAATTTAATAGTTAACTTTAATGCCATTAGTGACAGTAATCTCATAGCAATTCACAGTGACCCTAGAGGACAGAACAGAACTGTCCCATAGGGTTTCCTAGGTGGTAGTCCTTATGGGAGAGGACCATCAGGTCTTTCTTCCCACAGTGCCACTGGTAAGTTGCTATCAGTCAGAATCAAATAGATTTGATGGCACACAACAAGGCTGATAATAAGAGAACAGTCAGTACTCAGGTCACAAACAAGTTCCGTTCCTAAGTCTTTAAGTCAAATTTACACCTAAGCTGGAACAGTTACGTATGGCTCACATCTAATATCAGTTAGTCAAATGTTTGTCTTGGTATATTGTGTGTCTTTCTATGCATAAATAACATTAAGGAAACACTTCCAGATATACTGAAACATCTTTAACATAACTGTACAGTAACAATAATAATGTTTTGATGTGAATCTCAAAATAGCACCTGTTTGTTATTACATTGTATATACCTCAAATTTTTAATACAATAGGCTTTATGGGCCTGGTTCCAACTACTAGATGTAGGCAAGTCAGACATTCATAACCTGGGGACTGCCTATAGTAGCAGCAGTCACACTAGTTGTTGTCTTAATTGCTGTTTTTTATTGCATCAGTTGGCTCCAGCTCATACGGAACTCACATACACCTGACCAAAACACTGCCCAGTCCCAATTCATCTTCAGAAACTCAGGTGCCGTAGTGGTTAGGTGCTATGGCTGCTAAGCCAAAGATTAGCAGCTTGAATCCACCAGGCACTCCTTGGAAACTCTATGGGGGCAGTTCTACTCTGTTCTATAGGGTCACTATACGTCAGAACTGACTCAGCAGCTATAGATCTGGTGTCTCTGGTCCCATCTTCATGATCGATCATACGTTTGAGTCCATTGTTGCAACTACTGTGTCAATCCATCTCATGGAAGGTTTCCCTCTTGCTAACCCTCTATGACATCCTTTTCTAGTGACTGGTCTTCGCTGATGACATGTCCAAAGTAAGCAAGCTGAAGTCTCACCATCCTTGCCTCTAAACAGTAGTAGTAATAGTGGTAATAAAATAACCAAAAGCTAAACCGAGTGAGCGAGGGAAAGACAGGAAGGTTCCCAACATGCACGAGTAGTGCCTGTATAAGCAAGTCTTTACTCTGCACCACCAGGTAGGAATCTGTTTCAGCGGAGTGGGGAGTGTGGAATTTTTCTCTTTGCAGTATCTTCATGAGTGATTTGAGCAGTCATGACAACTATTTCTCTGCTCACCAATGTCATCTTAAAAGAAACTCTCTCTAAACACAGGCATTTAAATTGTCCAATGACTTTTTGTTTTTCTTTAAAATACATTTTTAAAGAGAAGTTAAAAGTAGCCTTGTACTTGGTCTTCTGTTAACACCTTTATGCTGCATGTTAGGAAGTGAGATGCCCTTTCAAACACACGTAAGGGTGGTTACCAAAACAGCCAACACAACACATGTGTATTCAAATACACTCAGCAAGCCAGGCCAGAGAGAAGTAGGTCTTTCAAGAAACCACAGAAAAACCTCAAAGTCACTGACCTTAGAGCCTATTCTAGAGTTAAAAATTACACTGATGTCAGATATCTGGGCTTTCTGATAATGGCAAAGAATACACTAAGTATTTCTGAAACATACATTAAAAGCCCTCATTCAAAAGTGACTACAACAATATATTGACAAGGAAATTCAAGCTGTGTTCAGAAACGGACGTGGAACCAGGGATATCATCACTGATGTCAGATGGATCTTGGCTGAAAGCAAAGAACATCAGCAAGATGTTTACTGGTGTTTCAGTGACTATGCAAATACATTCAACTGTGCGGATCATACTGAACTATGGCTAACATTGCAGAGAATGGGAATTCCAGAACACCTAACTGTGCTCTTAAGGAACCTGTATATGGACCAAGAGGCAGTTCTGCAGACAGAACAAGGGAGCACTGCATGGTTTAAAGTCAGGAAAGGTGTGCATCAGGGTTGTATTCTTTCACGGTTCCTTCGCAATCTGTATGCTGAGAAAGTAATTCAAGAAGCTGGATTATACGAAAAAGAACGAGGTGCCAGGATTGGAGGACAATTCATTAATAACCTGTGTTATGCAGATGACACCAGCTTACTTGCTGGAAATGAAGAAGATTTGAGACACCTACTGATGAGGATCAAGGAGCACAGCCTTCAGCATGGATCGCACCTCAACTTCAGAAAACAAAAATCCTCACAACTGGACCAGTCAGCAACACTGGCATAATGGAGAAAGGATTGAGGTTGTCAAAGATTTCATTTTACTTGGGTCCACAATCAACATCCTTGGAAGTAGCAGTCAAGAAATCAAAAGATGTATTGCACTGGGAAAATGTGCTGCAAAGTACCTCTTCAAAGTATTCAAAAGTAAGGATGTCACTTTGAAGACTAAAATGAGCCTGACCCAAGCCATGGTATTTTCAATCGCATCATATGCAAGCAAAAGCTGGACAATGAACAAATAAGACAGAAGAATCTATGTCTTTTAATTGTGGTGTTGGACAAGAATGTTGAATGTACCACAGACCACCAAAAGAGCAAACAGATATGTTTTGGAAGAAGTACAACCAGAGTGCTCCTTGGAAGCCAAGATGACAAGATTGCGTCCTGACATGTTGTCAGGAAAGATCAGTCCCTGGAGAAGGACATCACGCTTGATAGAGTGGAGGGTCAGTGAAAAACAGGAAGACCCTCAATGAGATGGACTGACACAGTGGCCGCAACAATGGGCTTAAGCATAAAAATGATTGTGGACATGGTGCCAAGACTGGGCAGTGTTTCGTTCTGTTGTTCACAGGGTTGCTAGGAGTTGGAACCGACTCCACAGCAGCTAACAACAACAACAATACTAAAAGCCCAACAAATGTTGACTTCTGATACCATGGAATCCCATGTTGTCTTTATGACTAATGTTGATGGTAATGGTAATGATGACGTCAGTGGCATGAATACTATTCACTACTAATTGCTGATCAGGAAAGAGAACAAGTCGCTGAAATGGCATAAGGTGACAGAAGTGAGAATAGCGTTTCCCTCTATGGTAAGAAAGAAGCTTGTTGAGTGGGAAGGGGCATACGGAGCCTCTGGGGAACTGAGAATATTCTGTATTTTGATCTGGTTGGTGGCTACACAGGTGGGCAACATGTAAGAATACACCCAACTGTCCACTGGAAATGCATGCATTTACTGTTTGCACACAAGCCCCAATGCAAATGAAAATGTAAAATAATGTTTAAAAAAACCAAACCCACTGCTTCGAGTTAATTCGATTCATAGCGACCCTACAGGACAGAGCAGAACTGCCCCCATAGAATTTCCAAGGTGCGTCTGGCGGATTCAAACTGCCAACCTTTCAGTTAGCAACTGTAGCCACTTAAGCACTACACTACCAGATAATAAAACTCATTTTTATAATTAAGGGCCTCAGAAAATATCTCAAAAGCTATACACTAAAATTTTAAGATCAGCTCTGGGTAGTGGAATTACAGGCTTTTTTTTTTCTTTTAAACTTACATGCATTTTTTTAAATTGGGGGGTAGTGAATGTATACTACTCACATATTTGAAGTTACAACCCACCCCCACTCCAGTTACTACCAGAGAGAGGTAATACCTTCAGCCACTCATTTTATTCCCCAAACTTTCCCCATTCACAGATTCAGAACATGAAGGACAAAGTCTTGTAGCCACCTAAGAAAACCCACCATGGTAAGGGTGCCGCAAGTGTTGGGTAGGGATGTGAATCCTGGTCCTCTGTAGATTCTCTCACTTCCTTCCAACCTCTGCTGGGTTAGGGCAGGGTCACCAGGCACATCTTCCTTCAAGTGTCCTGACTGCCCCTTCATGATACGGTCATCACTTTGGCTCAGTTTCTGGACTCGACTCAAGTCTGGACAGGAAACTCTTTGTGAGCTCAAGTTAGGGGTTTAGATCTAGGTCACCTTCTGTGCATCAGGGCTGCTGTCTGTTGTCCAGATGGAAGTAAGCAGAGGGTTTGAACTTAATATCCCCAGAGCATCTGATTTGATCTTCAAAGACCTAGTGCTACATGCTTGATTTTTTTGAGTGACCAGAAACACAGACTCAACCCCTTGGAATTTCTGCTTCTTCCTCTACAAGTGAGAAGACTATCAGTTGCCTGGGGTCAGGGGTGGTTCCATGGTAGAATTCTGACCTTCCATGCAGGAGACTCAGGTTCAGTTCCCGGCCACTCACCCCACGAGCAGTCACCACCCCTCTGTCAGTGGAGGCTTGCCTGTTGCTATGAGGCTGAACAGGTTTCAGCAGAGCTTCCAGACTGAGACTAGGAAGAAAGGCTTGGCAATCTACTTCCCAAAAATCCACCAATGAAAAACTTCAGATTCACAATGGTCTGATTTGCAACCAATCATTGGGATGGCCCAGGACTGGGCAAGATTTCATTCCACTGTATATGACATTGTCAGAGGCAGGGGCTGACTTGAAAGTAGCTAACAAGAATTGAACCAAAAGGATGCTTATCTTGATTAAATAAGGGAATTTAGAGGACAGTGCTCTAAAAGCCCCAAAGATGGAATGTCCCATTGGATTCTGCACTCCAGCTTTTAGCAGGTGCTGAGGACTCTTAATACTCTTAAAGATCAACTGACTAAAGACAAATGTAAGAAATTATTATTATTATTATTTCTATGATGGGAAGACTCACACTGGAACTAAAGAAACTGCACAATTTCTCTGCATGAGAGTTTATCATGGGTGACAAATAACCTTTGGAACAAACTTCAATTCTAGTCCAACAGCAGAATTAAAGCCTGGAGTATATTCAGACACATTATAACCCAGGTCAGATCCCATTACAGAAAGCCACTCTTTATAACCTAATGATTTCACAGCTGCAGCTTCTGCTTGGCGTTTTCAAGCTGTATATCTGATACGATAAAATTCCAGCTTGGAAGAAAGGAAGGCAGGAAGAAAGGAAGGCAGTAGCTTAGAGTTCATAAATTCCTTAGATCTCATTGAAAGGTAGTGTGACTTACTACCTTTAAAAGATCACAATCTATGTTTTGAAAGTCAGAAGGTATATGGGATAAAAATGAATACTAGGTGACTCTGGGGAAAAGATATGGACGAGATAGTCATTCGGACAAAAAAAAGAAACGATGCCCTTGTTTTAATTCGGCAGTTTTTCAATTCAAGCATTAACCATGACCCCACTAGGCCTGTCATCTCTTTCAGATTTGCTCACTACACTTACTAAACGCAGACTTCACGCTGGGCACAGTTTGAGATTCAAAGACGAATCTCCGTGCTCCTGCTCTGGAGCTAACGGACTCCAGGCTGGCAGCAAAGCGCGTGTGCAAGTCATCACAGGAAGGCAGTTAGGAGGAGGCGTGAGTCTCAGGGAGTATGTCTGGATGTGAATGCAGAGAAGACGAGAGCCTTCGACTGTGGGAAAAGCAGTCCTAGCTAGAGGAGGACAGGCGCTCCAGCAGAGCCCACAGATTAAGCAGAGGCTCCGGGCATGGAAGCACAGGCTTTGGACAGAGACCTCAGATTGGGTCACTTCAGCTGGAGCACAGGACCCAGGAAAGGGAGAAATACATAACAAGGCCGCAAAGGTGGGTCTAGATGAAAATAAGAAAGGCCGTACATGGCAAGGAGTTCAGGCAGAAGCCAAAGCGAGAGGTCTTGGAGCTGAGAAGGATCATGGTTAGTCCTGCTCCCAGGCACTTTATCAAGCAGCCCTAGATGAGACGGAAGGGTAGAACAGAAAGCTGGTACCTAGCACCCGCAATAGTGCAGCAGGCAGGGTGCTGTTAGCTCCTTGTAAGCAAGAGCTGGGACGTCTAAGCACTGAAGAGTAGCGTATAGTTGGCTGCTGTTGGGTGTTGCTGAGTTGATTCCTACTCACAGTAATGCCATATGACACAAAGATCACTCCATCAGGTTTTCTTGGCTACAATTATTACAGAAACAGATTGCCAGATCTTTCTCTCATGGGTGAGTGGGTCCAAAGCATCCACCTTTCGAGTCATACCCACAGGGTGACTTAGCTTATACTGTAGGGGGTAGTGAGTTGAGGTCAATGTTGGGGGAAAAGAACATGGGTCGAGACAGAAGGAACACTGACACAGTGTGAGGCTGTGACCAGTGGCACTGAACTGTACATGGAGAAATAGATGAGTGGGTGGGTGACCTGCTGTGTATATTTTTTACCAAGAAATAATACAAAAAAAAAAAAAAAAAAAAAACAGAGTAGCTTCTACTAAGCCACAGAGAGGATCAAAGTCCTGATGCAAGAGGCAGCATGGATGAGTCTCGAAAACTTTATGCTGAGTGAACTCAGTTAGACACAAAAGGACACACAGTGCATGATCTCACGTCTATGAAATAGGCCAATGCACTAAAAAAAAAAAAAATGCGGGCATCAAGTCAATCCCAATTTATAGTGACCCTAGGGTCGCCATGAGTCAGATCCAACTCGACAGCACTTGGCTTGGCTTGGCTACAGGACAGAGAAGAACTGCCCCATAGGCTTTCCAAGAAGCACCCGGTAGAACGTAAAAGGGCAAATTTTGCCTTAGAGGGCACTGGGTTTCTGTTAAATACCAAGAACCAAAACCAAACCCACTGCTGTCAAGTCAATGCCAACTCATAGTGACCCTATGGGACAGAGCAGACCTGCCCCATAGAGTTTCCGTGGAGCACCTGGTGGATTCAGACTGCTTTGGGGTTAGCAGCTGTAGCACTTAACCAGTACAGCACGAGGGTATCCTTATGTTAACAGCAGTAGATTAATTTGGAAAAGAATAGTGAGAAAGGGGAACGGTCACAGAACACGCAGAATGTCATCGATGTTCCTGAGTGGTGCATGTGGAAGGTGTTGAGACAGCATATGTTTCTGTTGCATATAATTGCACCACAAGAAATTCTTTTACAAGCAGCTCATCCAAAACAAACAAATGAGGAAAGTGGGGGAAGTCGACAGATGGCTCTAGAGACCCATAAGCAGCAGGGATGGGGAAGGGCAGGACCATTCAGGCCAGGGATCAGACAGGGTGACCGCGGGGTGAGTAGACAAGTCAGAAGGTTTATCATGAAGGGTGATCTGAAGGGGTGCAGCAATGGAAACTGCCCAGCCAGGGATTGAATACCCTGCAGACACGCTGGAAAGTTTGGCAAAGCCGCAGACTGTGAGGACAAAAGGTTATAGATTGACCCTGGCAGCACTTAGCAGGCCAGAGCAAATTGTAAAGCAAATTGGAACTGCCTAGAAAAAGGGGAGCCCTCATCCCCACCGCCTCCAATACTGCTTCAGTCATGGGGTCTGCAGATGGCACGGCAAGCAGGTCTGTCAATCTGCACCCAGCAGTCTGAATTTTCAGTGGCATCATGTTGACAGCCAGCAGCTGACACAGCACTTGCCTCTGAAGAAGCATCTCTGAAGCCCTGGGGAGGATTTTTCCCAAGCCCAGCAAGGATAAGAACACCACCTTGGTGTCACAGTTATCTGCAAAGGGTTGGGGACTTTAAAAAAACACTTTCACACATCATCTCATTTTATCCTCTTTGTAACTGACAGACACAAGGCAGTTATTGTTATGCCGAACAGATTTCAATGGAGCTTCCAGAGGAAACACAGCCTTGCAGAAGGCAGGAAATGTGCCACAGAGAACATAATTACTTAGAGATGGAGCTTGAAGACTTATGTAACCCACCACAGCCTGAGCCAGGGAGGTGGCCAGGACACTGGGAACTTGCTGAGACCAGATGGATACTCACCCCCAGATCCCCCAGGGCCACCATCAGTCTGGGAAGAGGTTGGAAGTGGGGCGCACCAGCAGGTGAGCAGGACTGGCTTCAAAGAGAATGATGGGAACGGCAAAAAGAACTGTCTTTCCTTCTTTCTCTTGTATATCCCCACCCTCTTTTCCTTTCTCCCTTCCTCCTTTCTTCTTTATGCAACTAAGCAAAACAAAACAAAACCCAGTACCATCATGTCGACTCCAACTCATAGCAACAGTATAGGCCAGACTAGAACTGCCCCATGAAGTTTCTAAGGGACACCTGGTGGATTTGAACTGCAGACCTTTCAGCTAGCAGCCACGGCACTTAATCACTACGCCACTAGGGTTTCACTTATACAGACAGGGTATTTAAAATCTTGGCATTCTTCCTTCCTTCTCTCCCTCCTTTTCCCGCTTTCCTTCCTTTTCTTCCTCCCTCTCTCTATTCTTTCTTTTTCTCCTTTCACAAATACCTACTAATTATCTTTCATGTAAGGAAGCCTCCTGGTGGCATGGTAGTTAGACAATCAGCTGCTAACCAAAAGGTTGTCAGATCAATCCAACCAGCCACTCCTCAGGGAAGACATAGCAGTCTGCTTCCCCAAAGAACGCAGCCTGGGAAACCCTCTGGGGCAGTTCTACTCTGTCCTACAGAATCCACTCCACAATAATGTCATTTTCTTTCCTTTCTTTCCTTTTTTGGTATCTATCACACGCCTAACACCATACATCAGTGACTTCTCACCTCGCAGAGGGTCCTCCACCCTCAGAAAACCATTACTCTGTCTTCTTACCTTACAAACAATCTCCTATACCATCTGTTCAACCTCAATACACCATCATCTTTCTCAACCTCTTGACGCCTACAAGAGGGAGGAAACCTAAGATGAGGCTTTAAGGACCAGGCAAAGGACAAAAGCAAAGGCTTCAAGGTACCTTAGGACATGGAGTGATGTAATAATAACAGAAGTTCTACGAAGAGTAGGGTAAGAGGTGGGGTGTTCCAGGAGATGACCGTGGGGCAGCGCTTGTGGAGGCCAAATGATGGAGATGGACTTCACCTGGCAGGCCCTGGAAAGCGATCAGAGAGCTTTAACAGAAGGAGGGGCACAAGTCATCTCCGTGCTCAGAATGATGACTCTAGTAGCTGCAGGAAGAAAGAAGAATGTAGAGGATGCTGCACAATTCTGGGAGGCTGGATGAGAGCAAGAACCATGGCAGGAAGTAGGAATGGCAGTGACACAGGGTCCTTACCTAAGAACCCACCTAAAGCTGAATACATGAGCTTAATGAACAATTAGACTGGGGCAGTGATGTAAATAAGTTGGGAAGAAGATTCCATGGCAATGCCGTTAACTGAGATGGAAGGAGGAAGACCAGAGGATGAGAAGTTCAGTGGAGGGTCATGTTGAGTGTGAGACGAGGGACGTGCCCAGCTGCTGGGTAGAAGGATGATACTGTCCAACCTTTTGGGAGAGAAGAGTGGTGTTTCAAAGGCTGCATAGCCAGATGTCAAGCAGGTTCGGGCTTAAAAGAAAGACCACTGGATGTGTCAGCTGAGAAGGCTGGTCTTTGGTGGCTTTGGCAAGAGCATTTTCATATATTAAAACTATTGAACTGGTGTATGTTTTGCTGTGTACATTCTCAACAGCAAAACAAACACAATTATTTTTTTTAAAAAGAGTATTTTCAACAACCAAGAAGAGTTGGAAGGATGATGCAAGTGAGCTGGAAGAGGAAGCAAGCCAAGAGCAGAGATACAGGTACCGACGGGCTCCTGGGCCTTGCTCTACCCTCTTCCCCATGCAGCCCCTCACATGTTCTCCTGGCAGATCAGTCAACCTTCCTAAAGCACCCAGGTCACTTCATCTCTCCTGCTCAAAGAGTACAGTCATGCCACTCATCACTTCTAGAATGAAGGCTATTATACTCACGGCCCAGGAACTGTACAGCAAGCTCTGCAGCCGATGCCCTGCTATGAGTCACCAACCAGAGACCAGAAGATCTGGAATTTCCTTGAATCTTGTCACCTCTGCACCTTTCATCACTTTCCCTCTGTCTAGAACTCCCTTCCCTTCCACCTGCACTTGCTGAAAGCCTGTGTAACCTTACTAGGCCAAGTATCCTTTCCATCAAGAACCTTCCTCTATCTCCCAATTTAAATGAATTTCTTGTTGACGTGCAGAGCCCTTGTCACACTGTATCCCTTACTGAAGTTACCTTACCTCCATTCTGTCTGGTCACTAGACCATAAACTCCTCACGGGCAACTGTCCCAGGCACAAAGCCTTGCACACAGTAGGTGCTCAGTATGTGTCTGTTACATTCTTCCCTGCCTTGTACTCTGCCCCACTGAAATGTCAGTAGACTGTTTATCACCCCTACTTGATGCCAATAGAAGGAGCCCTGGTAGTGCACTAGTTAAGCATGGAGCTGCTAACTGAAAGGTCAGAAGTTAGAACATTTGCCATGGGTCAGGTACAGAAAGAATTCAAGTCTGCTTCTGTAAAGACTACAGCCTCAGAAACCCTATGGGGCAGTTCTACTCTGTCCCTATATGGTTGCTATGAGTAAGAATTGGCTTGATGGCAATGGGTTTGGTTTTTGATTTTGTCACATCAACCAGCGAAACACACATTAATAAAGCAATCCTAACATTACTGACCTCCACTTTGTGGTTGGCCATTAATAAAGATATAGCTACAGAGATACATCCAGGAGCTTCTTCCCATAAGTGATATGAAATCAAAGCAAAAGACCTCAAAGGGGACCAGAATTAGATCAGGTTTGGAATGTTGAATCCATGCTGTCCCCTCAGGTCCTGCTCCTCTCGGGCCATTGCATGAAGCTTCCTCATTCCCGAATTCCCGTCTTCTGCCTCAACCCCAGTGAAGCTCACTAACTCATGTGGGAGTTAAGATCCTTCTTAGACAGCACGTAAGTGCTAAACGGAAGGTGGGTAAGGCAACAAGACAAACAGCTCTCCTCAAGTTTGGTGGCCATGGATAATTTTACAAAGGATGTGGATTTCCACTCTGCTTTAATGGTAGGAAGAGGCTGTGGTCAGGGAAAAAAGGAGGGCCCACACAAGGAGGCAAAGTGTGAGCATAAGGTGGAAACCAGAATGCACAATGCTCAGTTTACTAGCCAAAGCCAAGTGCCGTACTAGAAGCAACCAATTTATAAGTGCCACCATAACAGACAAGGCTAGAAAGATAGGTCAAGGCCAGGTTGAGGTCAATGCCTTGAATGCTAGGTGACGGGGAGTCACTGAAAGCTTCCAAGTAAGGGAACCTTCTGAAAAGTGATTTTTTTCAGGTGCTTAATTGGCTAGTTATATGTAGAGGATAGATCGGCTTAAAGAAGGTTTGATATCCTGAACAAAATTAGGGTATTTGCTGCAATTAAACAGTGTAAGATAATGAGAACTTAAGTGTAGACTAAAAAACGTGAAATGAAAATGAGAAAACTTCAAAATAACAACACACCAAAGGATTGTGTTCCTTAGAGACAAGGTATCTCCTACCACTGACACCATCCTGCCTAATGGGCCACAGATGCAAACTCTCAACTAAGTCAAGTTTTTCTGCCATGAGGCACCTAAAACCCTGTCTGATTTCGGTGATGACGGGTCAGGCAGCAGGTGAGAAATGACATTCACTCTGGCCACTGTTATTTGGGGACTAGCCAAAGTCCACTTCTAATCTTCAGTCAATATATTTTATTCAATGTGAAAGTCACTAAATTAATTTTCTTAACATAATAAGAGTAGAAATTGTCAATTTTAGAAGCACATATGCGAATTTCCCTGCACAGGAGAGAACATGAATCCCATTAGTTAAAAATAGCAGTTATGCTCACTTTCCCCCACACACTAATTTTAATAAACTTACTCTGAAATTAGCCTGCCACTATGAAGATAGCTGCTCATCAAAAATGTTCCCAGTAAGCAGTAAGCTTGCCTTATAAGAGGTCGAGTATTCTCAGGAAACTTTGAACAGTGCAGTTCTAAATGAAATTTATCCTCTTAGCATTAGACTACCTCATCCCCCAACCTCCCATCATGCCTAGCGCCACCACTCTCCAGCCACCCAACAAGGGCCATCTTGAACTCATTCTATCCATCTTCTCAATCTAGTTGGCTATGAAGTACTGTAGGGGTCTTCCTTTATAATATTTTAATTTCTTTTTTTACTAATTACAGTCAAAATAAGATTTCTAACATTTACCAATTATCTCATCTATGATAAACCCTCAGCCCCCCCCCCATCCATATAGCTAACACAGTCATTTTCTTCTGTGGATAAGTCTCTTGTTAAGTCCTTATAACAGGAGTCTCATACAAAATTTGTCCATTTGACACTGATTGATTTCACTCAGCATGATCTCTTCCAAATGAGATCATGTTACAAGATGTTTTCTAAAATTGTCATTGTTTCTTATCATAGCAGTGTTCCACTGAGTATACGTACCATAGTTTCTTTATCCATTCATCCATTGATGGGCATCAGGGTTGATTCCAACTTTTTGCTATTGTGAACTGTGCTGCAACAAACATTTGTGTACATGTGTCTGTTCGTGAGACACCCTTTGTTTCTGAAGGACAAATTCTAAGCAGTGGAATTACAGGATCAAATGGTATATCTTTTTCTAGCTATTCAAGGAAGTGCCAGATTGTTTTCCAAGGAGGTTGTACCATTTTGCAATCCATCAGCAGTATAGGAGAGTTCCAATTTCTCCACAGCCTCTCCAGCATGTTTTGTTTTGTGTTTCTTGGATCATGGCCAACCTTGTTGGGGTGAGATGGTATCTCATTGTAGTTTTTATTTGAATTTCTTTAATAGCTAATGATCATGAGCAATTCTTTATGTGTCCTTCAGCTGCCTGGATATCCTCTTTAGAGAAATGTCTGTCTCCTTCACCCATCACTTAATTGAATTATTTATCATTTTCTTGTTAATATTTTGTACTACCTTATAGAATATGGAGATTAGATGTCAGTCTGACCTATAGTTGCCAAATATTTTTTTTTCCCATTCTGTAGGTGGTCCTTTAATTCTTTTGATGAAGTCTTTGGATGAGCAAAAGTGTTTGATTCTTAGTAGTTCCCATTCATCTGTTTTCTCTTCTGTTGATTGTGCTTTATTTGTCAGATTTTGAAATCTGTCTACACTGTGTTTTAAAACTTCCATTGTTGATTCTATTTTATCTTGGATGAGCTTTATTGTTTTAGATTTTATATTTAGGTCTTTTATCCAATTTGAGTTGGTTTTTGTAATAAGGTGTGAGATAGGGATCTTGTTTCAATTTTCTGCAGGTGGATATCCAATTCTGCCAGCACCATTTGTTAAAGAGACTGTTATTACCCCAGTTTACAATCTTAGGGCTTTTGTCAAATATCAACTGTTCATAGGAGGATGGTAGCATCTCTGGGGTCTCAGATCTCTTCCACTGGTCTATATGCCTCTTTTTGCACCAGTACCAGGCTGTTTTGATTACTGTGGCAGGGTAATAGTTTCTAAAGTCAGGTAGTGAGAGGACTCCTAGTATGTTCTTCTTCTTCAGTAGTGCTTTACTTATCCGAGGTTTCCTCCCTTTCCAAACAAAGCTGATGATTTGCTTCTCCATCTCATTAAAAAATGTTGCTGGATAAAACTGAGTCTCACTAACAATACAAGAATAAAAAGGGGTGCACCCTGAGATCTCCACTAAAAGACCACAATTGATGGTCCAGGGGCCTCCGAGTTCCCCTGGGAGCATGGCCCCCGGCCCTGATGCTGCCCCTGTCCATAAATCATAATAGAGGTCAACTCTTTGGACAGGAATAGATTGGACTTGGCGACACAGAGGGACCATATCATGTGTGTATTTTAGGCTTCTATGCATCTACAGGATGTTGTCCTGCTAACCTCTTACTGGAGGTGGCAGAGTGGGTGGAGAGGAGGGAATAGAAGATAGTTTGGAGGATAAGACCTGTATGGAGCGGAGATGAAGAGTGTACTGTCACCAGGCAGGGAGAACAGTGGGAGCTGTATATAGGTTGCCATGCAAATTTATATGAGAATGTACATTTTCATTCACTCATAATAAAAAAAAAGTCGCTGGAATTTGTATTGAGATTGCATTATATTAGCAGATTGCTTTGGGTGAAACAGACATTTCCACAATGTTGAGTCTTCTTATCCACAAGCAGGGTAGATTACTCCACTTATGTAAGTCTCTCTTAGTTTCTTGTAGTAGGCTCTTGTAGTTCTCTTTATAAAGACCCCTTATTTCTCTAGTTAGACTTATTCCTAGGTATTTTATCTTCTTGGGGGCTATAGTGAATGGGATTTGGTGATTTCCTCTTTAACAATCTCACTGGAATCCTACTGATTTACTTATGTTTATCTTGCATCCCATTACTTGCTAAACTCCTCTATTAGTCTGAAAAGTTTACTTATGGATTCCTTTAGATTTTCTGTATAAACAATCATATTATCTGCACATAGGGAGATTTTTACTTCCTCATTGCCAATATGGCTGTCCTTTATTTCTTTGTCTTGTCCAATTGCTCTGGATAGAACTTGTAGCACAATGTTGAATAGAAGTGGTGAGAGTGGGCATTCTTGTCTAGTTCCCATTCTCAAAGGAAGTTCATTCAGTCTTTCACCATTCAGGACAACGAAGGCAGTTGGCTTTGCATAGATGCCACTGATTGCACTGAGGAATTTCCCCTCTATTCCTATTTTTCTGAGAGTTTTAAGCATGAACGGATATTGAACTTTGTCAAATGTCTTTTCTGCATCAATTGACAAAATCAGGTGATTCTTATCTTTTGTGTTATTAATGTAGTTAATTACATTAATTGTTTTTCTGATGTTGAACCAGTCTTGCATCCCTGGAATGAAACAAACTTGATCATGATGAATTATTTTTTTATATGCTGTTGAAGTCTATTAGCTAGAATTTTGTTGAAGACTTTTGCATCTATGTTCATGAGTGATATTGGTGTGTAATTTTCTTTCTTTGTGGGATCTTTCCCTGGCTTTGGTATCAGGGTTATGCTGGCTTCCTAGAATGAACTTGGGAGCATTCCATCCCTTTCTATGGTGTGAAATAGCCTCATGGTATTGGAGTTAACTCTTCTCTAAGTGTTTGCGAGAATTTTCCAGTAAAGCCAGCTGGGCCAGGAGTTCTCTTGTTTGGTAGATTTTTGATGACTTTTTCAATCTCTTCCTTTGTGATAGATTTATTATATTGATCTACTTCTCTTTGTGATAATCTTGGTGAGTGATATGAATCTAGAAATTTGTCCATTTCCTCTAGGTTTTCAAATCTGTTAAGAGTACAGCCTTTCATAGTGTTCCGTTATGATATTTTTTATTTCAGCTCGGTCTGCTGTAACAACTCCCATCTCATTTCTTAATCAGGTTATTTCTATCTTCTGCTGTTCTTCTTTTGTAAGTTTAGCCAAGTGGTTTATCAATTTTGTTGATCTTTTCAAAGAACCAGCTTTTGATTTTGTTAATTTTTTCAATTATTTTTCTATTCTCTAATTCACTTAGTTCTGCTCTAATCCTTATAATCTGTTTTCTTCCAGTGCCTGAAGGGTTCTTCTGTTGCTCTCTTTCTACTTGTTCAAGCTGTAAGGTTAGTTCTTTAATTTGGGCCCTTTTTTCCAGATGTGTGCAGTTATAGAGATAAACTGACCTCTGAGCACCACTTTTGCTGTATCCTATAGATTCTGGTAGAATGTGTTTTCATTCTCATTTGATTCCATAAATTATTTTGTCTTTGATTTCCTTTATATTTCCCTCATCCATGCCTTTTTTCTCTTCCCATTGATGCCATAACTACTTATTACTTCCTTCATTTCATCCAAACATCCAAGAACTCACATATTCTACAGTTATTGAACATTTACAATGGGTAAAATATAGTGCTAAGTGCCCAGGTTACAAATTAATTCAAGATAGAGTCCCGACTTTTATTGAGTTTATTGTTCTGAGGGTCCAGGAGGAAAAAGTACATGTGGAAGGTGGGGGAAAACAGACAAGTCAAGGGTTAGCTGGAAAAACCATGTGATAAATGATTTGATTTAGATGCAGTGGGAGAAATTGGAAATGTTTGTGGTGACATTAAATACTAAATCACTATTCGCAGTAAGACAGTTGCCACCAAGTGGACTCCAACTCATGACGACCTCATGTGTGTCAGAGTAGAACTGTGCCCCAAAGGGTTTTCAGTGGCTGGGCTGCTGGACACAGATTGCTGGCCCTTTATTCTGAGACAACTCTGGGTGGACTCAAGCCACCAATCTATCAGTTAGCAGCTGAGTGCATGAACAGCTTGCACGCTCAAGCACTCCAGATTACTGTTAGCTCATCCTACTTGCCTTTCCATGATTCCTGGTAGGGTTATTGAATTTGTCTTTATATCCCACTAGCTAGTACAGTGTCGTGCAGACAAAAGAGGCTCAATGATTTTTGAGGGCAAACAAATTTATCACACATATTTTCATCAACTTCTATTCCAGCTTACAAAGGACTCACTGCCCGCCTACAGCGAGCTGCCTTAGCGCACACCCTTCTGGCTAATTTTTGAAGTTTTCCTGGTCCACCTGGTCCAGCTTGACATTCCAATCTCAAATTCTGCAACATCTAGATCCACTGATTTACAGACCTAGCTGGGGCATCTCCTCAAAGGCCAGCCACCAACTTGGGACTCGTATCTGTGTCCTGTCCTATTCTCCCGTCCCTCCTCAGTGGGGTGGGAGGCAACCACCTCAGGTCCTACTTCTTCCATGCAGCTTTCTTCCACTTTTCCAAACTTCACCATGCTCACTGTTATTTCTCTTTAATAACAATAGTAGTTCATAGGAATGAATATTTTGACATATAAACTGATGTCATACTTTGCCTCCATTGTCTATAATCCCTACTGTATTTCTTCTACATCCCTCTCCCCCTAAGAAGTTGGAAATTATGCCTTTATGTCCCCAAAACCAAAAACCAAACTCACTACTGTTGAGTCAATTCTGACTCACAGCAACAGAACACAGATAACAAAGTGATTAGCTTCTCAATTTTGAAAGCCTGGTCATTAATGGGATCAGGTTGCAGAAAATACAGATTCCTCCCCCAAGATCCCCGCAAAGACTACATATCCAGAGATGAAGAAAAGCCAGAATCATAGTGTAATTAAGGACTAACTGGAGAGTCTAAAGAAGAATCCTGATCAAAAGCGGGAAAATACACAATAGAACTGTGGTTCTCCTGAAATCTGGATTTTCTGAAGTCAGTGAGACTGGATAAACTATTCTGAGATAACCTTTAATCCAGAAACAAGGAACCAAAAACATCTCCTTGAAGCCTTTTTTATATGAAGGAAGCAATGGTCTAGCTTAACTAGTAAAGGAAGTCTGCCAGGAACACTGTGCTCTTTTAGAGAATCTACTATATTGCATCAAACCGAAAAGGGTAACTGCAAAGATCAGACAGGACACTTAAGGGTAAGGGAGTTTATATCAACAGGGAGGAACAAATCAGAAAAGAAGGGTGAGAACAGCTACATAATTGGAAGAACGTAATTAATATCACAGAATTGTACATGTCAGAAGCCCTGGTGATGCAGCGGTTAATAGCTCAAGCTGCTAACCAAAAAAGCTGGCAGTTTGAATCTACCAACCACTGCTGGAAATCCTACGGGGAAACACTATGAGGCCATCCTACTCTCTCCTATAGGGTCACTATGAGTCAGAATCACTGGGATAGCAATGGATTGGATACTGTACATGTAGAAATTATTGAACTGTTGTATGTTTTGCTGTGTATATTTTTAACAATAATAAACTGAAAAGACAGGCTACCAGTGAATCACCAAGAAAGAACGCTGACAGTCCCCAAAAACGAACTCCTTGCCATCAAGTTGATTCCAGTACACAGCAACTCTATAGAACACAACAGAACTGACCCACAGGGTTCCCAAGGAGCACCTGGTGGATCTGAATGGCAGCTGTGGTTGGCAGCTGTGGATCTTAACCACTACACAAACTCTAGACTCAGCCTAATCAGCCTGGAATGGAGAGACTGGAGTAAAAGGGGTGGGAGAGGCGGTGCTGTGGTGGGAGGAAGTGGCTAGTTTTGACGGAAACATGATACTCTGAAAGCAAGGAGTTAAAGCCCTCTGTATCGATAGCTTAAATATCCATCTCCATGCCCCCTTTTTCAGGGGTACAGGGTTAAGGGGTTAAGTTGAATGAGGTATAATTTAAAAAATACAGAAAAACTGACCTTTTATTAGATATGCAGTTCTATAAATGTTAAATACATGTTAGGTGCTGTGTAGTGGTTGTAACTTATAAGGACTCTCTATTAAAAAATGGATACAATCATAAAACTATGGCTACACTCCAGAAAGTTCTCTAGTGCTCCTCTACAGCCAGTCTGCTCCCCCTAACCCCAGTGTCTCAGTTACTTAGTGCTGCTGTGACACAAGTGGAGAGCATCAGAGAACAGATTACACTTTTTCACAGTTCAGAAGGCTAGATGTCTGAATTCAGGAAGTGTCTCCAGGAGCAAGTCTTCCCTTGCCTATTTCAGCATCTAGTAACTGCCAGCCACCTTTGGCATTCCTAGCCTTATAGATGCATCCATCTCCTTTGTGGAAACCCTGGTGGCATAGCAGTTAAGTGCTACATCTGCTAACCAATAAGTCGGTGGTTCAGATCCACCACCTGCTACTTGGAAACCCAAGGGGCAGTTCTACTCTGAGCCATAGGGTCGCTATGAGACAGAATTGATTCAACGGCAGTGGGTTTAGTCTCCTTTGTGTGGCTTTTTCTGTGTCTATTATGCTTTTTTAAAAATTTTTTTTATTATGATTGAGTGAAAATGTAGAATCCTGTATAAATTTGCACGCCCACCTATGTGCAGCTTCCCCTGCTCTCCCTGCCCGGTGACAGCACACTCCTCCTCTCCATTCAATACATGTCATATCCCCCAACAATCTCCTATCCCCTCCTCTCCACCCTCTTGCCCACCTCCAGTAAGAGGTCAGAAGGATGACATCCCATAGATGCATGAAACCATAAAGTGTCCACACGATATGGTCACTCTGTGCTGCCAAGTCCAATCCATTCCTGTCCAAAGAGTTGATCTACATTATGATTTATGGACAGGGGCAGCATCAGAGCCAGGGGCCATGCTCCCAGGGGAACCCTGAGGCCCCTGGACCACCAACTGCTGTCTTCTAGTGGAGATCTCAGGGTGCATCCCTTTTTATTCTCATGTTACTAGTGAGTATTCTGCTTTTTTACAGGTCACAAGTAATTAGGTTTAGGAGTCACCCAATTTGAGGCTGGAATAGATGGCACTTGGCTTGGCTTAATTAACAAAACAAAGAAAGCCCTATTTCCAAACAGGATCATATTTATATAGATTTGTTATTGTTGTTGATGTTGTAGTTATTAGTGGTCACTGAATGAACTTGAACTCCGTTGTGATCCCATGAGATACAATAGAACTGCCCCAAAGGGTTTTCTTGACTCTAATCTTTATGGAAGCAGATTACCAGGTCTTTCTGCCACAGAACTGCCAGGTGGGTTTGAACTGCCAAACTTTTGATTAGCAGCAAAGCACTTAACCATTGTGCTACCAGGACCCATTATTTATAGATACGTAAAAAAGAAAAGAAGACAATATTGCCATCAAGTCAGTTCTTATTCCCGGTGATCCCACAGGACAGATGGAACTGCCCAGTGGGGTTTCTGGAGAACACCTGGTAGATTCGAACTTACAGCTTCTTGGATAGCAGCCAAAAACTTAACCCCTGAGCCACCAAGGCTCCCTTGATAGACAGCGGAGGCCGTAATTTAATTTATATTTGCGGGGGGAGGAGCAATTCAATGCATAACACCTACTCTTTGGCAATCAGTGACCTATTCCCTGTCCTTTTTGTTCTGCTTTTTCAAGAATGTCCTATCAACAGAATCGTAACAGTATGTAGCCTTTTGAGTCACTGACTTCTTTTACATACCTCATGTTTTTATGATTCATCCATGTTGTTGCATGTATCAACAGCCTGTTCCTTTTTGTGCTAAGCAGTATGCAATCCTATGAACAACAGAATCAAACACGGCCCCGCTCTGGCGCCATGTCCACAATTGTTTTTATGCTTAAGCCCATTGTTGATCCACGTCCTCGAGGATCTTCCTCTTTTTTGCTGACCCTTCACCCTACCAAGCATGAGGTCCTTCTCCAGCGACTGATCTTTCCTGACAACATGTCCAAAGTATGTAAGATGCAGTCTTGCCATCTCGGCTTCCAGGGAGCAAAGGAATCATAGACAGGAAGAAAAAAAAAACCTAAACCCACCACTGTGCAGTCTTGTCCAACTCATAGCGACCCTACAGGTCGGAGCAGAACTGCCCCATAGAGTTTCCAAGGAGCACCTAGCGGATTTCACCTTCCGACCTTTTGGTTAGCACTACGCCACCAGGGTCTCCATTAGGAATCACACACAGCCTAGCTAAATTGCTACAGATTTGGAGGGAAACAAAATTCAATCCATGACAGGAACTTATCAAAATCAGATGTGAGAAAAAAAATAAAGAAACTGTCATTTCTCACACCCTGAGTTTATGTTCTGAGCTTTACCCGCACTAGACTAGTGTTCACCAAATACTTCTAGCCAGGCAGAAGGCTAAGCACTGGAGAGCACTATGTCATTTGACCCTCACAATTATAGCACCTATGAGTAGGTGGGGTTGTTAGGTGCCACGGAGTTGACAGTCTGACTCATAGTGACCCAATGTGACAGAGCAGAATGGCCCTACTAGGCTTCCTAGGCTGTAATCTTCACAGGAGAAGATCACCAGGTCTTTTCTCCCGTGGAGCTGCTGGGTAGGTTCACACAGCAAACCTTTCAGTTAGCGGTGTTTAGCCATGGCACCCCCAGGGCTCCTTACCTAAGGGGTAGGTTCTTTCATTATCTTATCGAAAGGGAAGACAAATTAGGCCCTGACAAGTTGCGCAGAGAGTGATCCCCTCAAACATTCATTCTCCATCTTTGTCAAGTGTTGTTGTTGCTGGGTGTAGTCAAGTTGGTTCTGACTCAGAGCAACTGCTGTACCTACAGCAGAATGAAACACTGTCCTCTCCTGTGCCATACTCCCCATCTTGCTATATTCGAGCCCACTGTTGTAGCCACTGTGTTGATCCACCTCATTGAAGGTCTTTTTGATAACCCTCTAATTTAACTAAGCATGATATTGTTTCCTAGAAACTGGATTCTTCTGATAAAAGACTCAAAGTACCTCAGACAACATCTCACTATCCTTGCTTCTAAGGTACACTGTGGCTGTATTTCTTCCAAGTCAGATCTGTACATTCTTCTGGTGTACTGTCCGTGGTATATTCAAAACTCTTCACCAACACCATAATTCAAAGACATCAATTCTTCAGCCTTCCTTATTCATTGTCTACCTTTTGAATGCATACGAAGCAACTGAAAACACAATGGCTTGCATCAGGCAGATCTTAATCTTCAAAGTGGCATCTTTACTTTCCAATACTTGAGTTTTTTCTGCAGCAGATTTGCCCAAGGCAATGTGTCTTTTGATTTCTTGACTGGCTACTTCCATGACTATTGAATGTGGATCCAAGTAAAATGAAGTCCTTGACAACTTTAATCTTTTCTCTATTTATAACAATGTTGCTTATTGGTGAGAATAAGAGAATTTTTGTTTTTATGTCAAAGTCTAATCCATACTGAAGGCTACAGTCTTTGATCTTCATCAGTGAGTATTTCTAGCAAGAGGTATCTAGTGCTCTGCTCTTGAAAATCTCATGAATGACAGGAGAACATTTTGGAAAGCAGCCCCCAAATTTTACTTGAGGGTCCACCCTACTCTAATTCTCAGTCCACGTCACCTGTGTCAACCCCAGGCCTAAGATAATCAGATGGCTCCACTTCTGAGTGATTTCTTCCAGGGCAGGAGAGTAATCTAAGTGGGTTCAAATGGAATGATTCTTGGGACTTGTCTGGAATCTTCTTGATAAGCACTTCTGGCTTCCCCTCAGGGCTTGACCCTGAGAGGATGGGAGTTTCTGACTGAAGCTAGGTAGGAAGCAGACACACAGATGGAGAGAAACCATCCATTTGAGTGCTGTATCCAGCTGTACCTGAAGCCAGCCCCATCTCGGAATCAGCAGACACGCCATCAACAAATCCCTTCTTAGCTTAACCATTTTGGGTTGGATACTGATTATTCGAATCGACAAAGATAGAGAGCCAGGTCTCTTAATAATTTCACAGTCTATGTCTCAACCACAGAGGCCAAATCTGTGCTCTCAACAACAGGCCAGACTCTGGACCCACACAACATCTCCCTCCTAAAATGCAGTGAATCTACTCTGGGCAGAGGCCCTGGGTTATCTTCTTGCTACCTCTTGACTGCTGCAGACAACACACTCAGTGAATATGAGACTGATTGCTATCTAATTAATTAATCAAAATTCAAAGAGTGAAATTAAATTAGGCATAACTTATCACAGAGGAGGTAGGCTGAGATGACTGAGATTTTTTCATCGAGATACAGACTTATTGATTGCCCGCATGGCCCCCTTGCAAGCGTCCCCCCAATTCTGAGTTTACCTGAGGGGTAATAAGAGTAACATTTCCCCTCTTCAGACTTTAGGTTTCCCAAACAGAGCACCATCCATGCTTCTTACACACATTTACACACACACATACATGCACACATACACACAGAGCCATGCTTACCGCAAGAAGGCTCCATTTCAGCTTAATATACAAAACTAAAAATATGAAAATAAAACCGATCTCCACAGGAATGTTTTCAATGAGAAGTGTTTCCTAGGGACAAGATGAGGGAGCAAGCTGATTGAGAAACACAGGGGGCTGCAGGCAGGAAAGGTAATGGAGTGATTCAGGGTGGGGGCTTCTATAGAGATAGATGAAAGCCTGTCACAAAGCCCCTTCAGCCAAGTGCAGACACCTGGTGATGTCCTCCCTAGTTCCTTCCACTGGGGTCCAAAGTCACTCTGTAATACCTCTAGCCTCTGACCACCCGCTTCCTTGAAACTGACTTAGCCAGGTACCAGTTGGTCTCTGCAAAGAATGCCACAGGACCCCTGGCAAACTTGAGCAGGCAGGAGAATGATCTGGAATCAGCTTAAACAACAACAACAACAACAACTCATTGTCGTCAAGTCAATTCCATTTCATAGCCACTCTACAGGACACAGTAAAACTGCCCTATAAAGTTTCCAAGGAGCTCTGCGTGAATTCAAACTGCCAGCCTTTTGGTTAGCAGCTGTAACATACAACCACTATGCCACCTGGGTTTCCAGAATTAGCTTAGCTTGTGGGAAAAGCAGATTTGATGGTCACAACCCCACCCCAGTCACTTTCCATTCAGTGGGTTTGGGAAGGGGCCCAGGAACATGCACTTTCACAGGCACCCAAAGGGACTATTCAAGTGCAGGTGATACGTAGACCACATTCTTAAGAAACACTGGTGACTGAAAACCGGGAATGTGCTGTCTAGTGGAAGATACAGACAGTTCAATGGGTGATTGAAATCAAACCCAGTGGCTCTGAGAGACGCCATGGATCGAGACCAGGGTTCAAATGCTACCTCTCCAACTTGCCAGCTGTGAGGCTCCAAACAAGGTCCTCAGCCTAAATATACTGTGATTTCTTGATCTATAGGTAAGAGGTGCAAACAGTTGGCATACGCACCTGCCAACCAGAAGTTTGGAGGTTTGTGTTTACCCAGATACACCTGGGACACTGGGAATTTTCAGAAGGGGTTACCTCTAAATCTACTCAATGGTAACTGACGAACTGGTCATACAGTTGTGAGAATAAATGAGACTGTGTCAAATTCTTAATATCAAGGAAACACTTAAGAACTACCCCTTAGTTATTATTCCAGTGGAGTCCTGGGGTGGGGCAAATGGTTACCACCCTCAGCTGCTAACTGGAAACTTGAAGGTTCAAGTTCACTCTGCGATGCCACCAGTGAAAGTCTGGCAATCTGTTTCTGAAAAATTAGGCATTGAATACTGCATGAAACACAGTTTTTCTCTGATACACAGAGTTGACCCAATGGCTGTATTTTATCATTAAGTCGGGAAGCAAGCTGCATGCATTTTCCCATGCCCCAGCCCCTAGCTAGGTGCCTTCCACATTCTAGACTTTTAGTAGGATGTCTGTGAAAGGCAAGGAGGCATTGCTCTGGGGAAGCTCAGCTGGCATGGGCAGAATAACTCTTGAAAAATCCATTTCAGGATCCATGCCCTCAGCCAATGATCATTTCTTGAGGACTTGCTTTTTAGGAAGCTCTGTGTGCAAGCACTGGTGAGAAAGAGTCAAATAAAATATACAGTCTAGTGGAAGACCCACTGTGACAAAACAGTAGGTCTGTCCAAGGCAGAGGTAACCCTGAGGCACACCTCAGCACCTGATTACAGTCTGTCCCATAGCATCCTCATGTTTACTGCATGACTGTCCTCCCAAACTGTACCATCAGCTTTGAGAGGAGGAGCTGCTGGTCTGCTTCACCACTGAAACCCAAACACCTAGCAAGGCACCTGGCATCCAACAGGCATTCACTAAGTATCTGCTGAAGTAATGATTCTTCTGTTTCTCTTCCAGAGCCCACCACTGCACTGCTACAGAGAAGCATTCCAGCCTCCTTGACTACCGAGCAGTATTCTTAATGAGCCCAGACATATGGTCCCCAGATTTATCAATGCCTTGAAGCAATGCCTGACAGTGAGAGATGACAGGGACAGGCTGCAAGACAATTTATCGTAATACTCCACAGTTGGGACAGCTTTCAGCTAGTAGGCCAATGCTAAACCAACTGAATTGAATGTTAAGTGCCATCGGATTGGCCTAGAGGCCCAGTGAATGATTAAGGCAAGAAGAGAGTTTAGGGTTTCCCTTCTGACGTGCCACAAGGGAAGAACCAAGTAAAGAAGACACCTTGTTTTGCTTATTAAGGGTGTGTGCATAACAAACCAGGTAACCATACCCTCTATGTCAAGTCCAACTCAGGAAGACTTCATGTGTTACAGTGTAGAACTGTGCAATAGAATTTTCTTGGCTGTAGTCTTTATGGGAGCAGTTTGGCAGATCTTTCTTCCACTGCACCACTGGGTTGGTCCAAACCACCATGGTTAACCGTCCAACACAAACCATCTGTACCACCCAGGGCCTTTCATGCTGTGCATGCCAAACCAAACCATTGCTGTCAAGTGGATTTGGAGACACAGCAACCCTATAGGACAGAAAACGGCTCTATCGAGTTTCCAAGGAGTAACAAAAAAAAGAAGCTCCAAGTTGGCCTAGATCAAGGGAAATGAGGATGTTCTCCCTGTGGAAGGGAGACAGAAAGGGAAATTTGCTAGAGGATTATCAATATGGCCAGCACCGCCAGGAAGAACAGCTCTAAGTCAGGGCCAGGCAACTTACCCTCACCTGGGAAAAGCCAGGTAGCTGCTGCCACCCAACAAACTCCAAACTCATGGGGTGAAATGCAAAGGAAGGGGCACGGGAGTCTGAGAGCAGATCCTAGGGATATGAGAGAAAAAAAGCCACAAGTGGTGTCCGCTCGTGGTCAGGTCAAACGGTTTGCGGGCATTGTGTTCTCTACTTCTCCACGCTGAATCATTTGTACAACTGTGTTTCACGCCTTTCACAAATGGACTACCACCTTACACCCTGTAGGTCTGCAGTAAACACGTGTTGATTGAACCCAAAAAAGGAAATAAAGGTAAGGCCACGGAGTACCCTGAATTCCCCGGCCCCACTACTATGGCAGGTTAATTCCACCTGACAGGCTTGTTAACCACCGGCCGGGTTTTCCTCCAAGTCACCACCCTTCTGTTTCAGCACCAAGCGTCCAATCGCTTGGCTCCAAAGCAGCAGTGACCAGGAAGGCAGGTGGGGCTTGGCTTTCCTCCTCCAGGTTCCCGGCTCCGTTCCT
This sequence comes from Heterohyrax brucei, assembly GCA_028571685.1. NCBI lineage: Eukaryota > Metazoa > Chordata > Mammalia > Hyracoidea > Procaviidae > Heterohyrax > Heterohyrax brucei. The sequence continues at coordinate 170,600,039 of CM053143.1, read as the reverse complement.
TTCCAGTCCGGGCTCCAACCCTACCCAAAGGGAAGGCCCCTCCCCAAGACGGGCACCAGATGGCGTGGAAGACAGTGGCGCCGGGGAGACCGGAAAGTGCGGGAGGGACCGCGCACCTGACCAGCGGCGTGGTGGCAGCGCTGTGACAGCGCGCTGCGCCCGCCTGCTGCGCGGCCACCGCGCGTCCCGGCTTGCTCACGGCCGTGCAAGGGCCTGGAGGCTCGAGCCGGGGCAGGCAGCGTTCTGGCGGCCCAACATGCCTGCCCGGCGCCTCGGCCTCACCTCGCTCACCAGCCCCTGCCAGTCGCTCTCGGTCCGGTCGCCGTTCATGGCCTCCCGTTCCCTGCATGCACCGGCTGCTGGGCCGCGCTCTGCCTTCTCTTGGTCCTCCTCCGGCCGCGTCGCTGCCGCTGCCACCCCTGCCCCGTGCGGCCCTGCGCGGGCCCGCTGCCTCCGAGCCGCTGCGCCGCCGCCTCCTGCAGCCGCCCGCGCTGTTGACTCAACGTCAGCCTCCGCAGGAGGAAGGGGAGGAGGAGCCGTGGCCGCCGGGCCCGCAGCCGCCGCCCCGGCCACAGCCGGGCCCGACAGGGGCTCCCCGCCTGTGCGCACCTGCGGCCGCCTGCGGGCGCCCCGACCTCTGCCCTTGGCCCGAGCCCCGTGCGGGGCCTTGTCGGGTTCAGGTGGCCGGGGGTCCCAGCCAGCAGGGAGGTGGGGCCTCGGTGCTCGATCTGCGTCCCCGGCAAGAAGCAACTCTCCAAGTACAGCTGCGGACCCTGACCAGCAAGATTTACCTCCCCCACCCCACCCCCACCCCCACCCCCAGAATGTAGGCTCCCTGAGGGCAGGGGGTTTTGCTTTGTTCACTTTTGAGCATTTTGTACAGCTGTGACACATAGTTAATAAAAAGCAAGCCCACTGACGGCAACCGTGCGTTACAGAGCAGAACTGAGTGCCCCAAGATTTTTGTGGCTGCAGTCTTCACTAGTGGCATAGTGGTTAAGTGCTACAGCTGCAAACCAAAAGGTTAAGAGTTTGAATCCACCAGATACTCCTTAGAAATTCAATGGGGCAGTTCTACTCTGTCCAATCAGAATCAACTCCACAGTGATGGGTTCAGTTTTTCGTTTTGTTAACTGTTAAGCGCTGGAAAAGACTAAAGGTTGAACCCACCCAGAAGTGCCTTGGAAGATAATGCCTGGCGATTTGCTCCTGAAAGGTCACAGCCTTGAAAACTGTATGGAACACAGTTCTATTTTGCACACACATCTGATCATCATGAATTAGAATCACTTGGAAGTTAATGGGTTTTAATCTTGACAGAAGCAGATGGCCAGGCCTTTCTTCCTTGGTGCTGCTGAGTAGGTTCGAACCACCAACTTTTAAGTTAGAAAACCCAAAACCAAACCCACTGCCATGGAGGTGATTCTGACTCACAGAGGCCCTACAGAGTAGAACTGCCCATAGAGGTTCCAAGGAGTGCCTGGAGGATTCGAACTGCTAACCTTTTGGTTAGCAGATGTGGCACTTAACCACTACACTACTAGGTTTTAACTGTGCCACCCAGGGACCTATTGTCACGTGGTAAGTGCCTAATAAATATTTGTTGAATGCATGAATCAGTGACTTACATGTTATTATAAACAGCATTTTTTTAAAGTGACTTTCTTGGCTAGGCTTGGCATTACTCATATTCATTTTTAAAGCATCAGTTGGCATAAATAGAAAGCAAATGTAAAAATTAAAAATAAGATGTTATTAAATTATAATAGAGCCAAAAGCGCTGAGTGAGATGCTTTGCAAGTGTTGGGAGGCAGGTTCAGGAACCCTGGCATCAAGCGGAAACTTGCTTCCAACAGAGCATTGAAAGAGGATTACAGAAGGAAGGCAAAGCTCACCCCACAAGTCAGTGTTAATCGAGGTGGTGTGCCTGTGCCACCTAAAATCCTCTCATGGATCACCGCCAATTGTAAACTCCTTATACTTGCAGAACTACTGCTTGTGGAGACAAATAAATACGTAGGGAAGAAGTTGTGAACCCATTTTACAATTGGGGCAGAACCATAACCAACAGTTACTATTTTAAGCACCTGTTGATCCTGGCAACAAACCTGTGAAATGATGTTATCCCCATTTATCAGGTGAAGAAACTGAAGCCTGAAAAGTCAGAAAGAGCACCAACTTAGAACTTCTGGTTCCAAGACACCCTCTCCACTATCTTGGAAGCCTGAAAATAAAGTCACACTTGGGAGTCAGAAATATTGAACTGTAGTGTCAGCTTTATTTAATTGATGTGGTGTTTGTGTGTTTGCAAAATAGCAGCAACAATTATTTTCTCCCCCTCACTACCTCCAATCTCTGTATACCTGCCTTAGTTTGTAACTTGGGCTTATCCTTGTGGCTTCCTTTGGTCAGTACAGTGTTTGCCACTGTGCTGTAACATTGGGGATTTTCCTTGCTTACTGATCCTGAAACCTGAGATTACCACCATAGGAACAAGCTCAGAATGGTTTACTAGATAACGAAGAACCCACAGTCAATAGCCAACCAACCGCTGGACATCGGAGTGAGACCATCAATCACCAGCTGACCACAGATGAACAAATGAGCCCAGCAGAGACCAGGAGAAAAGCTACCTAGCTGAGCCTCGTCCAAATTTGCTAATCCATAGAATTATATACTAGATAAGTGTTGTTTCATGGCACTAAATTTTGGAGTGATTTGCTACATATCAAGATATAACCGGTAAAGACGATGACGCTATTGACTGGGTTACCTGCACCCTCCCTGGCAGCCCTTAACATTGAAAACTGTTGGATTCTCATATAAAGAAGATTTTACAACAGAGTGGAAGGCCAGATTCTACGAGAGAACCTGTGTACTAGCCAGTCCACTAATTCCATTCCTGTTTTATATAAATTCTGTACACATCCTAGGCAAGTTTAAGAACACTGCAGACCATGGTCCCTGCCCTAGAGTTGCTTACCACAGAAGATTTACAAATTAATGTTCTAGGAAACAAGAAGAGAGTGGAATGAAGAAAGGCTCCTCATCTTCTGACCATGCCAGGCCATCTAATTCATTCTTTTTAATCCACAGAGGTAGAAAGCAGATCATTCCTGAGCTGGACATCCAGGGTTAACTCAGCACCAAGCACTTGTTCCGAGCAGCCTGCTATCTCAGCCCCTTGTTTCACACCTAAAAAGCAAGGGACGGTCTGCCAACATATCGCCCTCTGGCAGAACATCTGGTTCCTCTCTGACCTGTTGATGAAAGATTATAGGAAGAGTAGGCATAACCTGATCCATCTGCCTTCTGCTGCCTCATGGTCTGTGCCTTCCTCTTTTGCTGACATCGAGGCAGGTAAGCAGCCTGCCCCTTCTAGAGGTACCATGTTAAGCTGAGGCGTGCAGGACTCCTGCCTTCACATTGGGATTTCAAGCAGCAGAACTAGCTGCAGAGAGCCAAGGAATCTTCCCACTAGAGACTCTGTACCTTTAAGACAACTGTCTGTGACTCTATTTCCCTTATTTGCTTTCCTTCAGTTGTTTTGGTATTTGAAAATAAAATTGGGGAGGAAAATAAAAGAGTGGCAAGCCTCTACCAAGCCCAGCATGTGGAGAAACTTTCAACTCAGTTGAAATAGCTTCTCCAGTTGCTTGGGTTTCCCTTAGAGGCTTCATGCCCCAAGTCCCAGCCGGAACCTGTTTAGCTTGGGAAATACGATGGAATCACAAACCAAGGCAATGTAGCTTCAAGCCATTCTTTTTTATCTCTTTTCACTTACATAGCCTGACATTGAGTAATAATAATAATTAAATGCAGTTAAGCTTTTAGGCACCTATACTAGACGGCCTCCAGATACCTCATCAACAGCAACCCAAGCTGACAGAAATAAAGCTGTCTGCATTGTAGTTACTATTTTTCAAAGGAAAAAAATCAAAAGGTTCACCCAACGATCCTCACCTCTGAGCACAGAAGTGCAAGAAATGTTCCCTTCAGCAGTCCGTTGGCACAGGCCCCTTGTTAGTGCAGGTGCCCTTATCTTCAGTCTGCCACCCTGGCACTAAGTATTGAAACACTGACTTTAGTCTGTATTTTTACTTTCCCTTCGCTTTTGGAAAAATCCTCCCAGGGACCCAATTTTTCCAGATGTATTCAGAGCCCGAGGGCCAATATTTTTTATTTATTCACAGGCACATATAGTGTTAGAAGAAAGTGCTTAGGTGCTTTTGAGTGACGCTTTTTACTTTTAAAAGTTTGAGAGCATTTTTAGCTTGGAAGCTCCAAAATAGCTTAATCTAAGAAATTGAACCAGCAGATATTCACAGAGGGAAAAGAAAAAATCTCTGGAGAGATTAGGAAAGAAAGGACAGCTTGAATTTATTGTTAGAGACCTAAGCTTCTTGTTACTGGTTCTCTACTGACTTGCAAGATGACTTTGGCCAGGTCCCAAAAGTCCCAGACACAAGGAAAGCCCAAAAGCTTTTGATACAATTTCTGTAGACAGTCTTTTCAGTTCAAATCCTGGCTGCCCAAGCAAAAATGTCAGCATTCTTAGGAAAGGAAATGAATCAAATCTCCAGGAGAGATTTTGGTGAGGTTTTTCTCTGAACTCCTCCAGCTAAGGAAATATTCATACCTACACTTTTCGTTAGTTACTTTTCTCCTGATGAAACTGAGAGATTCAGTCCCCAACATGAATATGATTCCTCAGAACCATGGTTTACAGGGGTAGAAATATATATAAGTGTATACATTACATATTTACCTTCTTCCAGCTGTTACCAAATCAAATTCTACTCATAGTAAGTAGAACTGCCCCATATGGTTTCCAAGGCTGTCTGTCATCTTTATGGAAGCAGACTGTCACCTCTTTCTACCAAGAAGCAGCTGGTGGGTTCAAACCCCCACCCTTTAAGTCAGCAGCTGAGCACTTAACCACTGCACCACCAGAGGTCTCTGTGTCACTAAAATAAAAAAAACCAGTGTAATCAATTCCAACTTACAGTGACCCTTGAGGACAGAGTAGGACTGCCTGTAGAGTTTCCAAGAAGCGCCTGGTAGATTCCAACTGTCAACCTTTTGATTAACAGTCACAATCACTTAACCACTGCACCACCAGAGTTTCCTCTTACTAAATATGTGTGTGTGTATACATATATATATATTGCTAGATATGTCTATATATATGTATTGCTAAATATGTCTATCTGTATTTCTAAATGCGTATGTATATGTTGCTAAATGTGTGTATATATTGCTAAGTATGTATATATATATTGCTAAGTTTGTGTATATATATTGCTAAATATGTATATATTGCTAATATGTGTATATATATATATATTGCCAAGTGTGTGTGTGTGTGTGTGTGTGTATGGAAACCTTGGGGCACAGTAGGTTACGTGCTATGTCTGATAGCCAAAAGGTTGGCAGTTCAAATTGGCCAGGCCCTCCTTGGAAACTCTATGGGGCACTTCTACTCTGACCTCTAGGGTTGCTGTGAGTCAGACTCGACCCAATGACTATCGTGTGTGTGTGTGTGTGTGTGTGTGTGTGTATGAATACATTTTCCTAAACTAGCTCTTGTCAATGGGACGCCATTAAACATGTTGCTATGTGACTTCCTTTGCTCCTAGCTTAACAAGAGCCGGCCGACCACAAAGGAGCTGGGTGGCACAACTGGTCTGCTAGCGGCTGCAATCCGAAAGGTTGGCAGTTAGAACCACCCAGTAGCTCCAACCCACCCAGCAGCTCTGAAGAAGACAGGCCCAGCCACTGGCTTCAGTAAAAATTGTGGTTATTATTGTTATTTGTGTGCAGTCAAGGGGGCCTATGTGCTACAGAGTTGAGTTGCTCCACAGGTTTTTCTTAGCTACAGCCCTGATGGCACAAGAGTTAACTGCTTGACTGCTGACCACAAGGCTGGAGGTTCAAACCCACTCTGTGGCTCTGCAGGAGAAAGGCCTGACAACAAGCTTCCATACAGAAGACAGCCTAGCAGACCCTATGGAGCAGTTCTACTCTGTCCCATGAGGTTGCTATGCTCTAGGGTTGATTCAATGGTATCCAATAACAACAATCTTTACAAAAGCAACTTGCCAGGCCTTTCTTCTGCAGAGCTGCTGGGTTCACACTGCCTACCTTTAGGTTAGCAGTCCATCTCAAACTGCTTGCACTATTTAGGTTCTCCATAAAGATTAAACCAAGAAACCAAACCTGTTACCGTAGAGTAGATTCTGACCATATAGCACAGAGTACAACTGTTCCATAGGGTTTCCAAGGAGCGTCTTGTGGATTTGAACTGCCAACCTTTTGTTACAGCTGTCTGAGTCATCCAGTACTGTCCTAGCAGAAATACCATAATTGGACGGTTTTAACAAAGAAAAGTTTCTTCTCACACAGTCCAGTGGGCTACAAGTCTGACTTCACAGGCAAGCTTCCTCTGCTGTCTTCAGAGGAAGGTTCTTGTCATCAATCGTCCCCGGGACTGGGAGCTTCTGAGATGTATGGACCTTGGTCCTTTCCAAACAACACGCTCATAGGCACCGCCTGTTTTCTTGAAGGTATGAAGTCCCCAAACCTCTCTGCTAGCTGCTTTCCTTGGTATCTCAAAAGACGGCCTCAAACACAAAACAGTCTTACACAGTGAGTCTTGCCCCCCACTGCAACTGCTGCCCTTATTAACATCACAGAGGCAAGATTTACACCATGGGGGAACACCACATAGTACAAGGAATCAGGGTCCAGTCACATTGCCATACACATTTCTGTGGGAAAACAATTCAATCCATGACCACGTCTGCACTTTTCGTCACTGCTTCACTAGGGTTTCCCATAAAGATTACAGCCAAAGAAAACCCGATGGAGCATTTCCCCTCTGTAACTCCTGGGTCACCGAGCATAAGGAGCTAACAACAAGAAGCTGACTACAAGTCCCAGCCTCCTGCAGAGCCCGGAGTCTTGATGTACCGGCCTTCATACTGTGGATGTGAAGGCCCCATCTCCTCCCACTACTCAGGAAGCTTTGCACAGAACCTCATTCATCATTTCCTCACAATCGGCCAGTGGCCAGACTCCAGACTTCTGATCCGGAGTCTGGCTGGAGCCCTGACTCAGAGGCTCTTCTGCCTCTCCGAGCTGCCCTGGGCTCCCGGGCCATCTACCTGCCACTGCCAAGTGCCCCCTGCCCAGCAGCAAGCAATCAGCTCCATGGTTCCCCACTCCAGCCCCCGACTGGCTGCCAATCAGCTGGGCAGCAGGGGGTGGAAGGAAGTTCCACTCCCTGCTGAACCACGGAGGTGCTCAGAATCACTGAGTGGCTCTGATGACGGCCTGGACCCACAACTGCCATCCTGAGGGGTGAAGGCCGCTCAGGATGTAGCTTGTGAGTGATTGGCTGGGGCAGTGCAGGACACCACAGGATGGAGCAGACGGAGGAATTAGGCAGCTTCTCCCTATGGGGGTTTCCAGGAGACAACAGAGATGCCAGGAGGAGAGACTGGGACTGGACAAGGAGGCAGGGAGGGCCAGGGACCTGCTATGAGAACCCCACAAGAAGATGGGGGAAACCTGGGGCACCAGTGCCAACTGGTTGGGATGAAGTCCAGTGACCACTGGGGTAGTGGGTTAGAATGAGAGGAGAAGGAGTTAAACAGAAAGAAGACAGGGAAAAGTCACACTCTCAGATTATTCAAATTTGTTGTACCTATTGATAATGTATTTCATTGCTGCTGTGGGGGGATATGATTCAGCACAAATTTGATGGAAATTTATGGAAATGGAGCTGCCAGAGTGGCTGCAGGCCCCCTTGCTGCTGGCAGGTTGGCTGCAGGGCCCGCAGAGGGACAGAGGGGACACTCTGTGGATTTAGGCAACTAAAAATAGAAAGGTCTGACTTTGGGGCCATTGGCTTCTCTGGCAGGCCAGGAGAGGGGCTGACCCTGTCACTCTGAAAGATTTATTTTGGAAAAAAAAAATTCAAGTCTGATGAATGTCTAAAATAGAATCACCCACTCTGTCCTCCTATCTAATTTTCTTCTTTGAGTGAGGAGCACTGTTTCCCCAACAGAGATGGATGGGCTTAGTTCCAGGGAAAGGGTGAGAAAAACAAGAAACATACATGATCTAGGACCTACCCTGGCCCCTAGGATCCGACTCGACGGCACCTGGCTGGCTTGGCTAGGACCTACTCTGTGCACAGAGCCCACTTGTGAGTGACGGAATTATTGTTCTCCCTCCCGCGCTATGGTACTGGGAATTGAGGGAGAGGGCAACGAACAAAGAAAGCAATTTGACGGAGAGGGTGAAAAGGTGGCATTCCATATAAAAGGCCCAAGCTAGTAAAATATTTATTGTCCATTAGGCTGTCTGTCTGAGGCCTGGATGTGGATTTTTATCTGCCCCCTCACACTAAGCCATGACATTTAACGAACGACGTGCCTCTCCCAGTAGGTCACTGTGCCCCTTCAGCATAACTATGACCATTACAGCACAGAGGGACTTCCACAGTTTAGGAACAGCCTCTCTTGGTCAGGCCTTACAGACTCCTTGTAATTGTGATGAGACAGGAAATTCAAGGCACCAAGCCACAAAGTCCACCCAGCCAAAAGGGTTTTGAATTCCTTCCTTCACATACCCTGCTGTTTCTACCATCTACTGCTATTTGGAATTGAAGTGCATCCCATAGAATAGCCACTAGGATCCTGACCTCTGTACCTATAGGGCCACTATGAGTCTGAATCAGGTTGGCAGCAATGGGTTTGGTTTGGGGAGATGTATCTGTGACAGAAGCCCTGGTGGCCCAATGATTAAGCAGCAGTATCCAACCCACCAGGGGCCCCACAGGAAAAAGATCTGCTGATCTTCTCCCAACTGCTAGTGGCTCTGCTGAACAAGGCAGAACTGCCCTTAAGGTTTCCAAGGCTCATGACCACTGTGCCAGGAGGGCTCCTCTGTGAGACTACAGCTAAGAATACCCTGTGGGGAAGTCCTACTTTGTCACACGGCGTCACTATGAGTCACAATCCACTTGACAGCACACAACAACAACATACCTGTGGATGTAATTCCACTTGGGAAGAGAGCTTTCTTTTTTATTTATCCATGAGGCCCTATCAACATAGAGTATGTTTTAACACTAATCATTTTTGAGAGATGAAAAAGAGCAGGCTCCAACCAACCAACCCACTGCCGTCGAGTCAATTCCAACTCATAGCAACCCTACGGGTCAGAGTAGAACTGCCCCATAGAACTTCCCAGGTGCACCTGGTAGATTTGAACTGCCAACCTTTGATTAGCAGACGTAGCACTTAACCCACTATACCACCAGGATTTCCAAAGAGCAGGTTAGGCACACACACACACACACACACATACACACACACACAAACAGACAATCTTTGTCTTCAGTTCTATAGGACAAAGCAGAACTGGCCTGTGGGGTTTTTGAGGAGGACCTGGTAGATTCAAACTGCCAATCTTTTAGCTAGCAGCTGAATTCTTAACTACAGCGCCACCAGGGAAAAGCAAGCAGAAACAAGAGAAGATACAACCTGTGGGGATGACCAAGGAACTGAGGGACAGCAGGGTTACAGAAGCCGAAACAAGGTCTTTCCCCAAAGCTGACAGAGAGAGGGAGTCTTCTCCTGGAGCCATCAGGTGTCATGTAACCCATTCCCATGCATGACAACCCTATGGAACAGAGTGGAACTGCCACATGGGGTTTTCAAGGGTGAATCTTTACAGAAGCAGTCTGCTGCATCTGTCTTTCATGGAGTCACTAGTGAGTTCTCGACTTTCAGCGGGCAGTTGGATGTTTCACCACCACACCATCAGGCTTCTTTTTCTAGCCTCCTGAACCATGAAAAAAGACACTTTCCTTCTTTAAAGCCACAGGCACCAGTATTTCTCTTACAGTAGAATTAGGAAACAAAGACAATGATTGACACGTGAGACCAGCTCCTGTTCCGTCAGCAATCCCATGGATTCTGAAGCCCAAGAGACCCTGAAACTACCATTCATGTAAGATGAATTTCTTCTTAGTTTGAAGCAGATACCACAGAGGTCTTTCCCAGTGAGTGCTATAGGAAAACATTGCCTCTGGGACTTTTCTGTCACTGTGCTGTGACTCTGTTCTGAGCATGTGAGGAGGTAGTCTGTGTCTCCCGCACACTCCTTTGAAACAGACAGTAACCTTGGTCTCAGATGCAGTGTCCTCGGACTTAGAAATTCATTGGACCCAAACTGTCTACAACTTATTTTTCCCCTTAGTTATTTTTTTTTTTTTGGTTGTTATTGATTTTCCACTTTTAGCACAAGATTGATCACAAGCAAAATACCAATTTACATACAGATTCTGCTAAACTCAGCATCCCACAGACTTTGGACTTTTTCATCCATAAACCAATTTTTTAGAGAGAGAGATTCTGTTATCAAAAGAATCCCTGATGACACTCAAGATGCTCTACACAGAACAGGCTCAGGGGGACCACAGCCTGGCAGGGTGAACTCAGCTGATTTCTAAGCATAATAACTAGGAAGCCAAGGTCACAGGTGGAGGCCCATGTGGGCAGTTGATACTTTGCTTAATTCTATAGCGACCAGTCTAAACTGCAAACCTCACATCTAACAGGGTCTTTCAATAGCATTCACCAAGTACTTTCTGAGTAGCTACTCTGGGCCTGATACTCTTTAGGCCCTGGGGATAGACCAGGACAGAGGAAGGACATAGATGATGTTTACCATATAGTAGGGAAGTAGATATCAAATAATTATGCAAATAAATATTTAATTAGCAAGATAATAAGTTCTGTGAAGGAAAAATATAGGATTGGTATCAGGGTATATCATAGAAAATTAAAAGAAATATCATTCCTTGCATTGTGCTTGGAGTCTTAAAAGTTCGCAAGTGGCCATTCAAGGCACAACATTTGGTCTTTCTTCCCCTCAAAGAAGGAGACTCAGAAATTAGAACAGAATGTGTTGCTGATTACCTCCATGAGTGACTTTCTCCTTTGCCATGAGACCAGAAGAAATGAATAGGGCCCAGCTACTGTTATTGAAAAATTTGATCAAAGATGCTCTAGATCCTGATCAGAAAGAGGGAAATGTGGAACAGGATTTCAAATCCTCAAGGAATGCAAACTTTCTGAATCCACGGAGTTTCAGGGTGAATCCCTGCAACTATTGCCCTCAGGGTATCATTAACCTTAAACCAAAGATACCACCTGAAGTCGTTTTTTAAACCAAACAAGAGTTTAGCTTAATTAGTAAAGAATGTCTGTGTTGAGCATTGTGCACTTTTAAAAATCATCTATATAGGATCATATTGACAAAAGCAACTTCGAAGTTCAGATAGGAAACTTGGAGGCAGTGAGTTTCTGTTAACAAGAGAGGAACCATTTGGAAATCCAAAAATAAACCAATAAAAACCAAACCCACTGCTGTTGAGTCAACTATGACTCATAACCACCCCATAGGACAGAGTAGAACTGCACCATAGAGTTTTCAAGGAGCACCTGGGAGATCTGAACTGACAACCTTTTGATTAGCAGATGTACCACCTAACCACTACGTCACCAGGGTAGGCGAGAATAGTCACACAAGTTGAACACTATAATCACCACCCTGGAAGAGGTAACAGGGCAAGAAAGGAAAGATCTGAATGAGAAAGAAAGAATTTAATGAAGACTTGTGTGAATGGGGTGCCATGAGTCGGATCCGACTCGACGGCGCTTGGCTGGCTGGCTGTGTGAATGGGGAGGCAGTGGTGGTTCGGTGGTAGAAATCTCCCTTTCTGTGGAGGAGACCCAGGTTGGGGGACCGGCCAATGTACCTCATGTGCAGCCACACCAGCTGTCAGTTGGACCCTAATGTTGTTATGATGCTAAGCAGGATTCAGGAGAGCTTCCAGACTAAGAGGAGCTAGGAAGAAAGTCTGGTAGTCTACATCCAAATATCAGCCAGTGAAAACACCAGATGCATCGTAATGGTTTGATCCACAACCAGCTTTCTTGCTCTGTAGGCTGCCGGCCCATTTTGCCACCTCCTGCTAGTCTCCTGCCACTGCTGCCACTGTTTCTCACCATCTTCAAAACTACAGCTCTTTCTCTTTCTCTCTCTCTCTCTGATTCCTGGTTGAATGAGCTTCTCTGTGCAGGCATCCTCTCCTGAAAGGGCACACTGTGCTCCTGGCTCTTCTTCCTTGGTGGTGGTGAGATGCTCTCTTCTCATCTCTGAGACATCTCGCTTTCAGCCTAGCAGAATGGCAAAACTGATTAGTCCCTTCATTAGGGTTCTGTATAACTTATTTGCATAGTCTCACTCAGTCATGGTGTGTGAGAGTCACAAAGACTGTGGCTAGAAGGGCCATATGAAGTATTTCATTGCACAGCAGTAGCTGAAAAGGATCTTGGAAGTCATTTCTAACAAATTCTTCATCTTAACAGTGTGAAAACAAAACTAGGTCCAAGGTCTCAGTTACTGATGATACCTTACAAGTGGTGTGAAGCATTTTATTATGTTCACAGATTCTCTGGTCAGGAATTTGGAAAGGGCACAATTGAGACAGCTTGTTCTACCCCATGATGCATGGGACCTCAGCTGAAAGCACATACGAGAGGGTGACCCAGCAACCAGGGGCTGGAATTATCTGAAGGCACCTTCTATCATTCCTGGTCTCAGGAGACTAAAGAACTAGATGTTGACCAGAGTACCAATATGTGGTCTCTCCATGTGGTAGGCTAAGTCACAGCATGGCAACCTCAAGGCAGTAAATTTTTTACATATTTTGGGTTTCAAAAAACAATGCAGAAGTCATTCAGCATCATTTGCATCACATTTTACCAGTTACAAGTAAGTCCAAAACACATCCAGACTTCACCTCTTGATCGATGACGACTCCATGTTACATTCTAGAGAAGCTTTTGGAATGGGAAATATTGTTGCAATCATATTTGGAAAACATAGTCAGTTATAGTTCACCATTTGGCCAAATTATCCATTCAACACACAAAATGCTATTCATCTCCTTTCTCCTAAGATACCTCATGTCTCACCTTAATACTTTTTCAGTCAGAAATCCAAATCTAATTATCTAAATCATGTTCAGAAATTATAAAAGGGAAAAAAAATTGAGGCTATGACAAATCTAACAAAGTTCTAATCTCTAAAATCTGTCAGAAAATCCTACGCCAAGTGCTGTTGAGTCAGATCCGAGTGGTGACCCTAGGGAACACCTCTACAATAAACAGACAAGTAATCCAATTTAAAAAATGGCCAAAAGAAATGAACAGATACTTCACCAAAGAAGACATTCAAGCAGCTAACAGACACCTGAGAAAATGGTCCCAATCACTAGCCATTAGTGAAACGCAAATCAAAACCTCAGTGAGATGCCATCAGACCTTAACATTACCAGCATGAACCGAAAAAAAAAAAAAAAAAAAAGTTGAAGAGGCTGCAGGGTGACTGCAACTCTTATGTACCAGTGGTGGGAATGTAAAATGCTGTGACTGTTTTGGAAAATGATGTGGTCCTTCCTTAGAACTAGTAATAGAAATACCATATGATTAAGCAATCTCAGTCTTAGGAATATATCCCAGAGAAATAACAGCTTCCACGGGAATAGACATATGCACATCCAGTGTTCACTGTAGCATTGTTCACACAAGCAAAAAGATGGGCACGGTCTAGATGCCCATCAGAAGATGACTGATAAATGACTATGGTCCATATACACAGTAGAGTACTACTCTCAATGATAAAGAACACTGACGACTCTGTGGAGCATTTCACATCAAGGATGGATCTGGAGGATATTAGGCTGAGTGAAATAAGTCAGTCATCAAAGAATAAATGTTGTGTGAGTCTACTACTGTAAAAATTCGTGAAAAGGTTTACACACAAAAAGAAACATTTTTTGATGGTTACAAAATAGAAGAGAGGTGGGGGTAGAAAAACACTAAATACAGAATAGATAAGTGGTGACTCTTGTGAAGGGTAAGACAGTACCTAATACCTGGAAACCAGCATCACGCATCCAAAGCAAGGTCACAGAAGCTCCATATATACATCCAAACTCTCTGAAGGACAAACTACTGGGCCAAAGGCTGTGGGAACCATAGTCTTAAGGGCATCTAATTCAACTGGCATAACACAGTTTATAAAGAAAAAGTTTTACATTCTACTGTGGTGAGTAGCATCTGGAGTCTTAGAAGCCTGTGAGTGACCATCTAAGATACTCCTCAGATAGTCTCAGACTATCTGGAGCAAGGGAGAACGAAAACAACAAAAGACACAAGGAAAAGAGTTGTCCAAAGGACTAATGGGCTGCTACAACAACCACAGCCTCCACCAGACTGAGTCCAGCAGAACTAGATGGTGCCCGGCTGCCACTACCAACTGCTCTGACAGAGATCACAATAGAGGGTCCCAGACATAGCTGGAGAAAATTGTAAAAAAAAAAAAATCTTGCTTACAAAAAAAGACCAGACTTACTGGCCTAACAGAGATTGAAGAAACTCTGAGAGCATAACCCCCAGACACTCGTTCAGTTCAGTAATGAAGTCACATCTGAGGCCTGTCCTTCATTAAAAGATTAGGCAGGCCCATAAAACAAAGCAAGACCAAAGGATGTCACCATCTCAGGGGCAAGAATGAGAAGATAGGACAGACAGGAAAGCTAGTAACAGGAAATCGATGATGGAGAGGGAGTGAAAGGTTGGTGATCAGTGTCACAAAACAATGTAAGTACTAATTGTTTAATCAGAAGCTAGTTAGTTCTGTAAACTTTCATCTAAAGTATAATAATAAAATATGTTCAAGTGCAGATGAAACTACTTGGGTGAAGTTTTTGAATCCAGCTCCTTAAGCATCATTCATCTTGATCTGTAACCTGTGAACTATAGGCAGAATATAATGCTAGCACAGGCATAGATAACTGATACAGATATGCCTGTTCAAAAACAAGGAAAATTAAAATATCAAACCTAAAATAATAAAGATTATGGAAGAAACAGTAGGAACAACAATGGAAGTTCCAACAGACATCTTAGACAGACTACAGAATCTGACCAACAATGCACAACAATAGAAGAGAAAATAGATAAATGGGACCTACTGAAAATCTAAAAATCAAACTCCTATGCTCATCCAAAGACTTTATCAAGAGAGTTAAAAGACTGCCTATAGAATAGTAAAAAATACATATCAGATCAGCACCTAATTTCCATAATCTACAAGGTACTGCAAAGTATCAACAAGAAAAAGACAAATAACCCAATTAAACAGTTGGCAAAGGACATGGGTAGACACTTTAGCAAAGAAGACATTCAGGCAGTGTTATGGGTTGAATTGTGTCCCCCCCAAAATATGTGCAGCTGTGTGGCTGGGACATGATTCCAAGTATCTTGGGACTGTCCTCCATTCTGTGGTTTCACTAAACTGTATGCTAAAGGAGCTGTAAATTCCTGCATAAAATTACTTCCTTGCTCTGCAGTAGGGTGAGTTTCCCCGGAGTGTGGCTTGCCCCACCCTTAATGCTTTCAGCTTGCAAGGGATAAAAGGAAAGGGAAACAAAGAGAATTAGGAGCCTCGCACCATCAAGAAATGTGCACCAGGAGAAGAGCGCGTCCTTGAGACCTGAGGTTCCCGCGCCAGGACGTTCCCTGGACACAGACTGATGCAATACCGGACTTTCCTCCAGCGCCGACAAGAGAAAAGCCTTACCCTGGAGCAGACACCCTGAATATGGACTTGCAACCTACTGGACTGTGTAAGAATAAACCTTCCTTTGTTGAAGCCATCCACTCTGTGGTATTTCTGTCAGAGCGGCACTAGCTGACTAAAACAGGCAGCCAAAAGACACATGAGGAAATGCTCATAATCATTAGCTATTAGAGAAATACAAATCACAACTACAATGGGATACCATCTCTCCCCACGCAACAACAAATGCTGGAGAGGCTGTGGAGAGACTGGAGCTCTTCTGCATTGCTGATGGGAATAGGTGATACAGCCTGTTTGGAAAGCAATTTGGCAGTTTCTTAAAAAGCTAGAAATGATCCAGCAATCCCATTGCTTGGAATATATCCTACAGAAATAAAGGCTGTCACATAAGCAGATACATGCACACGAATGTTTTACTGCAGCACAGTCCACAATAGCAAAAAGATGGAATCAACCTAGATGCCCATCAACAGATGAATGGATAAACAAACTTCAGTGTGCATATATATATATATGTATATGTATATACATACATACACCAATTTTAGGAAGCATCTCATAACCTGATATCAAGTAGAAGACATTATACTGAGTGAAATCAGTCAACTGCAAAAGGACAATTATTGTATGAGACCTCTGTTATGAGGACATGGAAAAGGACTTATACACTGAAGAAAAGATTCTTTGATGGCTCCAAGGGTGGTGAGGGAAGGAGAGGGTAGGTCATAGATTACAAAGTTAACGGGAATTGGGTTACGTGAAAGGTGTAACAGCACTTAGAAGAAGGAAGAAGGCAGGTCAGCATGAATGGATTACTCCATAAACTAAAACATTTTCTAAATTCAATTCAACATTTGAAAGGATAGAGTCCCAGGGACAGGGGTCTGGGAACCTTGTTTTTGGGAACATCAAGGTCAATTGGCATAACCAGCTTTTGCTAAGAGAGTCTTCCATACCCCACATGGATGAGTGGCATCTGGGGTCTTAAAAGCCAGCAAGCTGCCATTTGAGGAACATCAATTGGTCACAATCCAACTGGAACAGACGACAACCAAGAATATCAAAGACATGAGGAAAACTGAGCCCAGGAGACAGAAGGACCCTATACGATTAAGAGACTACATTAGCATAAGACCAGAAGGACCAGATGGTGTCTGGCCACCACCAAAGACAGTCCTGATAGGGAACGCAATGTACAGTCCTTGGCATAATATGAGAAAAGAGATCAAGAACTCTATTAAAAGACCAGAACGGATGGTCTGACAACCTGGAGGGTCCCCTGGGAACATGGCCACTAGACTTGCTGCTGCCCCAGACCTGAAACCAGTACTGAGGTCAACACTTAGACTAAGAATAAACTGGACTTGGAGATACACAGTTAGCATGTGGTATGTGTACTTTATGGTTTTATACATTTATAGAAGGCTGTCCTACTGGTTTCTTTCTAGAGGGAGAGGAGAGGGTAGAGAGGAAGGGACAAGTGTTCACAAGGAGGATGTTAGTAGCAAAGAATGAAAAGGAGGATTGTGCTGCCACAGGCTGGGATGAGTAGATAGAGTTGTAGAGAGGCAGGTATTCAAAACTGACGTGGATTGTACCCTTTCACTTAATCATCATCATCATAATAATAAAAAAAAAAGGGGGGGTGGGTGGAATCAGGAGCCTCAGTGGTAACTGGTCCACAGAAATTTGGAAACCTAGGCACATGTTGGCAGATCACTGAATGGATCTCAGTCCTATTCTCTGGGAGTTTTTCTTTCTTCTTTCCTTGTTCTTTCTTTTCTTCCTCCTTCCTTCCTCCCTCCTTTTTTCCTACCTCATTTCCTCCTTTCCTCCTTCTCTTTTTCCTTCCTTCCTTTTACTTCAGTTGTTACTGTTGTTGAGGATATACGTACTAAAAATATGCCCCACTTTTGAGTTTCTACATGTGCAATTCAATGATATGGATTACATCCTTCAAGTTGTGCAACCCTTCTTACCCTTTTTTTCTGAGTTGTTTCTCCCCCATTAGCATAAATTCCCTGCCCCCTAAGTTTCCTATGTAATCTTTTAAGTTGCTGTTGCCAGTTCAGTCTCCTATAGAAAGACCTTTAAAAAGCATAATGTTCGAGTCAGACATTCTTTGCTACTTAAGTTAAATTATTGTTTGGTTTTAAGAAGACTCCAGGGATATTTTTGGTTTAACGTTTAAAGATTGTTTTAGGACAATAGTTCCTAGGGTTCATCCAGCTCTGTGGCCCCAGAAAGTACAGATTTTATTAGAATTTTAAATTATTTTCTACAATTTCCCCCTTCTAATCAGGATTCTTCTATAGAATCTTTGATCAAAATGTTCAGTTGCAGTAGGGCAACACCCAGTTTTGCTCTCACAGCAAAGGAGACATGTGTTCATGGAGATAGTTAGCCCATCAGTGGATGAATAGATAAACAACATGTGGTACATACATACAATGGAGTAACACTCAGAGAGAAAAAAGAAGTCTTAGTAGATGCTACAATATGAACGGAGTTTGAAGACAGTATACTAAGTGAAATAAGTCAATCACAAAAAGAAAAATATTATACGGCCTCACTAACTAAAAAAAAAAGAAAAGGCAAATAGATAGAGACCAAAATTTCTTAGCAGTTACCAGGAACAGGAGAGATGAAAAGACAGGGAGTTACTGTCTAGGGCATACTGAGTTTTGATTTACGGTAACAAACACCACAGTGATCAAGGGTCTGGTTGTATAGCTGACTGATGTAGACCTACTCACTAATACTTTAACAACATATCAATGATGACAAGATATTGTCAATAAGTTGCATATGTGTAAAAAGTTGAATTGGATAAGTTATGTGATAGACATATTTATAATCAGAAAACAAAACAGTACCTGCTGAGCTGCTTATATGCAACCAAACACCTCATGGGGTTTTGTTCCTTGGTTTGGAGGTTTGGGGTCTTGGTTTCGTGGGACATTGAGGCTAATTGGCCTGATAATGTGTTTAGTGCTTGTTTTAGTCAGCTAGTGCTGCTCTAACAGAAATATCACAGAGTGGATGGCTTTAACAAAGAAAAGTTTATTCCAACATAGTCTGCTAGGCTGCAAGTCTGTATTCAGGGTTTCTGCTCCAGGGGAAGGCTTTCCCCTTGTTGGCTCTGGAGGAGAGTCCGGTATTATATCAGTCTTTGTCCAGGGAGTGTCTTGGCGCAGCAATCTCAGGTCTGAAGGACACACTCTTCTCCTGGTGCTGCTTGCTTGGTGATATGAGGTTCCCAATTCTCAGCCTGCTTCCCTTTCCTTTTATCTCTTCCAGGATGAAAGGATTAAGGGTGGGGCAAGCTATACTCCAGGGAAACTCCCTTTACAGTGGAGCAGGGAGGTGATCTTATAAAAGGATTTACAGTCTGACTCAAATCCTTTAACATACAGCACAGCAAAATCACAAAATGGAGGACAATCACAGAACACAGGGAATCATGGTCACATGGCTACAACTATTTGGGGGCAGACACAATTCAACCCATGACGGTGCTTCTCTTCTACCTCCTAGTTATTGAGTAGTACATGTGGTCTTCAAAGATTGCAAGCAGCTATCCAAGGCACAACAATTGGTCTTTATTTGCCTGGAGCAACAGAGAAGGAGAGTCAGGAACAGGAGGAAGAAATGAAATATCTGACACCTTTCTCTGTGGCTCTGTTCTGTCCTCTGGGTTGTCTGTCTTTTTCCACAAAAAAATGCCTACTTTTTGTATCGAATAGCCTTTTCATCCTAGTTCTTGCACTTGTAGGTTTAGAAACCCAAGCCAAGTGCCGTCGAGTCATTTTACCATCTCAGTTCCTTTCAGCCCAAGTTGATGCTTCCTCCAAATCAAACCTGTTGCACCGGAGTCCATTCTGACTCATAGTCACCCTATAAGACAGAAGTCCCAGAGCGTTTCCAGGCTGTAATCCTCATGGAAGCAGTTTGTCACATTGTTCCCCCATGAAGATGCCAGTGAATTCAAACTGCCCACCATTCAGTTAGTGGCAGAAGACTTAACCCCTTGCAGCATCAGGGTTCCTCAAAGCTGATACATAACCCAAACCAAACCCTTCTCACCAAGTCCATTTGAACACTTAAGATCTTTCCAATGTTTAAGCCAAGGATTTCACAGGTGCATTCTTAACTTGAAGCCACTTTTTAATTAGGGAACACTTTTCTGGCTGAAAAGATTGGGGAACTTTATGCAGCATCCAACGAGTAAGTCCACAAACTTAATTTTTCAAAGTGCTACATACCTCATTGCTGAAAACTACTACCGTCACCTTCAAAGTACTCCTCTTGGAAAGCTAGGTACTGACTCCAGCACCTAGCCCACTCTTCAAAGCAATTTTGGAACTCTTGCTGGAGTGGCCATTGCACATGGTGGCACAGTGGCAAGTTCACAAACTGAATTGGATAATTGTGTGTGAGGGAGTTTTTAGTCAGTAAACAAATAACTGTACTGGAACACTCTCCGTATTCACCGGATCTTGTGCCAATGACTTTTTCTTTACCTGAAGATAAAGGAAATATTGAAAGAAAGACATTGTGATGACCTTCAGGACATCAAGGGTAATAGGATGACAGCTCTGATGGTTATTCCAGAAAGAGTTCCAAAATTGCTTTGAAGGGTGGACTAGGTGAACTAGGATGTGTTTGTGAATTTAACTGTCAGTCCTCATATAACCTCCAAATTACATGTGAAAACTACAGAATTCATTCTTAGTTTATGTCAGCTCTCACTTACTTTGTTACAGGCAGCTAGAACAAGACAGACAACATCCTCAGCATTCTGCCTGGAATCTCCTCAGCTACATCAAGTTTAGTAGGTATGTTTTCTATTTGCTATGCTATTACAGGAAACAGTTTTGATAGACTTTTTTCTCCCACATATAGAGAATCTCCTTCCTTAATTTTCCTAATGATATCTTCAATTTCCTGTAAGCCTCCATCAACACACTCCTTATAGCACTTCTAGCTTTCTCTCTCAAGGTGCTTTGAGAACCTGCCTGGTGCTGGGTCCCAAAGTTAATGAGAAATGCCACATGTTTCAGCTTTTAGTTGTGGTTGTTCCCCACTTTCAAATTCCTAATTTCTGTTCCAGTTACTATTGCTGCCAAACTTAATGGCGTTAAGTAGTAACCAGTTTTATTGCAGGTCAAGAATTTGGAAAATGTGTAGATGGGATGGCTTGTCTGCTGCTCAGCATCTGCAGCCTTAGTACTCAAAGGTTGAGAATGACTCTACAACCAGGAGTCTGAAGCATCTAAAGACTTCTTCAATCATATGTCTAATACCTAGTATTATAGACTGAATTGTGTTTCCCAAAAATGTGTGTAGCCCTGTAATTAGACCACAATTTCTGGTATTGTACGATGTTCCTATATACTGTAAATCCTGTCTCTATGATGTTAATGAGGGAGCATGGGTGGCAGCTGTATGGGTGGGGCAGGACTTAATATGTAAGATTATATTGTGCTTGGAAGCAATCTTTGGGGATGCAAAGGAAAGGGAAGCAAGCAGTGTTGGGGACAATAAGCAGTGCCAGAAGCTGAGCATTTTTGGAAAGGATCTACAGTCCCTGAACATCAAAAACTTCCAGTCCAGGGAGACTGAGTCAAGATGGTGGACCAAACACACATCTCCCTAAATCCCTCTGGAAACCAAAGCCTGAATTAATAATTAAGCAGAGCCTTCTGGACACCTAGTGAGCCCTAGGAAACAGCATAGGGCTGTCTATTTGGTCTACATACCACTGAGTGAGAAATTTCTTCTCTTTTGCTGACCCCCACCCTTGTTGAGTCCTGGCTCTCGTGGACTGAAGGTAAATTGCCATTTTAAAGTTTTTTTTGCTCTGTCTTAGCTGGTATGGGGCACTGAGGTGACTGGCAGCAAGGCTTAGATGCACTGCTGATGAGATCAGTGAGCAGAGTCACCACATTTTGAGAGCCTGGTCTTGGAATCTGTGCAACTCGGGACCTCTGACCTCTCTCTCTCGGAATCTCTGAATTTCTGCCATTGAAAACCCTTTTCCAAGGTGGGCGGGAGAGTTTGTATGGGACACCATCTTGATTCACTGGGAGGTGAAGTTTCCTATACAGAGGCCTCAGCTGGACCTAATTCCTAGGCTGGGAGGCAGTGCCTGCCTGAAGAGTGCTTTTCCCACACTAAAGCAGTCTTTGATATAGAGGTGCTTACTTTGCCAGCTGGGCAGAAGGACTTGCACACCTGAAAGCCTGACTAATTTTGGAAGCTGTCAGATACATTTTACCTTTCAATAAAGAAATAATTGTGGTGTATCTGGATGGTGTCTCTTCCAGCCTTTATTGTCTCACATATAGGGTCAGCTGATGGCTCCCCAGTAACTCTGTAGGTGGAGATGTGTCTTTGCCAATCAGGTGGTGGAGCCTGCTGCCCTAGAGATTCCACTGAGCCAAGTCACTGGAGTACATAGAGGTGTCAGGTGATCAACCTTCTTTTCAGATTGAGCTTTAGATCCTGTTAAAGTAACACCAGAGAAACAAAACAACCTCCAGATGCCCAAACTGCAACAAACTTTGGAGTGAAACATCAGGAAGAATTCACTTATGGCTTCAGAACGCACCTAAAAGCAAGATCCAAAGAACTTCCTAGATGAAGAAGCCTTTCTGAAACTATCGGAGGGTGAGTACAGAAAGATTATATATAGAGCCCTCCTAGACCTTATACAAAATGCAGCAGGGCAAAATGCAAAATTAAGCAAGCTGTTTGATCTGATGGAATACCAGTACTCTGAAATCTAGCAGATCAATAACAAAATCAAAGAGATAGAAAATTGAGTTCAAAACCAAGAAAATTGAATTGAACAAATGGAAAACACACTTTCTGACTTGGAAGACATAGCTACTGACTCCAGCATCTATGGGGAGGAATCAGAAAAAAGAAACAAGAAAAATGAAGAAGCATTAAGAAGCATGTGGGACTCTATTAAGAGGAAGAATCAATGATTTATTGGAGTTCCTGAACAGAGTGGGGCACCAGAGAGTACTGTGGCTGAACTACTGACAGAAAAGTTCCCCGAAATTATGAAGGACGGGAATACAGATATACAAGATGTGTATCGAATGCCACTCAATATTGATCCAAAATGAAAGACTTGAGGACATACTATAATCAAGCTTAACAAAATGAAACACAAGTAGAAACTCTTAAAGGCAGAAAGACTCAAAGCAAAGCTAACATTCAGAGGGAAACCTTGTAGCCTTCATCTGATTTCTCAGCAGAAACACTGCTGGCATGGAGACAATGGAATGATACATTCAAAGCCTTGAAGGAGAAGAACTTCCAACCAAGAATTATACATCCTGCAGAAGTATCTTTCAAATATGAAAATGAAATCAAGACATTTGCAGATAAGTGGAAATTCAGAGACTTTTTAAAAACCAAACCAAGCTCCAAGAAATACTGAAAGAAGCTCTTGGCTGAGAATAACAAAACCATTAATATCATATTTGAGGAGGAAATACAGGACACATCATCCAGAAACCTACTCAGGGAAGGCTCCAAACTGAACTGAAGCTATAATATTAAGTGATCCATTGATCATCTCATGAAAACTATGATGTCATCATATTAAAAAGAGAGATGTATTACAGTCGATACAGTCCTTCCCAGTGGAGAGGAAGTTAATAAGACTTGTAGTAGTTAAAATTGAGTTTAAACATAGACTTTTAAGGTGGATAATAGTGGCAGCCACAAAGCATAATAAAGGTGCAACATATAAATCAAGAAACGTAATATGGGAGTCTTAACAGCCACAAAACTAACACTGGAAAAGGTGAAAAATCAACTCATATGGAACAATGCTCCAGAACAGCATAATAAGAACAATAGAGAAAACATCAACACAAAAATAAACATATCACAATAACAGCACTAAACAGATACCTATCAATAATTACACTGAATGTGAATGGACTGAATGCTCCAGTAAAGAAACAACGAGTGGCATCTTGAATCAGAAGACATGACCCGTCCACATGTTTGGTGCTTATAAGAAACTCACCACAGACTTAAAGATATGAACAAACTGAAAATTTACAAAGAGAACTACACAACACCTTACTACAAGAAACTAAGAGAGACTTACAAAAATAGAGAAACCTACTCTGCTCATGGATAGGAAGACTTAACATTGTGAAAATGTCTATTTTACCCAAAGCAATTTACTTATATAATGCAATCCCAATATAAATTCCTGTGACATTTTTTAATGAGATGGAGAAACAAATCACCAACATTTTGGGAAGGGAAGAAGCCCCAGATAAGCAAAACATTTCTGAAGAAGAAGAACACACTAGGAAGCCTTTCACTACTCGACTTTGGAATCTATTACACTGCCACAGTGGTCAAAATAGCCTGGTACTGGTACAAAAAGAGATCAATGGAACAGAACTGAGACTCCAGAGATGACACCATCTTCCTCCGAACAGGTGATATTCGACAAAGACCCTAAGACATTAAACTGGGGTAAAAGCAACCTCTTCAACAAATAGTTCTGACAAAATTGGATATCCATCCGCAATGAACTGAAACAAGATCCATATCTCACACCTTATACAAAAACCAACTGAAACTGGATAAAATACCTAAATATCAAATCTAAAATGATAAAGGTCATTCAAGAAAAATTAGGATCAACAATGGAAGTTTTAATACACAATGTAGACAGACTTCAAAATCTGACAAACCATAATCAACAGAAGAGAAAATGGATAAATGGGAACTATTAGGAATCAAATACTTTTGCTCATCCAAAGACTTTATCAATAGAATTAAAAGACAAACTACAGAATGGGAAAAAAATATTTGGCAACTATATGTCAGACTGACACCTGATCTCCATAATCTATAAGGTACAAAAATATCAGTAAGAAAAAGATAAATCATCCAATTAAGCGATGAGCCGAGGAGACGGACAGACATTTCTCCAAAGAGGAGATCCAGGCAGCCAAAAAACATACCTATCCATTCCTCTATTGTTGGGAATCTGGGTTGGTTCCATCTTTTTGCTCATGATCATCAGCTGTTAAAGAAATTCAAATCAAAACTACAATGAGATACCATCTCACCCCAACAAGGTTAGCCATAATCCAAAAAAGGCAAAACAACAAATGTTGGAGTGGCTGTGGTGAAAATGGAACTCTGCTATACTGTTGGTGGGAGTGCAAAATGGTGCGACCTCTTTGGAAAGCGATCTGGTGGATGCTTCCTTAAAAAGCTGGAAATAGATATACCATTTGACCCAGCAATTTCACTGCTTGGAATATATCCTGCAGAATTAAGGCCATTCACACCAACAGATACATGTACACAAATGTTTATTGCAGCACAGTCCACAACAGCAAAAAGATGGAACCAACCCAGATTCCCAACAATAGAGGAATGGATAGGTACACTATGGTATATATACTCAATGGAACACTACGCAATGATAAAGAACAATGCTGATTTCAGGAAACATCTTATAACTTGGTTTGAATTGGAGGACATTATGTGGAGTGAAAGCAGTCAGTGACAAAAGGATGAATATTGTATCAGATCCCTACAAGAAGAACTTAAAAACAAACTTATACATAGAAGAAAAGACAATGTAGACAAACTTTGATGGCTGCAAGGGTGGGGAGGGAGGGAGGAAGAGGATGAGGTATAGATTAGATAGTTGATGGAAATTTGGTTGGGTGAAATTAGTGACAGCACACATTAGAAAGAAGCTCAGTTTTAACTGGACTTCAACATAACATGATTACTCCTCCCATCTTAACCCAATGTTGCAAGGACGGAATAGCTGGGACTGGGGACCACACTCTCAGGCGAAATCTAGGCCAGTTGGCACAACTAGCAGTTTGTTAAGAGAGTCTTCTGCACTCCAAATTGGTGAGTGACATCTGGGGTCTGAAAAGCTGCCAAGCTGCCATCTGATGTACACCAAATGGTCCCAACTCAGCAGGAACAGTTGATCTCCAAGTACCAAAATGACATGGGGCAAAGAGAACCTAGAAGACAGAGAGACCCATGTAAGTGGGTGACTACATCAACACGTGACCAGAAGAACCGGATAGTGCCTGGCCACCACCAGTGATAGCCGTAATGAGGCTCATAAAGTTGAGTCTCACAGGCAATGTGAAAGTAATACGGAGTACACCTTGAGATCTCCACTAAAAGACAGCCATTGATGGTCCAGGGGCCTCAGGGTTCCCCTGAGAGCATGGCGCCTGGCCCTGATGGTGCCCCTGTCCAACGGAGGTCAACTCTTCAGCCAGAAATGGACTGGACTTGGTGACACAGAGCGACCATTTCATATGTGCACTTTTGGTTCTATGCACCTATAGGCTAATATCATCCAGCTGATCTCTTACTGGACGTGGGGGAGAAGGTGAAGGTGAGGGGATAGAAGATTGCTAGGAGGATATGACACGTACAGAAAGTAGAAGAGGAGTGTGCTGTCACTGGGCAGGGAGAGCAGTGGGAGCCACTCATTGACAGGTGTGCAAATTTATATGGGATTGTATATTCTCACTCAATCACAGTAAAAAAAAAAAAAAAAAAAAAAAAACCTCCCCATCCAGGGGAAGACTCACAAGGACCTTCCTCCATTGCTAGCAGAGAAAGCTTTCCCCTGGAGCTGACATCTTCAATTTGGACTTTTAGCCTACTGGACTGTGAGAAAATGAATTTCTGTTTTTATAGTCCCACTTGTGATATTTCTGTTAAAGCAGCATTGGATGACTAAGACACCTGGGCTGGGAGAAGTCAAAGATTAGGATTGTTGACTACGCTGCCTACAAGTGGCTATTCTGTGCAGCTTGACTTCCTCATAATATGGTAATCTCATAGTAGTCACAGTTTTACATCTGACTCTAAATTCTTGTTCCAGTGACAAGGCAGAAATTTCATTGCCCTTTATAATCCAGCTTCAGAAGTCATAAAGGTAATTTCTACTGCATTCCTTGGTTACAAGCAAGTCATCATGCATTTGGATACATGAAGAGGGTCCACAGAGTCCTCCCGTCAAAGGAAGGGATGCCAAAGTCACATTACAAAGGGATACATGGGACAGGAGATATTTTTGAGGCTGACTTGGGAAAACACAATCTACCACATCAAGGGAGGTCGTTCCCAACAAAGCAGAGCTGACACTCAGGTGTTTCATGGCCCAGACCCTTGTTCTCTCTCTGATGAGTCAATGGCATCATTTGCATAAATGAAGAACTTTATGTTATTAAAAAGAAGAATTGAAACATAAGGCAAGAAGCCAAATTCAGTCTCAATTGAACATTCTCTATATTACAAATACAGCACAAATATGTTTTTCATAGCTCTCACAGAGCAGACAGCTGCATTTATTTGCGGCCAAGAAATATGGAAAAATTCCAAACTATAAGCAAAGGGAAGGAACTCAAGAAAAGTACTCAAACTTCCATAAGTATAAATCTTCATAAAAATTGTTTTAAGCTTGATTAAAGCAGGTGCTGAAACCTTCCCTGAGTCTGAAGTGTTCCACTTACAAACAACCCTCTTTGCATATAATGATGTCATTCTCTAGGAACTACTTCTATATTTGGGAAACAGTCAAATGCCTAGAAACTTTCTTAACTAACTTGATCTACCTCTCCACGCCCCCATCTCCAGCAAACATGGACTTAGACACTTTCAGTCTCTCTCATTCTCTTGCTCTCTAGTACATACATTTCTCAAGAGTCTTTTAACATTCCTTACATCCTTTATTTTCGTTCTCCTCAAACTCCAAATCATAGCAACCTGATGTATAATAACACACAAGGCTACCTGGCCCTGTGCCATTTTCATGTTCAGTGGGATGTTTGAGTCCATTGTTGCAGTTACTGTGTAGTGTCTTCCAACCCAGGAGATTCATCTGCCAGCACTATATCAGACAATATTCTGTTGTGATCCACAAGATTTTCAATGGTCAATTTGGGGAGGTAGATTGCCAGGCCTTTCTTCCTAGTCTGTGATAGTCTGGAAGCTATGCTGAAATCTCTTCACTGTGTGTGACCCTGCTAGTATTTGAATACCAGCGGCATAACTTCCAGCATCACAGCAACAAACAAGCCACCACAGTGCCAGGTACAACAATCTGACAGGTGGGTGGTGGTGCTTCGTTCAGTGAAAGGACAAGTGTATTTTCTCTCTCTAAGACTCAGCTTAGGAAAAAGACAAAGCAGCCAGACTGCACACATCCATGAAATCTATTCTGCTCTAAGCGAATCCCTTTCCTTCGCCCATGAACAAAGCTATACCCTGGAAGAAGGATGAGGCCAAAGAGTTTTTACGAAGCTTGTCAGTCCCTTTGTCCCCTCTACCATATGCTAGCTCTGGTCTAGGACTCTGAAAATGTCAGTCAATGCATTATTCCCTACAGTTTGTCATTAATAAGAGAATTCTTTGAAAAGCTTCATCTTTTTCTCTTTGTACATAAACTAGGACTTCTCTAAAAACTCAGTTCAAGTTTATTTGTAGCGAAAAGTCCTAAAGTACCGACAATACTTTTGAAGAAATAAAAACTTATCATTCAGTGCTTACTATGTGCAAAGCATCATGATAAGTGCTTTTCTATAGATACCTACATTGAGTACCAAGCAAAAAACCCAACTAGCTGCTGTCAAGTTGACTCTGACTCCCCACAACCCCATGTGTGTCAGACTAGAACTGTGTTCCATAGTGTTTTCAATGGCTGATTTGTTTTGAAAGCAGATCACCACGTCTGTCTTCTAAAGGGGTTCACAGTGGGAGTACATTAGCTGTTTGCACTACCATATCTTAGATATTGTGGTTGATAAGTGCCATCTAACTCATTAGCAGATCTATCCATAACAGAAGGAAACATTGCTAGGTCCTGTGCCATCCGCATAGTTACATTAGTGGGAGTCATTGTGCCAATCCATCTCATAGAGTCCCCCTCCCTTTTTTCGATGACCCTCCACTTTACCAAGCAAGATGCCTTTTTTCATTGACTGGTCCTTCCCGACGACATACTAAAAGAGGTCAAGATTAGTACCTGTGTCAATGGGACAGGAGACCATGAAGCAGAGATCCTGGAGTGGAAGATGCAGGGAGGGCAGAAACAGGGAGGTGTACAGGCCGGTCTTGAAGGATGCTGTGGTGGTCAGGATTATGTCAACTTGGCTACTACCTATTTGGCTGCTGTATTAAGTGGCAGGGCGGGGTTTGTGGTGCCTCCCTGCCCCTCGGCTCTCATCTCGTGACACTGGACTACGGCTGCTGATCGCTCACGTGGCCAGGAGCCCCTGCTCTCTGGTTCCAGCATCTGGTTCCGGGACTTGAGTTAGCAGCTGTTGGGCTCATCAGTCCTTACAGTTGGCATGTGAGAGCCCTGCTCCCTGACCTGCCAATCCTGCGCTCGCCAGCCTCTGCCCAGTCCTGCTCCCTGACCTGCCGATCCTGGGTTCTCCAGCCTCTATCACTTCATCTCACCACCAGCTTGGAATCCACCGACCTCCAGCCTCTGTCGCATCGTCTCGCCACCAGCTTGGGATCCACTGACCTACACAACCGGTGATCTGCAACTCTGGTCTCTGACTTGCTGACCTTGGGTTCCTCAGCTTCCATGGACACGTGAGACTTGTGCCAGAGCTTGGGACATTCAGCTTCTGTGATTACGTGAGCTGTTTCCTATATTTGTATCTATCTATCTGTCTATATATATATATTATAAATCTTTCCTTGTACCTACACGTGTTACTGGTTTTGCTTCCCTAGAAAACCCAGCCTAAGACAGATGCCTAAGAATTCCAACAGAGCAGATGGAATGTGTAAAGGGAAGGAGGCTGCACATATAAAGCCTGTACTTCCCTCAGCTTCTTAATGAACTTCCTCACTGCCTATCACTGCCAGTAGGTGAATCTGGCCAATACTGGGCAATCAGAAACTCTTATCTCAGCTCCAACTACTCTTACTCTGGCTTTCTCTGCCCCAACTATAATGATCTCAGGACCTCTGCAATTACAGTTCACTCTGCTTTACACATCTGCCTCCATATATTCACATCAGTTACAAAAATTTACTACTGCAGTGAAGCCTTCCATGGACATCTATTTGCATAGTCTCTGTACTCCGTATCCTCTTCCCCATTTCATTTTTTTCCATTGCATTTATTACTCCCTAGTACACTACACCACCATCCACCTGTCATTTTGTTGGACTATAGTGGTTTGTACCTTGCTGACATGCTGGAAGCTACATCACCAGTATTTCAAACACCAGCAAGGTTACCAAGGTAGACAAGTTTCAATGGAACTTCCAGACTGAGACAGACTGGGAAGAGCGGCCTGGTGCCTCATTTCCAAAAATTACCCAGTGAAAACCCTACGAATCACAACAGAATATTGCTTAATATAGTGTTGGAAGATGTGGCCACTGATTTCAAAGACGTATGTACTATACAGTGGTCACATCAGGGGACTTCAACACACCACAGTCATGAAACATATGAAGCACTGTGAACGTGGAACAGGACCAGGCAGGATTTTGTTCTCTGTACACGGGGTTGCTGCGCGACAGAGCCAACCCAACAGCAGCTAACAACAACCAACAACACACTACATCATTGTCCTATTTCTCTTGGATACGGTTGTTGTCCTCCACTGGAATGTCATCTCCGTGAAGGTGATATTTTTACCCATTTTGTTCACTGCTGTATTGCCAGTGCTCACAACAGTGCTGGCACATACCAAAAACAAATAAACAAACCCATCGCCGTCAAGTCAATTCTGACACATAGTGACCCTACAGGCCAGAGTAGAATCGCCCCCACAAAGTTTTCAAGAAGTGCCTAGTGGATTTGAACCACCAGCTTGTTGATTAGCAGCCATAGCACCGAACCACTACACCACCAGGGTTTCTGTGCGGGCACATGCTATCTTAAAATATGTTTATTAAATGAATGAATGAAAAGTAGTTTCCTGGGTGGCTAGAACGGTTTAAACTTTGGGATTAGTTTCTTACTGCTTTTGTTAGGTATGACCACAAACTTTGTGGCTGAAAATACCATCCGTGTCTTGTCATACAGTTGTAGAAATCAGAAGTCCAAAATCAGTTGCAATGGGCTAAAGTCAAGGTATCAGCAGAGCCATACTTTCTCTGGCGGTTCTAGGGGAAAATCTGTTTCAAGAATCATTGACAGATTTTCTGGAGTAGGTTGCCAGCTCTTTCTTCCAAGGCACCTCCAGATAGACTCAAACTTTCAACCTTTTAGTTAGCAGCCAAGAGTAAACAGTCTTTGTACGACCCTGACACTCCAGGTAGTTGGCAATAACCTATTCCCATTAAGTCAGTTCTGACGCCTGGTGTCTCCATGTGTGATGGTGCTGAACTGCTCTGTACAGTTGTGGTTTCCTTGGCTATAATCTTAAAAAAAAAAAAGGCACACACACACACACACACACACACACACGCTGCCGGACAATTGAGTCCACAAACTTAATTGTTAGTGCTACATGCCTGATTGCTGAGTATCACTATGGTCACCTTTGAAGTACTCCTCTTGGGAAGCTATGCACAGATACCAGCACCTAGTCTACACTTTAAAAACAATTTTGGAACTCTTTCTGGAAGGGTCATTGTGCACAGTGGCAAGTTTGTGAACTTAATTGTATAGTTATCTGTAAGGGAGTTTTTAGCCAGTAAACAAATAACTATGTTGGAACACCCTCCCTACTGATCTGAACTGGCCTCAGTGACTTTTTTCTTTACCCGAAGACAAAGGAGATTTTGAAAGGAAGCCATTTGGATGACACTGAGGACACCAAGGGTAACGCAACTATAGCCCTGATGGCCATTCCAGAAAAAGAGTTCCAAACTTGCTTTGAAAGGTAGAGTAGGTTCTGGTGTTGGTACACAGCTTCCCAAAGGGAATGCTTCAAAGGTAACCATAGTGATATGCAGCGATGAGCTATGTAGCACTTCTAGGATGAGTTCGTGAACTTAATTGGCAGTCTTCATATTATATTTATATTCACACATATGTATTGCTACATGCCAGGCACTTTTTGTTTGCATTTATTAACTGTTTTAAATCCTCATAGTGACCTCAGTAGAAT
This sequence comes from Heterohyrax brucei, assembly GCA_028571685.1. NCBI lineage: Eukaryota > Metazoa > Chordata > Mammalia > Hyracoidea > Procaviidae > Heterohyrax > Heterohyrax brucei. The sequence goes on along the minus strand of CM053143.1, from coordinate 170,568,183 downwards.
GCTTTTCATATCGTCTCCATCTTTTCATATCATCTCCAACTTCCAGATGAGGGAATGAGATACATCAAGACTAAATATTCTGCACAGAACCAAGATCCTAAAGGTCAGTTTAGTTCACAGGGCTCACTCTGCATTACTACACTAGACAGTATCATAGTCTGCTTTTGTAATTTCCTTATTAGCCAAATAGTAAGGTCTAAAACAGATGCATTTCTTCACTTCCCATCATGCCAAGTACAGCTTTAGGTACATAACAGGTTTCCTGAAAGGTACTGCACTCAGACAATACCTTTTCTAATCAACAGTTTCAACAGATCTGATCTTTTAGTAATTTTTCTTTCCACATTATCAGCTTGTGCCTGTGGTATCAGGAAGTATTTCAAAAGATGGAATTGCTTCTCCTTAAAACACTACAGATCCTCGCAGAGATAGAAGGGGGTCTTTGGAGACATGTAAGGGACAGCAAGACAAAAGGTGGCAAAAATTAAGGTCAGATACTCAGGAGAGTCTTGAACCACTTTATTTATATTGTGTTTGATTTTGTGCTTAAGAGACTGTTAAATTGAAGTAGGGAAGTGTGGCTGCGGAGTCTATTTGGTCTTCTTTTGAGTCCCCAAACTCCATAAATTAATCCAGTTCCCTAAAGAGGTTGTTTCTTTGCTTAAATGTGAATTGTTGGTAAACTGTAATCCCCTACCATTGGCCCCGAGCCTTCTGCAGACTCAATTTAGAAAAAAATTAAATTACACTCCAGCAATGCAGCTTCCAAAGTGAAATGTGTAGAGCAGAATACCTGACAACACCAGGAAAAACATTAGTTAGAGCCAAGTGCCAAGGACCTGGTGATCAATCTCACACATCAACAATCAGAAAGGCAAAGGTCTCATTCATTTAGAAAGAAATGGAATGGTGTGAACCAATTTAGAACCATCACAGCAATGATCTGGGAGAGGAGCCTCGTTCTAATTATGACTCTGTGTTCCAACCAGACATGAAGGAAATCACAGTAAACCTATTTCAGAGAGACGTATTCCCCCATGTGGCAGTGCCCAATATCTTATGCATGACAAAGGCCAGTGAGTCAGTGAGGAAAAATACTAAAACACTATTGTCTTCTATGACTAACAAAGAGGGGGCTGTTCTCTCATCACCCTGATGGAACAGTTGGTGACATCTTAGGAATTAATAAGGAACCATCAGCCCCTGCTTGGATGCTAGGTCCTGAAAGTGAGGACTTGTGTGTATTTAAATGGGAGGTGCTGGGTGGCACTATAAGTCTATCCTGAGAAAACAGCAGACTAAGTGGTACTGTGTCATTAACCTACACACAGGATTGTTCTGAAATATATAGTGATCGGTAATAATGTCCAAGTCATGTTAAAATGCACTGCACATCTTGACCCAAAGTATCTTCTGGATTAAAAAAAAAGTCTGATAAATATTCTGGGTTTTAAGGCAAGTGCAATTGAATGTTAGGATTTAAAAAGAAGATATTGCCATTTTGTAGAAAAATGAGGCTCAAGTATCAGGTTTTTTGTTCATTAATTTAGTCAACAAAATATTGGGTGTTGAAGTGCACCAGACATTGTTTTAAGCTCGGAGAATACTGTACTGAACAAGACAAAATGCTTTTCCTTGCACAGTTTGTGTTCTAGAGGGAGAGACAGATAACAAACAGTATGAAAACTAACAACCACATAAGTTGTTATTTACACAATTGCTATGAGGAAAAACAAACTGAGTAGTTAGAAAAGATCTCAGTTATTGATTGCTGGATAACAAATCATCCCCCAAATGTAGTGACTTAAAACAGTGATCTAGTATTTTCCATGATTCTGCAGATCAGAAACTGGGGGAAGGCTTAGCTGGTTGGTTTGTCTGCTCCATGTGGATTCAGCTAGCCACACTCAGTTGGTAGTAGACTAGATCAAAGTTCAAGAATTCACTCAGATGTTGGTGCTCCTCCACGTGCCTTCTCTCTCCCTCTAACCAATTTTCATCATTCAGTACTTCAGGTTGCTGTTCTCGATGTTATGACCACTGGCCTTCCCATAGAAAACCAAAATGGACACTGCCAGACCTCTGGACAGCAGGGCCTGGAGCTAACACAATGCCACTTCCTCTGCCTTCTATTGATTGAAGCATGTAAAAAACTCAGCCCAGATTTAAGGGTGGGGAAATAGACTCCATCTCCCAATGGGAAGAAGTGTTGGCAGTCACTATGGGAAACAGTCTACCCCAGAGAAACACTGGAGTGAGTGTAGTGGACTATGTCAGATACGATGTTGTTGCCGGTTGCCACCACATTGTCTCAGACTCATGGCAACCTTAGGTAGGTTATGTGTGCTGGTGAGTTGATTCCAACTCATAGCATCCCTGTAAGATGGACTAGGACTGCCCCATAGGGTTTCTCAGACCATAATCTGTATGGGAGCAGACTGTCATGTCTTCCTCTCATGAAACCACTGGTGGGCTTTAACTGCCAACTTTGGGGTTAGCAGCCAAGTGCTTAACAAATAAGACATTAGGGCTCCTTGGCCAACAGAACAAACATCCTGTGCCATCTTCATGATCACTGGTATCTGAGTGCCCTTGTCAAACAGGATAGCCTTACTTCATACAAGAAGACATTCAGGCAGCTAACAGACACATGAAGAAATGCACACAATCATTAGCCATTAGAGAAATCTAAATCAAAACTACAATGATATCATCTTAGTCCAACAAAGATGCCATTAATCCAAAAAAAATAAAAAACAACAAAAATGTGGGAGAAGCTGGGAGAGACTGGTACACCTATACGCTGCTGGTGGGAATGCAGAATGGTACAACTGCTTTCAAAATCAATTTGGCTCTCTCTTAGTAAGCTAGAACTAGAAATACCATTTAATTCAGCAATCTCACTTCTTGGAATATAGTCTAAAAAATAAGGGCTGTCACATGAATAGATACGCACACCAATGTTTACTGCAGCACTGTTCACAACAGCAAAAAGATGGAATCAACCTAGGTGCCCATCAACAAATAAACAGATAAACAAACTATGGTATATTCACACAATGGAATACTACGCAATGATAATGAACAATGACGAACTTGGGAAATACAACACGGAGGAATGTGGAAGGCATTATATTGAGTGAAATCAGTAAGTTGCAAAAGGACAAATATTGTATGTGACCACTATTATAAGGACTCAAGAGAATTTTTAAACACACAAGAAAAGTCTTTGATGGTTACAAGGAGGGAGAAGGAGGGAGAGGAGTATTCATTAATTAGACAGTAGATAAAAATTAACTTAGGTGAAGAGAGGGACAACACACAGTAGAGGACAAATCAAGACAATTGGACTAAACCAAGAGCTAAGAAGTTGTCTAAGTAAAACACAACATTTCAAAGGGTAAAGTAGCAGAGGCAGGAGCCTGGGGACCATACTTTCAGGGGACATCTAGGTCAACTGACATAACAAAATTTTTTAAGAAAATGTTCTGCATCTCACTTTGCTGAGTGGCATCTGGGGTCTTAAGAGCTAGCAAGTCATCACCTAATTAGTATCAGTTGGTCCCAATCCACCTGGAGCAAAAGAGAACAAATGACATCATATGAGCCCAAGAGTCAGAAAGGACCGCATAATCCAGAGACTACATCAGCATGAGACCAGAAGAACTAGATGATGCCTGGCCACCACCAACCACTGCCCTGACAGGGAATACAATGTAGAATCCCTGATATGGTGGGAGCAAAATGGGTGTACAGAACGTGAACTCTATTAAAAAGACAGACTTGATGATCTGACAGATCAGAGTGTCTCTGGAAGACATGGCCCCCGGACTCTCTGTCAGCCCAGAACCAAAATCATTCCCAAAGCTAACTCTTCAGACAAAGATTGGACTGGACTATAAGACATATAAGACTGTAAGTGTGTTTCTTGGCTTAAGCAGACACATGAGACTGAGTAGCTTCTGTCCAGAGGTGAGATGAGAGGGCAGAGGGGGACAGGAGCTACCTGAATGGACACAGGAAATACAGGGTAGAAAGGAAGAGTATGCTGCCACGCTATGGGGAGAACAACTATAGTTACACAGCTAAGTGTGTGTAAGTTTTTGTATGACAAATTGAATTGGGTTGTAAACTTTCACTTAAAGCTCAGTACAATACTTAAAACAAGTAAATACATGTATTTTTAAAAATATGATAGTCTTAAGAGAAGACAAGAGCTGAATGATATGAGAGACTGAGCTGTAGCAAAGATGGGGTAGAAGTGTCTTATAGACAGAGAAAACTGAGAGTGTGAAGGCCTTAAGATGGAACATACTTAGTATGCTAAAAGAATACAAGAGTAAATGTGGCTGAAGCAAAGTGAGCAATGTGACAAGGAAGCCGTTGATGATGATGGAGAGATAGCCTCTGATCAGATCACCAGAAGCCTTCAGAATCACAGTAAGGACTTTGCAGTTTTTTCCATAGGTGAAGAGAAAGTCTCACAGACTAGTAACACAGCATGGCTGATGCTTCAGAAGGCTCATGCTGGCTGCTGTGTGGACAACAGATTAGAGCTGAGAAAGACAGCAGACAGAAGGAAGGAGACCACACAGAGGGTTCCTTCAGTTATCCAAGTGTGAGATAACAGCAGCCAGGACTAGGGTGACAGCACTGGAGATTCAAGGGTTTATCAGATTCAGGGTATATTTTGAAGTTAGAGCCAGTGGGCTTACTGATAAACTGAATGTAGATACGAAAGAAACAGTGTAGTTAAGGTTCATTTCATGGTTTGAGGCCTGAGCAACTATCTTAGTCATCTAGTGCTGCCATAACAGAAATACCACAAGTGGATGGCTTTAACAAAGAGAAGTTTATTATCTCACAGTCCCGTAGGCTAGAAGTCTGAATTCCGGGTGCTGGCTGTGGGAGAAACTCTCTCTCTGGTGGCTCTGTAGGAAGGTCCTTGTGATGCATCAGTCTTCCCTTGGCCTGGGAGATCTCAGCACAGGAACCTCAGGTCCAAAGGATGTGCTGGGCTCCCAGCACTGGTTTCTTGCTGGTATGAGGTCCCTACTGTCAGTTTCCTTTCATTTCTTTCCTTCTCTTGTAAGGTAAAAGGTGGCATAGGCTGCACCCATGGAAACTCATTTTATAGTGGATCGATGACATGACTTAGTAGAGGGTGGTGCCAACCGACTGCAGTCACACCTGACATAATCCAATCTTGCTCCCATAATCACAGGCAGAGATTAGGATTCACAACATATACATAATTACAATAACAAAATAGAGGACAACCTCACAGTACTGGAAATCATGGCCCAGCCAAATTACTACACACATTTTGGGGGGAACTGTGTGACTCATGATAACATGTGCTGAGATGGAAAAGATAGAAGCAGAACAGGTTTAGGGTAAAAAGTGTTAACTGGAAATAAAGTTACACTTTAGATATTCTAATATCAAAGTCCACCACCTATCTGTCAGTTTTTCGTAGTATGGTGGCTCGCATATTGGAAGCTATGCCAACAGCATCTCAAACACTAGCAGAGTCACCCTTGGTGAACAGCTTTCAGTGAAGCTTCCATACTAAGACACAGTAGGAAGAAGGAGCTACCAATCTACTCAGAAAACAACTGGTCAGCGAAAACCTTATGAATGGCAGTAGAACATTGTCTGGAATCACGCTGGAAGCTGAGCCCCTCAGGTAGCACAGCACTCAAAATAAGACTGAGGATGAGCTCCCTCCTCAGGGAGGAGTGGGCCTAAGTGACACGGATGGAGTCAGGTTTTCAGGACCATCATTTGCTGATATGTCCTGACTCAAAATTAGAAGAACAGCTATAACATCCATTAATAATCTGCACACGGAATGCACAGAGTACAAATTTGGGAAAATTGGAAATTGCCAAAAATGAAATGAAACAGATAAAGATCGATATCCTAGGCATCAGTGAGCTGAAAGGACTGGCATTAGCTATTTTGAATCAGACAATCATACAGTCTACTACGCCAGGAATGACAAATTGAAGAGGAATGCCATTGCACTCAGTGTCCAAAAGAACATTTCAAAATTTTTCATCAAGTGCATGGCTGTCAATGATAGGAAAATATCCACACATCTGCAAGGAGGAGCAGTTAATATGATTGCTGTTCAAATTTACGCACAACTATTAACGCCAAAGAGGAGGAAAATCAATATTTTTATCAACTTCTGCAGTCTCAAATTGATCAGGCAGGCAATCAAGATGCATTGATAACTATAGGTGATTGGAATTCAAAAGTTGTAAATGAAGAAGGATCACTAGTTGCAAAATATAGTCTTAGTGATAGAAAAAATGCTGGAAATCTCATGATAGAAGTTTACAAAACTAACGACTCATTCATTGCAAATACCTTTTTCAACAACATAAATGGTGATTTTATACGTAGACTTTGTCAGATGGAATAACAGGAATCGTATTGACTATATTTGGATGCAAAGCAACAAAAGAGAAGCCCAATATCATCAGTCAGAACAACACTGGTAGCCAGTTACAGAACAAACCATCAATTGCTCATATGCAAGTTCAAGCTGAAACTCAAGAAAATTAAAACAAGTCCATAAAAGTGAAAGTATGATCTTGATTATACACCACCTTGAAGTTGGAGACCATCTCAAGAATAGATTTGATACACTAAACACTAATGACCAAAGACCAGACAAGCTGTGGGATGACATAAAGGACACCATACATGAAGAAAGCAAAAGATCATTAAAAAGTGAAGAAAGAAAGACCAAAATGCATGTCAGAAGAGACTCTGAAACTTGCTCTTGAACTTGGAGTAGTTAAAATGAATGGAAGAAATGACAAAATGTAAGAGTTAAGTAGAAGATTTCAAAGTGTGACTTGAGAAGAAGAAAGCAAACTGTAATAACATATGCAAAGACCTAGGGTTAAAAAACTAAAAGGGAAAAAACACACTCAACGTTTCTCAAGCAAAAAAACTGAATAACAAATTTAAACCTTGAGTTCCAATATTGAAGGATTCTCTAGGTATAATATTTAATGATGTAGGGAGCATCAAAAGAAGACGGAAGGAATACACAGAGCCACTACACTAAAAAGAATTTGTTGACATCCAACCATTTCAGGTAGCAGTATATTATCAAGAAACAATGTTACTGAAGGAAGAAGTCTAAGCTGCAATGAAAGCATTGGCAAAAACAAGACAGAATACCAGTTGAGATGTTTCGACAAACAGATGCAGCCCACACTACTCACCCATCTATACCAAGAAGTTTGGAAGACAACCATATGGCCAATCAACCACAAGAGATCCATATTTGGAACCATTTCAAAGAAAGGCGATTCAACTGAATGCAGAAATTACTGAATAGGTAGCCATGAGTCGGATCTGACTCGATGGCACTTGGCTTGGCTTATCACTGATATGACACTGTCTTAGTTATCTCATGTTGCTATAACAGAAATACCACAAGTGGATGGCTTTTACAAAAATAAACTTATTTTCTCAGAGAAACGTGGGCTAAAAGTCCAAATTCAGGGCATCAGCTCTAGGGGAATGGTTTTTCTCTCTTTTGGCTTTGGAGGGGGTCCTTGTGATGTGTCAGTCTTTGCTTAGTCTGGAGCATCTCAGGCACAAGCACCCTAGTACCAGAAGATGTGCTCTGCTCCTGGCACTGCTTTCTTAGGGATATGAGGTCCCCAACTCTCACTTGCTTCCCTTTGCTATTACATCCTGAGATGGCCTCAAGGTACAGTGCAATTTACAGACTGAGTCCTGTCTCACCAGCACAACTGCCACCTACCCTCCCTCATTAACATCACAGAGGCAGCAGGATTTGCAACATACAGGAAAATTACACAATACCAGGAATCGTGGCCCAACCAAACTGATACACACACTGGGAGGGGAGGAGGCAGTCATAATTCAATCCAGGACATAATACTTAAGCTGAAGATAATTCAAAAGTAGTTGCAGCACTGTATCGCAGGGAACTAGCACACATTCAAGCCAGTTTCAGAAGCAAACATGGAAAGAGAGATACCACTACTGATGTCAGATGGATCTTGGCTCAAAGCAGAGAATTCCAGAAAGATGTTTACCTATGTTCTATTGACTACGCAAAGGCATTCCACTGAATGGACTATAACAAATTATAGACAACATTTTGAAGGATGGGACTTCCAGAATGCACAACAGGATGGACTGACACAGTGGCCAAAACAATGGGCTCAAGTATAACAACAATTATGAGGATGGTGCAGGACCTGGCAGTGTTTTATTCTGTCATCCATGGGGTAGCTATGCGTCAGAACCAACTCAATGGTTCCTAACAATAGCAAGAAGGAATGAAGCAGAGGTACACGGCAGGTGAGAGACAGCAAATGGCTTGCAGGGTCCACGTCATTGAAAGCTTTGGTTGGAGTTAGGACCATAATGACCTGGAAATATGAGAGGATGTAATCAGAGAGTGAATTGTTGCATGAAATAGATATTTTGAAGGGGTAGAGTTACTGATAATGCTGAGCTCTAGAATAAGATTCTGGGAAAGGACAATTGAGATCGACTGAGAAAAGGAAACTGGAAGATAGGAAATGAAAGACCAGAGTGTTCGATGGGTTGTCTACCTGGGTACTGAGAAAATACAAGCCAAGCCTGTGCTCAACTATTCATGGAATGAAGGGGTATGTCTGGGAGGCTGGTCAATAAGAGCAATAGGAAAATTGTGTGAGCATCTATCAAAAGGGGTTTCAGTGGCTGACTTTCGGAAGTGGATCATCAGGCCTTTTTAGTCCATTTTAATCTGGTGTGCATGGGGTGGCCATTTGTTGAGGGCCAACTCACTGGTAGCAGAAACAACACATAGATACACAACAATACATCTTCTAAGGAGATGTAACCTTGGCAGGAGGGAGGGGCATGGGTGGAAAGAATAGGAAGCAACAGTCTGGAAGGGTCTCTTCCACTAGGAAATCATGTACCATTAGAAAGAACTCTAGGAAACCACATCATTAGGCCATAGTGAGAAAAGCCTGAGCATAGTGGGTTCTGCTGACTGACCACGAGGTTTAGGAGAACACTGGAAGAATCTAGGATTGGGCAGTATTGGCAGCTTGAGTCACATTAAGAGAAACCTAGATCTGTGTGGTGGTAAAGATTGGGATAGTCAAGAATGGTCTGCGAAGCTGTCATTTTCTGGCATCTGAGGTACAGACTGGTTCTGATGGTCTCCCAGGAGAAGCAGATAGTCAGTTCTAACCACAGACGCCTATTTGGACCTCATTTCGAAGGCAGTTTGTTGGTGGTGGGGTAGGCAGTGCTTATGGTGGATGGGTGGTAAGTTTCATTGGGGCACAGGTTGTGTCTTCTTTAAATCCTATTGGTGGTAGTTCCAAGACTAAGAGGATGGGTTTTACTAAGTCCAACAGAAAAAGGCACTGACTAAGTTAAGGCAAAAGATAATTTAAAGGCAAGCTATCAAGAGCCCCACAAAGTTGACTTAAATCTCGAGAACTTGGCTGGGAAACAGTCAGGAAAAAATGGAACTCTGGAGGGCTGGGCAGGTGGCACTGCGGTATCTGTTTTGTAAAAGAAATTGCCCCACAAGAAGACCATGACTGTGATGAAGAAATGTTTTCTAAGCATAGATTCATGTCTTAAGGCATTCATTCAAGATTCAAAGTCCTGGGAGAATAATCTTTGAGCAGATTTAGATTTAGAGCAGTTGTTTTCATCGGGATGGTCTGAATTATGCCGCAACGCAATAAAAACTGTATCTTTCTTGTTAAGAGCAATTTTTTTATTCTGTTTAACTGAAGTTTACAATTGTAGTCAGTTTCTTATACAAAAACTTATACTCTGCCATGTGACCCTAGCTACTGTCCCTACACTGTGATAACACACTCCTCTCCTCCAACCCACATTTTTCATGTCCATTTGACCAGTTCCTGTACTCCTGTGACATTCCCTCTCACCTCCAAGCAGAAGCTGTCCAGTTAGTCTCCTGCATGTACTCAAACCAGGAAACAGACTTTTCACCAGTATTATTTTATCTCTTATGTATCAGCGCAATCTTTGTCCGAAGGGTTGGCCTCCGTAATGGTTTCAGTTCATGGTTAACAGAAGAGTTCGAGGACCATGTCCTCCAGGGATGCTGCAGTTAATCAGACAATGAAGTCTGGTTTTCTTTTTACTAGATTTTGAGTTCTGTATCCTACATTTCTCCCACTCCATCAGAGACCTTTTGTTGAGTTCCCTATAAGGTCAGTCTTGGGTAGTGGCCAAGCACCACCTAGTTCTTCTAGTCTCATATGGATGTTGTCTCTGTTGTCTGTTGCCCTTTCTGTCTCTTGGACTCGCACGTTCCTCTTGTGGCTGATGATCCTGTTTTTCCTTTGCTCCAGGTGGGTTGAGACCAGTTAATGCTTCTTAGACAGCCACTTGCTAGGTTTTAAGACCCTACACAACTCACCAAAATGTGACGCAGAACATTTCCTTAAAAAATTTTGTTATGCCAGTTGACCTAGGTGTCCCCTGAAGCCATGGTCCCCGGACACAAGACCCTGGATCCTATCTCTGAAAGTGTTTTATTTAGAATACTTCCAAGCTTTGGGTTTAGTCCATTTGTGCTGACTTCTCCTCTGTTGTGTGTTATTTCTCCCTCCAACTAAAATATTATCATGTCTATTATCATGTCCACTATGCCATCCCCCATCTGTAACTACCAAAGAACATTTTCTTCTGTGTTTAAATCAACGTTGAGTCTTTATAATAGTGGTCTCATACAGTATTTGTCCTTTTGCAATTGACTAATTTCGCTCAGCATAATATCCTCCAGATTCTTCCACTGCATGTTTCCCAAATTCATCGTTGTTCTTTACAATTGTAAAGTATTCCACTGTGTGAATATACCATAGCTCATTTATCCATTTTTCCCATCACAGGACACCCAGGTGGGTTCCATCTTTTTGCTATCATGATCAGTGCTGTGAGGTACACTGGAGTGCATATATCTATTTGTGTGACAGCTCTTATTTCTCTAGGATATATTCCAAGTAGGATTGCTCGATCATATGGTGTCTCTATTTCCAGGTTTTTAAGAAAGCACCCGATCAATTTCCAAAGTGGTTGTGTCATTTTACATCCCCACCATCAGTGGCTAAGTGTTCCTTCCGCTGTCTCCAAGTCAGCCTTGTTGGGTGAGGTAGTATTGTTATAGGAAATCAACCGACACCCAAGGAGAGAAGAAGCAGCCGTTTATTGAAGTAATGCTAGTGGGCCAGCGAGGGCTTACAGACCTCCAATAACTGGCCCAGATGGGGAAGTGGAGCAGGCTTTTATGGCTGAGGAAGGGCGGGGCATGGTTAGAGATGGTGTGCGAGACAGAAAAAGGAAAGTTCAAGGCCAGGGGTCATGGGCAAAACTGGGCAGGATAAGACAAGGGGAAAGGGTTGTGGGCAGAACAGGGCAGGCTAAGGGGAAGTTTCTTTCGGAGGGGGGTTTCCTTCATAGTATTTCATTTAGTTTCAATTTGAATTTCTCTGATGGCTAACGGGAAACCTTGGTGGCATAGTGGTTAAGTGCTACAGCTGCTAACCAAAAGGTCAGCAGTTCAAATCTGCCAAGGATTCCTTGGAAACTATGGGGTGGGGCAGTTCTACTTTCTCCTATAGGGTCAGAACTGACTTGAGAGCAATGGGTTTGGATTTTTGTTTGATGGCTAAATATATGGACAACAATATTTTCTCATGTTATCTGTTAAAAACAAAAAATAAATAACAAATACAGTGCTAATGAGTCAATTCTGACTCATAGTGATCCTACAGGACAGAGTAGAACTGCCCATGGAGTTTCCAAGGAGCCTGAATGTCTTCTTTAATGAAGTATCTATTCATACCTTTTGTCAATTTTTTTAATTGCATTATTTGTCTTTTTTGTTGCTGAGATTTTGTGGGATCTTGTAGATTATAAAGATTAGATGCTGACCGGATTTATGACCGTCAAATTTTTTGCCATCTGTAGGTTATCCTTTTACTCTTTTGGTGAAATCTTTGGGTGAGCATAAGTATTTGATTTTTGGAATTTCCCAGTTATCTATTTCCTCTTTTGGTATTTATGCATTTTGTAACCTGTTTATGCCAGGTATTTGGGCTCCCAGTGTTGTCTCTATTTTTTCTCCATGATCTTTATCATTTTACATCTGACATTTAGGTCTTTGATCCATTTTGAATTGATTTTGTGTATAGTGTGAGATAAGGGTCTTGTTTGCTTCTTTTGCAGATATCCAGTTATGCCAACACCATTTGTTAAAGAGACTGTCAAATATCAGCTGCACAGAAGTAGATGCTTTTAAGTCTGGATTCTGAATTCTGTTCCATTGGTCTATGTGTCTGTTGTTGTACCAGTACCAGGCTGTTTTGACTAGTGTAATAGATTCTAAAGTCAGCTAGTGTGAGTCTTCCTACTTTGAAAAAATATCTTGATGGCTCAACCAACAAAAGCTTGTGGGTTTTTTTTGTTGGTTTGTTTTGTTTTGTTTTGCTCATTCTATATGAGTATGCTTCCCTTGGGTGGCACAAATGGCTAAGCACTCCACTAATAACCATGAGATGGATGGTTTCAACCACCCAGAGCATGTACAATGAAAGACCTAGTGATGTGCTTCTGAAAAGTCACAGACTTGAAAATACTATGAAGAGCTGTTCTACTGTGCATGCAAGGGCTCTCCATGACTTGGAACTGACTCAATGACAATTGGTTTTCTTTTTTTTTAATGTACCTAAGCAAGAGGCTCTGCTCCACTTAGCTGCTCATAGATTCAGGTTAATAGAGGTTGTACCACCTCAAAACATGTCTTCAGAGCTCACTGCAAGAGTGGAAGAAAAAAGCTGGAGAGTTACTTACTAGCTCTTAAATGCTTTGGCCTGGGAGTGATATACATTACTTCTGCTTGCAGTCTATTGGCCAGAACTAGTCACATGATTGCCTAAGTATAAAGGGGCTGGAATATATGAGGAAGGACTCGGAACTCATTTAGCAGTACACATCTCTGCCATGGGCTGTTCTGAGGCAGGAAAAGGGAGAGTGATTGAGGTCTTCCAATGCCAAACTCATACTCATTCCTAATACTACTATGTTTCATTTGCAGAGAATTGGTACTCTGAAACTGTAGTGTTAGCAAAGAAAACAGGATACGTTATGGACCACCAAAGGACGAAAAACTCAGTTTTAGAAGAAATACAGCCAGAATGTTCCTTGGAAGTAAAGATGGTGAGACTCTGTCTTGTTTGCTTTTTACATGTCATCAGGAAAAACAGTCGGTAGGGAAATAGAGGCTGGTAGAGGGTCAGCAAGAACTAGAGCCAACCTAAACAAAAAGAACCAATTGTTGATGGCTAAGAGGGAGGGAAGGTTGTGATGGGACACTAAATAGACAACAGATAAATGGCAACTTTGGTGAAGTGTGATACAGTTATACAATACTGGGGAAGCCACCGCAACTTGACCAAGGAAAAGTCATGGCCTCTTCATAGACATATCCAAACTCCCTGAGGGAACCAAATTATTGGGCTGAGGACTGGGGAATACGGTCTCAGGGGACTTCTAGCTTAACCGACATAACACAGTTTACAAAAAAGGATCAGAGGGAAAGAGGAAGCCCCTCAATGAGATGGACTGACATAGTGACTACAACCATGGGCTCAAGCATAAAAACGACTGTGAGGATGACACGGGACCAGGGATGTTTTCGTCTGTTGTACACAGGGTCACAACGAATCAGAATCAACTTGACTGTCCCAATAATAACAGTTTGTAAATAAAATGTTCTACATCCTAATTGGTGAGTAGCATCAGGGTCTTAAAAAACTTGTCAGCTCAGCAGGAACAGACGATCACCAAGGACCAAAACGGCACAGGGAAAAGAGAACTCAGAAGACAGAGAGACCCACGTTGAGTGGGTGACCACATCAACATGCGACCAGAGGAACCACATGGTGCCCGGCCACCACCAATGATAGCCATTATGGTGCTCACAAAGCTGAGTCTCACTGGCAACACAAGAATAAAAAGGGGTACACTCTGTGAACTCCACCAAAATACAACAATTGATGGTCTAGGGGCCTCAGGGTTCCCCTGAGAGCATGGCCCCTGGTCCTGATGCTGCCCCTGTCCATAGATCATTACTGAGGTCAACTCTTTGGACAGGAGCAGATCAGACTTGGTGACACAGAGTGACCATACCACGTGTACACTTTATGGTTCTATGCAGTTGTAGGATGTCGTCCTGCTGGCCTCTTATGGGTAGGTGGGGAGAGGGTGGAAAGGAGGGACAGGAGATTGTTAGGAGGACATGACATACATAGAACAGATAGGAGGAGTGTGCTTTCACCGGGCAGGGAGAGCAGTCGGAGCTACACATAGGCGCGCATGCAAATTCGTGTTGGATCGTACACTTTCACTCAATCACAGTAAAGAAAAAAAATGTCAGTGGCCATGAATAAGGAAGACAGAAGAAGGAATGATTTCTTTGAATTGCAGTGTTGGAGAAGAATACTGAATGTACCATGGGCTGCCAAAAGAACTGACAGACCTATTCTGGAGTAACGATGACCAGAGCACTCCCTGGAAGCAAAGATGGTAAGACTGTGTCTTACATACTTAGGACTTGTTGTCAGGAGGGCGCAGTCCCTGGAGACGCACAACTTGCTTGATGGAGTGGAGGGTCAGCGAAAAAGAGGAAGCACCGCGACGAGATGGATTGACGCAGGGGCTGCAATGGTGGAGTGAAGCACAGAAGTGATTGTGGACATGGCACCAGACTAGTCAGGTTTTCCTTCTGTGGTGCATATGATCACTGTGAGCTGGAACCAGCCCAACGGCACCCGAACAACAACAACTGGTCCCCCTCCCCCTGCCCAGTGTGGAGCAAGAGAGAATAAAGAAAGCAAAAGACATGAAGGAAAGATTGGTCCAAAGGACTAATGGATCACCACTCCCACAGCCTCCATCAGACTGAGGTCAGTAAAACTACATGGAGCCCAGCTACCACCACTGGCGGCTATGACAGGGCTCACAACAGCAGGTACTGGACAGAGCTGGAGACGGATGCAGAACAAAATCCTAACTCGCAAAAATCACTGGACTTCCTGGTGTGACAGACTGGAGAAACCCCAGTGGTACAGTCTCTAACATCCTTCCAGCTCAGCAATGAAGTCACTCCATAGGTTCATGCTTCCGCCAAAGATTAGACAGGCCCATAAAAAAGACTAAACTAAACCAGAAAGCCGACTTTGAATTGAGGACGAGAAGGCAGGAGAGGACAGGAAAGCTGATGACAGGGAATCCCAGGTCAAGATCCCCATGTGTCTATCAGTTGGTTGCACGGTGGGGACTTGCACGTTGCTGTGATGCTAGAAGCTATGCCATCGATATTCAGATACCAGCAAGGTCATCTATAGCAGACAGTAGCTGCACAACGGGCTCAAGCATAAGGACTGTGGCCTGGCCCAGGAACGGGCAGTGCTTTGTTCCGTAGTACCCAGTGTCTCCATGAGTCAGAACCAACTCAGCAGCACCTAATAACAACAAAAACAAGATCAGGAAGGGGGAGTGTTAACTGGTCATGGTGTTGGCAAGCAATGTCACAAAAAAACTGTTTTACTTCCTTAATGAGAAACTAATCTGCTGTCAGCTGAAGCACAGTGCAATAAAAAAAAAAAAAAGGAAAGAAAATAAGGGTAACCCTCAAAGAGACTGATGCAACGGCCCCCATCGGTTCAAACCCACCAGCAGTCACGAAGCAGGTGCACTGCAGGGTAATGCTTCCTTGCGTTGTACACGAGGTCACTAGGAGTTGGAGCAGACTTGACAGTAACTAATAATGACTCCTTAATGTGTGTGTGTGTGTGTGTGTGTGTGTGTGTGTGTGTGTGTGTGTGTGTGTGTGTGTGTGTGTTTTGGGGTTACGTTGGGTATTAAATATTTCTGTATATTCCTTCCTATACCTTCAGATATGCTTAATATAGTGTTGGAGGAGAGAACACATTTGAAATTTCTTACTCATTGATGGATTGACCGATGTGCAGCACACAGTTCAATCGTGGTGGAGTAGCCGTTGTTGGTCTGATTATCTCAAAACAGCACAGATACAGTTCAGCCAGTCCTGAAGAATGAACCCCTACCAGACATCAATTACTGACATTAAAGAGAAATGGCAGAGAGCTCTAATCAAGACGATCTGAGTTCAGAAATCTTATGAGAATCTCATTTATTTTTCCTTTCGCTATTAAGAAAGCCTTAATCTCTCCGGCAGAAGGAAGCAATATTGAGCACTAAGAAAATAGTTTAAAGAAATGAAAACTATTTCCAAGATAGAAACACCATCCTGTGACTTCAGTGAACAAACAGGGAGAGCTTTTTTGTAAAGACTTCTGCATCTGCCCTATGGGATCTGAGTGGGTGATGACAAGGATGACTCTGACGAGGGTCATCTTTAGCATGGATGTGTAAGTAGAAGCTCACATCTCTGGGCAGAACTGTTGCCTCTCAGGTCAGGGCCAGGTCTGCTCTTGCTTCAAGGTCCAGTCCCCACCACCACATTTCCTGTCCCATCAAATCCTTCCTCTTCCTTTTATTTTTTAGTTTTCTCCTATTATGGTGAAAATACACATAACAAAACAAAGCAGTTCCGACAATTAAGTTTGCAAACTTGCCACTGTGTGCTTACACTGGCAGCACTGTACAAACCACCTGGCGAGGTGTCATAACCTGGGTATATCTGCATCTCACAGCTGTGTTCATGTCGATCTGTGGTAGTGTCTTGCTGAGTGTCATTCATTATTGCTACTGGCTGGCTGTTTTGGGTGCCGTCTTGAGAATGCTAGGGCTTGAATTAGAGCAACAAACAAACAAACAAACAAACTTTAAATTTCTTGTTAAACCTGGCAAGAGTGGAAGTGAGCCAAGTGAAATCAGGAACATGTTAGTTCAAGTTTATGGAAATAATGCCATGAAAAAAACAGCAGTGTACAACTGGGTTAAACATTTTTCTGACAGAAGAGAAAGCATCACTAATAAAGAGAGGTCAGGGCGACCAGTAATGAGTAGAACCGATGAAAACATTGCAAAAAATTCATTGAACTGTGCATCAAAATTGTCAGCGGACTATGAGCTGCACAGCAGACCAAGTAAACATAGACAGAGAAACAGAAAAGTCTTAACTGAAAATCCTGGCATGAGAAAGGTGTGCAAAAATGGTCCTGAAGGAGCTCACCAATGAACAAAAGCACTGAGAGTTGAAGCTGGCCAAGACTCTTTGGAGAGGCAAGATGATGTTCTGGTCCATGTTACCACTAGTGTGGTACACACCATGGGTGTACCAATATGACCACAAGACAAAATGTCAAAGTGTACAATGGAAGTCAGCCAATTCGCCACGACCCAAAGAGTTCCATCAGTCCAAATCAAGAGTCAAAATGATGTCACTAACATTTTTTGAAACCAGAGAGATTGTTCCTTATGAATTTGTACCAACTGGACAAACAGTTAACCAAGGTAACTATTTGGAAGTGCTGAAAGGGCTGCATGAAAAAGTTAGACAAAAACTACCTGAACTTTTTGCTGACAACTCATGGCTTTCGCATCATGACAATGCATCAGCTCACACAGCACTGCCTGTGCAGGAGCTTTTAACCGGTAAATAAAGAACTGTGTTGGAACACCCTCCCTACTCACCTGATATGGCCCCCAGTGACTTTTTTTCTCTACTTTGAGAATGTTCCGTGACAATGGAGGCAGAGACTGGACTGATGTGCCTATAAGCCAAGGAATGCCAAAGATTGCTGCAACCACCAGAAGTTAGGAAGATGCAAGGAAGGACTTGCCCCTAAGCTTTCACAAGGCGACAGGCCTGCTGACATCTTGACTGCAGACACCTAGCCCACAGAGCTGTTGTTTTAAGCCACTCCGTTTCTGGTAATTTGTTAAGCAAACCCAGGAAACTAATACACCAACCAGTGTTGACCGTCACTTGAGAACTACAGCTGTAGGATAAGAGGGAAGATGCCCACGTACCTTCCTATAGGAAATAGTGGAAGAATTCAAGCAATACATATCCTGGAGTCAAGGGAAGTTCTAACTTGGTTCCTTTTATTCTCTTGGGTTCTAGAGTGGACCTACGACATTTGGGGTTTCCCTTAGACCACCACTGGGGACTTGTCACTGAAATGGCGGTTCTAGGAAACTTTGTTTTGGAATTTACTGGGCCCTTTCCCTTTCTGACTTAGCAGAGTTAGAGGCGTATACACACCCATGGTTAGCCAACCGTACTCTGCTCTGGGACTTTAGATTATATGCAAGAGACACAAACATAAACATGTGGCATTGACTCGGCTCTGCTCTGTGACCTGACACCAGTATGAGACTGGTGACATACTTTTGATTGTCTAGCTGTTCAAATGAGATTTGGATTCTGCCCATTTTAAGCTGGGTTCTTAGCCTCTTGGAGATTCTACAAGCCTCTAATATCCTTCTAATAAATACCTTTATTGTTTTCGTCTGTTAAACTAGTAAGTCACTTTCTGTTGCCTGCAACCAAAACACCCTAAATTAATAGAGTACCAACTGTTTCCATATGTGTCCTTGAAGTGACTGTTAATCAGCTGGGTTGAAGAGGAACGAGAACATTTTTCTTTACTCCAGATTTTCTGTCATTCAAACGTAACACTTCTTAACTTAAACTATCTGAATTTTTCCTACTTACAAAAGTCATTAAAATGTTGCAACAAAAGGAGGGAACTTTCTAAATTTTATCTTTTTGCTTGATTAGTCCATTTGGTTAAAGTGTATAGCTAGTGAGAAGATAAAATGTTCAGTAACCAAAGGCCTTTCCCTTGAGGAGGACACATGCATTAAATGACTGTCTAAAGGGACCCCAGAGTCCCTGGGTGTTACAAATTTTTGATGCACTTGTCTGCTCACCAAAAGGTTAGCTGTTCCAGTCCACCCCAAGGCACCTTGGAAGGAAAGCCTGGTGATCTAATTCCAAAAAAAATGAGCCACTGAAAAATCTATGGAAACAATTCCACCTTGACACACATATGGTCACTATGAGTTGGAATCAACTTTATGGCAAGTGGTGCTGGCACTGGTGAGGAGACCACAGCACTGGGGAATGTGAAGCCACCTCAGGCCAGCAAAAGATGGGAACTTCCTCTGCAATGTCATACTGGACAAATTAATATTTATACGAGATTTGACTTTAAATTTGCCTCAGAAATCTCATTTAACTCCAGATGCACTCTCAGAGTTTAAAATTTAGGTTTTTATCGGCCAATTATTTGTGATGTCTAAGTGTCTATATACGCTCACATTTTTTTCTCTCTAAATTGTGAATTGTTTTATCTTTACGACTCCAGCTATCCCCGGGTAATGCAGACAGTTACACACTTGGCTACTAACTGAAAGGTTGGCATTTCGAATCCACCCAGAGGTGACTCACACACACAGAAAAGTTTGGTGATCTGCTTCCAGAAAAACCACAGCCTTGAAAGTCCCAAAGAACTCAGTTCTATCTGATGGTGATTGATTTGGATTCAGGTTGTCTGTGTCGCCATCTGCTTCCCCTGCAGACAGTTAATGCATTCTTTGGTATTTGAAAGCTGTGTTCAACAGTTTCTTCTCTGACCCAAAATGTGGTTCCTGTGCAAGGCAACAGTATATGTGTAAACATGTTGCAACTACTGGATACATTAAGCCAAACTTTTCCCCCTTACTAGTTCACAACTGCAGTGAAGTACTCCCGGCCTGGTTTTCACACTCTGCCTGTTGACCAGCCCTCAGTCACATGTGTCCGAGCCACACAGACACCTGGAAGCCCTCCCCAATCCCATCTTTCCCTCCTCCTTCAAGAAATCCCAACCATCCTTGCGTGGATGGCCCCAGCAACCCTTTCAGCACACAGGAAATCCTGAAAATGCCCTCCTACCCGCTGTGTGGATTTCCTATAAAAATGCAAAATGATACCCCTTAAAAATTAAAAAGCCAGTAAAGTGCCTTCCAAGGTTCAACCTGAGTTTAGAAAATTCATTACAATGAAAAGAGAAAAAGGAGGATTTTTTTTTTCTTATTGCTGATACTTAGTGGCATTGATGGATCATGGCAGAGCTATCCACAATATGGCCAAATAATTTCACTGGAGAGGGTTTTATATAGCTACAGCTAAAATTCAATGAACTGATTCAGAAGACTCAGTATAAAATATAACAGTGACTTCGAGTGCCAAATCAATTTGGGAGCTTGACAGGATAGGGAGCGCCGTTCCTGCCCTCCCCCTTCATGCACGTGGCTTTAACTAGAATTGTAAATTCAGAGGCCTGAGGATGGGGTGCGGAGGGGTACAGTGGGTTACAGCCGATGATTTAAGAGCCTGCTCATGAAAAATCAGCAAGTGGTTGCAAACAGCAACGCTTAGAAGAGCATGTGACTCTGAAATATGTCAATGAGAAAAAGTTAGACGGATATCCTTAAAGACAAGTTAGGAATTTGCAGTTAGATAACTCAAGTTCACAATCTGGAGAACTGAAGTCCCTCTTTTCCAACCTAAGGAGTCCTGGTGGCCTCGTAGTTAAGCACTTGGCTCATAACTGAAAGGTCAGCAGCGGGGACCTATCCAGGGGCTCCACGCAGAAAGACCTGGCCATCTGTTTTAGAATACATCACAGCCCTGAGAAGGGTATGTCACCGTTCACTTCTGTCCTACAGAGTTGCTGTGATTTGAAACTGACTCATCAGCACATAACAAGATTTTCTGTCTCAGCTTCCACACTTATAAAGTGAGGGGGCTAGACCGGAGAAATTGTTTCCCAAGTCTTTTTCCTTATTTATTTATTTATTTAAAATACCTGTAGCTGTCAGTTGCTACAAAGTCAACCCCAGCTCACGGGACAGACAGGAACTCGATCCCGTCCCGTGCCATCCTCACGAACAGTAGCAGATCTGACCACTGTGATCTACAGGGTTTTCAGTTGTTGACTTTTGTAAGGAGATCACCAGGCCTTTCTTCCTAGTCTGTCTTAATCAGGAAACTCGGCTGAAATCTGTTCAGTATCCTAGCAACAGGAAAGCCTTCGTTGCCAGACAAGAGGGGCATGAGGTGCCATTGCCGGGCACTGAACTCCAGTTTCCTGCATGAAGGCAAGAATTCTGCTACTGACCCACCACTGCCTCCTCCGGCTGTTACTGGCTTTAGACACTACCTGTTGCCAGGGAGTCAGTGCTGACTCACAGTAACCCTACAGGGATGGAGCAGACTGCCGCATGGGGTTTCTGAGCCTGTCATCTTTACAGAAGCAAACTGCCCTTGGAGCAGCTGGTGCGTTAGCAGCCAAACCCTTAACCACTGTGACACCAGAGCTCCATTTTTTAAAAAAGGAGCATTTTAACCAATAAACGTGTCTTGTTTGGGTCAGGTGCCACTGAGTGGATTTTTGACTCCTAGCAACTCCACGTGTTATAGAGAAGAACAGCCCCATAGGAGTTTCCTGGCAGTCATCTATATGGGAACAGATCACCAGAGCCGCCAGGTGAGTTCAAACTACCAACCTTTCTGTTGGCAGCCAAGCCCTTAACTGTTGGCTCCACCCAAACCCCAAACCCACTGCCATCGAGTCGATTCCAACTCACAGTGACCCTGTAGGTCAGAGTAGAACTGCCCCAGAGAGTTTCCAGTGAGTGCCTGGAGGATGATTTGAACTGCCAAGCCCTTGGTGAGCAGATCTAGCATTTAACCACTACGCCACCAGGGCCTACTGACACCATCAGGGTTTGTTGAATTCATCAGGGCTCCCTGAATTCATCTTTCTGGTGCTAGATGTTTTGTACACCTCCTGGTCCCCCGGGTCCACACTACAGCCTTCTTCCTGCCCCAGAGGACAAAGGACAACATCATCAGACTTGTCTGCTGGCCCCCACTCAGTCTGATCAACAGGAGCTACAGCAGACGATGGAAAGATGGGAGAAGGTGGAGTTCTGGGCATTTATTCTGCAGGGTCCCTGCCCGTCAGCCAGTGGTTGGCAAGGGCTGGGTTCTTGCCTGAGGTCCTTCTCCTTCCTCTCTTTCCCATTGTCTTCTCCCAAACCCATCCACACCAATATGAGCAGTTGTTTTAGTCATCTAGGGCTGCTTTTACAGAAATACCACAAGTGGATAGCTTTAAAAAGAAAAATTTTACTTTATCACCATCCAGTAGGCTAAACAACCAAATTCAAGGTGTCAGCTCCAGGGGAAGGCTTATTTTACTGGCTCTAGAGGAAATTCCTTGTCATCAATCTTCCCATGGACTGGAAGCTTCTGAGGTGCAGGAACCCTGGTCCTTTCCAAAGGACACATTCAGCTTCTGGCACAGCTTCTTGGTGGCATGAGGTCCCCAAATCTCTCTGCTAGCTTCCTGCTTTATACCTCAAGAGACTGCCTCAAGGCCCCAAACAATTTCATGCCCTGAGTCCTGCCCCACCAACACAACCGCTACCCATCCTCCCTCATTAACATCATGTTGGCAGGGTTTATAAAAAAACAAAGGAACAACCCACAATACCAGGAATCATGGCCTAGCTAAACTGCTACAGATTGTGGGGGAACACCATTCAACCCATGACAGTAGTGTTAAGGATTCAACCATGTCCCCCCAAAATATACGTAGAAGCCATGGTGGTGCAGTGGTTAAGCACTTGGCTGCTAACCAAAAGGCTGGCTGTTTGAACCTACCCAACAGCTCTGTGAAAGAAAGACCTGAAGATCTGTTTCTGTAAAAATTCAGCTAAGAACACCCTCTGGGGCAATTCTGCACTCTAACACATGGGGTCGCTGTGAGTCAGACTTGACCTGATGGCACCTAAGAAACAACAACAAATTTCTGTGCTGGAAACCTAACTGCCGTGCCTGTGAAGAGGAGCCCTGTGGTGCAGTGGTTAAGCACTCAGCTGTTAAACAAAACGTCCATGCTTAGAACCCACTTGGCAGCTGCAGCTGAGATCCGCTCCTGTAAAGATCCGCCGTTTTTGTTGGTAGGTGCTGTTGAGTCAGTTCTGACTTACTGTGACCCCATGTGTGACAGAATGAAACACTGCCTGATTCTGCACCGTCTCACAGTCACTGTCATCTTTGAGTCCATTGTTGCAGCCTGTGTCAATCCATCCAGTGGAGGGTCTTCCTCTTTTCTGTTCGCCTTCTACTTTACCAAACATGACGACCTTCTCCAGGGACTGATTCTGCCTGACCAGGTCTCCGAAGTCTGTGAGAGGTAGCCTCTCCGTTCTTGCTTCTAAGGAGCACTCTGGTTGTTCTTCTTCCAAGACAGATTTATTCATTCTTTTGGCAGTCTGTGGTATGCTCAACATTCTTCATCAAAGTCTCAATTCAAAGGCACTAATTCTCCTTCAGTCTTTCTTATTCATCATTCGGCTTTCATATGTATGTCATTGCTTAGGTCAGGGGCACCACAGTCTTAAGGTGATATCCTTGCTTTTCAACACTGTAAAGAGGTCTTTTGTAACAGGTTTTCCTAATTAATTTCTTGACTGATGCTTCCATGCATGCTGATTTTGGATCCAAGGAAACCAAAATCCTTGACAACCTCAGTCTTTTCTCTGTTACCACAATGTTGCTTATTGATCCACTTGTGATGATTTTTGTTATCTTTATGTTGAAGTGTAATCCATACTGAAGGTAGTGGTCTTCAATCTTTATTAATAAGTGCTTCAAGTCCTCTTCACTGTCAGCAAGCAAGCCTGTATCATCTACATATCACACATTATTAACAAGGTTTCTTCCAATCCTCATGCCCCATCTACAGCCCCTGCGACAGTCTGGGAAGCTCCATGGGGCAGTTCTCTGCTGTCAAACTGGACAACGTAGCACACAACAACAACACATATGCCTATGGATCAACGGTATCACTCAGAGAACAGGAAGTGAGTCCTGTACCAAGTGACACTGTTAGTGGCGGTGACATCCAAATATGCACAAAAATATCCCTGTAGTTAGTTATAACAACAAAAACTTTTTCTGTAAGCCCAGTTGACATGTATCAATATATTAAGAGGGTGAAAACTCTATTCTAATTTACTTTTGAACGTTCTAATGAGCATCCTCCAGAGCTGTCCGTACTGCCTGGTAACAGGAACATCTGGAATCCTGTGTTTCTCTGTATTCACTATAATCACATTGTTGTCTGCTGGCTGCTGATGTTTTCATAGCACTGATTTTGTCAAATTTTCTGATGTTTTAGCTCTAATATTGTGGTAGTCAGCAACTGCAAGCCTGTGTCAGTAACTTTTTTGAGAATACAGTAGCAATTAAAGGAAAAGAAGTGACATATGGGAATTATGATCTAGGAGTAACAGTATGAAAAAATTACTAAGGTATGATCTGGAATAGGAGGAGGTGCACAGTAGTGTGTGGGGAGGGTGACACCTATGCTAGTATGCCTCTGTGGACATAATCCTGTTTGAGAAGAGGGTTTTCTCTGTTATGGTCTTGAGGCCATATCAGTGGAAGGTATGTCCTAAACTTAGACACCTCAAACATATAAAGAGATAGGCATAGAGGCAAGAAGCTCAAATGGGGGAAGACAGATGCCATATGAAGATCATCAGGGCCCTGAGAAATACGGACTTTAGATGCTAAATGAGACAAGCCTTCTGCCCTAGAACCTAGAGAAGAGAAAGGCTTTCCCTGTCACCAATGTTTGATTCAGACTACCTTCCCAAAAGGTGAGAAAATTAGTTTCAGTTCTTTAAAGCCATCCACTGCCACGGAGCTGGGTCCTGACTCATAGTGACCCTAGAGGTCAGAGTAGAACTGTCCCGCAGAGTTTCCAAGGAGTGCATGGCAGATTTGAACTGCCAACCTTTTGGTTAGCAAATGTAGCACTTAAACCACTACATCACCAGAGTTTCCGATTTCCAGGGTAGGTGAGAAAATGGAAAACAGAGATGACTGCTGAAGGTTTGCTGGCAAAAAAATTTTCCAAATATCATGAAAGAGGAAAAGCTGAATCCCATATAAAACAGACTCCAAAATAAATTTACCAAAGTCATACACCATAATCATATTTGCCAAAACCAAAGACAAACAATCCTGAAAGCAACTCAAAAAAAGAAAAAAACAAAAAACTTACACTTAAGAAGGAGAAACTCTGATTACTCAGCAGAAACTATGCAGGCAAGAAGGCAATGAAAACTGTATCTCAAATAAAACAGTGGAGTTAGGATATTTCTAGATAAACAGAAATTAAAGGAACTCATAAAAACCAAACAAAATGTACAAGAAATATTGATGAGAGTGGTTTGGTTAGAAAATCAACAATATCAGACAGCAACCAGAGGCTAGGACACAGGACGACATTAGCCAGATATCAAACGAGGTGTTACGGATTGAACTGTGGCCTCCTAAAAATGAGACAACACTGCTGTTGTTGTTGTTAGGTGCCCCTGAGATGGTTCCAACTCACAACGACCATACATACAACAGAGCAGAATACTGCACAGTCCTGCACCATGCCACAGTCACTTTTATGCTTGAGCCCATTGTTGCAGCCATGGTGTTAATCCATCTCCTTGAGGGTCTTCCTCTTTTTTGCTGACTCTCTAACCCACCAAGCATGTTATTAGGATTGATACCACCTGATAACATGTCCAAAGTATGTAAGTCATACTCTCAATCCTTCCTTCCAAGGACCATTCTAGTTGTACTTCTTCCAAGACAGATATGTTTGTTCTTTTGGCAGTCCGTGGTCTATTCAGTATTCTTCTCCAACACCACAATTCAAAGGTAGCAGTTCTTCTTCTGTCTTCCTTACTAATGGACTGGCTTTCACATGCATATGATGATACTGAAAATATCATGTCTTGGGTCAAGCACAGCTTAGTCTTCAAGGTGATATTTTTGCTTTTCAACACTTTAAAGGAGGTTTTTGCAGCAGATTTTCCCAATGTAATAGATCTTTTCATTTCTCGACTGCTGTTTCCATGGGTGTTGATTGTGGATCCAAGCAAAATGAAATTCTTGATCACCTCAGTCTCTCCTCCACTTATCATGTTGCTGATGGCGCTAGTTAGTGAAGATTGTTGTTTTCTTAATGGTTAGCTGTAATCCATATTGAAAGCTATGGTCTTTGATCTTCATCAGTAAGTGTCACAAGTCTTCTGCACTTTCGGCAAGTAAGGTTGTGTCATCTGCATAATGCAGGTTGTTGATGAGGCTTCCTCCAACCCTGATGCCCTGTTCTCCTTTCATACAGGCCAGTGACTTGGATTATTTGCTCAACATACAGATTGAATAGGTATGGTGAAACGATACAACCCTGACACACACCTTTCCTGATTTTAAACCATGCAGTATCCCCTTGTTCTGTTCACACTCCTGCCTCTTGATCCATGTACAGATTCTTCATGAGCACAATTAAGTGTCCTGGATTCCCATTCTCCACAATATCATCCACAATTTGTTACAACCCATAAGTCAAATGTCTTTGCATAGCCAATAAAACACAAGTAAACATCTTCCCGGTATTCCCTGAGTTCAGCCAAGACCCATCAGACATCAGCAATGATATCCCTGCTTCCACTTCTGCTTATGAATCCAACCTGAATTTCTAGCAGTTCCCTGTCAGTATACTGCTGTAGCAACTTCAGAATAATCTTTAGCAAAATTTTTCTTGCATGTAATATTAATGATTTTGTTCGATAATTTCTGCATTCAGTTGGATCACGTTTCTTGGGAATGGACATAAATATGTATCTCTTCCAGTTGGCTGGCCAAGTAGCTGACAACACCAGGGGCTATATTACATAGTATAAATAGAATCCAAACTACAACTAACAATGTGTAAACACCAGAGGATAAACTAGATAACTGGGAGTTCCTAAAAATTAAACACTTGTGCTCAACAAAAGAATTCACCAGAAGAATAAATATAGCATCTACAGACTAGAAAACATATTTTGACTACAGAATATCTGACAAAGGTCTAATCTCGAAATTCTATAGAACACTTCAACACTTCAATAACAAAAAGACAAATAATCCAGTTAAAACAATGGACAAAGGATATGAACAGGCACTTCACCAAATAAGACATTCAAGAAACTAATAGACATGTGAGAAAATGCTTGCAATCATTAGCCATTAAAACCAAATAAATAAATACAAATTTTTAAAAACCCTTGTCCTTGCTATCAAATCAATTCCAACTCATGCGATCCTACAGGACAGAGTAGAACTGCCCCATAGAGTTTCCAAGCAGCAACCGGTAGATTTGAGCTGCCAACCTTTTGGTTAGCAGCTGTAACTTTTAACTGCTATGCCACCAGGGTTTCCAAAGCTGCCCCAGGGAGCTGTAATTCTCACTTCAGGGCCGATTCCAGCATTCAAGGACTCAGATTCCCCCAACATCTCAGCTCAGCATCTGTATACCCTCAGAATTCCCACCTGCATTGCATGAGATTCCTTCTGGGGGAAACACAGCTGTTCCTGAGCTACACAGGAGGGCAGGGGTCTCAGGCAGGGGTGTTCAGGAAATTGCTGTCCTCAGTGCGTGATCACTATGTGTGTGGATGCTACTTCTACCTGGGCTGTTATCAGGACTTCAGGCTTCCAGTGACAGATTCCATGCAGGTCTCCTCACTCAAACGCGTCTCTGCGGCCCAGATTCGCCTGTTCCAAATAAAGTTCCAGGGCAAGCTGTTCCCAATGCTTCCCTTCAGAATGATGTCTCCACTGGATATATACATGTTTATTGTGCTGCACATATACTCATATGGGGTTCAATAATTGCAAACTTATTTGTTCTAAGTGCTACATACCTCATCACTGAATATCACTACAGCCACATTCAAAGTACTCCCTTTGGGAAGTTGATGCACTGATGCCAGCACCTAGTCCACACTTTGTAGAACTCTTTCTACAATGGCCACTGTACACACTGGCACAGTGACAAGTTGACAAACTTAATTGCATAGTTGTCTGTGAGGCAGTTTTTAGCCAGTAAACAAATAACTGTATTGGAACACCCTCCCTACTCACCTGATCTGGTCCCCAGTGACTTTTTTCTTTACCTGAAGATAAAGGAAATATTGAAAGGAGGACCTTTTGATGACTTTCAGGACATCAAGGGTAATATGGCTCTGATGGTCATTCCAGAAAAAGAGTTCCAAAATTGCTTTGAAGGGTGGACTAGGTGCATATATTCCCAAGGTGAGTACTACAAAGGTGACCATAGTGATGTTCAGCAATGAGGTATGTCGCACTTTTTCTAGGATGAGTTCATGAACTTAATTGTCTGACCTCATATGTGTGTGTATATATAATACAGAATATAAGGGCATAGTTATGGAAACCTCCTAGACATACCCAAACTCCTTGAAGGACTGAGTTATCAAGTTTGAAGTCTTAGGATGATAGTCTCAGGGGACATCGAAGTCAACCATTATAATATAGCTCATAAAGATACTCTTTTACATTCTAGATTGGCAAGCGGGCATATGGATTCTTAAAAGCTTGCAAGTGGACATCTAAGATTCAACCATGGATCTCTTCCCATCTGGAGCAAAGAAGAGTAAAGGAAATCAAAGAATTGAGAGGAAAAAATAGTCTATAGGACCAATGGCCCATAAGAACTGCAACCTCTGCTAGCTTGAGACCCGAAGAACTAGATGGTGCCCAATGACCACTACCAAACCTTCTGACAAAAAAACATAATAGAAAGTTCCAGTTTGAATGGGAGAAAAATGTAGAAAAAAACTCAAATTCTTAGGGAAAAAAAAAAAAAGGCTAGATATACTAGACTAATAGAGACTAGAGGAACTCCTGAGACTATCACCCCAAGACACTCTTTGAACTTGAACTTGCAGCCACTCCTGGTGGTCTCCTTCTAACCCAAATGGCTTATAAAATAAACAGTACCACCCTGAACACTCTATTAAATTAATCTATGAAACTAAATGGTCAAGAATTACCCTAAAACAAAAAACAAGGGGCTAAGAAAAGCAGGAAAGCTAGATTTATGGAAACAGAACAAAAAAGAATGGAAAAAATGGGAATGTCAACACACTGTGAAAAGTGTAACTAATATCATGGAACAAGTTGTATAAAAATTGTTAAGTGACAATCTAATTTGCTATATAAACTTTCACCTAAAATATAATTAAAAAAAAAAAAAGAATTATCCTCCTGACTCATTTTTGGAAGCTTTCAAACTTCAGGGTAGACAGCCTGGCCCTCGGGAGTGCTTCATACATTAAGTGCTTTCATGCATTAAGAGACGATTTTAAACAGCAAATACGCCGCAGTTGGTCATAGCGGGAAATAATAATACAACTTCAAAAGATCCAGACCCAAGAGAAAGGGTATTATTAATGGCAAAAAAATTTTAAAGTCATATTAAAAAGCCTCAAGTCTAGTGGAAAAAGCCAGAAAATGGGAACAAAATTAGCATTATTATAGCTTTTCATGGTAACTTACTCGGGGTTTTTTATGGTGATTTTAAAAAAGAGCAAAGAAGGGAAAGCCTAGCTGATAACAGTTTATGGGACCAAAAATATTTCCCATCCCAAATTCACAGGGCGTTAATGACTGTATTTAAAATGTTTTCTTTTTGTAGCTGTTTATCCCACACAATGTTGTTGGAGAAATCAGTACTTTGTGAGCAAGTGACGAGAAGAGCTCTTTGAGGTGTTTAAGGACCAGGAATTATGATTATTACTTTGCATCTTGATAATCCCAGCCTTTACAAAAACCTACACTGCAGAGGACATCATAGGAAACTCTGCAGAAGATAAATGCTGCACAGGACTCTGGCATTTGAGGTTTAGAGGACAAGGGCAAGGCCTTTCCTTTCTCCACAGTCTGTTTATTGAGTTCCCATTTCCCTCAGCCTCGACCCCACTGTTGTTAGTAGCTGTGACTCCTCCTCCAACGCACGGGACCCCACGACAACAGGAGGCAGTCCTGCCTGGTCCTGGCCACCTTCACCATCGCTGGGATACTCCAGTCTGTTGTTGTGCCCACTGTGTATTGTGAGTGACTGGTAACCCAGGGGGGGCTCATCTTTCGTCACTCTTTATCAGACACAAGTCTGTTGTCATCTGTAGGGTTTTCATTGGCTGTTTTCAGAAAGAGATCAGCAGTCTTTTTCGCTTAGCATGTTTTCATCTGGAAGCTCCCTTGAAACTTCTCCACCACGGGTGCTAATATTAGAAACACCAACAACGTGGATTCCAGCATCCTAGATCAACTAGACCTCTTCCTTCTTGAATTCTTCCCTTTCTTGTGACTCCAGATACCACAGCAAACCCATACCAAGCCCACTGCCATCAAGCTGATTCCAACTCAGAGTGACCCTATAGGACAGAATTAGAACTGCCCCAAAGAGCTTCCAAGGAGCATCTGGTGGATTCAAACTGCTGACCGTTTGGTCAGCAGACACAGCACTGAACCACTTCGCCACCAGGGTTTCTGACACAGCTGTGATGTTATAGCACTTATCCCCCAATATTCAAAGCTGCTTTTCTCAGCTTGGTTTTGGGATGCAGTATTAGTTTCCTAGAGCTGCCCTAACAGAATGCCACAAGTTGGGTGACTTGTAACAAGAGAAATATTTTTTTCTCACCATCATGGAGGCTATAAATCTGAAGTTACGGTGTTGGGAGGGCTGTGCTCTCTCTGAAAACTCTTGACAAAGATCTTTCCTTGTTTCTTCCAGCTTCTGGCAGCCCCAAGATTCTCTTACTTTGTGGCAAAATCACTCCAACACCTGCTTCCATCTTCACACGTCCGTCATCCCTCTGTCTTCTCCTCTGTTCATAAACCACCCCCCCCCCAAAACCCATGGCCATCAAGTTGATTACAATTCAGAGATGCCATGGGTAAGAGAAGAACTGCCCCATACAGATTCCCGGGAATGTGTGGCAGATTCAAACTGCCGACCTTTTGATTAGCAGTTCAGCTCTTTGCCATTATCCTACCACGGCTCCTTTCTGAAATAAAAAAGATTCTTCTAGGGACTTTAGCTAAACCACCACCAAAAAATAAATAAAGTTGAGGCAAGCAATCTTTGCTTTAATCTTTACCCAAGATTATGGCTGGGAGCTTAACATGTGTTAGAAGCTAGCAGTGGTTTTGAAAAATTAGGACACAATTATGAGACTTCTGAGAAGCAAATATATAAACCTCAATGTTTTCATGTCTCTTTTCCCAAATTAATTGGATCTTTTCTGAATCATTTCTTCCTTTGCTGAGGTAGAAAGCCAATGCTTTGGCGGTTTTTCTGAGATGACAGAAAACCTAGTTAACCCCACCTGACCCTGTAACCAGGATTTCTCTGAACCTGCCCCAGGACTGATGGTCCCAGCTCACCCTCTCAGTGAACCTCTATTAACATACGGAAAGCCTTTCAAAGTGACTTTTAAAGCTGTCCTGTTTTGTCTCAGGGCTGCTGACCAGCCTTTTGACTTCCTTTACCAGCCTGAACTTTTTTTTCTTTAATGTTTTATTGTGCTTTAGGTGAAAATTTACAGAGAAAATTAGTTTCCCGTTCAATTATTTGTACATCGAGTGTTCCGTGCCATGGTTTCCAGTCCCCACAGTGTGTGAACACTCTCGTTATTTCCGCCCTGGGCTCCCCACTTCCTATGCTCTGGATTTTCTACCTCTGCCTGCTTTTTCGTCTTCGCTGTTGGGCAAGTGTTGTCCTCTTGATCTCGTGTAATTGACAGCGCTCAGTTCTACTCTGGCCCCTAGGGTCGCCATGAGTCGGATCTGACTCGACGGCACTTGGCTTGGCTTGGCAAGAAACACATCCCTGTTGGGTGTTCTTGCTTATTTTAGGGACCTGTCTGATGCTCGACTTGGAAACCCTGGTAGTGTAGTAGTTCTAGAGTGCTATGTCTGCTAACCACAAGGTTGGCAGTTCAAATCCATCAGGCGCTCCTTGGAAACTCTGTAGGATAGTTCTACTCTGTCCTGTAGGGTTACTATGAGTCAGAATCGATGCAACGGCAATGGGTTTTTTTGTTTTTTGGTTTATCATTTGGCTGAAAGGTGTCCTCCAAGAATAGATTCAGTTCCAGGTCTGAAGGGTGTCTGAGGGTCTTTGTCTCAGAGGTTCCTCCAGTCTCTGTTAGAGTAGTAGGTCTCTAACTCAATTTAGAGGTCCATGCCCTGGAGCAGTCGAGCCAATGAAAACTTACTCCAAGCCAGAAAAAGGAAGAAGGTTTATTAGGGGCTGTGATACCGGCAGAGACTTGACAGCAACAAGCCATTCTCCACGAACGAGAACAAATGCAGTTTTCACATCAGAGTTGATGAATTGTTTTCTCAAGGATTACTTCATGTTTTTAAGCATGCAGCCCACAGATAAACTGCATACATCACAAAACAACCACACGTAACTATGAATACGTGTGCCAGACGGCTGGACTCTGATCTGTACGTTTGTAACAGGCAAAGACAAAACTTAGACAGAAACTCCTCAGCTAGTGAAACTAGCCTGCCAAGTCCACTCTGACTGAGATAAAGAGCAAGAAGGGAAACTGTAAATTCAAAAAATGCCAGGCAGCCTTCCTAGCTGTTGTCTCTCAGGTTGAAGGCCATTTCTCAAGAGAGCAAAGAAAAGGAGGGAGACCAAGGGTCCAGGAGCTGAGAGGGCTCTGTGGCCCTTTGGAAAGAGGCCAGTGTACCTGGTGCAATAAAAGACACAGATTATTTAGAGTATCACTATGGCATTAGTTATGTCAAACTCTCAATCACCCATTTTGAAAAAGAGAGAACATGGTACAAAGTACTAGGGTCACAGGTTTGGTCTTTTTTTGTGAACTCCTGCTCTGTCTGAAATCCTCTATTGTGGTCCCAGTCAGAGTGTTTGGTATTAGACCAACCTAAACGTCTGAATTTACAGTAATGTCCTGTGAGGACTGACACCGATATAGGAAGTTTCTGGCCATTAAGGTAAATAATTATAGTGATTTGATACTTCCATTCTCCTCATCAAAAATCCTGGTGGTATACTGGTTAAGTGCTACATCTGCTAACCACAAGGTCAGCAGTTCGAATCCACCAGGTACCCCTTGGAAACTCTATGGAACAGTTCTACTCTGTCCTCTACAGTCACTATGAGTCAGAACCAACTCGATGGATGGCAGTGAGTTTGCTGTGGTTCCCCTCATCACGCACCCCATCCTCACACCTTCCTCCTGGTACCCCATGCTCTTGGTGCCACACTCCAGCTCCTACCAGTCACCATCGAGTTAATTCCCACTCACAGTCCTTCCTTGGGTATCAGAGGAGAACGGCACCCCACAGGGTTTTTAATGGCTGAATTTCTGAAAGTAGACCATCAGGTTGAGGCACCTCGGGGTGGAGTCAAATCTGCAAACTTCTGATCGGCAGCTGAGCATGTTAGCCAAGTGCACCACCTGGGTGCTGTGCTGTGGTTGCCGTCAGCCAGTGCAGAGATAACCCTTGAACCACGGTGACCCCACGTGACAGAGAAGAACTGCTCCATAGGGTTTTCTGGGCTGTCATCTTTACCAAAGCAGAGCCACATGTCTTCTGTGGGGCCACCAGGAAGATTCGAACCACTAACCTTTCACTGAGCCACTGATTGCAAACTGCTTGCACCACCCAAGCTCCCCACAAGGAATGTAAACCATGGAAAACATAGCTCCTGGCAGGCACCCAGGCTCTGGTGGAAGCTTAGTGTCTGACTATGGTCATCAGGTGACTGTGTGACCAGAACGGCCTGTTAGAAACTGAGAGTCTAACTCACCAAGTACTAAGATGATCCAGGCTCAGTGACAGTCCACTGTAAGACAGAAATGGTAGTTTCTCTAGGATGAGACACAAGCAGGGCCAGAGGACAAGACCGTGAAACATTTCTGGAAAATGCTTAAATATCTGAAAGTAAAGAATGTACTTCTAAATAACCCAGAGGAAGAGTGGTTAAGAACTACAGCTGCTAACCAATAGGTTGGCAGTTTGAATCTGTAAACCTCTTCTTGGAAACCCTGTGGGGCAGTTGTACTCTGTCCTGTGGGGTCTCCACGAGTCAGAATCGAGTTGATGGTAACAGGTTTTCTTTTTGCTTGTTTTTGTTTTAACAGCCAATAAAGTCAAAGAAGAAATAAAATTAGCAGGCATTTTAAGCTGAATGAAAATTAAAACATAACATGTAAGAATTTGTGAGATAGACCTCAAGCAGTATTTAAGGAGAAATGCACAGCTCCTCTTTTACTCATCTGCCCTTGAATTGCGGTGTTGGAGAAAAATATTGACTATACCATGGACTGCCAAAAGAGCAAACGGATCTGTTCCGGAAGAAGTACAATCAGAGTGCTCCTTAAACGTAAGGATGGCGAGACTGAGTCCTACACACTTTGAACATGTTGTCTGGCAGGATCAATCCCTGGAGAAGGACGCCGTGTTTGGTAAAGTAGAGGGTCAGCAAACAAGAGGAAGACCCTCAACAGGATGGACTGACATCGTGGCTGCAACAATGGGAGCAAGCACGAGAACTGGGAGGACGGCCCAGGACTGGGAAGCGCTGTGTTCTGCTATATGTAGGGTCACTGTGAGTTAGAACTGATTCCATGGCCCTGGACATCACGTTATAAAAGAAGGAGCCCCGGTGACACAATGGTTAAGTGCGCAGCTGCTAACCAAAAGGTCAGAGATTCAAACCCACCATCTGCTCCATGGGAGAAAGATGTGGTTGTCTGCTTCCAGAAGATTAAGCCTGTGAAACCCCCTGAGATAGTTCTACTGTGTCATACAGAGTTGCTGAGTTGGAATTGATAGCTGTGGGTTTGGCTTGAGTTTGTATTAGACAAGAAGAAAGTTCTCAAGTCTATGACTTCAGCTTCTGCCCTATAAAACTAGAAAAACAAGAGCCAATCGTCTTATTCAGCTAGCACTGCCTTAACAGAAACACAGGTGGGAGGTTTTAAAAAGAAAAATTTTATTTTGTCACAGTCCAGTGAGCTAAAAGTCCAAATTCAGGGTGTCATCTCCAGGGGAACTCTTTCTCTGCTGGCTCTGGAGGAAGGTCCTTGTCCTCAATCTTCCCCTGGACTGGAATCTAAGCACAGGGACCCTGGTCCTTTCCTGAGGACAGGCTCAACTCTGGGCACTGTTTTTTTTTCTTAATGGTATGAGGTCTCCAAATCTCTCTGCTAGCTTCTCTTCTTTGCATCTCAAGAGACTGCCTCAAGGCACAACACAATCTTACACATTGCTGTACCAACACAACTGCTGCCCATACTCCCTCATTAACATCATTGAGGTAGAATTTACAACATACAGGAACATCACATAATACCAGAAATCATGGCCCAGCCAAACTGCCAGACACAGCTTTTGGAAAACACAGTCCAATCCATGACACCAACTAAACACAAAGTCACACAGGCTTTTTTGTTTGTTTGTTTAAGTCCATTTATACAAAACTCCAGAAGATACATTCTACAGTGACATGAAGAATGTCAATATTTACTTTGGGTGCGGGAGAAGGAGTGAGAGGAAGTATTACAAATGGGCCCAAGAAAACTTGAGGGGCCATCAGTATGTTCGCTGTCTTGATTGCAGTGGTAATTTCAGGCATATATGTCAAAATCTGTTTGGGAAGAAGGATGGCCAGAATGTTCCTTAGAAGCAAGGATGCTGAGATTTTGTCTAATATACTTTGGACACATCATCAGGAGGGACCAGTCCCTAGAGAAGGATACTATGCTTGTTAAAATAGAGGGT
This sequence comes from Heterohyrax brucei, assembly GCA_028571685.1. Classification (NCBI taxonomy): domain Eukaryota; kingdom Metazoa; phylum Chordata; class Mammalia; order Hyracoidea; family Procaviidae; genus Heterohyrax; species Heterohyrax brucei. The sequence continues at coordinate 170,532,395 of CM053143.1, read as the reverse complement.
AAGCAAAGAGAGACAAAGATCCTCGACAAGACGGACTGACCCAGTGGCTGCTACAACGGGCTCAGGTATAACAAGGATTGTGAGGACAGTACATGACCCATCAGTGCTTTGTTTTACTGTACATGGGTCACTATGAGTTGAACCAACTCCACAGCAGCTAATAACAGCAATATCATACATATGGTCAAAATGTATCAAACCGTACACTATAACTATGTGTAATTTACCGTATATCAATTATGCTGCAATAAGACATAAAAAATTATCAGGCAAGAAAAGCCCAAACGCATTGTCAGTGAGTCAATTCGAACTCACAGGGACCCTACAGGATGGAGTAGAAGTGCCCTTACAGAATCTCCAAGGAGCACCTGGCAGATTCAAACTACCAACCACTGTGTCATCAGGATTTCCTAGCAGGCAAAAGAAACTCTCTTTTGGTTGAACTTGGAGTTGCATGGAATCCTGAAGCTACTGACAACTATCTTGGCATCGTGAAGACAAAACCTGCTTGAAGAGAATTGAAAGAAGACAAAATGGAAATCATATTCTGGGAACCCATTGTGCGCCTGGATCCACCTGTGCCTGAAGCACTCTCGTTATTACTACTCATGGAGATGGTGCATCTCTTTGTGTGTATGTGTGGGTGTGTACATACATAACTAACCTAGTTGGAGTTTTCTGTGTTGCAAATGAAAGTTCCTAGTGGTGCCTCCATAGTCAGCCAGACTCAAGTCTGGTCTTCATCAGCAAGTATCTGAGGAGGGGATTCCTTTGTAGGTTGCAGGGATGACTGGTGCTGCCTGTCTTAAGGGAAGGAGGCCTGGCACTGCTACCACGTGGTGCCTGAGCCTGGGAGACTGGCAGGGGAGCCCTGCTGTGCCTGTGCACTGAGCTGTTACAGGGAAAGTCACGGTCAGTTGCGCATTTGCTTCAGAGAAGTATTTTTAGCGGCAAATAGAATGGTTTGCAAATAAACAAATGCCTGGAACAAATCCTGAAAAGGAGAGCGCTGGTGTACGGCCCACTGTCAAACTAGGTCAGCCTCCAGCACAACTGCATTTGACAGTTTGTTCCCGAAGGTGACCCACAGGTACCGTTTCCTGTTCCCACAAGTCAGCCATCTATGGTTTGAGAATCCAAGGCTTGAATAGACCCAGGATGTCAGAGGCTCATGTCCCTACTCCGTGGCTGCACACCCACACCAGCCCAGAACCTCAGAGGGAAACTGGAAATCCCTGAAATCCAGAGAGGAACTGTCATGCCCAGCCCTCAGTCCTGCCAGGAGAGGTGTTCTTGGCAAATGGCCCATCTGCATTTCCACAGGAATAATGCTGGGGACAGTGGCAATGCAGTGGCAGGATTCTTACCTTCTATGTGGGAGACCGGGGTTTGATTCCTGGCCAGTGTACCTCCTGTGTAGCCACCAACAACCCGTCAGTGGAGGCTTGTGTGTTGCTCTGATGTTGAACAGGTTTCAGGAGAACTTCCAGACCAACAGTAGGAAGAAAGGCCTGGCAACTTCTAACAGTCAGTCAGTGTGCCTGCAAGCACCCTTTTAGCTCTGTACTGGTCACTCTTAAGGTTCATTCTTTCAGCCAAGACTGGACGGGCCCATAAAACAAACAATAACACGCACAGTTCAACCAAGTACACGAGTCTCAATGGGCACATCAGCCTAGGAGCAAGGACAAGCAGGCAGGAGGGACCAGGAAAACTGGAGAAACAGAAACAGGGAACTTGAGGAACCCGAGGTCTAGAAGGTGACAGTGTACTACTTTGCAGGACTGATGCCCCAAGTCACAAAACAATATGTGTATTAACTGTTTGGCAAAAAACTAGTTTCCTCTGTAAACTTTCACCTACAGCACAATAAATCAAAAAGAAAGAAAAGGCCAATAGGACAACATCCTATAGACGCATAGAACCATAAAGTGCACACATGATATGGTCACTCTGGGTCCCCGAGTCCAATCCATTCCTGCCTGAAGAGTTGACCTCAGTAATTATTTATGATCAGGGGCAGCATCAGGTCTACGGACTGAGGTCAACTCTTCAGACAGGAATGGATTGGACTTGGGGACACACAGTGACCATATTGTGTGTGTGCTTTATGGTTCTGCGCATCTACAGGATGTCATCCTACTGACCTCTTACTGGAGGGAAGAGGAGAGGGTGGAGAGGAGGGGGCAGGAGATTGTTAAGAGGATACAACACGTATAGAACACAAAGGTGGAGTGTGCTGTCACCAGGCAAGGAGAGCAGAGGGAGCTGCAGATGGGGGGCATGCCAGTTGAAAGTGGATTGTACACTTTCACTCAATCACAATGAAAAAAAAAAGAAGAAGAAGAAAGAAAGAAGAGAGAAAAAGTCAGGCAGCGTAAACCTTTGGCCCACAGCAGTCGATCCCATCACCTGCGGGACCGGCGCTGGGGCCAACCCGGCAGCAGGTGTCACAGCCCTCAGCTGTGGTTGGGGTTTTCTGCTATGACAGCCAATAAATTACCTTTCTGGTGAAGTCAGTTTAAGTCTTTTTTTAGAGTACCTTGCTGCAAGAGATGCTGACTAGTACCCCTGGGTCCCTTAAAGTCACCCCAGGGCGCATTTGCTAAGAAAGGCATATGGAAGCTAGGCAGAGTCCCCCAGCTGAGTCACGCTGTGGTTGTGCTTCTTGTTTTGACCCTGGAGCTGGGCCTGTGTAGGGCTGAAGGGCAGTGATCATTGTGAATCTAATAAGGAATGGGGCAGATGGAAATGGGCCCAGTTACCCCAACAGTGTCTCAACTGGCCCATGTGGTTCTACGTGTCCTCTGACAGATGTCACCAGAACTGTTGGGAGGTACACTGTAGAATTCCCAACAGGTGCAGAGCCGGGGGAGATTTGAAAGCTACATTTGATTGATTGTGGGGGAGTCTGGCCACCAGAGGGGTAGCCACAGGTCACGCCAGAGCTAGACCTCTGCACTCCCCAGCTATTCCTCTCCTGCCTTTTGGTAAACGGAGGGCCTGAGCAGAAAAAAACTCATTCTTAATTACGCAGCTCGAGAGACAGACATGGCAAGATCCGTAGGGATGCAGCTGTGGTTTCTGCTTACTCTACACCCAGTATTTCACATTTCCTTTGGGAACCACCCCTCCCCCATCTTGCTCTCATCGATCCAAGGGTGGACACGTGACCTAGTCCTATTGTACAGTGATTGATTCAGGGAGGAGACCCCTCCCTCGGACATTTCCTGAGACTATTGTGAGAGTGCTATTCTTTTTCTACTGAGGATTCCAACTGCCATCTCCTGGGGTAGATCCTGACTTGATGATATCGCAAACACAGACAGAAGAAAAGCTAAGAATCAGAAAGTATCAATTTTATCCCTTGATCCAACCATTCCTGAAATCCTGGACATTATTTCACTGAACCTTCCTCTCTTTGTTTTTCATTAAGTCAGTTTGAACTAAATGTCTGTATTTGTGGCTAAATGAATCCCGACTAAGATAATCTATTAATCAGCAAGCCTGTCTAACAACTATAAGGTGTTGAAAAGTATATAAAAAGATGCTATGAACTGAGATGAAAACCATGTGCAGAGGTGGAAGGCACACAGAGTCCAGCTCAAGTCTCAGCCTTGCTGTCCTCAAGGGGTATAACTTACCTTAACTAACCCTGATAACCATCTCACAGTCTGGCTTACTGAAGATGAAGGGCGCTTGAAGAATTTACTGATGAAGATCAAAGACTACAACCTTCAATACGGATTATACCTCAACAGAAGGAAAACAAAAATCCTCACAACTGGCCCAGTAAGCAACATCATGATAAATGAAGAAAACAGTGAAGCTGTCAAAGATTTCATTTTACTTGATCCACAGTCAACGCCCACGGAGGCCAAAGTCAAGAAATCAAAACCCGCATTACATCGGCGAATCTGCTGCAAAAGACCTCTTTAAAGTGTTAAAAAGCAAAGATATCACTTTAAGGACTGAGGTGCACTGGATTGAAACAACACTATTTTCAGTTGCCCCATGTGCATATGAAAGCTGGACAACAAATGAGGAAGATCAAAAAAGAATTGATGGATGTGGATTGCAGTGTTGGTGAAGAATAATTCCTATGCTATGATCTGCCAGAAGAACAAATGCATCTGTCTTGGAAGATGTACAGCCAGCATGCTCCTTAGAAGGGTGGATGGGGAGACTTCATGCAGAACATGTAATCAGGAGGGATCAGTCCCTGCTTGGTAAAGTAGAGAGTCAGAGAAACAGAAGAAGACCCCCAATGAGATGGATTGAGACAGTAGCTGGAACACACCAACAACTGTGAGGGTGTCACAGGAAGGGGCAGTGCTTCATTCTTTTGTATACAGGATTGCTATTGGTCAGAACCCACTGTGTGGCATCCAAGAACAAGGTGTGATGGAGTTAGTGGGAGGTCCCCGTAACGGATGTACTCAGCCGCTAACCAAAACGTTGGCACTTCCAGTTTACCCAGGGGGGGTTGGAAGAAAGGCCCGGCAATCTTATTCTAAAAAAAGCACCCACTGAAAGCCCTCTGGAGCACAGTTCTACTGCGACACACATGAGGTCACCTTGAAGTGGAATCCACTTAACAACAGCTGGCTTCAAGGTATCATCAGCGTGACAGTGATAACACCACACGGGTGGGCTTCTCCAGTCACACCAAACAATAGGGCTCACAGGAAAGCCTTTTGAAACTCTATAGCCTAGTGCAAACGTAGTAACAAATTATGTTTTAAATCTGTGCTGTTCAACCACAGTAGCCTCTTGCCACATGCAAGCCGTCCTGCGCTTCAAATGTGTAAAATGCACACTGGATTTCAAAGACTTAGTATGAAAAAAAAGTAAATGTCACATTAATAATTTTTATACTGATTACATGGTAAAAGGACAATATCTGGGATACCTTAGGTTAAATAAAATATATGACATTTAATTCACCCATTCTTTTTTCTTCTTTGATGCAAATACTGAAAAACAAGAAACCTTTGGCTGTCAAGTTGATTCCAACTCATAGTGACCCTACAGGACACAGCAGAATTCCTCCCTAGGGTTTCCAAGGAGTGGCTGATGGACTCAAACTGTTGATCTTTTGGTTAGTAACTATAGCTCTTAACCACTATGCCACCTACTAGAACCAAAAACCAAGTCCACTGCCACTGAGTCAATTCCGACTCATAGCAACCCTATAAACAGAGTAGAAGTGCTCCATAGAGTTCCCAAAGAGCACCTGGTGGAGTTGAACTGCAGACCTATCGTTAGCAGCTGTAACACTTAGGGTTTCCACACCACCTAGTAGAAGATTTAAAATTGCGTACTTGGCATGATCAAATTGGATGTCAGAAGAGACTCTGAAACTTGTTCTTAAATATCGAGTATGTAAAGCAAAAGGAAGAACTGATGAAGTGAAAGAACTGGACAGAAGATTTCAAAGGGTAGCTCCAGGATACAAAGTGTTATAATGACTTGTGCAAAGAGCTGGAGATAGAAAACTGAAAGGGAAGAACACGCTCCACATCTGTCAAGCTGAAAGAACAGCAGAAAAAAATTAAGCTTCAAGTTGCAATACTGAAGGATTTTATGGGGAGAATATTAAACAATACAGGAAGCATGAAAAGAAGATGGAAGGAATACATACAGTCATACAAAAAGAATTGTTAAACACTCAACCATTGCAGGTGGTAGTGCATGTATGATCAGGAAATGATGGTAGTGCAGGATGAAGTCCAAACCGTGCTGATGGCATTGGCACAAAACAAGGACATCAAAGACATGAGGAAAATGCAAGCCCAGGAGACAGAATGTGACCGAGAATACATCAGTATGGGACCAGAAGAACTAGATGGTGCCTGGCCACCACCGATGACTGCTCTGACAGAGAACACAACGTAAAGTCCCTGATATCGCAGAAAAAAAGCGGGTGTACAGAACTAGAATTCTGTTAAAAGACCACACGTGATGGTCCATCAGACTGGAAGTTCCCCTGAGGACATGGCCCCCAGATTCTCTGTTAGCCCAAAGCTGAACCCGGTACAGAAGGCAACTCTTCAAAGCCTGGACTGGACTGTAAGACACGGAGTGATGCTGGTGAACAATGTACTTCTTTGCTTGAATATATGCACGAGGCTGTCTGAGCAGTCCCTGTCCTGGTGAGATGAGAGTGTGGAGGCGGACATGAGCTGACTGAATGGGTACAGGAAGTACAGGTGGAGAGGAGGAGCGTGCTGTCACCGGGTGGGGAGCAGGCAGGGCTGCACTGCAGTGTGAGCGTTGGGTTTTAGATGACAGATTGACTTGGATTGTAAACTATCACTTAAAGCACCATCAAATAATTATTTAAAAAGAAAAAACCAGGCTTCAGGAATTGCTGGGATACCAAGTGAGATGTTGCAACAAAGAGATGTAGCACCGCATGCTTCCACTCACCTACGCCCGGAAATCTGGAGGACAGCTACCCAGCCAGCTGGCTGGAAGAGATCCATGTTTATGCCTGTTCCCAAGAAGGGTGATCCAACCGAATGCAGAAAATATCAAACAGTATCATTACTATCTTAATCCACTAAAACTTTGCTGAAAATCATTCAAAAGCAGATGAAGCAGAATATTGACAGGGAGCTGCCAGAAATTCAAGCCAGATTCAGAAGAGGACATGGAACCAGCGATCCCATTGCTGATGCCAGATGAACCTTTGCTGAAAGCAGAGGATACCAGAAAGATTGTTACTTGTGCTCTATTCATTATGCAAAGGCATTTGACTGTGTGAATCATAACAAATTATGGATAACATTGCAAGAATAGGAACTCCAAGACACTAAGTTGTGCTCACCAGGAACCTGTACACAAGTCAAGAGGCTGTCATTAGAACAGAACAGGGGGACACTGCAAGGTTTAAAGTCAGGATAGGTGTGTGTCAGGCTTCTATCCTCTCATCATACCTACTCAATACACATGCGGAGCGAATAATCCAACAAGATGGACTAGATGAAGAAGAACGGGAAAACTGAGGCTCAGTTCCTTGGGGACACTTGGAGAAATAATGTCGCACACCTTCATAACTGTTCCACTGAGGAATACATACACTGGGATACTTAGAAACTTTTATTGCTCAACAGTTGTGGGTCAGTATTGGGATATTAACTCTCTGGTTTTGCCAGGTTATTGAATGTACAACTCAGGCAGAAAGATACATGGAGTCTTTATGATACACAGGAAATGTCAGCAAACGGTCTCCAAGAAAGGCTGATAGGAAATGATCAGGGCATGGGAAGTATCTGCCACTTCTTGGAAGGCACAGAGAAGTGTAGTCCTTGGTGATATTTTTTTTTTGTCTTCTGGATCAAGTTTTACTTGAAGCTTACCTTTAGACTTCTCATTTACTCATACTGTTAAGTTAGTTTAAGCTGAGTTTCTTTTATTTGCAACATAATGATTCTTAACTTATTTTGTTTGCACAACTGAGAAGACTCCCTATTGTTTCAAAATCAGGAAACAAGGCTGCTGGGTACATCCTACTCTCATTTCCCCCCTGAAATCAGAGTACAATCCAAGGACCATGTCCTCAGAGTACAAAATGAGAAGACGAGGAGCCCCATGGGACGGTGGCCAAGTTCTCCTGTGATCCAAGGACCATCTCTGGAAAAGAGAACTGACTAAGGGAACGCATTCAACTCTCTCTAAACACACTCAGCTCCATGTGCTGTTGTCTAATCCACTGGGGTTTATTCCCAAAAACTGAATTCATACTGAGAATCTTGCTATAGCAGCAAGAAAGTCTTCTTAGCAGGCTTCACTGACATCCAAGATTTCTTATACAACCCATGGAAACTAACCGCAGAGGAAGTTAACAGGGAAAGAATGGGAAAAAATGTCCCTGCTTTCCTGTTGTTTCACAAAACTGCATGTACCTCAGGGTATGTGTACTTTATGGGAAGATTTATGCGCCCTCTGGGATTCACCGAAGGCCTGCCTTTCTTGTATCCTATCCCAGACCACCCAGTTTATGTCAATCCGCCTTCCCAGTTTTGCTTTGGGGGGTTATGGGAAAAAAAACAGTTGCCACTGAGTCAATTATGACTCATGGTGACCTCGTGTGTGTCAGAGTAGAACAGTGTTTCCTAGGTTTTCAGTGGTTGATTTTTACAAGTAGATTGCCACGCTTTTCCTTGGAGGCCCCTCTGGGCGGATTCACCTCCAACGTTTTGGTTGGTCACTGAGCACTTTATTTGGGACCCTGGCATTTTAACTTAAGGTGGTTTATGACTACATCCCCTCTAGGTTTGGGGGCAGGATTTCCCTCACAGGCAGAAGCTGTGCTGGCTCATAAACATGGACACATTCCTTTACATCGTTCAGCCCCAGTTTCCTTGTGTAAAAATGGATGTAAATACCTTCTAGTCCATATCAGTCAGAGTTTCATCAGAGAGGCTGAGTTACTGTAAGGGTTACATGCCAGTGCTCACTGCCTTCAAGCTTATTCCAACTCATGGTGACCCCATATGTGTTGCAGCAGAACCATGCTCCACAGAGTTTTCTGAGGTTGATTTTTCAGGAGTAGACCACCAGGACTTTCTTTCAAGCTGCCTCTGGATAGAGTTAAATCCTTAATCTTTCACTTAGCACCAAGCTCATCAATCGTTCGTACCTTGTAGGTAAGGAACCAAATCAAACTCACTTTTACCAAGTTGATTCTGACTAGTAATGACGTTATGTGACAGAGTAGAAGTTTACCATTGCTTTGCCAAAGTTTTATCTTGAGCCATTCCAACTGCCAGTCTTTCAGTTAGCAGCCATGCTCCCTCCAGGTATCAAAAATCAAAATTTAACCGGTTGTCCTCAATTTGATTATGACTCACAGCAACCCCATAGGACACGGTAGAACTGTCCCATAAGGTTTCCAAAGAGTGAACTGCGGATTCAAACTCTGATTCTTTGGGTAGCTGCCAAGTTCTTAACAACCACACAACCAGGGCTCCTGGGTAAAGCAGGTTGGCAGGAAAACAGAAACAGTCCATTCCTGATGTGGCCACAAGAGGGAGCTCCCAGTGGTCGGCTGTATCCGACAGGGAATTACAGTCTTCCCATGAAAACTGACAAAAGGAGACTTGATTGAAAAGGTGTCTTCTAATAAACCTCAGCATCTTCTTGCTAGCATGCCAAGAGCAATCACAGAACACTTTCACTCGGTTCAGCGTGTCCTCTCGGGATCTGCAAAGCACTGTCCTATTAAATCTAGGTCATTGGATTTTGGGCGTCAGTTGATCTGGGGAGCTGACCCTACACTTTACAAGGTGAATTTGAACGAGATTCAAGATTCAGAAAAGTGGGTAAATTAACATGGAGCCCATGGGCCTGGTAAATCGACAACTGAACCAGAATGACTATTTACTATTCTAAAGCTGGGGTCCTTTTTCCACAATTGTTTCTGAAAAACGATACGACCACCCCCACTCCCTTCCCTCATTTGTCTGGTCTTTTCAATTCATATTTCAATTGATTCTCTTTCTTTCTCTCCTTTTTCTTTTCTTTCTTTCCTTTTTTTATTGTTATCATTTTGCCAGGGACTTTGGATCATTACAAGATTGTGGATAATGACGGACTATAATTAAGCTTCAAACAGATTTTTCTTTTAGGAGGAAGAATCATCCTCTCTCACTGAGCATCCAGATTGTCTGGGCTGTAATTTGCAAGGCTGTCACAAAGGGGTCCTTTTCTGCATGGTGGGTCACAGCGATGATGAGCAAGGCACTGAAGTTGAGGGGTGTGTGCTTCTCCAGAACACTTTCCAGGGGCAGCAGAATGGCCGCTCAAATAGCCAAGTATAGCTTGGAGCTGATTACAGGCCAGATCCTGCTATTGGCCGTCATCAGAAGTCATTGTTGAGGGTGCAACTGCACTGGGATGTTTCTCTTTGTCACCTGCTCCACTCTTTTTCTAGGACAGGAGGGAAACTGCTGGTGAGCCTCAGGCCCAGGGGTGAGGAGAATTCCTGTGTCAGAGTGTTTGCCCAGGAAGGGCTCGGCAGGACTCTGATAAGGAAAGACTGACTGGCTTCAGCCACCATCCCTGCAGCCTTGGTACTGCTGTGGCTCTCGGATTTACGTGTAATCTCCACTGGAGAGGGCAGAAAGTGTGGCTCTGCTCTCTCGAGCTGTGTGAACTTAAGCAAGCAGCTTACCTTGTTTGGCGTCAGTATCTTCATCTGCACAATGGGACTAATAATATTTACTATTCCCAAGGTGGATTTCAGGATGAATGAAACTAGGTATATGAAGACCCCAAAACATTTTATGCACACGTGAACATGTAACACACGCGCGTGCACACACACACACGCACACAGGCTGACAATTACATCCATGAACTCATCCTAGAAAAAGTGCTGCATACCTCATTGCTGAATATCACCAAAGTCACCTTTGAAATACTCTTGGAAAGCTATATGCCAACACCAGCGCCTAGTACACCCTTCAAAGCAATTTTGGAACTCTTTCTGAAATGGCCATCTGAGCTGTCGTCAATAATACCCTTAATGTCCTAAATGTCATCCAAATGTCTTTCAATATTTCCGTTATCTTTGGGTAAAGAAAAAAGTTACTGGGGGGCCACATCAGGTGAATGGGTAGAGTGTTCCAATACAGTTATTGGTTTACTAGCTAAAAACTCCCTCACAGACAACTAAACAATTACCTTCACAAACCTGCCATCATGCCACTGTGCACAACAGCCATTCGAGGAAAGAGTTCCAAAATTGCTTTGATGGGTAGACTGAGAGGTGGGGTAGGTGCATATCTTCCCAAGGGAAGTACTTCTTAGATGACCACAGTGATGTTCAGCAATGAAGTATGCAGCACTTAGAACAATTAAGCTCACAGACTTCACCCCTGGACCTCGTGTGTATATACACACACACACATACACATAACAACAACAAAAAGTTGCCATCAAGTTAATTCTGACTTAGCACATAACCACTTGGCCATAGCACGTAACTGCAACACCATGATGGCCTCCATATATATATATATGGAAATGCACACATATAAACATACATATAATATTCACCCTATATAATTGTACATGTGTAATATAAACACAGTTACTGTTAAGTTGATTCTGACTCATGGCGACCCATGTATGTCTGAGTAGAACTGTGCTCCATAGAGTTTTCAATGACAGTAACCTTTCAGAAGTAGACCAAGCTTTTTGCTTTCTTCTGAGGTGCCTGTGGGTGGATTCAAGCTACCAACCTTTCAGTTAGTAGCCAGACGCTTAACCACCTGTGTTACCCAGGAGCAACATGAGAAAACCACAGCCATCAAGTTGACATATATGAGTAATAACCCAGTGGGACAATGCAGAACTGTCCCATACCATTTCTAAGGAGTGGTTGGAGAACTAGAGTTGCTAAACCTTTCAGTCAGCAGCCAAACACTTAACTACTGTATCATCAGGGTTGTGTGTGTGTGCGCGCACAGGCGTGCACATGCACGTGTGTATGTGTGTACACATACATACATACATATATGTATATGTGTATTTGGAAACCCTGGTGGTGTAGTGGTTACATTCTACATCTGCCAACCAAAATGCTGGCAGTTCTGATCCACCAGGCACTCCTTCGAAACTCTGTGGAGCAGTGCTATTCTGTCCTCTGGGGTCACTATGAGTCAGAATCAAGTCAATGGCAACAGGCTTTTGGTATATATATCTATGTACAACCTACAGTGGTTAGCCTGTTTTAGTTGCGTTTCTGTTACATGAATTGAACATGATTCTGATTGTTATCAGTTTTAGAGTTATCATAGTGGATATTTATCCTTTTTTTTTTCTCCCAACCCAAACATCTGGGCTTCTTTGCTATGTCTGAAGAGTTTCTGACATTAAGAATTAGGCCTCCCAAAGGCAGAATCCAGAAAACAGAAATGTTCAGGCCTTTTTGTAGCATAAGTCTCAGCCAATCACACTGATTTAAGGGAGAGTTCAAGTCAGAAGCAACTAGGGAGAGTAGATTTTAAAGTTCAGTCCCAGTAGCCATTTAACAAACTCTCTTTCTCCATTATGGAATATTTTAATCAAAGATTCTACAGCTGAATCCTCATCAAAAGGGGGAAACTGCAGAACAGAATTTAAATATACCATGGAATCAAGACTCTTCTGGAGCCATTGAGGCTGGATACACTCAAAAAACTATAACCCTAAAATAATCTTTAAGTCTTAAACCATAAATATCCCCAAGAGTCTTTCTAAAAACAAATAATAATTATGCTTAACTAGTAAAGAGTGTCTGCCTTGAGCATTGTGCTTTCTGAAGAACTATCTGTATGGGCTCAAACAGGTGACTCATGCAGGTAGGAACCTTAGGAGAACAGTGAGTTTATGCTCATGGAGAAGGAATAAGTCAGGAAAGGGGGGGTGAAAACGGCTGCACATCATGATGAGTGTCATCAATGTAACTGAATTGTATGTACAGAAACTGTTGAACTGGTATATGGTATATGGCACAGTCTCAGTAACAACAAAAAATAAAATAAGATAAACAAACTCCTTTTCAGCTGAGTCAGCCAGAGTCAATGTATGCTGCATGCAAACAGGAGCCCCGATGGGCACAGCTGTGACTCAGTTAAGGGCCTGCTCCTCAAGAGTTTTTTTTTAAAATCTGTCTCCCCAAAGAAAATACATGAGAGCCTTTATTGTCTCAGCAGGAAATGACTGACCTGCGATCCGGCACTTCTTGACACAGGCTAAATGTAGAGCAATGATGACTGTCTCCCTCCATTGCCAACTCTAGAGGCCACTACAGTATGGCCTTCCCGTGCACAATGATTACTCTCTAAGCTCAAGTTGCTGATAAGAAAACCAAGGCAAAGACTGAATCTATCTTGGAAAAAGCAGCACGTAAAGGGTTACTCAAACCTGTCTTCTGACTCCAGGTAGAATATGCTTTTCAATAACCTCTCTGCTGTCAGCCCAAGGAGCCCTGGTGGTACAATGGTTAAGTGCTCAGCTGCTAACTAAAAGGGTAGCAGTTTGAGCCCACCCAGTGGCTCCCTGGGAGAAAGATCGGACAATTTGCTTCTGTAAAGATTACAGCCAAGAAAAGCCTATGGGGCAGTTCTGCTCTGTCCCATGGGGTTGCTGTGAGTTGGAATCAACTCGACAGCACACAATGAGAACAGCAACAAGCCTTCAACCCGAGAAAGTTTACATATTGATAGATGACCTGGGTTCATGAGGCCAATACTTATACTCGCTGTGTGACCCTAAGCAAGTTACTTAACCTCTCTGAGCTTTCATTTCCTCCTTAACAGGGCAACTTCATGTGCAAGCAGTTTGTGCAGTCACACGGGGCCCCTTGCTGGGGAACACCTTGTTCTCCACTTTCACACTTTGCTGTCCCCATTTTGAAACGGTTAATACATTTGGAATGAAGGACCCTGCATTTTCCTTGCGCATTAGGCTCCTGCAATTCAGCCAGTCTTGCTCCTCTGTAAAACAGGAATAATATTCACCTCAAAGGCTGTGCTGAGAAATAAGAGAGAAAATGTCTCTTCTATGCCTAGTTTTACCCACTGCTGTTGAGTTGATTCCAACTCACGTGACCCTATGTGTTAGTGAACTCCACATGGTTTTCTTGGCCATAATCTTTATGGAAACAGATCACCAGGTCTTTCTTCCATGGTGCCACTGGGTGGCTCTGAACCATCAACCTTTTAGTAAGGGGCCAAGCTGAAACCATTTGCACTGTCCAGTGGCCTTGCACTTCGATGAGGGCCTGGAAATCATTTGTTTCCAGAAACGATAACTGCTACATGTCAGCACTTTCTTACCGCTTCTTTTCTGGAAGGCTGAGTCCCCCATGCCCTCAATAACCTCCATATACTCAGGGCTCACTGAAGACAGATTTGACACCCTCCGCGGCATCAAGCAGTTGAGAGACATTAAGAAGTAACCCAAGATTCCCAGAGGTGGGATTTTGTTTCAGTTCTTTCCAAACATAAAGGCACACTGATCTTCCTCCGTGAATTCTATGCTACAGATGGCATCTCCTACAGGAGTCTATGAGGAGAAAGCTAGGCCTGTGACAGGTCAGACGTGCAGAAGCTCAGAACCGCCTCCTCTCGGAGTGCGGGTGCCTGCTGCCATGGAAACCACCAGCCGTGGAATCAGACGGACCCCTCCTGGATACCGTTGTTTTTGGGTGCTGTGGAGTCAATTTTCAACTCCTAACAGCCCCGTGATGGAGGAAAACTGCCCCATAGGGTTTCCTAGGCTTTAATCCTCACAGCAGCAGATCACCAGGCCATCTTCCCCTGGAGCCGTGGGGTGGGTTTGAACAGCCCTTCTTTAGGTTAGCAGCCGAGCACTCAACTGTTACACCAGTGGGGCTCCTGGCCTCCTGAATACTCCTTAAAATTCTCAATCTCACCTCTTATTTCAGCCACAGCAGCCAGTTTCAGGCAGGCTTTGACCTCCTCTGCAAGGAGGTGAGCAAATGAGGTATGTGGGACCCACCACGCATCTCTGTCCTCCTGTCTTGGGAATTCTCTGATGCCATCATATGGGGCACCTCCAGAGCCCAGCTGTTATGAATTGAATTGTGTGCCCCCTCCCTACCACCACTCTTGAGTAACACAACGGTTAAGTGCTATGTCTGCTGACCAAAAGGTTGGCAGTTTGAATCCACTAGGCACTCCTTGGAGACTCTATGGAACAGTTCTACTCTGTCCTGTAGGGTCACTATAAATTGGAATCAACTCAACAGCAATGGGTTTTTTGGTTTTATGTTGAAGCCCTAACTCTTGTATTTGGGAATGTGACCTTATCTGGGAAAACAGAGTTTATCTTTGAATTTGTTCTCAGTTAAGTTGCATCAGGGTAGCGTGGGATTTACTTCTAATCCTTTTTGAACGGTGCTTTATAAAAAGGGAAGAGCTCTGGTGGTGCAGTGGTTAAGCACTTGGCTGCTAACCAAAAGGTTCGCAGTTCAAATCCACCTGATGCTCCTTGGAAACCCTAAGGGGCAATTATACTCTGTCCTACAGGTTCCCTATAACTTGGAATCAATTCCATGGCAACAGGCTTGAACAGGGAAGAAGAGGCAAGGAGAAAGTGTCACCATCAGGGAAACATATCATGTGAAGATAGATGTCTCGGAGCCTAGGAATGCCAAGAAATGTGCAGGTCTATAGATGCTGAAAACAAAGAAAGGATTTTCCCCTAGGGCCCAGAGAGAGGCATTGACCCACTGATCGCCTGAATTAGGACTCCTAACAGTTCTACGAGACAATAAAGTCTTGTTCTTGAAAGCCACTCATTCTGTGGTGTTATGTTATGGTAGTTGTAGGAGACCATGACAGTACCCAGCCTGGAAGTGGAGGAGAGTTAGCTGGGAGTCAAGCCAATGGATAAATGCTGCTTCTCTCATTGCTCAGCCAGCAGGTCCGTAATACATTCCACAAGGCCATTTAGATGGCCCTAGGATCAAGGACTGCACTTGGCTTTCGCAGGATCAAGGGTGGCCAGACTACATCTTACACACTTTGGATAGGTTGTCAGGAGGGATCAGTCCCTGAAGAAGGACATCATGCTTGGTAGAGTGGAGGGTCAGAAAAAAAGAGGAAGACCCTCAAGGAGACACATTGACACAGTGGCTGCAACAATGGGCTCAAGCCTAACAACCATGTGGGCACGGCACAGGACCAGACAGTGTTTTGTTCTGCTGCGCATAGGGTTGCTAAGAGTCAGAACTGATTCAACGGCAGCACCACCACCACCACCGCCAACAGTGTGATCACGCAGCAGTCCCCCTAACACGACCAACTTGTCTCCTTTCTCATATTCCTACTCACTCATGTTACCACAGACTAGACTCTTAACAGTAAACTCCTTTCAACTCAACCTGTGTTGCGGGTAGTACTTTCTAGGGAACCATACTGAGACAATCCCTTTAACATCTCTAAAATGAAATGCATATATAACCTAACTAGAAAAATTCCATGTAATACTCCAACTGTATTTCAGTTAAGAAATAAAAGGAAAATAATCTATATGAAATAAAATGTCTTTCCATTTGTGTATGTTCAGGCAATATTCTACTAGAAGATCAGAGGAACAGTCTAGATGCGGGTCCCCTTGCATAGCATCATCAGGGATGTGGCTTCCCAGTAAGGACCCTCGCAAGAGGTCCAGGGAATCTAGTTCTAGTAATCAGCTCTGCCATTAACCTTCTTTGTAATTCAAGTCCATTTCTCCAGGCATCTATTTCCTCAAGGGTAAAATATGACATTGAATTCTATGTCTTCTCAGGACCATTCCTACTCTATTTTTATATGGGTTTTCAATCTGCTGACCTCTCCCAGACATTTGTTTTCTTGTCCTGGCCTCCGGCTGTTAGAACTGTAATCAACATTTGAAATCATAAAATATTTATTAAGGGCCATATCTGCCAGGCACTGACAAAAGAGACAAAGTCTACTGTTAAGGAGTTTATATTCTGGGGGGAGGTAAGGGGGTCAGGCAATAAGCAAAACACTAAATATCTAGTATGACAGATGATGACAAGAGCCATGGAAGAAAACATACAAAAGAAGGAATATAGGGAGTAGGAGGTAGGTGAGGGTTGCTAAATAAATAAAATTCTTATTACTCTTACCCCAGAGAGTTAACCATATGATAAGCAGCGTTTTTTGAACTATCTCTTATTGGAAATGAAGGCTGTTACAATTACTACTGTTGCATGATGTTATTTTTATTAGTTACCGTCAAGCCAACTCCAATCCACGGTGACCTTACGTACAACAAAACAAAACATTGCTCAACCTTGTTCCATCCTCATGATGGTTGGTATGTTTGAGTCCGTTTCTGTGGTTATTGGATGAATCCATCTCATTGAGAGGTTCCCTCATTTTCACTGAGCCTCCACCAAGCTTGATGTCCTTTCCTAGGGACTGCTCCTTCTTGAGAAGGCACCCAGAGTAAGTGAGCCAAAATCTCTCCATCCTCACATCTGTGGAACATTCTGTTTCTTCTAAAACTTCTCAGTTCTTTGGGCAGTCCACTGTATAATCACTATTCTTCACCAACACTGAAATTCAAATGTACCAATTCTTCTGTCTTTCTTTTTCACGGTCCAGTTTTCACATGCATACAAGGAGACTGAAAAGAGGATCCCTTGGGTCAGACACACCTTAGTCATCAAAGTGACATCTTTGCTTTTCAACACTTGGAAGAGGTTTTTGTTTTATTGTACTTTACATGAAGGCTTACAGAAGAAACTAGTTTCTCTTTAAACAGTTAGTACATATGTTGTTTATGGCAATGGTTAACAACCCCACAACATGTCAACACACTCCCTCCTCAACCTGGGGCTCCCTATTACCAGCTGTCCTGTCCCCTTCTTCCTTCTAGTCTTTGCCCCTGGGCTGGTACACATCTTTAGTTTTATTTTATTTTACGGGCCTGTTCAGTCTTTGTCTGGAGTTCGTTGAACCGCAGGAGTGACTTCTTTACTAAGTTGCAAGGGTGTCCAGGGGCCATATTCCCAGGGTTTCTCCAGTTGTCAGACATGCAAGTTTGGCACAAAAGAGGTTTATTGTAACAGATTTGCCCAATGCAGTATGCCATTTGATCTCTTGATTGCTGCTTCCAAGGACACTGATTATGGATACCAGTAGAATGAAATTACTGACAATGTTAGTTCCTTCTTTATTTATCATGATTTTGTTGTGGGAATTTTAGTTTTCTTCACATTAAGGTGTAATCTCTATTGAAGGCTATAGTCTTTGACCTTCATCAATAAGTGCACTGTCTTCATTTAAGCAAGCAAGGTTGTGTCATCTTCATATTGCAGGTTGTTACTGAGTCTTCCTCTAATCCTCATACTGTGTCAAGACCCCAAAATATAGTGGCTTAAAACAATAATTATGCCATTATCTCTCATTGTTTCTGTTAGCCAAGGGTTCAGGAACTGCTCAGCTGAGTGGTTTTATCTTCAGGTCTCTCATGCAGTATAGTCAGATGGTGGCTGACGCCGCAGTAGTAAGAGGTTGCAGCATCTGGGAGCTACCCAGGTATCTATCTCTTCTTTTCACGTAGTCTTAGGGTTTCTCCATGTGATCTTTCTGTGAGGGCTGGTTTGGGCTTCCTCAGAGCATGGCAGCCTCAGGGTAGTCAAACTGTTTACATGATTGTACAGTGCTCAGACGAGTTTTCCAGCAAACCAGATTAGTGTTGGAACATCATTTGTGGTGAACACACCTCAGGGGAGCCGCCACGCTTTCTGCCCCCTAGTATCAATGCCGGTGGATAATCTCCTTTCCTTGAGGCTGGCAGTCTTGCTGACCTCATCCTAACCAACAGAATACGGCAACGACAACAGAATGTGACACTCATGGTTATGTTATATTGTTTGACAAAGGTGAAAGAATTTTGCAGATGTAATTAAGGTCTCTAATCAATTGACTAGGAGCTCTGGTGATGCAATGGTTAAAGTTCTTAGCTCCTAACCAAATGGTCAGCAGTTCACCAGCTGTTCCATAGGAGAAAGATGTAGTATTCTTCTTCCTTAAAGATTACAGCCTTGGAAACCACATGGGACAGTTTTACTCTGTCCTATAGTGTCACTATGAGCTGGAACTGACTCCATGGTTTGGGGATTAGAATCAGCTGAGTATGAATTGACAAAAGGTAGATGATCTTGAATTGGCCTGACCTAATGAGGTGAGTTCTTTAAAAGAAGGTCTAGGCCTCCCTGAGTGAGAGATGCAGGAGGAGGCACTATCTGCACTGTTGGCTTTGAAGAAATGAAAAAGCACAAACTGAACCCACTGTTGTTGACTCCATTCTGACTCATAGTGACCCTATGCATTAGAGTAGAACTGTCTCATAGAGTTTCCAAGGAGCAGCTAGTAGATTTGAACTGCTGATCTTTTTGATAGCAGCTATAGCACTTAATCACTACACCACCAGGATTTCCTTGAAGAAAGAAGCTGCCATGAATTCTCCCCAGAACAAGCAAATGAACCCATCCTGTTGCTGTGGAATCAATTTGGACCTCAAGGAGTAGATTCTGACAACAACATGAGGGAGCTTAGAAATACATCCTTCTGTGGTTGAGTCTCCAGATGAGGACACAGCCTGGCTTTGATCCTTCTGAGACCCTGAGTAGAGGATCTAGCTAAGCCATGCTCAGTCTTCTGAGCTTCTGAAATTATGAGGTAATGAATGGGTGTTGGGGTAAGCTACTAAATTTGTGGTCCTTTGTTCAGATACAAAGAAAATGAAGACATCTTTTATGACCCAGCCTTGGGAGTCTCATAGCACCACTTCTACTGGGTCTTACTGGTTACAAGTGAGTTTCATTGTACTCTGATTCAAGCATGGGGATGGGAGATACCACTATGGTTAAATTTGGAAAATACAGTTGATGATACCTCCAAATTTGAATTTTAAATTGTGCATCCCATAGCTGGACAATCAATAAGAAAGAAGAAAAACTGACACCTTTGAGATGTGGTATTGGAGAAGAATACTGAATATATCAAAAGAACTTCCAAAAGAGGAAACAGATCTGTCTTGGGAGATGTACAACCAGAGTGCTCCTTAGAAGCAAGGACAGAGAAACTACATCTTACATACTTTGGACAGGAGAGATCAATCCCTGGAGAATGACATCATCCTTGGTAAAGAAGAGAGTCAGTGAAAAAGAAGACCCTCAAAAGATGGACTGACACAGTAGTAGCAACAATGGACTTAAGCATAAAAACAATCGTGGGCATGGCACAGGACTGAAAAGTGTTTCTTTCAGTTGCCCATAGGGTCACTATGACTCAGAACCTACTTGATGGCACCTAACAACAACACAGCATTTGAAATCATAGCTTGCTCTCTGTGTCTACATCTTCTTAATTGATGCTGCATGATTTCTCCAATTGGTTTTCATACTGGATTCTTCTGGAACCCACATGAGCCTCCCTGGAGGATGTCTGACTGTCTCTTTCAGTAACCCCCCAAAGTGCATTCTGCCAATGTTATTATGGATTGAACTGTGTTCCCCTAAAATGTATGTTGTAAATCCACTGGTATGTCGTCATATCATACTAGTAATTTCATTTGGGAATAGTGTTCTCCTTGTTATGTCAATGAGTCCCTATCAGTGTAGGGTGTGTTTTAAGCCAATCACTTCTAAGACACAAAAAGCTGATCTTGCACAGAAGACAAGACACAGGGAGAGGACCACCACTATCTGAAAATGACAGAGGCGGACCAGGAACTCCAAAGATGGCCAGCTAGAGAAGCCAAGACACAGGTTTATCCCAAGAGTGAACAGACAGGACAGAGAACCTTCCCCTAGAGTCAGTGTCTTAGTTATCTAGTGCTGCAGTGAGAGAAGTATCACAAGTGGATGGCTTTAACAAAGACAAATTTATTTTCTCACAGAAATGTAGGCCACAAGTGCAAATTCAGGGGAAGTCTTTCTCTGTTGGGTCTGGAGGGACGTCCTTGTCAATCTTTTCGTGGACTGGGAGCTTCTGAGGTACAGGGACGCTGGGTCCAAAGGACATGCTCTGCTCCTGGAACTGCTTTCTGGCTGGTATGAAGTTCCCAGCTTTCTGTCTGCTTGTTTCAATTGTCTTTATATCCCAAGAGATTGCCTGAAGGCACAGTGCACTCTTACAGACTGAGTCCTACCTCACTAACACAACCACTGCCCACCTTCCCTCACTGACGTCACAGAGGCAGGATTTATAACACATAGGAACATCACACAGTACAGAGAATTACGACCTATGCAAATTGCTACACTTTTCTGGGTGGATGCAATTCAATCCAATGACATTCATCATCCTTACTTTGAAATTCTAGCCCCCTAAACTGTGAGAAAATAAATTTCTCTTCATTAGAGCCACACATTCACGGTATTTCTGTCATAGCAGTACTAAGATAACCAGTCTATATCCTAAAGGAGGCCTTTCCTCTTTTAAATGTCCTCCACATTTGAGGGCTCCTCATCCAGGCATTCTCACAATCTTACCTTAACATTTATTCCTCTTTAGAGTCTTTCCTTCATCCCACCTTGGCTACTCCTGGTTCCACAGGTTCAGTTTGAGAGGGCATGAGGGTGATGAACCCACAGGAAGTATGTGTCTCAGCACCTTGCTAAGTGGCCCCTGGAACCGCTGCCCTCAGCCACTTTTCAGGGGTTCCTGCTCTCAGCAGCTCCAAGTCTGAACCTGCACTCTTCCAGGGGCACAATGGGACAACCAGATCCCTAAGCCCAGGCTTTGAAAGCCAGAAGTGTCCTTAGCTGTCCATTAGCCAGGCCACTAACATTTGTGCCACCAGCTAGGAAGGACGTTGGAGGACATTTAGGCCAATTGGCCATCTGGTGCTCGGTTCCCTTCTGCAACATCCCCACCTAGTGGACCTGCTGAAGTGCTTTTCCAGTGGGGATAAGAATAATTCCCAGTTGCCCCAGTGAAAGAAAGGGCAGGTTCTCTAGAGAAGAAAGAGGCCATTAATCAGCTTGAGTCTCTAAGCTGCCTTCCCTGACCTCTTTCGCCAGACAGTAGTCTTGACAGATGGGTATTGTCAACAGAAAAGGATTTTCTACACTCCTGGAATGTCACTACTGTGTGACAGCACTGAATAGATCAATGAGTTTTACTGTGAGAGAGAGGAGAAAGAAGACTTGATGTGATGCAGAGTTAAGGAAGTCCATTCCTTGACTTTGGGAGGAAGAAGAGAGACAGCGACGGGCCAAAGTCTTCGCTGTAGGAGGTCTACAACAGAGGTCAAGGGAGGGATGAAGAACTCAGCAGAGTTAGTGCCATGCTTCCCCATACATGCCAAGTGGAGGCTGACAAGGTCTAGAAGAAGCTCACTACATGCCCTTTTCCATCTTGGCACAAGATAAGTCTCAATGACCATAAGATGGATTGCACTGCCAGTCCCATGGGAATCCTAGTGTTTACATGCCCTGATGGCATGGCCTAGAGGGGCTAAGAAGGCTGGAAGAGCAGCATTTAAGGGGCACAAAGAGGCCACTGCAGGTAAGCCCGAAGACTGGGACACATGGCTGTGATAGGACTTCATCAATAACAGTAACAATAATAACATGATATAATAACATTATCTGGCATGTGTGAACACTTGCTAAGTTCCAGCCATTTGGAACCCATTTGATCTTTTTATCAGTCCTATTATTCTCCCCACTTTGTAAAGAAGGAAACTGGGGACCTGCCCAAAGTCACTCAACAGAATTAGACAGGATTGACTAGACCTCAGTGGTCCAAGGGCCAAGGACTGGATGGGGGCACAGCAGAGACCAGGGAGCATCCAAAAGATAGTCTGGGCATTTGAGGGTGCTTTCTCACCCAACTCCCACTGTCACTTGTTAAAAACCCAATGCTGTTGAGCAGATTCCATCTCATACCAGTCCTATAGGACAGCGTAGAACTGCCCCACAGGGTTTCCAAGGAGTGGCTGGTGGATTCAATCTGACAACCTTTCGATTAGCAGCCGCAACTTTTAACCACTGTGCAACCAGGGCTCCCCTACTGCTATAGGGACCCTGAAGGTTCCACAGGAGAAGCTGAAGGTGAGACAGGTGTGGGCATGGGCTGGTCCACTCCCAGGATAATGGGGTACAATCTCACAGGCCCCCTACTGATGCTACAGTCCATCACAAGGTCACGGCCTGTCACCACTGTAATTACTTGAAATTCCAATGGTTAAAGCTGCAGATTCCAAGGGGTACCATGTTCATTGTCACCTACTATAAAAAGAAAGCACAGGCAGTGAATTTCTGGGTCTATACCCCTTGGGCCAGATCTGTCCTCTCTGGGTCCACCTTCCCACCTCCACACAAAGGTCTTGGAACAAGGCATCTCCCACAGATTTTAGGTCTGCAGCACAGCAAGTCTCCAGACTCAGGCATCGCTTCCCACATCCTGGGTACCACAGTGAATCACTGGCTGGGAGTGCAGGAACAGGACCCAGACCAGCCAGTGCTGATGGGTACCCAGGATGTGGGCAAGTGGGGCAGTGGGAGTAGGGTAGGGGAGCGCCTTCACAATATGAGTGCCCTTATACTATGAAGACCTGGGTCAGGATGACATAGCTTGTGTCTACACAGCAATAAAAATGTCGTCATTCCTTCTTGCACCATCTCCCACCCCAGTTACATATACACATGCTTTACTTTGAATGATATTATACACAAAATATGCACTTTGATCAACTCTTCAGCCAAAGGTTGGACAGGACTATGAGATATAAAATGATACTGGCGAAGAGTGTGCTTCTTGGCTTAAGGAGATACACTAATTCTAACTAGGTAGCTCCTGTCCAGAGGTGAGAAGAGAGGGTATAGGGGACAGGAGCTGGTGGAATGGGCTTGGGAAATACAGGGTGAAAGGAGGGGTGTGCTGACACAGGGTGGGGAGAGCAGCCAGAGTTACACAGCAATGTGTACGTAAGTTTTTGTAGGACAAATTGACTTGGATTGTAAATTTTCTCTTACAGCACAATAAAATAGTTTACATACATATATGGTCTTTTGAATCAAACACGTTTGGATGAACACTTGGCTCCTACAAAACTATGACCTGCATGCATTTGTGTCTTAATGAGGTATTGTAATATACTGGCTGAGATCTAACTCTGGGACCAGATTTTCCTGGGTTCAAATCCAGGCATCTCCACTTGCTGGCTCTGTGACTCAGGACAAGTTTCTTAACCAGTCTGTGCCTCTGTTGCTTCATCTGGGAAGTGGGGGCAGTGATTACACCCATTTTGCAGGATTTGTTTAAACTCAATGAGATGAATGCATGAAGCCCTTAGCACAGCGCTGGGCACTGGATAAGTAAGTGACAAGGACAGGTCAGCTATGGTTACCATTTTCTGTGTGACCTTAGGCAAGTGACACACACTATCTGAACCTCAGTGTCTTTATTTGTAAAAGCCAAGCCAAGCCAAGTGCCGTCGAGTCGGATCTGACTCATGGCAACCCTAGGGGCCAGGGTAGAACTGACCCCCAGAGTATTCAAGGAGCGCCTGGTAGATTTGAACTGCCGACCTTGTGGTTAAAAAAGGAGATTAAAATATTGAGTCCACCAATTGGTTGTAAGAACTAAATTCAAAAATTTAAATATTATACGTAACACAAACTAAAAAACTGTCATTGCAGCGTCCATTCTAATCCGTTGAGTCCTCCATCTGCTACAGAGCAGAAATGAGTCCCACAGAGTTATCTTGTCTGTAAACGTTTTTTCCTCTTTAATTGTATGTTAGATGAAGTTTTACAGAATACATTAGTTTCTCATTAAACAATTTATACACATACTGTTTGTGACACTGGTTGTCAACTTCATGATATGTCAACACTCTCCCGTTTTCAAACTTGGGCCCCTCTGCCAGCTTTCCTTTCCCATTGTACCTTCTTTTCCTTGCCCCTGGGCTGGCGCACCCTTTTAGTCTCATTTAGTATTGGCTATAATCTTGACAGAAACAGAATTCCACAGCATGGCTGGGTGGGTTATGAACTGCCAGTCTTCTGATGAGTAGACGCACACAAAAGATTTGTACCAATGAAGGACATGTATCACAAGCTAAACCAAAAACGGAAATCCCTCTCCTTGGCCACACTTAAAACATGTTGAAGACAGTGTGGTGCAGTGGCTAAAGCTGCAGTAGCATCTGGAGTAGGGTTGCCAGATTTAGCAAATAAAAACACAGGATGCTCTGTTCAGTGTGAATTTCAGGAAAACAATGTACTTTTTTTCCCCCCAATATAAGTATATCCCATGTTATCAGCAGGGATCAGTCCCCAGAGAAGGGCATCATGCTTGGTAAAGTAGAGGATCTACAAAAGAGAGTGAGACCTTCAACAAGATGGATTGACATAGTGGCTGCAGCAGTGGGCTGAAGTGTGACAGAGATTGTGAGGACGGCCCAGGACCGGGCAGTGTTTCGTTCTTCTGTCCACAGCATCACTGCGAGTCCGAACTGACTGGTGGGCACCTAACACATTGCTGTTACAACGTGTCCCCTGCAGTACTTGAAACATAAGCCCAATTGCCATCAAGTCCATTCGTAATCATAGTAACTCTATAGGATGGAGTAGAACTGTCCATTAGGATTTCCAAGGCTACCAATCTTACGGGAAAGAACCCTAGTGGTGTGATGGTTAAGTGCTCGACTGTTAACCAAAAGTTGGTGGTTTGATCCCACCATTCACTCAGAGAAGAAGAGACCTAGCGATCTCCTCTCATAAAGACTGCAGCCTAGAAAATACTATGGGGCATTTCTCGTCTGTCTCAAAGCATCTCTAGGAGTCAGAATCTCCTCACTGGCGCATGGCAACAATAGTCTACAGAAGCAGATCGCCATATCTTTCTCCTGCAGAGTGGCTGGTGGGTTCAGACTGCTGACATTTCCGTTAGTAGCTCCTATCTGAGATACATATATTAAACCATCAGTCACTGTCCATCAATTAAAATTTAACTGGTCATCTTACATTTTACCTGGCAACCCTACTGTGGAGGCCAACTAGTTATGTCATATCCTAGATCTTGTTTGCTGTGTATATTTGAGCAGGTTACCTAACTGCTCTGGCCATGGTTTCTTAGCTTTGTGACTTACTCACTGCGTGATCCAGGGATGCCCCTAATCTCTCTGTGCCTCCTTCTTCTCATCTGTATAACGGGGATATAAAAGGGCTTGCTTTGTAGACTTATCATGAAAACAAATGAGTGAAGGCACCCAAGTCCCTGGCATGCAACAAAAGCCAACCACTTATTCAATCAGGATTTATTCAGCAAACATTAACCAAACAACCCCTTTGAGCTGAGCAACATGCTGGGTGCTAGAAACAGTGGTGGAAGCTTCTGGAATAAGGGCCCCATCCTAGCAGGACCCCAACCCCTACCCCACCTACAACTTGAGCGGTGACAGATTTCACTGTCGATTCAACCTCTTTAAGTTTCTTACAGCTCAGTGAGCGTTCGTTTGAATTCATTTACGGTTCCTTTAGAAATGTCCACCTTTCCCTTCATCTGGGCTGTACCGACTATAAATCATTGTCTGTGATTGCTTGCTTTGAAAGAGCCGGGGCTAGAACCTCCTCAATGGAGGGTTTTACAGAATTATTTCCTGTGCCAGAAAACGCAAATACGTTGGCAGTAAACATAAGGGGAGAAAAGCCACCTCAGCGGTATGTGCTGAAAACATAAATGCGGGTGCAAACGGGGGGACAGAGCGTCATTTTTAGTAAGTAGAGCAGATACTCCGCTTTGCTGAAAATACAGAATACCAGAAAATTCTCTGGGCTTTCTACGCGATTGAAAGACATTTCAAGTTGACCTGCTTCTTCTTTCAGGACCCTGAAATGGCAGTAGTGTTCACTACGTTGAGAGCTTTTCCATGTGAAAAACGGATAAAATAGCAAATAAAAAAACCCGAAAGGGAATATGAGTGAGAAGAGAGCTTTCCTGAGCGACGCCAACTCCCTTTCCTCGTCTGCGCTGCAGAAATAACCACGCTGGGCGCTGCCAGAATCGCCCCCCCTTTTCTCATCTACTTCATAGCAAAAAGATCCTTTCCAAGTGGTTAAAAACAATGTCCTCTGATACCTGTAGGTAACTTACAGACAGCTGGGAACCAGGGCTCCCCAGACCCACTGAGGGTAAGGAAACCATACCTGGTCCTGACGGCTGACGTGGGCAGGAGCTGGCTCCTCTCCTCCTCCTGATGGTTCCTTACACTTGGAGGGGGCCCAGCAGCACCAGACTCTGGGCACCTCTCTGCCTGCCTCTCTCCCCACTCCCCAGATGCGGGGGGTAGGGGACATCCTTATACGACTGTCGAGTTAGGAGAAGCCTTGGTGGTGCCGTGATTAAGCACTGGGTTGGCAGTTCAAACCCAGCCAACGGCTCTGTGGGAAAAAGGCCTGAGGATCTGCTTTGGTGAAGACGACTGCTTACGGGAGCTTTTGGAGCAGTGCTACTTTGTCATACGGGGTCGCGCAAGTTAAGATGGACTCAATTATCCTGTCGACAGTAACCAGCCCTTCTCAAGTAGTGAACGTCTGTGAAACGAATACACGGATGCACTGCTCGGACGGGCAAGTCAGGGGGGGAACTAGGCCCGCCCCTTCCGGTCTGCAGAGCACACGTTTCCGCTGTTCCCCACCGCCCTGCACACGTGCTGGGACCCTCTGACCAGGTATGGAAATCGGTTTTTGAAACTCATGTTAGAAAGTCCACTTGGAGGCGCTGTGAGTTGAAAGCCGCTCGGCGACACCGAACAGCGACGCTCTGTAAGGAAGCAGGGCGCCAGGCCTCTCTCCCGCAGACCTGCTGGGTGGGCCCAACCCCCCGGCCTTTCTGTTAGCCGCAGAGCACTTAACCGTTGTGCCACCATATCAGCAATTAAGGTGTTTCTGTGGCGGTCTCAGCATGACTCAGTGGAAACAGTGTTCGGATGGAGCACAGGGGGGGTAGGAGGGTGACCTGAAACTTGGGGGCCGACAGAAGGGGCCCCTGAGGAACAGCCTTCAACGCCACCTCAGCTTCCCCAGGGTGAGCCACAGCCCACGAACACAGACCAGACTTTATTGTCGCTGAGAAATCTCTTAGGAGTTGCTGAGGCAGTTATATCCCTCTTCCGTGTTCTATTCCCAGTCGAAATCCTATCCAGATGCCTTCAAGAAACCTCCCCAATTTTTTTTAAGGAAAATTTGTGTGTTTTTCTCCTTTTGATTTCAATACCAAGGTTTACTTGTAGGGCTTCTACCAGCCTGCACAAGAATTAATTGTGGAAATGACATCTCTTCTTTAAACACCATGTTGTGTATGTGTTTGTGCATGTGTGTATACATGTACATGTTTTTTGTTTGGCTACTAAGCTAAACATTGCCAGTTCAAATCCCCCTGATGGTGCCATGGCAGAAGGGCCTGGCAATCCACTCCTGTAGAGATTACAGCCAAGAGAATGCTACGGAACAGATCTACCGTATAACATGGGGTCGTCATGTGTTGGAATTGACTTGATGGCAATTGGTTTGGTTTTCAGTGTGTGTGTGGTATGGTGTATGTGCTTACTATGATGTCTGTGGTGATATGTATGTGTGTCTGTGTGTATGTCATGGTGTACATGTGTGGTGTGTGTGTATATCTGTGGCCTGATATGTGTAGTGGGGGGGTGGTATGCAGTGGTATATATGTGTGCATGGTGTAGCATGTGTGGTGATGGAGTGTATGTATGGTGTGTGTGGTGCTGTGTATGCATATATGTGCATGGTAGGGTATGTCTTGTGGAGTGCATGTGTGGTATGTGGTGGTATCTGTGTATATGGTGATATGTGTGTATGTGTGTGTGGTGAATGGTGGTATGTGTGTGCATGGTATGGTCTAGTGTATGTGTGGGGGTGTGATAGTATGTATGTGGTGATGTGTGTGTGGTGAGTGGTGTATGTGTGTGCATGGTATGGTCTGGTGTATGTATGTGGTACGTGTGGTGGTATCTGTGTATGTGGTGACGTGTGTGTGTGATGGGGTGGGGCGTGTGTGTGGTATGTGGTGATGTGTATGGTGAGTGGTGGGGTGTGTGTGTGCATGGTATAATGTAGTATGTGCGTGGTGTGTGTGGTGATATGTATGTGCATGTGTACGTGGTATGGTATGTGTGGTGGTATCTGTGTATGAGGTGATGTGTGTGTGAGTATGTAGTATGTGGTGTGGGGGTGGGGATGGGGTGTCTATGTGGTGATAAATGTGTGTGTGGTGAGTGGTGGTATGTGTGTGCATGGCATGGTGTAGTGTGGTGTGTGTGGTTGTATGTACATGTATGTGTGCATGGTATGGTATGTGCAGTGGGAGTGTGTGTGGTGCTGTGTATGTGTCCGTGGTGATATGTGTGCGTGGTATATATGATGGCATGTATGTGTGTGCATGATATGGTACGGTTGTGTGTACTGATACATGTGTGTGTGATGTGTGATGGTATTCTGTGTATGTGTGCATGGTACGGTGTGGTGGGGTGTGTGTGGTGTATGTGGTGGTGTGTATATAGGGATGTGTGTGCTGCTGTGTGCTGCTGTGTGCATGTGTAGGTTTTAGAATTTCTGCAGTTCTAATGGGTTCATTTGGCAGCAACCGCAGTCCTGCAAGCCAATAAAAATAGTGGTGTATTATTTATGAATTACTGTGTAATGAATTATTCTAAAACCCAGCAACTTAAAACAATAAACATTTATTATCTCACACTGTTGCTATGAGCCAAGAATCCAGGAGTGGCTTGGTGGTTCCAGGTTGCTCAGGAGGTGACAGTCAAGATGATGTCCAGATCTCAGTCTTGTGAAGTCTCAATGGGGTTACCAGACTCACTTTCAGGATGGCTCACTCATGTGGCACTGTTGTTGGCAGAATGCCTCAGTTCTTCCCATGTGGGCCTTTAACAGGCTGCTGCAGTGGCTTCTCAGCATGGTGACTGGCCTGTCTCAGAGTGAGCAACCCAAGAAGGAAGCCACAGAACCATTTATGACCCATTTTTGGAAGTCACACACTGACACTTCTCCATATCCTTTTCATCAGAAGCCAGTCACTGAATGTAGCTCACACTCAAGGGGAGGACAGCCAGGCTCCACCTCTTGAAAAGAGGGTGTCAAAGACTTGGTGGATGTATTTTAAAATCACCATTGGTGACAAAGTACCCAAAGACAGAAACAAAGGAAAAATCTTCTTAAAATTGACTGTATTTACTCTTGTTATTATCTACCTTGAAGTCAGCCCCCAACTCACGGTAACCCAGTGCACAACAGAACAAAATCCTGCACGATCTTGTGCCGTCTCCATGATCACCTGCAGGTAGGGCCATTGGGACCCATGGGATTCTCACTGGCGGGTTCTTAGAAACAGAGCTTCGGGCCTCCCTTCTTAGTCCAGCTTAGTCTGAAAGCTCTACTGAAACCTGTTCACATCATGTTGTTGTTGCTGTAAGGTGCCACTGAGTCTGTTCCAACTCACAGTGACCCTCTGCACAACAGAATGAAACGCTGCCTGCTCCTGGACCATCCTCACAATCGCTGTAATGCTCGAGGCCTATGTTGTAGCCACTGTGTCAGTCCCTCTCATTGAGGTTCTCCTTTTTCCTTGACCCTCTACTTTACCAAGCATGGTGGCCTTCTCCGTGGAGGCTCCCAGACCAAAGAAAGATGGATGCAACACACAAGGACCTTCCTGCAGAGCCAATAGACAGACAGTGTGTCCCCTGGAGCCAGCACTCTGAATTCGGACTTCAGCCTGTGAGAGAAGGACATCCATGGAAAAGGACATCACATGTCCAAAGTATGTGAGATGAAGTCTTGCCATCCTTGCTCCTAAGGAGCGTTCTAGTTGTACTCCTTCCAACACAGGAACCTCCGCTGACAGATTGGGTGACTGCTGTGCATGAGATGCCTTGCCTGAGCATCCAACATGGATCTCTCCCATGCAAGGCAAGGATTTTACCACTGATCGCCCAGTGCTTTGGGCTCTACTTTAGTGGGAGTAAAACATGTTAATATTTGAGCATTTGGATCTTCTTTCCCTCTATTTTGAGCCCCCCAAAAACTGCTGTAGAGTGACAAAGTCAGGGAGAGTTTTGTTGAAGAGTAGAGAATGAGGAATTAGAAGAGACTTGGGCACCAGTTTCTGGTGGTGAAGGTGGGGAGAGTAAGACCTTTCAGGGAGACTGGATTTAAGAAGCAAAGTGTAGAAGGTTATGAACTGGCTTTCCCCTTTCAGGGACACAAAACAGGAGGGGCATTACTCACGGTTACTATTTACTTGGGGCATGTCTTATTAAGTGGTACACTGTGGTCACATGGATTATGGTTTTTGTGCAGGTTACATTAATATTTCCAGAGAATTTCCACCCAAAACATAAAATGAGAGTAAAGCACTGTCTTAGTTATCTAGTACTGCTCTAACAGAAATACCACCAGTGGATGATTTTAACGAGAAAAGTTGATTCTCTCACAGGCTGGAAGTCCGAATTCAGAGTCCTGGCTCCAGGGTACACACTCTCTGTTGGCTCTGGAGGAAGGTCCTTGTATGGCATCCATCCTTCTTTGGTCTGGGAGCCTCTTGGTGCAGTAACCCCAAGTTCCTAGTGCTGCTTCTTTGAAGGTGCGAGGTCGCTGGCTCTCTACTTGCTTCCCTTTCATCTTTTACAGGATAAAAGATGGTAGAAGCCACACTCCAGGGAAACTCCCTGAAGTAAGGGTGTTATAGTCCCACTCTAACCCTCTTTAATGCAATCCAGTCCTGCCCTAGTAATCACAGAAGTCAGGACTTACAACATAGGAAAATCACAAAATGGAAGACAACTCCACAATACTGGAAATCAGGGCCGAGCCAAATGGCTACACACATTTTTGGGGGGACACAATTCAATCCATGACAAGCACTATTTTTAAAACAACTCTACAGGACAAAGTAGAAGTGTCCGATAGGGTTTTCAAGGCTGTAGTCTTTAAGGAAGTAGACTGCCATATCTTTCTGCCAGGAAGTAGCTGGTAGATTGGAAACACTGATCTTTTGTTTGCAGCTGAGCACTGAACCAGTCTGTCACCTGGGCACCTTCCTCAGTACCTTCCTCAGTACCTTTCATGTTGTTCATAAAAACTAAAAACCAAATCCACTGTCATGAAGTAGATTCCATCTCATAGTAACCCTACAGGACAGAGTAGAACTGCCCCACAGAGTTTCCAAGGAGCACCTGGCAGATTTGAACTGCCTACCTTTGGTTAGCAGATGTAGCACTTAACCATTACACAACCAGGGTTTCCTCAGGTCATGCACAGTCACATATTAGCTGAAAAAAATCGAATGGAAAAGTTCATTTGAGTTCTCACATGATTTATGAGCCAAAATGCTGCAATCAAAAGAGATAGAGGAACTGTGTAAGTCGGAACAAAAATATTTGAGAGTTGCAGTGTGTCCAGAATCTCTGGATGGGTTGGGAAAAATAAACACGGGAGAAAAGACATGAATCAGAGCAGAGGTGAATGCTGTTCTCCAGGGCTGTCTCCCTCCTGTCCTAGTTGATTTAGCCCACACCGTTCTTGAATGCAAATGGAGACAGCAGGACAGCCTGGGCAAGCCTCTGATTGGACCCTGCCGGCCCTACAACTGGAGATGTTGACCAGGGCTCTGTGTCGTTCGTGGGGATGGTGCATGGTGTGTGGATGTGTGGGCACCTTTCTCCCTGGTCTACTAGCATTTGTTTCTTGGAAGCCGCAATTTTGGTTTCTGGCAGGCTTCCTGAAGTAGATATCTAGAGGTGTGGGCAAGCAAGTACTCTTTGGGACTCACATACAGATTTTAGAAAAATGCTGGGAATTCTGGGATAGCATGCACATTACTATAGTTTCTGGATGGTACAGACAGTTAATGTATTCAGCTGCCAACTGAAAGGCTGGCAGTTCGCCTCCACCCAAAATCTCATAAGAAAGGACTAAAGATTCACTTTTAAAAAATCAGTCATTAGAAACCATGTAGTCAAAGTTGAGTCGCAGTGGCAACCCAAGGTTAAAAAGGGGTGCACCCTGAGAACTCCACTAAAAGACCACAGTTGATGGTCCGAAGGCCTGGGGGTCTCCCTGGGAGCATGGCTCCTAGACCTGATGCTGCCCCTGTTCATAAATCATTGCTGAGGTCAACTCCTCGAATAGGAATGGATTGGATTCAGTGACAGAGTGACCACATCGTGTGTGCACTTCATGATTCTGTGCATCTGTAGGATATCGTTCTACTGGCCTCTTATTAGAGTGGGGTGGAAAGGGTAGAGAAGAGGGGACAGGAGATTGTTAAGAGGATATGACTTGTATAGAACAGGAAGGAGGTGTGTGCTGTCACTGGGCAAGGTGAGCAGTAGGAAGCTGCCCATAGGCAGGCATGCAGATTTAAACTGGACTGTATACTTTCACTTGATCACAATAAATTAAAAAACAAAACTGTGGTGCTCAGTTCTACTCTGACACACAGAGGTTGCCATGAGTTGGAACGGTCTCAATAGCAACTGCGTACTGGCTGTTTCCACAACTGTGGTGTTCTCTTTGAAGTCCCTGCGTGATGCAAATGATGGAATGCTGGACTGTTAACCGAAAGGCGAATGGTTCATGGCAACCCAGAGGTGCCTCAGAAGTAAGGCTCGGTGATCTGCTTCTGAAGCGTCACAGCCTTGAAAACCGTGTAACAAACGATCAAGCCCATTGCTGTTGGGTCGATTCTGACTCAGCAACACTGCAGGACAGAGTAGGACTGCCCCATAGTGTTTGCAAGGAGTTTCTGGTGGACCTGAACTGCTGATCTTTTGGTTAGCAGCCCTGGCACTTAACCACTATGCACTTCACCCTGGCACTTAACCACTATGCCACCGAGTTTCCACGGAGCAGTCCTGTTTTGAACACTGGGGTTGCTATGAGTCTAAATTGACTCACTGGTAACTAACAATAGGACTCTTTCTTTGTTACCTTGGCTTGCTGTCTGGTTGAAGGCAGGAGCAGCCCAGGCTTAGTAAAAGCTGTCTGAATCACAGGCCAGAAGTAGGGTTTGCGGAAAGCCTTCAGTCTCAGCTCTGCTACCAGTTTATTGGAAAAAGTCATTTGTGCCAATTAGGCTCTGGTTAGTCAAGGGCTGTCCTGTCTGGGAGGCAGGTACAGAAGCCAACTGCAAAGACAGGTGATCAATAAAAGTGACACACTCCTTATGCCTTCAATTCTTCTTAGGCTGTTAGCCTTTAGTTACTTCTTGGTGAAACAGGAGAATTCAGTGTACTTGCCTTCCTAATGGGCATGTGGTTGGGGCTGGGCAGTTTACATGGAACTCTTGAGTTCTAAGATGAAATGCACTGAAATATTTCTTAATGAGATTATGACTTGCAAGTTTGTGAAAATTGAGTTCTTTTCCACATTTCTTCACGAATACAAACCAATTTTTTAATAATAAAGCCAGGCCCTTCTCTCCTTTATGCTAGTCCAAAGGATTCTGGTCTGAGAGAACTTTCCTCTTTCAGAATATATTATGACATAACAAAAGAAGGTTTCATCTGTATTCACAGCTCATATTCACTGGAATGCACTGTTGTGTTGTTGTTGTTAGGTGCTGCTGAGTTGCTTCCAACTCAGAGATCGTACATACAACAGAACGAAACGCTGCCCAGTCCTGTGCCATGCTCGTGATCATTGTTACATCTGAGCCCATGGTTGCAGCCGCTGTGTCCATCTTGTTGAGGGTCTTCCTCTTTATTGATGACCATACCCTCCTCCAGGGACCGGCCCCTCCTGAGAGCATGTCCACAGTAAATGAGATGAAGTCTTGCCACCCTCTTTTCTAAGGAGCATTCTGTCTGTACTTTCAAGACAGATCTGTTCCTTCTTTTGTCAGATCACGGTATATTCAACACTCTTCACCAACACCATGGAAACCCTGGTGATGTAGTGGTTAAGTGCTATGGCTACTAACCAAAAGGTTGCCAGTTTGGTTTTTTGGTTTCTACTAACACTGTAACTCAAAGGCGTCAATTCTTTTTCAATGTTCTTTATTCATTGTCCAGCTTACACAAGTATATGAGACAATTGAAACTACCATGGCTTGGGTGACAAATACCTTAGTCTTTAAAGTGACATCTTTGTTTTTTAATGCTTTACAGAGGTCTTTTGCAGCAGACTTCCTAATGCAATATGTCATTTGATTTCCTGACTGCTGCTTCTATGGGTATTGATGGTGGATCCAAGCAAAATGAAATCCTTAACAATTGCAATCTTTTCTCCTTTTATCATGATGTTGCATATTGGTCCAGTTGTGAGCATTTTCATTGTCTTTCTGCTGAGATGTAATCCATACTGAAGGCCATAGTCTTTGATCTTCATCAGTAAGTTTTTCAAATCCTCTTCACTTTCAGCAAGCAATATCACAAGGCACTGGGCCTGGCTAAATGGTTGTTTATGGTTAGTGGCTGTTTTGATCAGCTGATCAGTGACGGACTAGTCTGATAGAATGAAGTAGTGTCTACTGTGATTGCCTACATTTATTCTGACCTCATTTGTTTGGCTGATGCTTATGGTGGACATAACCTAAGGTAACACTCCCTCCCGTGCATCATGACCTGTTGTAATCCCACCAGCCTCGAGTAAGGGTGGAAGCTGCAGTTTACTTCAAACCAACAGAATATAGCAAAGGTGATGAACTGTCACTGCTGTGACCTGCTTATGGAGAAGACCACAAGGTAAGAAATTGTGGGTGGCTTCTAGGAGTTAAAGAAAGAAAATAGGGCTGACGGTCCTATAATCACAAGGACATTAATTCTAGCAACAACTTGAAGGAGAGCAGAAGGAAATCTTTCCCTACTAAAAGGTTACAGATGAAGACACACTTTGGCCAGTGTTTTGATTGCACCCTTCTAAGGTCTCAGCAGAGGACTGAGCTAAACCCACCCAGACTCTGTATCCATGGAAGCTACAGTATAATGAACATGTGTTGTTTTAAGCCATTAAGTTTGTGGTGACTTATTACGCAGCAATAGAAAATTAACCCAGTACCCATGCCACGTTGTGTTGTTGGCTGCTGTCTAGTTGCTGTCATGGCTACCTTGTGGTGCCTGGTCCTGCACCATCCCCATGATCAAACCTTGAGTTTTCATTGGCTAATTTTTGGAAGTAAGTCATCAGATCTTTCTTCCTAGTCCATCTAAATTTGGAAGTTCTGATGGAAACCACTCAGCAACACACCAGCCTCCACTAGTAGACAGGTGGTGGCTGGCCATGAGGTGCACTAGCTAGGAGTCACATGCAGGTCTCTCATGTGGAAGGTGAGAATTCTACCAGGGAACCACCATTGAGCCTACACTATTTAAAAAAAAAAAAAAACACTGCCAAAGAGCTGATTCTGAACACTGTAGGACAGCGTAGAACTGCTCCACAGGGTTTCCAAGGAGTGGCTGGTAGATTCAAACTGCCAACCTTTTGCTTAGTAGCCAAGCTCTTAATCACCACACCAAACCAGTTATTAAAATTGTGGTTATCAGTCCTAGTTCATTCATTGTATAATTATTCAGGTATTCCTTTGTGACATAAAATGCTATCCAAATCTCTTATTATTGGCTAAGCTTCATACAGTTGTGACTTTTACCCTCAACTAGATTCTAGGTCATAAGTCAGAGACTCTGTTCTTAGACTTTTTAAACAGTCCCACAGTGTATTAAAGTACTTGGCACACAGTAGGTACACAGCTGTATGTGATTTAAACTTTCAGCCTTTACCTGTCTAACTAAGCCAAATGGATCTTAGATTACAGATAGAGATACACACAGCTCCTACTGTGTGCTGCAGCCCTGGGGGCACAGTGTTTAAGAGCCTGACTGCTAACCAAAGGTCAGCAGCTGAAATCTATGAGCCATTCCTCAGAAATTCTGCAGTGCAGCTCTGCTCTACCCTATAGGGTCCCTATGAG
This sequence comes from Heterohyrax brucei, assembly GCA_028571685.1. Taxonomy (NCBI): domain Eukaryota; kingdom Metazoa; phylum Chordata; class Mammalia; order Hyracoidea; family Procaviidae; genus Heterohyrax; species Heterohyrax brucei. The sequence goes on along the minus strand of CM053143.1, from coordinate 170,495,898 downwards.
TCAGAATCAACTCAGTAGCACTAGGTTTTTGTCTTTGGGGTTTTTTTGTTTGAGATTACTATGTACCTGGCATGGTTATTTCACAGACTTGCAGAGAACTAGTCAGGAATCTTGCCCTAAGGAGTGTCTGGTATAGACTACCCCATGAGGTCTCCCTGCAATCTCATTTCCTTGCCATATAAAATCAGAAGATACCCCAAAACACCTAGACTTGTCAGTCTGTTAAGATGATGATTCTATAGATCAGGTAAGGGTATAACTGTATATTTGTGGTGAATGTTCAATTTCCAAGTAGAAGAAACACCTGTGGGGCCATCTGCCATTTAAACAGTCACAAAGATCCGTGAGCAAACTCAAACTTGCAAGAGCCTATCTTGGTGTCTCTTCAGCTCCATGACTCAAGTGGACAACAGCCACATTCAATCAAACCAGATATCACAGCCACACTAGGCAGGAGCTATTTTTTATTCATCGACTTGAAACACACAGAATTAAGAGGCATTATCATTTATTAACTGTATTCACCCAAAAAAGAGCTAAACATATATATATATACAGCCATAAAATGCATTCATTATAGCTTGCATACTAAAAATCGGCTTTCATATCCATATAAGCTACCCTTGCTTTTACCTAAGCTATGCTTTTAAAATACATAAAAATGGTACCAAATGGTGTATTGGCCTGTTTAGTCACAGTTGTTGAACATTCCTGACAGTCAAACAGATTGATAGGGAATGCATAGTTTCCTATTAGAAAAAAAGGTAGATTCTGACACAAGCAGTGGACTCTCATAAGGATCAGAGAACCTCTGTTTGAACTGCAGTGGCTTTACAATAGAATTCATATTTTAATCAGGATCACAATTGGTTCTTGTCATTAATACTTGGGATACTGTTGGTTTGTCTGGTCATTTTACCCTTTCCCTTGTGGGGCTAAGGTGAGGGAAATCATTGTCACTTTTTACCCCCAATTTTTCTTCTACTTTCCCTAAGAGTTTCCTCCACAGCCATGGGCCTTGCTTTCCTATCCACTCCCTCCCTTTACACTGCTCTGCAACTCTTTGCTGTCGCCCAACTCCTCCTTCTCCCCCTCCTCGTGCCAACACCTAGATGGCTGCATTCTGTCCCAGGGCACTTGCTGCTGGAAAGACTCTGTGGCCATGGCCTAATTAAAGAACTCTTTTCGAAAGCTTCAAGTAAACGAGAGTGATACCTCCACAGAAGAAACAGGAAGCCAGTACAGGAGATTTTGTGTAGGTGGTCTGCAAACAGACTCCCCTCCCGCAGACCTGGGTCCCGCTTTCAAGATACCCGCAGTCAGAAAAATTTCCATCCTGAGTGCCCCAGGCAGCCAAACCTCCAGCACCTGATGCTCATTTCTTTACAGAAAAATATGCAGCCTCTCACTCCCCAGGGAAGAAAAAGGCAACACTGCTTTTGCTAGTACCCTCCCCGATAGACTGATTGTGGCCCGGAGCAATTCATCATCACACATGCATTTGAGTTGATGGGTTCTTGCTCAGAAAACTCTTCTTGTTTATCTGGGGGACACTGTAAGAAGAACCAGATGTACTAGCTTTAGCATCCCTGCCGTCACTCCACGGGGGGAGGAAACAACCCTGCCAGCTAGAAATCCTCTTTAGAACCATGGAAAGTCATCAGCAACTTCTAGAAGATATCCAAGAGGGAGGCCTGGCATGGAATAGCAGTTCCATTGTGTCTGTTCTTAGTTAAATGGACCGATTGAATGGTGTCTATTCAGCAATATTTTCCTTCCAGTGATGCATATTTTGTTTTTTATTTCATCTCAAGGTGCTGCTATACTCGAAATCATGAAAGACCTTCTTTGGGAGAGCACAGCAGAGCATTCTGGGAAGAAAACAGCAGATTGCTGTTCAGGGGAAAGTTCTAGATTTACTACTCACTACTGGATAACCTTGGGCTGCCAACTGACTTGAATTTTCTGTTTCTGTTTCCTCCTGTCTGAAATTAGGGAAATATCTGCCATAGAATAAACTGAAAAACAGCTTATGGATAAATGAAATAAACACAAATGTGCCTGGAAAAAATACAAAGCCTTCTCTACACACAAAACCAAAAACAAACCCATTGCCATCAAGTTGATTCCAACTCATAGCAACCTTAGAGGACAGAGTAGAATTGCCTCATAGTTTCCAAGGAGCACCTGGTGGATTTGAACTGCTGACCTTTTGGTTAGCAGCTGTAGCTCTTAATCACTACACCACCAGGGTTTCCAAGGTGACCTGGTTATCCACTGCCCAAGAACACAGTGGTGTTCAGACCTCACAGTTGTTTTTAGAGTTTTTATAAAGATCTTTTCCTGACCGCATAGAGTCTGAGGTCAAGTCCTCGGTTTAAGGCAATGTGGCTCTGCCCCATGGCTTCATAGAAGGATTCTGTCTGGGAGTCTAGCCACAGAAATTACAAAGAAGAGAAACACACAAGAGAAGACGATCCCTCAGGGGCAATGGGAAAGAATGAAGAAGCAAGAGCAGCCCCCCCAAAAAGCTCAGCCCCACAGGGGATCATCCTAAATATTGCTCTTTGGTTTTTGTGAGGTTGTTGTTTGTGAATTTTACATTCTTACTCGAAGACAGCATCTTGCAGAAAACGGTTTAGAACTTCAGGGATTCTTGCGATGGAGCAGTAAGATTAATGAAGCAAAGCGTCAGCTGCCGGTTGCCAAGAACATCTCCGCTCATTTAGTCAGCTGGCCAGAACAAACAGCTCCTCCCACAGCACAGGGACTCTGTAGGTTGCAAACCCTAATCTTGCAAAAAATTTTTAAATAGAACACTTGGATTGCAACTGAATGGATTACCTACCCTCCCACTCTTCTCTCTATCCCATGCTTTAGCACTTTCTCTTACCCACTGGACTCAGCAAAAACTCCCATCACAAGCTCAGCACGCTATGCTTCCTGAGTTTCCAGATTCTACAGGAAATGATAATAAGAGAAGTGAATTCAGACAAGTAGCTGCCACCTTCATTCTCCAGGGTGAGGCTGGGAAGGTGGGACGCTGCTCCACAGAGGCAGCATTGCGAAAAGATGTCCCAGTTGCTTCTCAACAAGTGGCTGGAATCAGGAACATCATTTCAACTTGGCACAAGGGTTGGGACTCTCTAAATGTCCCCTATACTGTTTGCCAAGGACCAGTTTCTCCTCCCAGGCTTGTCTGAAAGGTTCTATGCGCCAGGAGGAACAGCTCGCCCATCCTCACAGCCAGAGGAAAGCAGAAGCTGTCCCACTTTCCATGCCTATGTGAAGATGTGGGTATTTGCAATCCATTCAAACAAACCAAGAAGGCAGAAGAAAGAGTGATCTGTGCTCAAAAAATGAAAACAAACCACGTTGCCTCTATTCTCTCACTGCTTTACGGAAAGTCAGTTTCGAGGAGTAACGCTACTCTGGGCAGATGAGTGAGTTCATTGAAACTCTGGTTTCCTGGGCTGGAAGCTCTCAGCCTGCTCTCCCAGGAAGCACCCCAAAATGCTGATGTCACATCACTGCATTGTTCTCCTAAGAGCTATTTATTGCCTGGGTCAGCAAGATTTAACTTCAAGAAACAACAAACACGTTCTTGTTTGTGACCGAATATCGACCTACTTGTAACGTGTCAAACCATGGTAAAAAAAAAAAAATAATACAGTACAATATGATTGTGAAACTGTCCAGGCTACCAGAGAGGTGGTTGGGTTAAGCTTTTCAGGGCCCCTTCTAAAAATGTTATCTGGATATGCTCTGCAGGGCACCAGCTAGCCAGACGGAGCAGCTCCCAAGAGCCCTGCACAAGAACAGAACTCATGAGCTTCCTGATCATCTGCACCAGGCAAGACCACGTTGAGACAGGCCACCCTGAGTACGGAGCTGGACTGTGGGAATCAGCGTGTCTGGGTCATCCAAGTCTGGTCCCCTCTGAACCAGCTGGAGAATGCCAGGCTGTTCAGGGCAACGGCACTGTCAGCACATGGCCCCGTGACAGTGGATGGGTTTCCCTTTGCTAAAGTACTGGGAGAGGAAGGAACACTACAGAGAGTAGCCCAGGTTCTGCAGTTTGGTGTCTGCAGCACCATCACTGGGATGTCTGGGGAGCAGCAATATCAGCAAGCAGACCCAGCAGGACTGTTAGATGGGTACACTGACACCCAGTAACTTGGAACATTCAGTTGTCCAGAGAGCAAGGCCATGTCTAAACCAAAGGGCCACCTTTAGGAGTCAAAACAAATCGAGACCTGTACAAAGTCCCCCTTTGACTCTGTGACATCTCGCTTCAAAAACCCAACCCAATGTTCATCAGCTGGAAATCCCTGTTCTGCCTCTCAAAAGAATGAGAAAAGAAGCACCATTCAGTCTTTGGCCTGGCTGCTGGGTTACCCACAAGCTCAAAGGATGGGTGAAGAGAAGCAGAGGTGGCCTAGGGGACCTTCAAACAAGCATTATTGTTCAGGCCACCATGAGGGTAGACTCTAAGCCACAAGAAGAGGGAAAAACACCTTTGTCTCACTCCTGGGCCTCCAGCCCCAGCTGTACAGAAATTACCAGCTCGTTTTCTTGATGACAGAGGGAGAGATTTCAAGTATCAACTTGTGAAGCCACCCATGACAAGCATCCATGTGAGTCTATGACTCAGTCAAGCTTTGCTATCAAGGAGGATTCAGGAAGGCTGGGCATTCCTTTCAGGAAACTGGGATGCCTCCAAATACCATTGCTGAGTATTATTAGATTTTAAATTAATCACCAGCAAACCCCTTCTCAGCCAAGTTTGGCTTGAAGGGCTCTTACCAAAAAGAGTGCTGAAAGAGAATGAGCACGGCCCAGTGTTGGTGGGTTTTGTTTGTTTCTTTGTTTTTATTTCATTAGAAGAGCTGCCCCATCTTATGTAATTTTCTCCTTCCTCATTAAAAAGAGAAAATAATAATAATAATAATTACCTTCCTAGATGGTAAGAGTTAATGCTGTACTCTTTCTCAGTAATTACAGGCTTTAAGATGTCATTTTAAATGGTAGAATGGACATGTCATGCAGTTAGCCAATAAGTGCAATCCCTGGTTAAAATGTGAGTTCTACAAGTTGGAACACTCCTACCTATTTCCCCAGTGTCTCTTCCCCTTGTGACTTCTGAATGTGGCTTTCTGCCTATCCCACCCCCACCCCTTGGTCCTCTCTCTCTCAAGAGCTAATTAATGCTACTTGTCTTTTAAAGTCACCAATCCCACTTTCACAAACTTAGGTCAACAATGATGTGTTCAAAAATCTTTGTCTTCCCTTTGAAACTGGAGGCAAAAAAGAAATCCCTCCGGTCGGTGGAGACAGCTGTGAAGGAACGTGGTGCCTGCACATAGATCTCCTTAAACTTGACAAAGAGCTGCTTCTCTTTATCCCACTGGTAGATCTGGGAGAAGGTATAGTCACTTCCCAGGGCCAGATAGTGATTCTCTTTAAAGGAAAAGGGCTGCAGGGTCATGGCACCCCGGGATGGCAGAGCCTGGATCTCCACAAACTGCTTATTATTCCACCTCATGACCCTGGAGTCCCCGATGAAGCGTGTGAGGGACAGGTAGAGACTGTTTTGCATCCTGAAGCTCTTCACGGCCAGCACATCCTCCATGTTAGGGATGTCGCCATGGGGGACAAACTTCTTAGAGCTCTTGTTCCACTGGAGGATGATGGGGACCTGGGAGCGGCTGGACAAGATCAGATGGGACTTTCCATCAATATCAACAAACTCTGCATCCGTGTCCCTGAACCACTCATGCAGGGACTGGTAGGAGTAGAATCCTTTGCTGTTCCATTTGTAGACAGTTGACAGGCCAGCTTTGGAGCTGTCTGCTATGACAAAGAATTTCTCGTCTTCAATCTGAAACAGCTCAATGTCATTGGGCTTGGAAATGCGAGAAACTTCTATGTCTTGGAATTTGACAAATTTGGTCCAGCTCTCATCGTACTTGTAAATGTGAGAGCCACCGAAGAGCTGGGCCACCACCACGAAGACCTGGTCATCGATGAGGATGGCCTTGCAGCCCACGATGGACTGACCTGTTCCCCAAAAGAAAGGGAGGGGTTAGTAAAGCCCCAGATAAAGAGATAAGATGGTCGCTGTACTAGGTTGAATGGTGAAGGTCCCTTTCCTCCCCCAGTTTACAACCAACTATAAACTTAGAATGTAACCTTATTTGGAAATAGGATCTTTGCAAGTATTACTAAGGTCATAGTGGATTCCAGTGTTCATTTGTCATTTTGTCACACTGTGGTGATTTGCATGATACTGTGATATACAGCCAGAAGCTACACCAGCAGTATTTCAAATACTAGCAAGGTCACTGATGATGGACACATTTCCAAGGAGCTTCCGAACTAAGACAGACTAGGAAGAGTGACCTGGAGATCTACTTCTGAAAATTACCCAGCGAAAAACCTATGGATCACAGAATACTAAGATTTTAGCCCATGAACTGTGTTTGCATGCTAAAGAAGGACCCCACATTCAATACAGTAAAAGGGTTGCAAAAACCCAGGAAACGCTCCGTGAGATGGACTGACACAGGAGCCACACAATGGGCTCAAACACACCAATGATGACGAAGATGGCGCAGGACCAGGCAATGTTTTGTTCTGTCATGTACAACAGAATGGGGCTGAATAGAGTCGTGTTGAACTTTATGAGTCTAGACTATGTGGCTCAGGGTTTGAAACCCAGCTCTTAGCTTTACAAGCTTTCTGAGCCTCATCCAGTTAATTCTACCCTCTGTGCTCTCAGGGAAACCCTGGTGGTGTGGTGGTTAAGTGCAATGTCTGCTAACCGAAAGGTCAACAGTTTGAATCCACCAGGAGCTCCATAGAAACTCTATGGGGCAGTTCTACTCTGACCTATATGGTCACTATGAGTCATAATCGACTTGACAGCAGTGGATTTTTTTGATTTGGCTCTCTGGTTCCTCATCTATAAAATGAGCTGGGTGATGCTATCACAGTTGATCTCATGAGGTTACCATAAAGACTAGATGAGATCATTATGGTCTTGAGTGCAGAGTGCTAGCCTACAGAAGTGGTCAATAATTAGTAGCTCTCATTACTGGAAAGGAGCCTTGGTGGCACAGGTTTTAAGTGCTCAGCTGTTCGAACCCATCAGCCACTGCTTCAAAGAAAGATGTGGCAATCTGCTTCAGTAAAGATTAGAGTCTTGGAAACTTTGTGGACTGATTCGATGCAATGGGTTTGGATTTGCTTGTTTGTCTGTCATCATTGGCTAACTGAGTCAATTAACGTTATAACCACGTGGCATCATTCCTTTAGTCCTTGCTCCTAGCAGAGTCTGTACTAATACTTAGATGAGCAACACTCTGAATGAGCCAGCTCAAGCATCACCAAACTAGAACTCTGCAGACAAAGGAGGAACAGGCTCAGTGATGACTCTCGCCTCTGGATCACCCCCTGCCATCTTCTCCCCTGCTGCTCCCAGACCTCTGTGCCCTCCCCAGTCTTTCTCATTCCAGAAGACCAACCAACAAGCAACAGAACCACCAAGGTGGAAAAGATTATGGACACTCAATCTAGATCATTTGATGAAAAGTTGTTTCTTTCCTACAATCATCCAAACAATTTGAGCCCGAGTGATTTTGGTCTGTAAATTACAAGGGTAATGACCCAATTTCTGTCCTTAGGGGGCAGATTATGGATGATTTTCAGGGTGATGTGTATTTTTCTGTTTCAACACTCTGCCCTTCTTACAGGAAGCCTGGGTGACACCGTGATTCAGTACTCAACTGCTAATCAGAAGATTGCCAGTTTGAATCTACCCAGTGACTCCACAGGATGAAAGACCTGGAAATCTGCTCCTGTAAAAATGACAGCTTAGGAAACGCTTTGGGACAGTTCTACTTAAGTCACTTGAGGTTGCTACGAGTCAAAAATCTACTTCACAGTATCTAACAACATAATGAGAAACAGACAAAATAGTGAGGTTGTCAAAATTTCACTGTACTTGGATCCATAATCAACGTTCGTGGAAGCAGCAGTCAAGACATCACATGATGTACCGCACTGGGAAAATCTGAGGCAAAAGACCTCCAGAAAATGTTAAAAAGCAAAGATGTCACTTTGAAGACTAAGGTGTAACTGACACAAGCGTGGTATTTTCCACTGCCTCATATGCAGTGAAAACTAGACCATGAAAAAGGAAGACCAAAGAATTGATGCATTTGGATTATGGTAGTGATAAAGAATACTAAACATACGTTGGACTGCCAAAAAACGAAGAAACAAATCTTTCTAGGAAGAGTCCAGCCAGAAGGCTCCTTAGAAGCAAGGATGGCGAGACCTGGTCTCACATATACTGGACAGGTTGTCAGGAGCGACCTGGAGATGGCCGTCATGCTTGGTAAAGAAGACACCAGTGAAAAAGAGGGTGATCCTCGATGCAATGCAGCCACAACGGGCTCAAGCATGGCAATAATTGTGAGGATGGCGCGGCACCAGGCAGTGTTGGTTTCTGTTGTACACAGTGTCGTCATGAGTCACTGTGAGTGTTACGTGACTCAGTGGCACCTGACAATAACTGCCCTTCTTACAAGAGCCTGATCCCTTTCCTTTGTTTAAAACAAACTATTCGATTGTATCTGAGTCTAAAACCTTTAAATGTTCACTGAAGCAAATTTTGAAAATAATAATAGTCCAAGCCATCATTGTGTATCTGGATGACTGAAATCACATCCTTTCTTACTGTTTTAAATATGAATAAATAGGTGATACTTACAAAGTGTTTACTATAATCAGGTGCTGTTGTAAGCACTCTACATGCATTTACTCACTGAGTCCTCACAATAACCCTATGAGGCAGGTACTATTATGATCATCATCCCCACCTTCATTTATGTAGAGTGACACTGAGGCACAGAGATGTTAAGTTACTTGTACAAAATCACACAGCTAGTCTGTGGTATAGCCTGGGATTCAAATGCCAATACTGGCTCCTGTCTCCATTTCACTGCCAAAGTACCAAAAATCACAAAGAATAAAATAAAAAATCACTTGCACTGCCAACGTGGAAATAACACTGTTACTATCTTGATACATTTCTTTAATCTATGCACATATATAAATGTACATTAAAAAAATAAACTGGGGCTGATACTATACATATGCTTTCTATAACCTACTTTGTCCGTGTAGCACTCTGCTGTGGACATCTTCCTATGTCATTCAATCTTCTACAACTTGATTTTTTAAATACTATGAAGTATTTTATTGCATGGATGTGCCATAATTATTTTTAACTAATCCCCTTCTGTTGGATATTGTGGTTATTCTGAGTTTTTCACTCTTGTAAGGAACATGTTTACTTGTAGAGAAATTCTTTTGAAAATCATTTGGTGGTGTTCTTAATCACAGGAATTGCTGAGGACAGTGTTATGCATATTTGTAAGCCTTTGGGTTGAAATTACTGAATTGCTCTCCAAAAGCTTCATCAGTTTCCACTGTGTTATTTTTAGGAGGTGTCAAGTCAATTTTCAAATCATAGTGATCCCATGTGACATGCAGAACTGCCCTAGAGGATTTTCTTGGCTATAATTTTCTTCCAGAAGCAGATCACCAGGCCTTTCTCCTGCAGAGCAAGAATTCCTGTCTTGGAAATGGGCCATAACATTCTTGCCCAGGTAAACATTTCTAGCCTATGGAGTTGCCACTAGTACCTTGCCTTTTTTTTTTTTTTTTAATTTAGGAGGAGAGATTACAGGTTGGGGTATACCAAGTATGCAAAAATCAAAAGACAACCAAAGTAAACCCAAGAGTAGAGAGGAGATATAAAGAGGAAAGGAGAAGGAAGAAGGAGAAAACCCTTGGGGCAAGAATCACCATGGGTTTCTCTCTTTTTCGGAAGATACTTCATGCCCCACAACCTATAGGGCTACCAAGGGGAAGGCAGGTACCCTTCTGCAAAGGAAGAAGCAGGAGCCTCAGCCTTGGTAACTCCAGGATCACCCATGGCCTACCAAGATGACCAATGAGGCTGATGTGAGCCAGTGTAGGGAGAACAGCCCATGTTAACCTCATTCATGTTCAAAGTCAGAGGTCCCAGGAGCTGTTCCCCTTTGCTTATCCGTTTGGCATCTGCTCAGCACATGTGTTCCCTAGTACCTTCCTTCACACTAGGCTATATGCAAGAAATGGCCACACTTCTTCCTCCACTCAACAATCCACCTGCCTTTGGGACTACCCAACTTTACCTCCTCTGGCCATCACCTACTGGTCTATGCATTCTGTTAGGAAAATTACAGAAAGACTTTCACTGAAGTCAAAGAGTCAGGATCTGTGACAACCTACTGAGGAATGTGTGATAACTTGACCAATAAAGTTAACATCTATGAAGGATTTACTATGTGCCAGACATTTTGCTAAGAGTTATGCACACACTGTTGACAGGTGCCATTGAGTTGGTCGCAACTCATGAGTAATCCGATGCACAACAGAATGTAACCATGCCTGGTCCTGTGTCAGACTGGAAAACTCATGGCATTCCCACCTTGCCGGCTCATGGCAATGAAATGACTTGATCAACATCGCCAGTCCTATTGCTATTAAGTGCCATTGGGTTGGTTCTGACTCATGACGACCCTAAGGTACAACAGAACAAAACCCTGCCTGGTCCTCAGCCACCCCCACAATCACTGGTATGTCTGAGCCCATTGTGGCAGCCACTCTGTCAGTCCCTCTCATTGGGAGTCTTCCTTTTTCGCTGACCCTCTGCTGTACCCAAGAGGATACCCTTCTCCAGGAATATGTAAGACACAGTCTTGCCATCCTTGCTTCTAAGGACTACTCTGGTTGTACTGCTTCCAAGACAGATCTGTTCATTCTTTTGGCAGTCCACGGTATATTCAATATTCTCCTCCAACACCACAATTCAAGCCCTCAGTTTGTCTTCAGTCTTCCTTATTCCTTGTCCAGCTTTTGCATGCATATGATGCAAATGAAAATACCATGGCCTGGGCCAGGCGCACCTTAGTCTTCAATGTGACGTCTTTGCCATACCAATGTTATACCATTAGCTATTTCCGGTTCTGTACCACCCCCATAACAAGTCACAGGTGAGACTATTGTGATCCATAGGGTTTTCACTGAATGACTTTCAGAAGTCAGCTGCTAGGCGTTTTTTGCCTAGCCTTAGCCTAGAAGCTCCACTGAGACCATTCAGCGTCACAGTGACACAGAAGCCCCCACTGACAGACAGGTGGGGGCTCTGCACGATGTCCACTGGCCAGGAATCAAAGCTGGGTCTCTTGCACAAAAGATGAGAATTCTACCCTTGAACCACAAATGTCCCCTATCACTCCTATTAAATTCTTACTACCACCCCAAGTGGTCGATGCTATGATGATCTCATTTTACAGATGAAATAGAAATTCGTGGAGTTCCCATTTGACACATGAAAGAGTCTCACAGAAATGAAATAAGCTGACCAAGGCCACCAGCTAGAAAGAGCTGGTGCCAGCATTTTCTAAACAAGTCTCATGTCGAAACTCCTTAGCTTAACAACTGTACCATTACATCTGATTTCTTGGGGTTGGCTATGAGAAGAGCATTCAGGTGAGCTTCCTATCAGGGCCGCTCATCTTTCAGAAGAGTCAGACTTCAAGACTGAAGGGCTAAGGAGGACTTGGCAACAAGCGAGATCTGACGCTGGCTGTGCTCTGGCCACACCCACTCAGATCTCACCAACCCAACCACTCCTCCCCCCAACTGCCAATCCAAGTCATCATCGCTTGCCTGGATTACTGCAACTGCCTGTTGCTGTTGTGAAATTATACACAACACTCCATTTGCCACTTCAACGTTTTTACCCATATAATTTGGTGACACCAATGACATCAACCATGTTTAGCTGTCACTAATATCCACTGCCAAACTTCCCAACACAATAAACAGAAACTCAAAGCAATAGCTTCTTATTGGTATTTTCTTGTACCACAGAGTTACTTGCAAATCATGGTGCCCCCATGTATGACAAAGTAGAAATGCTGCAAAAGACCTTTTTAAAGCGTTAAAAAGCAAAGCTGTCACTGGAAATACTAAGGCGTGCCGAAGTAAGCCATGGCATTTTCAAGCACCTCAGATGCATGTGTCATCTGGGAAATAAATACGGAAGACCAAAGAAGACTAGATGGCTTTGAGTTACAGCGTTGGCAAAGAATACTGAATATACATACCATGGACTGTCAGAAGTATGAACAAATATGTCTTGAAAGAATTACATCCCTCCTTAAAATCAAACATGGCAAGACTTTGCCTCACATGTGATGGACATGTTATCAGGAGGGATCAGTCCCTGGAGAAGGACATCACGCTTGGTAAAGGAAAAAAACAAAAAAACCAAACCAACTGCCATCATATGGCTTCCAACTCATAGTGAACCTCAAGAACAGAGTAGAACTACCCAGTAGGGTTTCCAAGGAGCCCCTGGCAGACTTGAACTGCCAACCCTTTGGTAAGCAGCCACAGTGGAAGGCCCTCAAAGAGATGGACTGACACGGTGGCTGCAACAACAGGCTCAAGCACAGCAGTGCTGTGACGATGGCCCTGGACTGAGCAGTATTTTGCTCTGTTTTACTTGAGTTCACTGTGGGTTGGAAGGATTTTGATGGGACCTGACAACAACAAACATCTTACAGAAGCAGATGACCAGGGCTTTTGCAAAAGCCTCTTAGCTAGTAGCTCTACTTATGCTTTTGCCCCCTCCCCACCATGGGCTCCTTCTACCCTCCTCCCATCTGCAGTAGCTGACCTGCCTGGAACTCCATGCCAGGCCCCTGCCTCCTCCCACCCAGTCCTGGGTACCTTGGCACAGAATCCTCCAGGGCTTTGAAGAGCAGTTACTGCAAATGCCCATGTCCTCTCAGTACCTGCAAGGCCCTACATGAATGGCCCTTCCTACTTCTCTGGCCTCATCTCTTGTATATTCCTCTTGTTTCATGCCTGTTTGGCTCCACAGCATGCTCCTCAAATATGCCAGATGCCCTTCTGCCTCTGGACCTTTGCACTCGCTGTTCCCTCAGCCTGGGATATTCTTTCCCTAGCTAGTCCCATAGCTCCATTCCCTCATTTCCCACAAGACATATTCAAAAAATACCTTCTTGATGAGGTCTTTGTCAAACACTAAATTTTCAATCCTTCCATCTCTAGCATTTCCAATCTTTTTTCTCCCCCTTATTTTCCCTCCTTAGCACATTGCTACTGGAAGTGTTACAGATATCACCATTGTCTTTTTTTATCATCTGTCTCTCCCACTCCAGTGGCATAATGGTTAAGTGCTGCATCTGCTAACCAAAAGGTCCACAGTTGAAATCCACCAGGCACTCCTTGGAAACTCTATGTGGCAGTTCTGTTCTGTCCTATAGGGTCTTTATTAGCCAGAATCGACTCGACAGCAGTGGGTTTGGTTTTTTGCTTTGCCTCTCCTACTACAGTATAAGCTCTTTGGGGGCAGAGGTTTTTATGTTTTGTTCAAGGCTATATTTCCAGGAGATGCCTGGGTGGCACAAATGGTTTGTGCTAGACTGATAACCTAGAGGCTGACAGTGTGAACCTCTGCAGTAGTGCCACAGAAGAAAGACCTGGCTATCTGCCTCCATAAATATTACTACCAAGAAATCCCTCCAGAGCAGTTCTCCTCTATAACATGTGGGGTCACCATGAGTTAGAATCAACTTGATAGCCACAGGTTCGGTTTGCTTTTTGTTTTTTAATATGTCCAGTACCTAGAATGTGTCTGGCTGAGAGAAAGAGCTCAAGAAATCTCTGTGAATGAATGACTTGATGAATTTGGGGAGGTCGCCAGCTGCAGATGTCGAAAGGGCGGGTGGAGGGCACGCTCTCCTTTCCTATTAAAGCACACCTCGGAGAAGTGGCGTGCGGGAGGGAGCATGACGTGACAGATCCTGGATGGTGCCTCGGAGCTGACAGGCTCAGTGTCGTCACATGCAGAAGTTATAAGAAGAACACCACATTAAAAAGTGCTCCTTCTGCACTTGGCACTCATCAAATCCTCATGAGTTCCACACGAGACTCACCTGTTCCCCATTTTGCAGGTGAGCAAACTGAGTCTTCAGGTGCCTGGGAGGTGCAGATGGTTAAGTGCTACTAACCAAAAGGTTGGCGGTTCAAATCCACCCAGTGACATCACAGAAAAATGTCCTGGTGATCTGCTTCTCTAAAGATTAAAACCAACACCAAACCCACTGTCGCTGTGTTGATTCTGACTCATAGCGACCCTGTAGGTCAGAGCAGAACAGCACCATAGTTTCCAAGGAGCATCTGGAAGATTCCAACTGCTGACCTTTTAGCTAGCAGCCATAGCACTTAACCATTACACTACCAGGGTTTCCTCCTTAAAGACGACAGTCAAAAAAACTCTGCAGTGCACCTTTTTACTTTGTTACACTTGGGGCTGCCATGAGCTGGACATGATTGAACCAGAGCAGGTTTTAAACTGAGCTTCAGGGGTTACTGATACGTCCTAGTACCTAGAAGAATCAGGTGTACAACCTTCTGCACCAGGTTCCATAACCTGAGTTCTTTATAGCACGTATTCTACTTCTCTCCAGAAAGGAGAGATGAAGTGGCCTGTCTGTCCTCTGCTGATGGCCTGGCAGCCCATAGCAATACCTCAGGGACCACCGTGAGTTCTCACTGGAGTAAACCATTGCCCAGCACCTCACAGCCCTCAGGAGATGGTGCCAACCAACAGTGCTGTGATCCAGGAGCCAGGTGTCCTACTGGTCCCAACCCCTACCATGGGGAAGAGGGAGAGAAGGCAGACAGGCTACCTCATTTACCCTCAGCTATCTTGGAAGTCAGAAAACAAAGGCAAGCAAAGAAATATTTAGATATATATCCCTATTTCTTTCATATGTGCTGGGTTTAAGGCCCTAGGGCCTCAGCTTTCCCCGTCAGGATCACTTGCGAGGCTCTGCACTGAGTCTGCATTTCCCACCCAGCAGCTGCTCCCGGGAACGTCAGCTCAGCACTAAGGAGAGCAGATGGTCCAAGAGCAACGCCGGCTCTTCTGAAATGGCATCTTTGGAGCACTGGATGTGTGTCTCGCAGACCTCAGAGCAGCAAGATCAGGCTCATTAGCAGCTCTTCTCCCTGAGGGTGGGGGGAAGGAGATATCACACTCTCTGCGCCTCCCTCCTGTTCCTACACCTGCTGCAAAGCCACTTTGTGCCTGAGAGGTTCCTAGGAACGTCTCGGTCTGGAAATTCTACCGTGATGCTCTGCTGGCTGCAGTGAAGCCCTGCTCTAACTCCCAATGCGAAGCGGCTAAAGGAACATCTCTCTTGGAGTGATCACTGGTCTTCATGGCACTGTTCATAGAGCTATTGTTTACTATTCATTATTAGTTCATTCTGATCAACTAGAAGTCTTTGAAAAGATTTTCTTTTTTTACTTGGCGATTTATAAAAGCCAGTAGACAGATCATTTTTAGAAGCGCTAAGACATTGGGATCCTAATGACTCCCCCCGTGGGTACACACCCCACAGAACTGGAAGCAGAAACACGAACAGATCTTTTACACTAGTGTTGAGTGCAACAGTATTCGCAACAGCCAAAGGATGCAAACAGCCTCAAAGCGCATCGACAGATGAACGGATAAACAAAATGGGGACATACACACTGTCATGGACTGAACTGTGTCCCCCCAAAAATGGGTGAAGAAATTTGGCTAGGCCATGATTGCTGGCATTGCATTTTGTTGCTCCGTGCTATAAATCCTGCCTCTATGATGTTAATGAGGGAGGATGTATGGCAGTTGGGTTGGTGGGGTAGGACCCAGTGTGTAAGACTGTACTGCGCCTTGAGGCGATCTCTTGGGACATAAAGCAAAGGGAAGCAAGCAGTGAGTTGAGGACCTCTTACTACCAGGAAAGAAGCAGTGCCAGCAGCAGAGGGCCTCTTTAGAAAGGTCCCTGCACCACAGAAGCTCCCAGTCCAGGGCAAGACTGATGACAAAGACTTCCCTCCAGAGCTAGCAGAGAAAGCCTTCTGCTGGAGCTCAGGCCCTGAATGTGAAATTGTAGCCTAATGGACTGTGACAGAATAGAATTCTCCTTTGTTAAAACCACCCACTGGTGGTACTTCTGTTAGAGCAGTATCAGATGACTAAACATACATGAAGGACTATCAGTCATAAAGGGAGATGAAGTCCCGACACATGTTACAACAGGGGTGACCCTTGAGGACACGGTGCTGAGCGAAACAAGTCAGTCACAGAAGGATACATATTATACAGTCCTGGTGAAACACAAACCTACAATAAGCAAATGTGATGCTGTTTTTAGTCATCATTGTGTTGATGCCAACTTATGGCAACCCACGTATGTACAACAGCACTGTGCTCCACAGTGTCCTCAAAACTGTGAACTTCCCGAGGTGGACCAGCAACCCTGTCCGTCTCCGTAGGCACCTCTGAATCGGTTCCAGCCATCAAGCTTTTGGCAAGTAGTTGAGCATGTCAGCCTCTGCAGCATCCCAGGACACCTGGGCCAGTGTATGGAGACCGAAGTTTACCAGTGGTTGCCTGAGGCGGGCTGAGGGCCCTTCTGGCACAGTGGTTAAGAGATCAGCTGCTACCCCAAAGGTTGCCAGGTTGCTCCTTGAAAACCCTATACAGGGTTGTTGTACTCTGTCCTATAGGACTGCTAATAAGTCAGAAGCAACTCGACAACCATGGCTTTGGATTGGTTTCAGGGGGGCACAGTTTGGAGGGAGGGGACAAAGAGAATTCACTCGTTAGGCAATGCTGAGTTTCTGTTAAAGGTGAGGGAAAAATTTGGGAATGAGTAATGGTAACAGTCGAACAACATGATAAACATAATTAATGTCACCAAGGAGCCCTGGTGGCGCAGAGGTTAATAACTCAGGCTGCTAAACAAACGGTTGACAGTTGGACTCTACCAGCTACTCCTTGGAAACTCTATAAGGCAGGTTTACTCTGTCCTGTAGGGTTGCTATGAATCAGAATTGACTCAAGAGCAATGGGTTTTGGGTTTTAATGTTACTGAACCGTATACAGGAAGAATGATGAAAAGGCAAATGACTTATTACATATATATGTATATATTTTATAGCCAAGCCAAGCCAAGTGCCTACATGTCCTATATAATATATATATACATATGACATATATGAGGTCCAACAATTAAGCCTGCAAAGTTAATTGTTCTAAATGCTACACACATCAGTGCTGAGTATCACTACGGCCACCTTCAAAGTCCTTCCCTTAGGAAGCTATGCTCTAATGCCAGCACCTGGCCCACCCTTCAAAGCAATTTTGATACTCCTCTGGAATGGCCATTGTGCACAGTGGCAAGTTCGCATACTTAAATGTGTAGTTGTCTGTGAGGCAGTTTCCAGCCAGTAAACAAATACCTGTATTGGAACACCCTCCCTCACTCATCTGGCTCCCAGTGACTTTTTTCTTTACCTGAAGATAAAGGAAATATTGAAAGGAAGACATTTTGATGACATTCAGGACATCAAGGGTATTATGATGACAGCTCTGATGGCCATTCCAGAGACAGAGTTCCAAAACTTCTTTGAAGAGTGGACTAGGCACTGACATCAGTGCACAGCTTCCCAAGGGGAGTTCTCAAAGGTGACCATAGGGACATTTAGCAATGAGGTAGGTAGCACTTCTTCTAGAATAAGCTGACAAACTTAATTGTTGGACCTCATGTACACGTATATATTTATATACACATACCACAAAAAAGAAAAGTAAAGGAAGAAAAAAAAGGGGGACATTGGGATCCCTTTCAGCACCGAAAAGGGCCTTAGCAAAATCATATCTCAAATGCTTGCATTGAGAATCTGCTCATTCTTAACTTGCAGGTAGCTAATAAAAGACAACAGTCATCACTAGGACCAAGTAAGGGGGCACCAGGAACAAGCCGTGGAGCCGCACCGTCCTCTAGAGTGTCTTGCAATCACAGAAATGTTGTGTATTTGTGCCATCCAATCCAGCAGCCAGAAGCCATGCATGGCTATTTAAGTTCATTACAATTTAATAAAAGAATTCAGTTCCAAAGCTGTACTAGCTGCTTGTGAAGTGCTTGCTAGCCACACGTGGCCAGTGGCTACCATACTGGCCAGCACGCAGCAGTATCTTTCCATCACTACAGAATGTGCTGTAGTACTATGCTATATAGAGGGTCCTGGCCGATGATACTTTAGTTTCATGGAAGTCATTTCTAAAAGAAGCACATCATTTTAGGTCTTTGCTTAGGTTGACTTGATGGTGGACCAATGAACAAAGCAGAACAAGGAGATAACTAGTTGTGTCAAACTGGCTTCATCTTAGCTTTTAAGAGGATTGCTATATGTGGGTATGTTAGTGAAATCTGGTAGACAGAAAATATTCAGAATTTAGAAATGCATCTGACCAGGCTTGTTTTGTCAGCCTGTGGACAAGGCAGAAGAAACCAGGCTGAATTCTTAGGCAGTGACTGATGGGAATCCTTAGCTACTCTCTGGGGGTGGGCTGGGAAGAGGCCTCAGTGGTGCACCCGTGCTGCTCTGTGTTGTAATCAGGCAGCCTTCATGATGTAGTTAAAGGCTTGTTCACAGAATCTGTGAGTGATATCAGGACATGGAGGACACAGAGCATGTGGGATGACAGCATCAGGCATCCAGAGACATCCCAATAGACTTGAAGACAAGAGAAAACTAGGAAAAGGAGAGTTAATAAATTATAAGCAAAAAACAAGAAACCAAACCCACTGCCATCAACTTGACTCTAACTCATAGTGACTCTATAGGGCAGAGGAGAACTGCCCCCAGAGGGTTTCTAAGGAGTGGCTGGTAGATTCCAACTGCTGACCTTTTGGTTCGCAGCCAAACTCTTAATGACTGTGCCACCAGTGATTACCTTCAGGATGGAGATGCCTTAGCAATCAGTAGTACAAGCCACAAACACATATGTGTGGTGGGGGTTAGATAGAGATGGCCACGGGTGCAGAGCCTCTGGATGACACAAATGGTTTAGCACTCAACTGCTGACCAAAAGGTTAGAAGTTTAAGTCCACCCAGAAGCACCTCAAGAGAAAGGCCTGGCAATCTGCTTCCAAAAAATCAGCCATTGGAAACCTTACTGGAGCACAGGTCTTCTGTGCATACATGGGATTGCCATCAATGGGAGTTAACTTGACAGAAACTATTTAAACTGGTGTGTATGTGTATGTGTGTATTTTGAAAAATGTATGCCCCCCCCCCACAGGTTAACAAATTAGTAAACAATAAGCTTAACAAAAATCAAAGGCAGCACTTTGCGGCTAAAGAGCCAGTACAGTCTTAGGCTTGCCATGCTCCAGATGAGAGATTCTCAGGGGGACTTCTCACCACTTCTGTAAAGTGGTTCCAACCACACGTAAGCCATCACCCTCCCCCTTTACAAAAGAGTCCTCAAAAATAAACAGAATCTCCATTGTCGTGAATTGAATGATGTACCCCCAAAAATGTGTGTAGCAGTTTTACTGGGCCATCATTCTTGGTATTGTCTGACGTTCCTATATGCTATAAACCCTGCCTCTATGATGTTCATGAGAGAGGATGAGCAGTAGTTGCCTTGGTGGGGCAGGGCTCAAGGTATAAGATTAAATTGTGCCTTGAGGCAATCTCTTGAGTCACAAAAGAAAAAACTTAGCAGAAAGATTTAAGCACCTCATACCACCAGGAAAGAAGCAGTGCCCAGAGCAGAGCATGGCCTGTAGACCCAGGGTCCCTGAGCCTCAGAATCTCCCGGTCCACAGGAAGACTGATGACAAGGAACTTCCTCCAGAACCAACAGAGAAAGACTTCCCCCAGAACTGATGCCCTGAATTTGGACTTGTAGCCTACCGGACTGTGACAAAATAAAATTTCTCTTTGTTTAAGCCATTCAGTTGTGACATTTCTGTTATAGCAGCCTCAGATGACTAAGACACCCACCGAGACAAAGTTGGAGACATGAGGTTGGGCCACACTGTGTCCCTTGTCTCTGACGGCCAAGCTTTCCTGCAGTATGGGAGAGAACATTTCTTCTCTTGTGGGTCTTACAAGTGACATAGGACTTAGGTCAATCAATGTGATCAAGAGGACAACATACCTGTAATATTGTCATAGCTCCGGAAATTCATTTCGATGTGGTCCCACTCCAGCACCATGCAGTTCTCCATGCTGGGTTGGGCGATAGCCACGTAGACATCATTCTTGGAGTTGAACGTGTCCACTGAAACTGATTGGTAAGGCAAAGTCTGATGAACCACAAAATCTGGAAATGGGCATTAAAAAGAAAAAAATGTCCATGAAATCTCTTGTGAGAATGACCATGACCCTTTCATACTTTTTATTGTCAGTTCTACAAAGGACTGGTGAGAGGATCAGAGGGCAGAAGAGGTGAGATACAACATCATGTATATTTTATTGTGGAAGATTCTAGAAGGGGTTCTGTTTGGTACAAGATGATCAGACTAAAGTCACAGTTTTAGATACCGCTTCCTTTAGATAAGTAGCCTCACAAGTTAGGATAAGGATCTCAACGGTTTAAAGAAATCGAATGAGATCTGGTTTTCTAAAATCCTGACAGAGAAGAAACCACACAGCAGCATGTAGAAACCACCAGTTATCATTACTCTGTCAAGAAGGAATGTCATAGTCACGTTAGTTTGGTAAATACTCTATTTCTGTTACGAGCTGCCACTGAGTTGGCCCATCATGGTCTTACATCATCCTCATGACTGGTTGCTAATTAAATTGTTGGGATCCACCAGGTTTTCACTAGCTGATTCTTAGAAACAGATCACCAGGCCTTTCTTCCTAGTCTGTCTTATCTGCAATCACTGCTGAAACTTGTGCCTTATCTTAACAACATGAAAGCCTCCACTGACAGATGGCTGGTGGCTACACAGGAGGTACACTAGCTGGGGAAGGAAGTCAGGTCCCCTCCATAGAAGGAAAACATTCTACCAATGCCCTCTCCAAGTAGCTCTGGTAGTAAAGAAACCTGTTTAGCTTTGTTTGATGAGGTACTTCTCAAGCTCCCTGGGCAATAGAAACCCGGTTGCATAGTGGTTAAGTGCTATAGCTCTAACCAGAAGGTTGGCAGTTCAAATCCACTAGGTGCTCCTTGGAAACTCTATTGGACAGCTCCACTGTCTATAAGGTCACTGTGCATCAGAATTGACTGGACGGCAGTGGGTGGGTACCAGCATGGTTATTCTCCCTGGATCTGGGTTACCCTCGATGGGAAGCACAGGCACTATAGGTTCAGAACTGATATGAAACTCCCTGAAGGGTGCACTGCACTGAGTCAGGTCTGCTGCTGTGGGCTCCAGTGTTTAAGAGCTGACAATTCAAAGTCAAACTGAGTCTGTCTGCTGGGTTCTGGGCTGGATGCAATAGCTGGACCTCCTTTCTGCAGTGCCTGCCACTCAACAAGTCCTCCCAGGCCTGTAGGTTTTTCCTAGCCACATGGATAGCCTCTCTCAGTTTAGGAAGCCTCTATTCATACACTCGATAGGAAAACAATGCTCCTCAGGCCATATTGTTCCCCAGAGCATTATCAGACTCACGGAATTAAACCTTGCTTTACCAGTGACCACTGAGTCAGCTCTGACCTAATGGCAGTGTTGTAAGTATCAGAATAGAACTATGCTCCACGGAGACTTCAATGGCTAATTTGGGGGGGAAGCATATCGCCAGGCTTTTCTTCTGAGGTGCCTCTGTATGTACTCAAATCTCCAAGCTCTAGCAGGTGAGCACTTGAGCCATTTGCAAACTGGTTCCCCCCCCCAAAAAAAGAATGTTACCATCAAGCTGATTTCAACTCCTGGTAACTCCAGATGGCACAGAGTAGAACTATGCTCTATAGGGTTTTCATGCCTGGGAGCTTTCAAATGCAGATCATCAGGCCTTTATCCTAAGGTGCTTCTGGGTGGTTTGAACTGCCAACCTTTCAGTGAGTAACCAACCATTTAATCAGCTGTGCCACCCAAGAACTCTTAAATTTGGGGAAAAACCAAAAACCAAACTTACTGCCATTGGGTCAGCTTTGACTCATGGCAATCCCATGTGTTACAGAGCAGGACTGCTACATAGGGTTTTCCTGGCTGTCATCTTTACCAAAGGAGGTTGCCAGGCCTTTCTTCTTTGGTTCCACTGGGTAGGTTGAACCACCACCCTTTATGTTAGTGATGGAGCACAAACCATCTGCAGCACCAAGGGACCCAACAAATCTCAGAAAGAAGCACCATTGCCCAGGAACTGGGTGAATGCACCGTCAGAAGCAAGGGGAGCTGGTGTGCGGCATAGCTAGAACGGTCTAGGGAAGAAGTAATCTTAAAAGAAAACCTAATCACAGGAAAGCTTGGCTGGCAATCACAGGAATGGATTGGACTCGGGGACACAGAGTGACCATGCTGTGTGTGCACTTTATGGGTCTATGCATCTATAGGATGTCATCCTACTGCCCTGTTACTAGAGGGGAGTGGAGAGGGTGGGGAGGAGGGGACAGGAGATTGTTAAGAGGATATGACCTGTATGGAATGGAAAGGAGGAGTGTGCTGTCACCACGCAAGGAAAGCAGAGAGAGCTGCAGATAGGTGGGTGTGCAAATTTGAATTCTATTGTAAACCTTTACTCAATCACAATTAAAAAAAAAAAGATGAAAAAGTAAAACAACAAAAAAAGAAAACCTAATCAAGTTTAGGAAAAGTGAAAGAAATAAAACTGAAGTTAGGTCTTCAGCTTGAATCTTCAAAAGGCACACTCTGTTCCTTGACAGTCTAAGAAACGGTAGAGTTAACAGTGGCCATCTGGCTAAGGAAAGTCACTGCTTGAGAACTTCCTGGTTTTCCCATCTCTTCTCCCAGTCCTCATCCATCCTGCCCCAGCCCATCTCCTTCTGCAGTGCCTCCCCTGACCGTTCTGGCCACAGGGCTCTTTCCTAACTTGCTGAGTCCTGACGGCACTGTTGCTGAAATCTCGTTGTTCACTAGGGTTGGACTCTCCCTGTAGTAACATCAGAGTCAGGTTCGAGGAAACAGCAGGGATCCCAGAGCCTCAGGCCACCTGACAGAGTCAGAGAGGAAGTCTGAAAAGTGTGTGTGCCTGGTTATGGCCCCACAGCCTGTGTGTGATGGTGTCCAGGCTAAGGGATCCCTGGGGGCGAGTCAGGCTCTCTTAGCCGCCCGATACAGAAGTCAATCAAGAAACAACAGCTGATTTAGAAGTTTCATATGAGATGTCAAGCAAGAAGGGTGGTGAAGGGGCCCCTCAGTAATGAACAAAAGAGGAATGACAACGGGAGGAGAGGCAGGAAAAGGGGTGAGAGCAACTGAGCAGGTGTTGTGGAGGGTAGTGAGGGGTGGGGACCAGAGAGCAGGTCAGCTGACCAGAAGAGGTTAGATTCCAGAGACAAGGGCAGTGTGGTGAAGAGGCACTCTACAGTGTCTGCAGGCAGACCAGAAAATTATCTCTGACTCTTGATACTTATGGTTGGTCACTGGCAAGGTCTCAGTTTAGTTACCAGTTGAGTCTGAGAACTTAGTTGTTTTAATTGCTATGTTCCTCACGGCTGAATATCACTATGGTCACCTTTGAAGCACTCCCCTTGAGAGCTGTGCACTGACACCAGCATCTACTCCACCTTCCAAAGCAATTTTGGAACTCTTTTTCTGGAATGTCCATTCCTCATAGTGGCACAGTGGCAAGTTTGAAAACTAATTGTATAGTTGTCTGTGAGGGAGTTTTTAGCCAGTAAGCAAATAGCTGTATTGGAACACCCTCCCTACTCACCTGATTTGGCCCCCAGTTACTTTTTTCTTTACCTGAAGATAAAGGAAGACATTCTGATGACATTCAGGACATCAAGGGTAAGACAACAACAGCTCTCATAGTCATTCTAGAAAAACAGTTACAAAGCTGCTTTTAAGGGTGAACCAGGGGCTGGCGTTGATGCATAGCTTCCCAAGAAAAGTACTCTGAAGGTGACCCTTGTGATATTCAGCAATGAGGTATGTAGCACTTTGTCCAGGATGAGTTCACAAATTTAACTGGCAGTCCTCATATCAACAAAATGGGACAATGATCCTAACTTCCTAGGCTTGATGGCAGGGACAGATTAGGTCATGTTGGAAACACCAATCTCAGAGCTTGACACATAGTAGGTACTTAATAAATGCAGAATTGGGACCCCAGAAAGCACGGTGCTAATTCTCCATCCCAGCCACCACTGGACTCATCTCCTGGGAGTGTGTCCATTTCAATGGCATCTAAAACAAGATATGGGGGCAGGGGTGATTCGGCAGTAGTTCTCATCTCCCATGTGGGAGAGCCGGGTTCTTATCCCAGCCCGTGAGCCTTACGCACAGACACCACTGTCTGTCAGTGGAGGTTTGCATGTTGCTATGATGTTGAACAAGTTCTGGCAGAGCTTCTAGATTAAAAGAAATGAAGAAGAAAAGCATGGCAATCCACTGCTGAAAATCAGCCCTATAAAAACCCTATGGATCATAACAGTTCAATCTTGTTATGCACAGTGTAACTAGGAATTGGGGGCCAGTTTGAGGCAACTAACAACAAGAACAGACGCATAAATTGAGCGCCACCTTCTTGCTGAGTGACCTTGGGCAAGTTATTTAGCCTCTCTGTGCCTTAGTTCTTCATTGTGTACTCTGAGTCATGTCAAAAGAGCACCTATCACATATTGAGTGCTCAAAACACCTGTGGTCATTGAATCAATTCCAACTCACAACAACCCTACAGGACAGAGCAGAACTGCCCACAGTGTTTCCAGGGAGTGGCTGGCAACTGAAGTCTTAACCACTGTGCCACCAGTGTACTTAATAAACGTTTATTGGCTTGATGCCTATCGGTGGGTTGGCCATCCCCTTGTGAAACTGCAGGAAGCGGGGATAGTGGCTCCACGAAGGGTAAGCAGGGGCTATGAGAGAAGAGGGCGGCAAGCTTGGTCACTGAGAGCACAGAGGTGGCCCTGCATGCCAACAGGCAGGAAGTGGCCAAGGGAGCGAGCCAACGGGTGGTTTGAGTCGTCAGGATAGCCCAAGCAGAGAGCAGAGCATCCTGTGGAAGAACTTGGGCTTTAAGGTAAGACAGACTGAGGTTCAGGTTCTCAATCTGCCATTTTGTCCCCTGTGGCCTTAGGCAAGAAAGCTGAAGGTTACGCAAATGAGGACAACGCTGTCTCTTGAGCACACTGCTGAAGCTAAATCAGAGTCCATTAAAGTGATTGGTACAGGGTCTTCACCACTCAATGGATTGTACTCTCAAGCCTGCACATGAGCTTGCGTAGGCGCACGCGCACAACGACGACTGTGGCACACTGCCTGTGTGAAGACTTAGAGTCACAGTGGCTCCCTGGTTACCACGGAGTCTCCCATGTTTGCGTGAGAGTAGACTCCCTATCCCTAAGAGTAGCGCTGTGCTCCATGAGGGTTCAATGGCTGATTTTCCTGAAGTACGAATCTGAAAACGAGGTTTATGAACTCATCCTAGAGTCTGAAAACTAAGTTCATGAACTCATCCTAGGAAAAGTGCTGCTTACCTCATTGCTGAATATCACTGCAGTCACCTTCGAAATACTCCCTTGCGAAGGCAGGCACTGTCTTCCTTTCAATTCCTCCTTCATCACTGGGGGCTAGATCAGGTGAGTAGGGAGGGTATTCCAATGCGGTTATTTGTTTATTGGCTAAAAACTTCCTCATGGACAACCACACAATTAAGTTCACGAACCTGCCATGCCACTGTGTGCAATGGCCATTCTGAAAAGAGTTCCAAAATTGTTTGAAGGGTGGACTAGGCGCTGGAATTAGTGCATAGCTTCCCAAGGGGAGTACTTCAAATGTGACCATATTGATATCCAGCAGTGAGGTATGTAGCACTTGGGACAATTAAGTTCGCAGATTTAACTGTCGGACCTCACGGATTTCCAGGCCTGTCTTCCGAGCCTCCTCTGGGTAGGCTTGAACTGCCAACCTTTCCATCAGCAGCTGACTGTGTTAACAGTTTGCACTACTCAGGAACTCCATCCCTTTAGGAACTCCATCCCTTTAGGCACTCCCACAAAAAATAACAACGCTGCTCAGTCAAAGATCAGAAACAGGGAAATCTCAACTTCTGTTCCCTCCTGCTGACCCTGGCAGAATCAGCACAGATGCCAGAAAGCGCTGCTAGCCTCCCAAGGTTTGCTGCTTCTCTGTGTTCACAGGGAGATAAAGGGGGCAGTCCTCATGGTGCGGTCCCTTTTGTGGGGAGATAAAGAGACACAGAGAGCGCAGCTGTGTTCTTTTAATTACAGTCCAGACCACTACAAACTCCACGCTTCCATCTCTGGCTGCACTTGTCTAACCCGAGTCGGCCAAAGGTTCCAGCTGCTCCCAGGGCACTCGTAACTCACTTGACTCCAGCTTCCCACTTGTCTTCCGACTGTGCTCTTCCTTCTCGGGAACATTAGCATTCGCTGAAAATGCAGACGATTGAAAGTGCAGACCAAAAAGTGTAAGGGCTTTTGTTGTTGCTGTTGTTTTTAATTAAAGGATTCCAGAATGAGCAACAGCTGCCAGAATAGACAGCCTTTTACAAATCCAACCTTTAATGATCCAAGTTGACTAACACACTGCTGACATTAACAGAGCATTTTCTCTGTGTCAACTAACTGGCATACCAAAAGCAAAACAGAACAAAAACCAGTTGCTGACAACACATGCATCACAGCAGAACTGTGCTCCACAGGCTTTTCAAACAGCCAAGTTTTTTCAGAAGTAGACTGCCAGGCCTCTCTTCTGAGGTGTCCCTGGGTGGACTGGAACCTCAACCTTTTGGTTAGCAGCCAAGTGTTAATGGTTCGCACTGCATAGAGACTCTCTGGCACAGGCAAAAACCAGAAAACCCAAGCCATTGCCGTCAAGCCATTTCCAACTCATAGCAAGCCTACAGGACAGAGCAGAACATAGTTTCCAAGGAGTGCCTGGTGGATTCAAATTGCTGACCTTTTGGTTAGCTGAAATAGTACTTAACCACCATGACACCAGGGTTTCCTCTAGCATAGCACAGACTGTTCAACTGTTTCAATGACAAATCTAATTCTTCATTTCTGTACCCCAGTTGCTATTGAGTGGATTCTGACTGATAGCAACTCTATAAGACAGAGTAGAAATGCCCCCATAGACTTTCCAAGGGGCACTGGTAGATTTGAACTGGCAACCTTCTGGTTAGCAGTAGCCGTAGCACTTAACCACTACATTACCAGGGTTTCCACCACTGGGGCTCTAATTCTTACAAGACTCTGAGAGACAGAAACAGAGACAGAGAGAGAGAGAGAAGAAAAGGGTGAAATAAAACAAATGAGGCATATGAGTCTGCGTGTATGACGGGAGAGAATTGAAGGAATTTAAACACCTTCCCATACTCCCATCTTCGTTTATCTTTCACGAACAGCAAAAGCACATTCATTATGGAAAGGTCTCAGAGAATACACTAATAGATGTTGCCATTAATTTACCAGCTTTAAAGTATTAATGGCATTCTCTGGGAAAAAATGCTACCACTTCCATTCACATTGGATTAAGTTCAGGATGTCAGTGGGGCTCCTACAGTTTAGGTCCTGCTCCCACTGGAGCCAACAGATTTTTACATAGCTATTTATAGCACGAGCAGAAAATAAATTATACATGATGCGGAGCCTATTGGGAGAGAAAACGCACATTAATGCATCATTTCTCTTTGCATTTTCATCAGCCCTGAAACAGGGAAGCTAACAGGACGATTAGGATGCAAAATTCACTCCCTCTAAGGAATTTCGTGAATTATCCACCTAACCCGGGAACTATCAGGAGGTAAAAGGGATTTCTGAGGTGGTTAAAAATAGACTTGAAGTTACCAGTTAGGAGAGGACTGCAATGAATCTAAAGGGCTGAAAACAGCCCTGTGGTGGCGTTATGTATTAATTACACCATTTGCCAAAGGAGAGGAGACTAGTACCTTCCTCTCCCAGGAAAGAGTCGGGTGAGCTATCTACCTAAAGAATGGACTCATTTCCTAGAAATCTGAACAAAGCTGAAATTAATGTACTTGGAAAGCGTGCCCCTTCTCAAATCTTTCGTGAGGTTATGATGATTGTATGATGCCTCTCAAACTGGGCTTTCTGTCTTCCATCAATGCTCACACAATCGCTGCAGGACTTTAAAGAAGGCATCAGAGAGGACGAAGCTTGATCTGAGCAGAAAGGATAAATTCAGAAGAAGCTCACCACTTACTGACTCAGCTCTTATGCAGCAGGGACTAGAGATGGGGGTGGGTCACAACTTGACTGCACTGTTTGCTTCTTTGTGGTGGAAGACACTGCAAGCATGAGCTTCCTTACTGGTTAGTATTCAGAGGACAGGAGACTCTGGCGGATACAGACGCTGAGCAGATGTCCTAGGCTGCTTACCAAAAGGCTGGGAGTTCAAGTCCACCCAGAGGCACCTTGGATAAAAGATCTGGCCATCTGCTTCCAAAACGTCAGCCACCGAAAACTCCACAGAGCACAGCTCTCCTCTAACGTACATCGACCCAGAATCGACTCCATGGAAACCAGTATGATTTTTTGAAGAAATAAAACAGCCAAAACAGAAGCATCATCTTATGCTGACTTCCGGAATTTCAGTATGAAGCCTGGTTTGAAAAAAAGAAAACACTGCCATGGAATCAATTCTGACTCATTGCAACCCTAAAGGACACAGCAGAACTGACCCATCAAGTTTCCAAGGAGCACCTGGAGGATTCAAACTGCTGACATTTTGGTTAGCAGCCATAGCACTTAACCACTACACCACCAGGGTTTCCAAGAAAATTGGTAGTGAAGACAAATAATGACAGAGAATGTTCTAGAGTGTATGAGGGGCTATAGACTGCACTGTGTATTCTCCCTTTAGGACAGGTTTCAGGACCTCTGTGTCCAATTCCAAGCCATGTCCTTCCTATAATAATTCTCTGAGGCTGGACCTGTTCAGAACTGACCAGTGAGCTCCAAGTTCAGAAATCAGGCTTACTACAGAAGTCATTCCAAGTCCTCAAGGGCCTTTGTAACCTATGCTGTTCTTCTCAGAGACTGGCAAAGTCTTCACGCACCATGGCCAAGTGTGAAGAGTGGAGAAGCTGCTAACTTAACCTTAGAATTTAAAGAACTCTCCAGAAGAAGTGAGGAAAAAGCAGAGAGGAGCTGCGGCCAGCTTCAGTTTAGCTTTTAATTCCAAATGGCTTTGAAGGCCACCTTTCAATGCAAATGCCATTAGCCCTGACCCCTGACTGACTGCGCTGGCCCTACAACGCAGTAAATAATCTCTCAGTGGCCTCAGCTGGCTAAAGGGCACACGCCAATTACACAGCTGAATAAGCCCCTGTCCTATGAGGAAAGACAAGGGCATCTCTGTGAGATTTCAGGTTAGGCCAGCAGGCAACCCACTTCAGAAAGATCAGCCACTGACACGGTGCCGTGGAGCACATCTCCGCTCTGACACCCAGGGGATGGTTTATCAGACAAGAACGAAATGTCTAGTGTTCCGTCTTTACAAATAACCAAACCCAGTGTGGCTGAATCAATTCTGACTCATAGCGACCCTACAGGCAGAGTGCAACTGCCCCCTAGAGTTTCCAAGGAGGATCTGGTAGATTTGAACTGCCGACCTTTGGGTTTGCAGCTGTCGTACTTACCCGCTATGCTACCAGGGTTTCCTTTACAAATAAAGACATCTAAACATCACTTTTACTTTGTGGGGTTTTGTGGATTTGTTTGTTTGGAGAGTGGCAGTAGGGACAGGCCTAAATGTGTTATTTTGTTCTTGGAAACGTTTTCGCCTTTTGAGTTTCTGTGACTTTTTTCAGCGTTCTTTTCCTGCTGCCTCTCCTGACATGCCTTGAGGCTTTGTAGATACCAGTTCTCAGCCTGCATGTTTATTTTTTCAATCTGATATGTAGGTTTCACAGTGTTGACTGATGGGCTTCTTTAAAATAGGGCTTAAGAAGCTGTGAAAACGCCATCTAAGCCTTCTACCTGCTCTTACATGTTGTGATGCTCGAGGTGATTAGTAGTTAAATTTTACCTGGTCACCTGAGACCTGTATAAACTGAAACCTTGAAGCAGACTCCAGAACACAAAATCAAACTTTCTTTATGATTGTCCCACAGTATCAGTTGTTCTTCTTTTGACACCTGGTTTTACATTTGTCTTTGCAATTTACATTGTCTCCTTTGCCATTGGTTAGACCTAGTTACCGTTTTTTTACATGGCAATACAACAGTGATTTCTAAATTTGAAGTCTAGTACTTAACTAGTTAAATTGTGTCAGGTTAGTGAATCAAAATGTTAGTGACAGCAGAGTGACTTGCGTCTCCCTGCTCTGGCTTTCCGTGAAACAGACTGATTGGAGAATGTTCTTATGTCACACTTAGGAGTTGATACTTTGCCTTCAGGAAACTAAAATCCTTACAGAAATTTGAATTTTGAAAGGAATCAAAATTAAAGCCAGTGCACTTATCCAAAACCACCTTCCCAGTTGTTGGCAGTTTACTTGCCGCCTCCAAGCGTTTCTTTGAGGCTCTTTACAGGTTTTCTACAATAATCCCCATAGACAGTTGTACAAGCAGTTTTCCACAGTCTCTGTGCGATTATTTTCCATACTGGTCTTTCACGATACAGGAGCTAAATACCTGTAGTCGTGCATTCGTAGTCAAAGCTGGTCACGTCATTGAGCTTCCTGTCCTGGTATTCTGGCGGACCAATGCACAGGACATCAGAAACAGTGGAATTTGTCATCTTCAACCACAGATACAGCCACTTGGCTTTGCAGTCACACTCGAATTTATTACCCCTTAAATCTCTGAAAAAAACAGAACAAAACACAGAAAGAGACCCTTTTGAAAGAGTTTGGCCGTGATACAGAATGCCACAACTGTCAGCATCCTGATGTAGTTAATATCCAAAGGAATGCAGAATCCTTTCTGTTAAATTTTGTATTCAAGACATCCTATTTCTTCTAATTGTTACTGACTTCACATCATGCCCCTGATGACCGTGATCTTAGCTGGATGGCGGACAGAGAATCTCAGTGCTGTCACATGTCCATCTCTCCATGCCCCCTGAAAAGTGTCACCACGGCATGCTGGAAAGTGGGTAGAGGCGGGTAAAAGAAGGCCACCTCAACACCATTTCTTATCAACAACAACAGAACATTACAGGAAGATAATTTTCACAAACACAATGTGGAACATAAGACCTTGTTACACTATATCCAGCAAAGAAGTGACAAACACTAGAAGACAAAGCAGAGATACAGGCCGCCATCGGGAAGGGGAGACTTCCACCCAACCAGCCTGATTTACCATTGGCCTGATGGTACTAAGTATATTGCAAGATAGCAAAAGCCCAAGCTATCCCAATGATATGCTGTTTCCCAGCATGCACTACTCTACTAAAGAATTTCAACTGCAGTAAGGTAGAGACAGGAGGGGGACTCAGAGCCATGATTAACTGGGACACAAAGACAGCCCACAGAAACTTAATTTTCATTACTTACAGTTCAATCAGAGAGTCTAAATCACTGAAGACATCCCTTGGGAGGGCTTTGATGTGGTTATTGGCCAGAGAACTAGAACAAGAAATGCAGTTATTATCTCCATGCCCTGTCACTCTGATGTTCCTTAAACACAGTTAATGATTTAAAACAGATCCCTAAGCCTCTTCATCACAACATGGTTCGATTGCCAGCCTTGGCCATCAATATGAAGATAAAGAAATGGGTTTAGTTATACACTGACGGCAGCATCAATGCTGGGTTTGCAATTGGCTTTTTGATTTTTTAAATAGCATTTATTAAGTTCCTTCTAGTCATTAGTTAACTCTCACATGGCTTCCCAGGTGACTTGGAAGATAAGCTAAGAAGTCCCTTTGATGACCTTCTAGACTGCCCACTGTCTATTTGGTCTGCTCTGCCTTAACTATGGAACCAGGTTGATTATCGAGATCCAGCTGCACTAGCCTCCTTGCTGGTCCTCAGACAGGCCAGGCGTGCACCCCTCAGGGCCCCTCTTATGAACTGAACCATGTCCCCGCCCCATTCCAAAATATCAGTTGGAATCCTAACCGTTACACCTGTGGATGTTTTCCCATTTAGGAAAAGAGTTTTCTTTGTTATGTTCATAAAGCGACATCAGGATAGAGGGTGTTTCCAGCTTCATCACTGCTGAATTATAAGAAGAGCAGATTTGACCCAGAAGCAGCACAAGGTGGGGAAGATAGATGCCACATGAAGGTGACCAAGGAACAGAGGAAAGCACTGGCTACAGCAGCAGAAAGAGACGAGGACCTTCTTCCAGAATTGACAGAGACAGTGCCTTCCCCTAGGGCCAGTGCCCTGAATTTGGACTTCTGGCCTCCCAAACTGTGAGAGAGTAAATGTTTGTTCTTAAAGTCACCCACTTATGATATTCTGTTATAGCAGCACTAGGAAACTAAGATAGCCTCTGAACTTGCTGGTTGCCTGCCTAAAAGGCTCTTCCCCCACAAACCCACACAGTTTGCTTCATCACCTTCATGCCTGTCCTCAACCCAGAACAGACTACCCAACAAGCAAGGTAAGCACATGCTTCGGGCATCAGTAGGGGTGCCAGGTGTCCAGAGCAAAGACACACAGATGACACGAGGAAAAGTGAGTACCACAGTGGAAAGGAACTGACTTGGCAACTAAAGGAAATTGATACCAACTCCAACGCATGAGGATTTGCAGGCCCAAGTTCACACTGGGTCATGAAAGCCAACCTCCTTAACCTAAAACGACAGTTACACAATAGAGAACAACCAAACAGTACTGGGAATCATGGCTTAACCAAGTGGCTACATGTTTTGCGGGGACACAATGAGTAAGGGAAAGGTTGTTCAAGTTATGAAGCCCCTACAATTCAACCACCATCTATGAGCAACTTTGCTTCAGTTACGAAGCCCCTACCATTTCAACCACCACCTACAGGCAACTTTGTTTTTAGTTACGAGGACCCTATCACTTCAACACCGTCACTGACATCAATCCCCTAAAGTTCTTTCCTGTGGGCCAGGATGAAGTATGTGAACAAGTAACCGATCTCTAATCCATTTTAAGAGCCAAGTTCACTAACTCATTATCTTTGCTGTAGAATATTGTTTTCCTAGAAAAATGATATATGGTAAAAATCTTAGCACCCCACATTCAGTAAAAATTTGGTAATCTAGTTCTTTTCTGTCATGGATTGAACTGTGTCCCCCCCAAAATACGTGCCAACTTGGTGAAGCCATGATTCCCAGTATTGTCTGTTTGTTCTCCATTGTGTGATTGTTATTTTATATTAGAGAGGATTAGGGTGGGATTGTAATACCCTTACCCAGGTCGCAGTCCTGAGCCCCATAAAGGGAGTTTTTTGGGAGCATGGGCTGCACTACTTCTTATCTCTCAAGAGGTAAAAAAGGAAAAGGAAGCGAAGAAACGGAACGGGGACCGCATACCAAAAAAGCAGTGGTGGGAGCAGGTGCATCCTTTGGACCCTGGGACCCTGTTCAAAGAAGCTCCCAGCCCAGGGAAGGGACCAGTCCCTGGAGAAGGACATCATTCTTGGTGAAGTGAAGGGTCAGCAAAGAAGTAAAAGACTGTCAGTGAGAAGGCCTGCCACACAGTGGCCACAATAATGGCCTCAAGCATTGCAGCGAGGATATGGATGGCGTGGGCTCTGACATTGCTTCACTGTGTTCATAACCAACTCCTAATGACAACATTTGTTCATTGTTCTTGTTTCCAGCTGGTGGTGGTGGTTGTTACTTACTATTAAGCCTGCCCCTGACTCACAGCAACTCCATGCAAAACAGAAAGAAACACTACCTGGTCTTGCGCCATCCTCATGATCAGTTATGGATGGGATTGTTGTGATACAAAGGGTTTCCACTGGTTGGTTTTCAGAAGTAAATTGGCCATGTGCCCTACCCGTGAACCCCTGGATGTTGCGAACAGTTAAGTGCTTGACTACTAACCAAAAGGTTGGTTTGGACCAACCTAGAGATGTCACAGAAGAAAGGCCTGGCGGTGTGTTTCCCGAAGGTCTCAGCCAAGAAAGCCTTCGGGAGCACAGTACTACTTGGACACACGTGGGCTGCTGTGATTCCGCATCAACTCAACTATCACTTCTTTTTTTAACGTTCTCTAGACATCAGCAACATGAGGGCACCTGGGCTGTTTGCCTACTGCCGTACCTCCAGGTCTTAAAACAGTGCTGGACACACAGGAGGGCCTCAGTTTACCTTTGCTGAGTGAGTAAAGGAAGGATCAACATGGCAGTGACCAAAGAACACGTAGGGTCTCATCCCAAGAAGTCCTTGAATAGTCCTTCTAAGCTAATTCTTCTATGTATGACTCCAAGAAATAACTCAGAAAACTATTCCTTTATACAGAGACACTCGGCTCTAATCACTAATGATGGTCTAACAAAATCTGAATTAACAAGAATGATTTCTTGTGATTCATTTCATTTTCCTATTGACGACTGCTGACCAGAAACCCTTCTGCAATTTTGCTTAGTGTTGCAGACCTCTCTCAAATGTCCTAGTCACCCCCAGGGAGCTGGCAGAATGAACACGTGTAAATCTTTCCCTGATGATTCAGGCTTCGGCAGTGTCCCGACACCATCCCACTGAAGGTGAGCAGCAGTCGTGCAGGGCTGTTGATGTGGGAAGATGCTGGGTGTTGAAAGGACATCCATCGAGCCTGTGATTTCCCACTGGCACCATGCTTGAGTGTGAGTCAGCCAGGAAACAGATGTCTACTCTTTTCTGTTTTACCCACATGAGAGCAACAGCAAAACGTAGAAATGATAAACACACAGGCAGTTCAGCACCACAAAAATACAAGACATGGGTCTACTGGGACATCATAATGACCCATCTCTGAAAGGTGCATTAAAGGAATGGGACCCTCCTTAGAGCTGGCTGGCTGGGCACAGTGGGAAGTTTTGAGCCCACTGTGAATTCAAATATTCTTGTTTCCAGATGATGGTGGTGGTTGTTAGCTACTATTAAGCCTACCCCTGGCTCATAGCAACTCCACTCAAAACAGAAAGAAACACTACCTGGTCTTGCGCCATCCCCATGATTAGTTGTGGATAGGACTGGTGGGTTTTCAAAAAGTAGATTGCCAGGCCTTTCTTCCATGTCCATTGTAATGTGGACACTCTCCTGAAACCAGCTGAACATCATAGCAGCATACAAGCCTCAACTGAAACATGGGTGGCAGCAGTGTATGAGCCGCACTGGCTGGGAATCAAACCTGGGTCTCCTGCATAGAAAGCAAGAACTCTAACACTGAGCCACCACTTTCCTAACTGAATATGGAGAAACCCAGTTTCTGAATTGCACGCACCCTCTCCTATCTATCGTTGTTGCTGTGTGCTATTGAGCGCACCACAAACAGATTGAAATACAGTTCTATGCATTATTTTACCTTTCCTTCCTAGATGACTTCTTTTTACGTTTAGTTTCTGAAGACACCAGAAAGCAGGCTGACTCCAGTATCTATCGGGACATATGAAAGGTGCTTTTTGCAAATAAAAAGAAAGGGTATTGGTGCTGATTTAATTTCTGGTTGACAGTCTCTTGTTCAAGAAAGGAAAATAAAAAACAAAAAACATTTTAGCTAACTTTGTAGCTAAAAATTTTAGCTAATTCAGATTTACTGTATTGGAAGTAGTAAGAATACACAGGATGACCAAGGGCAAAGGGAAAACGGTGTTAGCAGCCGTTCCAAGCACTCAGTTTACATTTCAGAAAGCAGCACTATTTAGAAGGATTACCCAACCCACTCGAGCCATGTGGAACATCTCAAGTTTCCACTTCATTTTGCCTACAAATTCACGGCACTTACTTCATTTCTAAAGTGACTTAACAGCTCTTGGCCCCTTGGGCTTCAAAGGACTGCTGGAAAACAATGTCCTAGATTTTAATTACAGATTGGCAGTGCCCCTCTGATGCTTTGAAACCTGACCTATGTGTCTTTATGTACAAAAGTGAGTCTATAGGTGCTAGAAAAGTTTATAGAAGATAAAATCAGATCATTAATCTAAAACTTGGCAATCTAAAACAAGCAAATTCCAGATAGTGACTTCCTTAACCACAGGGGTGAACTTTTAGGAGTAGATGGCCTCTCTTTTCTTGTTTTTGTTAGCTGCTAGCCAGCTAGACCGATAGGTAATCACATGCACAGCAGAACAAAACACTTCCTGGTCCTGGGCCATCCCCGTGATGGGCTGCACACCAAATGGTTGTGATTCAGAGGGGTGTTTTTTTTTTTTTTGGCTGACTTTCAGAAGTTAACTGCCAGGCCTTTCTTCCTAATCTTAGTGTGCTAGTTCCACTGAAAACTGTCCAGTATCATAGTAAAACACAAGCCTCTGAGGAAAGGTGGGAGGGGTGGAGCCACGAGTTAGTCATCCCCTCTCTGTCTGTACTCTCTGCATGCCACGCAGAAAAGAGAGCAACTCATAATTACAATACATGTACAGAGTTGTGTGTGCAAATACACAGGTATGTGCACAAAGCAGTGTGCACATGTATAGGTGGGTCCATGGATGAACACGCACACCTGCACACCCTCCTACAGATGGGAAACCGTGGGTGACTGGGCAAATGGAAGTTTGGCTTTAGATTCACAGTCTTCCCAGAGCCTTTGTTCAGCAACAAACTCCTTCATTCCTGACTTCTGGGAACTAGGCTTATTTGTCCACAGCTGTTCTCTCCAGATACCCACAGCTGTCTTCTTAGCAGATGCTGTCTGACCACCCAAACCACTGGGGCTCCTCGGTGGTCCAAGATGAGAACCAAGACTTCTCAGTGCAGAAAGGAGGGAATGATGCTGAAGATGAGGATAGTAACATCAGCCAGATCTCGAGTGTTGACTGTGGATAATGTGCTGGATGCTTTACAAGCAAGCCTGGATCCATTCTATACAGAACTTCTATGAGGTCAGTATGCTATTATTGTTAGTTGCTGCCAAGTCAGTTCTGACTCACAGGGACCTGTGTACAGAGCAGAACTGCTCTGTAGAGTTGTCAATTCCCTGTTCAGAAGCAGACTGCCAAAACTGTCTCCCAGTGTGCCTCTGGGTGAATTCAAATCGCTAGCCTTTTGGTTAGTACTCAGGTGATTAACTGCGCCACCCAGGACTTAAAATCATTCCCATTTTAAAATGGAGAAACTGAGGCTCATTAAGCCTAAGAAACATTAAGCGATGACCTGGAGATTTGAATCCAAAGCTACATGACTCCAAACCCATATTCTTAGCGTCTACAGCAATGTCAGGATTTGGCATCTAGGTTGAATCTGAAGAAAATAACAGTTTTTCCAGGAAGAAAAGAAAACCTGTAAGAGTAGTGCCAACAGGAACCTGAGTGCCTCTAAGGCAGACAACACTGCTCCTCTTCTTCATCTCCTTATTCTACGAGCCACTAACTCGTGGCCAAGCTCCTACTTGTGAGTGATCCAGAATTAAGTGCCCTCTGAGCTTATCAACAAATTCTTTGGCCAATTAATGTGCATGACTGTCTCCATAGATGGCTACATCCAGGATGTACTAGTCAAGCTTCCACACCCTGAGGGTACCACCACCCCTGCCCAATCTCCCCACTCCAAGTCTTTCCCAGTTGTCTTTTTGCAGCAAAGGCGTTGACTATGGGGATGAGACATATTATCTTCTTCACACCCAAAATATCTATCATACACATAAAAGCAAGTTCCAGACTAACAGATCACTCCTATCGAGATGACTGTTTTTACAAACATAGCCACTAATTTTTAGTTTTATAAATTGTTCAGGAAGTGTACTTACTTCATGCTGATATACCAATTCAGATCAGCTTATTGACTTTTTTTTTTCTCCAGAAAGCTATTAAAGAACTCAGAGAGCTTAGCTTAAGCTGCCAATTAATCCAGTATAACAGAAAAAGTTATCTGCATTCAAAGAAGAGGAACCATGAAAATGTCTCTATTCCACTTTATCCTAATTTTGGTCATACATTTGGCATTCGTAAGTAAGTCACTTAAGCCTCACTTACCAAATCTGTAAAATAGGGGCTCACGGATTATTGTG
This sequence comes from Heterohyrax brucei, assembly GCA_028571685.1. Lineage (NCBI taxonomy): Eukaryota > Metazoa > Chordata > Mammalia > Hyracoidea > Procaviidae > Heterohyrax > Heterohyrax brucei. The sequence goes on along the minus strand of CM053143.1, from coordinate 170,457,691 downwards.
AAAGATAAAGGGGAAAAGACACCACACTAAGCACCCAGCTTGCCAAACAGTAGGTTCACAATGTATATTAGTTTCTTTCTCATCAACTGCATCAAACAATTTAAAAAAAAAGCAAACTCATTGCCATCAAGTTGATTCCAACTCATAGAGACCCTATAGGACACAGCAGAACTGCCCCATGGAGTTTCCAAGGAGCGCCTGGTGGATTTGAACTACCAGCCTTTTGTTTAGCAAATGTAGCACTTAACCATTATACTGCCAGAGTTTCCTGAACAATATAACTGTCACCATCAAGTCAACTGAGACATATGGTGACCCCATGTGTGTCAGAGTAGAACTGTGCTCCAGAAGGTTTCCAACAGCTGATTTTTTCAGTAGATCTCCAGGCTTTTCTTCTCAGGTGCCACTGGCTGGGCTTGAACCCCAACCTTTCATTTAGCAGTGGAACAAACTAACTGTTTACACTGCTCAGGGGCTCCATCAGGTGATACCAACCCCTCACAGTTAAGAGTCTCCTAATGTCACAGGTCATGTGATCCATAACGGTAATTCAGGTAGATGGAAAAAATAAGAAAGCCAGGTGTGGGAGCAGTCACGATGCCCAATCCAAGCCCAAGCCAAGCCCACCGACATCAAGTCAGGTTCCACTGATAGTGACCCTAGAGGTCAGAGTAGAACAGTCCCATAGAGTTTCCAAGGAGGGCCTGGAGGATTTGAACTGCCGACCTTTTGGTTAGCAGATGTAGCACTTAACTCTCTACGCCATCTGGGTTTCCACTGTGCCTGACAGACAACGTAAAAATAAAACTTTTTGGGCCACCTAGAAATTAGTTTCTTTCTGAGAATATTAAGCCAAGCCAAGTGCCGTCGAGTCGGATCCGACTCATGGCGACCCTGAGAATATTACAGTATGAAAATAACAGTCAAGGAAGAGAAGAACACCAGGAGAAGAATCTTACCCCATGCATTAAAGGGCTTACAATACTGTTTACAGGACTTACAGGTGAGTCAGGTCACGGAGACCACGGAAGGCATTTCTTGAAATGGTTTCGATTTTGTTCCCTTCAATGAACCTAAGGAGAAAAGTAGTCTAATTAAGCTACATTTTTCTGTGCTTAATGTCTCTAAAAATGATCTTGGCTTGCTTCCTGAATAATATCTAAAAGAATTCATGAATTTAAGAAAGTCACCTCTGGAGACCATCTCTGGTCAATACCACCAGGGTCCAAGGTGGAACAAGGTGTGTGTGCGAGACTGCACACACGTAAGTGAATGTTCTGTACTTCTTCCAGAAACAGCATGGACATCTTCAGATTCAAAATTGGTAATATGGGTAAAAACATCTTGGGGGTGGGGGGAAGGAAGCACTCTACAAAGGCAAGAAATTTTCATCTCTCTGCAATACTGGAATGCTTCCAGACACTCTCCTTGCTCAACCCCTCTTACATTTCACAACGTCTGGCTAGTAATACTTTGGTTAATATCATTGTCTCTTAAGGGGAGCCCATTGTTTTTCATTTCCATATTCAAGTTTTTGTCTGGGAGAATGCTGTTAAACTTGGCTTGCAGCGAAGTCCAGTTCATCACATCCTACACAGTCTAATCTCTGCACAATGACAAGAAAGCAAGAATGTTTACAGGACCCTGGAGCCACCAGGAAGCAGAAAGGACAATGCAGGACGGGTTACACTTCCTTCGCTGGGCAGAAATGTCTTAGGGCTTGTGCGTGGAACCTCACAATAAAAACTTGGGGCATGCTTTCAAGTCTTCATGGGAAATATATGAAGTAATGTACTATGACTATTACGCCTGAGAACTAAATTTTCATTTACAGTTTCACAATATGTCAAAAGCAAAAGGATCTTTGATAAAATGTTCCAATGGAAAGGCTTTGTGATATGACACCATTGGTTCGAGAAATAGTTCTCAATTCTTGCATTGAGAACTTGCTGATGCTTGTTTTTGAAAATTAGGGTTTGAAAACATGCACCTACTCAACAAGTTCATTATGTACCATTCAGTAACACTGACTACAGTCAAGTTGTGCAATCATTCTCATCCTCCTTTTCTGAATTATCCTTTCACCTTTAACATAAATTCACTGCCTTCTAAGCTTCCTAGCTAATCTTACAAGCTGCTGTTATCAGTTTGACCCCATACAGATAGTTCTTTAAAATAACACTCAAGGCACACATGCTTTGCTCATTAAGCTAAACTACTGTTTAGTTTCAAAGGAGACTTCAGGGTATATTTTTGGTTTAAGGTTTAAAGTTTATCTCAGGGCAATAGTTCAAGGGTTCATCCAGCCTCAGTGGCTCCAGAAAGTCTGGATTCCCTGACAATTTGAAATTCCATCTTACAATTTCCCCCTTTTGATCAAGATTCTCCTACAGAATCTTTGATTAAAAACTTTCAGTAATGGCAGCTGGACACTATCCAGTTCTTCTGGCCTCATGGCAAAGAAGGCAGCTGTTCCAGAAGGCAATTATTAGCCACACATTTCATTACCTCTTCCTTTCCTGACTCTCATTCTCTCTCAGTTATTACAACAATATATGTTTTGTTGTGCATATTTTCAACAACAAGAAATAGAAAACACATTATATTTTAAAAGTTCAAAAGAAAATCAGAAGGATCAGCAAAGACCTTCTGTATACATTGTAAGCTAACTCATATTTCTAAATTTCCTCTCCAGTATCATTAACAGTAAAATGTCCCATCCATGAGAGAAAACAAATAACTTTACATCTGCTGCCTCCATCAGCTACTTATGTGCTTTAACAGATTTATTTGATTTTGCATTTCCCTTGTAGCACTCTTCTCATATTATGTATACGTATGACAGTGTATGTTTTATATATATTTTACATATACTCTGGAGAAAGCATTCCTCCAGAGATATTATTCCTCAAGACATAAAATCTGTAGAGAGCTTTCTTATGCCCAGGATGTGTTTAGAATTCAGACATCTACCTGTTGACCACAGATAAGAAGCTTTAAAAATCCCTCAGAATACTAGGTAAGGAAATGCAATCTGATAGCAGGATTAATATTATTACAGAGTTCTAAGAAAGAAGGACAGAAAGGACTTAAGCGAGAAGAAAAGGCATGAAAGTAACAAAAAGCAGGGATCAGAGAGTGGGTAAAGCATCGTTTTCACTGTTTGGGAAAAAACCTGCATATCAGAAAAGGGAAAATAAATTTTTTAAGGAAGAAATAAATAGAGTCTCATCATCAGCTCACAGGAGACATTGCAAATAGGATAAAGGGCAGCTGAAATAAAAACACAGAGTTGTGGTCCCAAATATAGAGGTTTTGTATAAAACTAAGCAACCCTCAAAACCCTCTGGCTCTATTTCTGGCTGATCAGCAAATCCATGCCTAGTTATGAAAGATAAAAATATCCAACTCAGTTTCCACTTATGCTTACTACATGGCAAATCAAATGTCAGCAGAGAATGAATGAGCATCTTTCCTTCTTTGTTTATTTCCCTCTCTTTGTCTACAGCCTCCTCCTGCCCCAGCATGTTTATAAGCAAGTCAACTTGGAAAGGTCAGTGCCAAGAAGAGAATAGCATTGTCTTCATTTTCTCCACCCCTGAACTCTCCCCGAGAGGCAGCTCCAGAACAGAAAGTCACCCAGCCATTCCACGGAGTTACTGGATGCTCGGTAAATAGATAAAGCACAAACTCACAGGTACTCGAGATGGAAAAGTCCAGCGAAAGCATCATCCCGGATGACTGTAAACGAGTTAGAATTCAGCAATCTGAAAATAAAAGACAGATTTGAGGGCAGAGAGGTAAAGCTGGAGTCACATGGGGAAGTCAATTATGTTTCTTTTGCTCTTTTCTGGTGTGTGAGCCAACACGGATGCTTCTCCAACCGGCTGGTCCAAGCAGCACACCACATTGTTCTCACAGACAAATGATGGACAAAGCCACTGAATTCCTGTTGGTCAAATGTGTAGGTCACTCTCATGTCTCTAGCCTTTTTCCCCTGGTAGAATGACATGATCTGATAACTATTACATATGTGTTAATAAATACAGTCTGATACCTGTTATGTATCAAACATTTTAATGTTTGGCGTAACTAACTGCTTTATGATACACAAGGAATCAGGGAATTAGGGATCCAAAAGGATCTGATCCAACTGTATTTTTAGAGAACTTTGAGCCCAGAGAGGTTAAGTAACTTGACCAAAGTTACATAGCTGAAACAAACAGCAGCAACTTTTATACTATATTCTACATCCCCATAAGGAAACCCTAGTAGCCTAGTGGTTAAGAGCTACAGCGGCTAACCAAAAGATTGAGAATCTGATCCACCAGGCACTCCTTCGAACTCTACGGAGCAGTGCTACCCTGTGCTATAGAGTTACTATGAGTCAGAATTGACTCAGTGGTAACAAGTTCAGTTTGGGTTTTCATAAGAAATAATAACAATAAAAAAAAGTTTAAGAAACCTTCAGAATATTCTTTATCACTGCATATTTTTCTATTTGTGTGTACACAGTCACAGTATCTAAGTCTGTTTGTTAAAAGAATACCTAAAACTGCATTTCAACCATACAGGAAATCTATTCTAACAGAACTATAAATTCTAATAAATGTTGGATTTGAAAATGTTGACAAACAAAAGATAGGCATATAACATCTCAAAGACCAAAATACCAAGAGGAAGTTTAATTAAGATGAATGGTAATCTAAATTCCTTTTCTTCATATTTTTCTGTAGAGCTCTGCGTACTGTAATTTCATTACTGGTTAAGAAACCAGTATAGATAAAGAGAGTAAGCTATGTACTCTTGACTTTGCCTGTCACTAATCTGCTCCTGAAAACCTTTGGGCCTTTTTTTGAGGACACCTTTGACTGATGTGGCTTGTAGACACAGGCAGTGTCCACAGTCACTCAGACATGGCTTGTTGAGAGGACGCAGGGTGCAGAGTGGCTACCATTATGGGTTTAGGTCCCAGATTAGAATCCTGGCTCTGTGAGCTGGAGCAGTTTACTCAACTTCCCTGAGTCTTAGTTTCTTCATCAGGCAATTTAGGGAAATTAAAATATCCTCTGTCCTGTCAGGGATGATGGGGTGATTAAATTATCCATACAAAGTCAGAGCACGCTGCCCCAAGTTCAAGTCCTCACTGAACTGGGACACTCTTGTACTTCAGGTACCATTAAGATTTAATGGTGCCAGTGCCATAGGCCTTCTAAGACCTCTCATGCCTCTTCTAGTGCCACAAGCAGGGTTCCCCTCTGGCTCACAGCTGCCTCTCCAGGCTGGGACTTAGCCAGGTGGAACAGAAACACCCTAGCTATCCCCAGACCAGCAGCAAGAAGCAGAGGCATCCAGCTAGCCTACTCTAGAGGAAGCAGCCAACCCACCCAGTCAACTTGCAAATCTATGAGACGCATTTAAAAAAAGAAAAAAGAACACTTTTAAAGTGTGCTGTTTGGGGAAGTTGTAGGTTCTCTTTTACAATGCAGTATTTGGGGAAGTTCCAGTCATAAGTCAATGTCATCATCTTCCTCATTGTCAGACACAGGTACTGGGACCCACAGTAAAGTCCTTGAGGAAACACTGTTCCAAACTAGTGACATAACAAGAAGACATGGCCCCCACAAGAGCTAGTCAACACTAAGAGCCAGCTACCATTCACCGGTGCAGCATGGGAACTCTAGCAGGGACTGATGGCAAGACATAGTCTGCCCTCCCAAAGACTGCACCTCAGAAACCCCATCTTCCAGTGAGAAGTTTCCATACTCACAGCAGCTGCAGGGAAGGCAGGTGGGAGAACATTCGGTCCTTGATTTCCAAAAATGTTCCATTTACCAGGCTCCTAGGGGCAAAAAGGGAACAGAAGGTGGCGGTCTTGGTTTCTTCCAGGAGGTGCTAGGTAAGTGGTCGGCTGGCTACCTGTGTGTTGCAAGTGGTTTAGTACTCAGCTACTAACTGAAAGGTTGGCTGTTCAAGTCCCCCTAGTGATACACGAGAAGGCCTGGTATATGCCTCTGGAAAATCAGGCATGGAAAACCCTATGGAGCTCATTTCTAGTCTGACATACATGGGGTACCATGAGTTAGAATCAAACCAACTGATGAAAACTGTGTTTTTTGTTTTTTTTTTCTGAAGCGGGTAGGTAGGCAATTGGCCTTCTAGCTCAGACCCTTCCTCTCGGTCTTGAGACCCTGATAAGATCTTAAAACAGTTGGCTAAGGTCTTCTCAAGGATAAAAGCAAACGGAGAGGTGTCAAGCCACGTCCAAGGAACTGGATCGATAAGAAAACTAGTCTGAATCATAGAAGCCTTGAACCTAGTCTCGCTCCTCCGTCACACCTTCTCTCAGCTTCAGTCAATTCTCTCGCTCCCTTTTCCTAACTCCAGGAGGCCCTGGCTGAAAATGGTTCATTACCTCCACCCTGCCCATGATTCCGTTTGTGTAGACACAGCTGTAATGCTGGCCAACGCAACTCCAGGGTAAGATTAAGCTTTCCCCTTGGGAACAGGGCTCTGTAAGACACTCCAGCGCTTGTGATTAAATGTGCTGTGAAAGCCTCGGGGACACATTCAGAGACACCTGAATGTGAATGCGCAGCGGGAGGCCATGCATCTGTCAGATTCGATGGTCAACCTGGGGGCCAGAGGCCTCCATCAGATTTTTGCACCAGGGTCCCTATCCTTTCTGGCCACAGAGGGACCTCAGTATAGGGTTTCAAAGTAACCGAGTGAACACGTTGATTAGCCAAGCAGTTGTTGGTCTAAAGGATCTAACGAGGGGAGAAGTCACCAACATTAGGAATCAAAGAGGCTCTCTGTTCTCATCGGCCACTCTCTGGACTTTCTATAAATTCAAAGCGTTCACTCCATGCTCTGGTCCCTCCACTTCGTCAGGGTGGGAGGGAGGAGAGTATGGTACAAGAGGAAGTGACTAGACCGCAAGCAACGTCACTGCCATCTCTGGGATTCCCAGCCTCTACAACTAAGTGCCTTGGCCTGGGACGAGGAAGTCATTTAGCAGACCGAAGTAAAGACATAGCCCACTAGCCCCTTCCATAGCCATGAGGAGAGCAGGTCCTTTGTCTCCAGTAGCTGTATGAGAGCACGTTGACAGCACTTCTTAGCAGGTGGATGAATAAGGTGCAACCCTTTCTTGCCAGTTCCTCCCACCCTGAAGAAGCCAACAGACTGTGTCATGGGAGTGAGGCAAGTCTGCCTGAACTCAGGACATGAAGTTAGGATGTGTCCCTGCACTTGGCCACTGAGCCAGGCCCCCACATACTCCAGACCCGCTGTGCCCCTCTTCCAGGCCACATAGAGCCTTATCTCCACTTTGGAGGCTGCATGGCTTCACCCAGGCTCTTCCCCACCTGCATCCTGGAAAGGTCAGGAGAAGGCCACAGTGTCAACCACTGACCCAAACCCCAAGTGGATGGTGGGGCTGCACACCTTAAGGGCACTGTTTCCACTTAAAGTTCCGTCGCTCATTTATCCTACCCTGTACATCTCCCCTCCCCTTCAACACACACAGCCTGTATTTTTGGTGCCTCTCAAACTTTACTGTGTCCCAGAATCACCTAGGAACACAATTGCAGACTCCCAGGCTTTACTCTAGAGACATCATATCAGAGTGGACCCTGGAATCTGCACTGACACACGCTTCCCCAGAGGGGGTGACGCAGGTGGCCCGAGGGCCACTGGGATTTCCCTGGGCCCCCAGACTCTGGAACTCCGGTTCCCTCCATCCTTCCCAGGGCCCGAGTCTCCACCCATGTCCTGTGGCGCGCGCCCACCAAAAGCAAAGAAACAGATGCGGGCTTGGGTTAGGGTCGCGCTGACTCAGGGCCAGAGCGCAACTCCCTGGTTGGAGATGAGTGCCGGGCGGGGTGGGGTAGGGTACCGGGGGTCCCACTCACAGGGAGCTGATGTCGCCTGGCACGATCCTGGGCACCCAGGATGAGCCCACGCAGATGATGGACTCCTTGGTACAGCTGCAAGTGGCGGGGCAGCGCGCCAGCCGCCTCACCTGCGCGCTCGGCGGGATCAGGCACGCGGCGCTCAGCAGCAGCAGCAGCAGCCCCAGCGCCCCACCACCTCCCCGCCGCAGCGCCATCCCGGGTGCCGGGTCCCCGCCCCGGTCCCTGTCGCCGAGCCGCGCGCCCGGACCCTGCACCGCTGCAGACGCGGGCGCCGCTCCCTGCTCCGCTGCCGCCGCCGCCGCTGCTGGCGAGGACAAGGGCGCCGCGGGTGTGGGAGGCCGAGCCGCAGCCGAGCAGCATGCTGGCCGCCACCCCCACTCGGCGCCCCCCCACCCGAGCCCGCGCTGCTGGGCGGCCGCCGCCGCTGCGCTCGCCGCACTCGCGCCCGCCTGACATCAGCACCCGCTCCTCCAGCCCGACTCTGGCCAATGAATAATGCATAGTGGGCGCCCTCCCCGCACCGGAGGGGCCGCACGTCGCCCCCGCCCGTCCGACCGCCCATGGCATCCAGACCCGCCCCCTGCCCTGGCCAGCCACCCTTCCAGGCACTACGACCCTCCCCCTACCGCCACCCCACGGAGCTAGGCAAAGAGGGAAAAGTTGGGTGACCTTGAGCGGGAGGGGGCAGAGTGGGCCTCTTCTAAACAGGGGCTGGCCTGGAGGACATCCCCTGGGAACCTGGGTAGGAGAGGGACATCAGCTGTCACCAGCCCAAGCACAGACTTGAAATAATTGGGGGGCAGAGTACTGAGGACTTGGTCCTCTTCCAGCCAGGGCCAAAAGTTGAGGCCAAAAAAGAAACTACAGGCCAGGGTAACTGGCTTGATTACTGGGCAAGGGACAATTCTGTTCTGGGTGCTATGAGGAGCATAGAATTTTGAGCAGTCATTCATTCTTAAAAGAAGAAATGAAGTACACGCTGCCATCACATGGAGGGAGGACGGCTTTGTTGTTTTTGGCCCTGGGACAATGGGGTCTGGCTCTGGCTTCCACACCTCACAGAGTGACTGAAGCCATCCTTCTTCCATACCGAAGGAATGTGGAAAGAAGAACGGCTGTAGCAGCTCAAACTCTCACTGCTCTGGGGCCTGCCTTAAGTTAAAAAGACATATATAAAAAAAATTGCCCTCCAGTGAATTACAAGTCATAGCAACTATAGAACAGAGCAGAACTGCCCCGAAAGGTTCCCAAGATGCGGCTGGTGGATTTGAACTGCCAACTTTTTGGTTAGCAGCTGTCTTAGTCATCTGGTACTGCTCTAACAGAAAATACCATGAATAGAACGGTTTCTGAAGAGAAAGTTTTATTGACACAGTCCGGTAAGCCTCAAATCCATTTACAAATTGTAAGTCCACTCAGTAAGAGAATTTATCACAGTCCAGTGGGCTGAGTTCAAATCCAGTGAGAGCATCTTGGCACAGGAACCTCAGGTCCAAAGGATATGCCTGCTCTTGGTCATGCGTTCACGGTGGTATGAAGTTCCCAACCTCCTCTGCTCATTTCTGTCCCTTCTATCCCACAAACTTGTAGCTTGAGTCCTGCCTCACGAACACAGCTGCAGCCCATTCTCCATCATCAGCATCACGGAAGCAGGGTTCACAACACGGGAGAGGAATGGCACCATGCTGGACCTCCTAGCCTAGTCAAATCAACACATCTATGACAGCAGCCGAGCTCTTACCTACTACACCACCAGGGTTCCCTGGGCCTGCCTACTGCTTGCTAAAGAAAGGGCTGGAAATCTGTGAGCCAGTTATCCCTTGCTCAGCAAGCGCACTGCCCAGCTGACCCCCTTTGAATTAAACAGGGAGAAGTGCAAAGGGTTTGCACTGGTCTGACACAGTGCCTGCAGGGACAGGCTCAGACACAACACACATGGCGACGGTGGTGCAGGACTGGGCAGTGTTTCATTTTCTTGCACATACGGTCACTGTGGGTCACAACCAACTCAACAGCTCCTAACAACACTCAACTGAAGGCTGACAGTTTGAATCCACACAGTGGAGCCCCAGTAGAAAGGACTGACATTCTGTTTCCATAAACATGAAGGCCAAGATAACCCGGTGGAACAGTTCTCCTCTGTAACACACGGGGTTGCCATGAGTTGAAACTGACCCTACAGCAAAGAGTTTGTATTTTTTTTTAATTAACTGTTAATAGAGCTAGAAAGTGTGATATGTGATGCATTCTGAGCAGAAGATTAAATGCAACCTCCTAACCCTTTGAGGCAGGTGTTATTAACACTTCAGGTTTGTAGATAGGGAAACTGAGTCACACAGAGAATGAATAACTCACTGATGGTGATGTCTGGCAGACGTATAGAGGGGAGGCTCCCATGATGAGTAACAGGGTACTTCTGGACCCCTCTTCTCCGTAGGTTTGATACAATGAGCTTGACTCTCACCACATGTGTGAAATGGGGAAATCAAAGAAAAAGACCAAAGTAGGACCAGAATGGTACCTAGTAACCCAAGTCACTTCAGGTGGGAAACAGAGCAACCCCATCTGGTTACACAGCAAGGAAGGCCATTTCACATGTTAAGATACACCCAGAAAAGGAACCATCCAATGTAAAATGTTACTACAGTAGAAGTCATCAGTATGATTGCTTCTTCAGTCATCACTGTGAGCACTTACCATGAACGTGAAGACAATATGAGGCTGGCCACTGTGGCAGGGCACAAAGGGTTGGCAGGTGACAAGGGACAGGTGCTACCCTGAAGGAGCTAGAAGTCTAACTTAATGGATAGCCCTAGAGAAATCACTTCCACAAGGCTACATGGTGGTCACAGACTGACCAGAAGGGGCTCAGGGGTTGAAGGTCAGTTTGTTGTAGGCAGCTTCGTAGAGGGGGTGAAACCAAAGGCGGATATTCCTTGGAGATCACCACTGGAGCCAGCATCCAGCATCAGTGCTGTGAGAAGTGGGGCTCCCCATTGCAGAAATAAAAAAATTGAGCTTAAAGATATTTGTCTCTTGCTCAGAGTTGCACAGGACACAGCCAGCCAGGAGGATCATACTCCAGAATGGCTGCTGTGTTTAGCCATCACGCTGTGTTGCCACAGGGCCACAATACTGAGACCAGAGACCACAGTCAGGGCAGGGCAACAGACCCACGGACCTACAATCACGGATGGGTGTGTTATGTGCCTCAGAGAGATCTAACTTATGACAGATGGGCAGTTGATTTATGCAGAAGACAGGGCCATGCCTTTACAAGGCAGATACCTTCTTGCTGCATAAGAACTCTTCAAAGTGTTAAAAAGCTGTCACTTTGAGGACTAAGCTGTGCCTGACGCAATCCATGGTCTTTTTAGTCAGCTCACATGCATGTAAAACCTGGACAATAAATAAGGAAGACTGAAGAAGTACTGATGCCTTTGAATTATGATGTTGGCAAAGAACATTGAATATACACACTGTGGACTGCCAAAAGAACAAACAGATCTGTCTTGGAACAAGTACAGCCAGAATGCTCCTTGGAAGCAAAGATGGCAAGACTTCATCTCACATACTTTGGACATGTTTTCAGGAAGGACCAGTCCCTGGAGAAGGATATCATGTTAGTAAAATAGAAGATCAGTAAAAAAGAGGATGTCCCTCGATGAAATGGGCTGACACAGTAGCTGTAATAAACAGTAACAATTGTGAGGAGGGTGCATGATCAAGCAGTGCTTCCTTCTGTTGTACATCGGGTCGCTATGAGTCAGAACTGACTCAGTGGCACCTGACAACACCACCACCTCCTGCTGATCCAAGAAAAGAAAACTTGAATCTCAGCTGCATTGGGTTTGAGCAAAGGGAAAGAGTGGGGTGGGTCTGCATCCTAGCCTGCCACACACTCAAACCTGTTATTGTCAAGTCATCTCTGACTTGTGGCGACCCCATGTGTGTCAGAGTAGAATTGGCTCCCTAGTGTTTTCAGTGGCTGAATTTTTGGAAGTAGATCACCAGGCATATCCTCCAAAGCATGTCTGGTGTTGGGATCCAAATTTCCAACTTTTTGGTTAGCCACCAAGCACCTAACCATTTGCACCACCCAAGAACTCTACCCTGCCACTTAAACCAAGCCAAACCCAATGCCACTGAGTCACTTTCAACATTTTGCCATCTGGGAGATACTTGGCAATGCCTGGAGACATTTTTGGTTGTCACGTTGGGATGGTATTACTGGAATGTTGTGAGTAGAGGGCAGGGATGTTGAAAAGTATTGTACAATATACAACAAAGAATGATCTGGCCCAAAATGTCACCAGTGCCTGGGCTGAGAAACCCTGGTCTATTGTCTTGGAAAGGCCACTAGGAGGAATTCCTCAGATGCAGATTCTAGGCCTGGCTCCACCCCACATAAGGAAACTTTGGTCATGTTACTTCCCATTTCTAGCCTCTATTCTCTCATCCATAAAGTGGGGGTAATGAGCCTGCCTCTCATTTCCCTACATAAATGTGACGTATCACCATTATTACTGTCTTCACACACACACCAGCTAGACCTGCCTCCAGCCCCTCCTCTCCAACACAGAGAACTAGAAAATTCCCGGCAGGAAGAGTACAGACAGAAAACTTGGGCAGCATGGCTGGCAGGGCTGGTATTTGTTTCTGCTCTGTTAGAGACACTGAGTAACTGAGTGCTTGTAAATTATAAGGCGCAGTTCATAAATTAAGATATAAAAATGGAAATGCAGATGACTTTGGTTAGGTTCCAAGATCTTCAGCAGCTAAAAAAAAAGAAAAACTTAATAGACAATCAACAAGACACAATCTGTTTCCAGGAAATAGCTCGAGTTTTAGAAAATGTAAAATAACTTGTTCAGATATACACTTATTCAAGCTGTGACTCCATGAAGCATGTTCCTACAGAGGATGAAATGGGGCAGACTGGCAGGGGTGGCCTTGTACATAGCCACCACCCATCTGTTAGTCTGTCATACCGTAGTGGCTTGCTTATTGCTGTGAAGCCAGAAGCTATAACATTGTATTACAAACATTAGCAAGGTCATACATGGTGGAGAGCTTCCAGACAAAGCTCAAGTCTCAGATGGTTCCACCCCATATTATTGCATGTATGGCTGTTGTTGGTTGCTCTTGAGTTGACTTCAACTCATGGTGACTTGTGTATCACAGGAAGAAGCATTTCCTGGTCCTAAATCCACCAGGCACTCCTTAGAAACTCTATGGGGCAGTTCTACTTGGTCCTATAGGGTAATTATGAGTTGGAAACTGCCACTAGCAATGGGTTTGTTTTTATTTTTTTGTTTTTTAGTGCCATCTTTACAATCACTGGTATGCCCTAGGCCATTGTTGAGGCTATTATGTATTCTGAGTGCCTTCTAAGCCAGAGGGCTTCTCTTCCAGCACTACCTTGGACAATACTCTGTTGTGATCCACTGTGTTTTTATTGACTCATTTTCAGAAGCAGGTGTGAAGGACCCTCTTCCTAGTCTTTTAGTCTGAAACCTCTCCACCATGCATGACCTTGTTAGTGTTTGTAATACTGATGATATAGATTCCAGCATCACAACAACAGGTAAGCCACCACAATGTGACAAACTAACTGATGGATGGTGAATTTACACACTTGCCACAAGAGGAGAATAACATATGCCTCCTAGGTTTGGGCTTGTGCCAGGGGACAGACAGAAGCACCATTTATTGAGATGAGAAAGCCAGGAAGAGGAGAGACGTTGACTGCGACAGAAACAAGACTTCAGCTCAATGATTTTGAGTTTGAGATGTCCATGAAGCAGCCTTGCACAGATGCTGAGACGGCAGCTAGATAACCAGTGGGGGTGGTCAGGAGACGGCAGAATGGATGGGAAATCTACAGACTGAGGCAGATACACTGACTCTCAAGGCAATGTTGGTTGAATGAATGAAGGACATGTTGGAAATACAGACGCCATCAAGAAAATATCTCTCAGGCACAACCAGCAACAACAAAAATCTTACAGAGGTGGGTGAAGGTAAGAACACAATGTGGGAATCTATTTTTAGACCCCCCAAATCTCCAAATCCTGAATGAAACTGGAAATCTTGTAGGAACACCAAAGTCTTCATCGTGTTTCCAATCTTTGCTAATCTATCTCCACTGCGGCCACTCCTCCTAGCCACAAGCCCTGGGCTTCTCATCCCGTTTCTAAGCTTTGGAAGCCCTTGGCTGATGTCTAACACTGCTGGCTCTCATGCCTGCATCACAAAACAGAGGAAAAATTATTCTTCCAAACCTCAAGTGACATTTGGTTTGAATGGCTACAAATTGGGGCAGAAGAAAAGTCTCGCGTTTTTTTCCCCCACTGAAACGTTTGCCAATCCCTCTTTGACCGCATCACGATGATAAGTCTCTCTGCTAGTTGGCAGCTGATCAAGTGCAGATGCCATTTATAGCTTCCCGTTATTTCCTGTCTTAAGAAACCCAGGGGGTACCACAAGTCTGGAACTCCTCCTGAACCCGCTCTTCTTCAGTTCGATCATGCATTTGAAGGGCTGTCTGTGGAGCTCTCGCTCCATTTCATAAACCAGCCAAAAGGTCCTCTGGGTCCTTGCTACTCTTTCTGGTGATCTAGGCCACCAGTGAATCCTTGTGGGACTTCTGTTACTCAGCACCAGTTCTGTCTTCTGGTGAGAAAAAAACCTTTATGAAACTTTGGGGGAAACGATAGCCTCCCACGTTCAGCCCACGGGGCTCACTGGATTGGTACCTTGGTCTCCTGTGGTACCGGGATCGAGGCTAAGCCAATCAGAGCAGCCCATCCTCTCAGCCACTGTGATTGGCTTAGAGGTAAACACGTGACCCTCATGGAGCTAGCCGGGATGACAAAAGCCCTGGCCAAGACTTCTGCGTGACCTACCAGGGAGGCGGTCTTGTGTTTCCAGTGGCGTGGGAGTTGTGATGTGAGTGTGACAACGTATGTATCCTAAGAGAAGTTTCTGTAAGGGTAAAGGAATCCTGATGGCAGTTTTGTCTTCTCCTTGTAACTTTTTAGTTATGTGAGGCTATACATTTCCTTTTTTGTTCAAATAGTGCAAAGTATAGGTCTTGGTCTGTTACATCGCCAAGTGAATCTTAATACAGTTAGCCTCCTCTACCAGCCCTGACTGGCACAGCGGTGAAACGCTTAGCTGCTAAACAGAAGGTGTGCGGTTGGAATCCACCAGTCGCTCCTTGGAGACCCTGAGACCCTGCAGGGCAGTTATAGTCTGCCCTGTAGGATCGCTACTAGTCAGAATCGATTCAGCAGTTACGGGTTTTTGGTTTGAACTACCAGAAGAAGGAATCCTGGTGGCGTAGTGATTAAATGTTTCACTGCTGACCATAAGGTTAGCAGTTGAAACCCACCAGCCACTCTGCTGGAGAAAGATGTGGCCGTCTGCTTCTGTAAAGATTTACAGCCCGAGACACCCATGGCACAGTTCTAGTTTGTTCTACATGGCCGCTGTGTGTTGGAATTGACTCCACAGCAGCAGGTTCCGTAGAACCAGCAGAAGCAATAGAGGAGATGAAACAGAGAACCTGATAAAACCCAAGATCAGGGTCCCCGTTTTTGCTGACCTGCTCTTCTCTCCGCAGGTGGGCAGGCGGGCAGGCACGGAAGAGCAGAGGGGTGGAGTTAGAGATATAGTCTCCTCAAGAATTTTTAAATGTACCAAGGAAATAAATAACATTCTTCTAAGTCACATAGAGCCTATTAGAATCTCAGAAGTATCTCAGTTCTCTTTCCAAAACATCCATTACCCAGCCCCGAGAGGTGGGATCTGTGCATTTATCTGGAAGCTGACAGGATTCGTTTATTTCATTTGACAAATATTTACATGACTCCTACGAGCCAAGCACTCTGTTAGGTTCTGGAAAGACAGTGGTGGCCAGGCAGACGTGGCTGAGCTGAGGCTTCCTGCTGCCCTCGCACTGATGCACGTTGTTAACGTAACATGGGGTCAGTTCTGACTCCTAGCAACCCCACAGGGTAGAGCAGAACTGCCTCACAGGATTTAAACCCTAATGACTTAGTGGTTAAGTGCTACATCTGTTAATCAAAAGGTCGGCAGCTCAGATCCGCCAGGTACTCCCTGGAAACTCTTATGGGGCAGGTCACTGTGAGTTGGAATCCACTGGACAGCAGTGGGTTTGGGTTTTCATGTTAATCTTTATGGGAGCAAATCACCAGGTCTTTTTCCCTCTCAGAGCAGCAGACTGCTTAACCATGACATCACCGGAGCTTCCTGGGCTACCCCTTAGTTGGGGCAAACCCCAGTGCGACATCCCACCCCCGTGCAACTGGGTGGTATCTGTAGGCGCTCAGCCAAAGATCCAGACACTGAGACTTCAGCACCGCCCCCTACTCCTCGCCCCTCCTCCACCAGGGCAAGGCCCCACCTCTTGCTGTGCTGTGCTGATTTTCCACCCCTTGGACAAACCCTATCTCCTTGTTCTGGATCATTAGGATGACACTGCAGCTCAGAATTGATGTGGTTTGGGAAGACTGCTAATTCAGTAGGAAAGTAGGTGATCCATCACTTAAGGAGGGCAAAGGGTTTGTCCGCTGGTCCAAATGCTGACACACTGGAGCAGTCATTTCTAGAAGAGCTTGTCCTTAGCAGCCCATCTTAGCTCATGTCAGATAAAGGCTTACCCTCGGTGATACATAAAGTTGTGGGAGAGCATCGGTCTCCAGCATCTCTACCCTGAGATATTTATCTTCCCTAAAAGGAGAAGTGAAGTAGCTCATGGAATGCAGTGATGGTATCTGAGGTTCACACAGCTGTTTACAAGACTCTTTTTCCCCCATTATCTCAACAGCAAGGAGCTCTGGTAGAGCAATGGTTAAGCACTTGACTTGCTAATTGGAAGACTGGTGATTCTAACCCATTCAGTAGCTCCATGGAAGAAAGACTTGGTGAGCTGCTGCTGTGAAGGGGGAAAAAAGAACCCCATGGGGCAGTTCTGCTTTGTCACATGGAGTTGCTATGAACTGAAAATCAACTCAGTAACACTCAGCAACAACAGCATCTCAGCTGCAGCCTCACGATATTCCTGGGACAGAAGTATCACACTCTCTAGTTTGGGGAGGAGAAAACAGAGGCTTGCGCAGGTTAAGTGGCCTTTCCAGTGTCGGGCAGCCAACATGTCAAAGACTGTTGACTGAGTTGTCCTGCTGTCTCCACAATACTGCTGGTGAGTATGGGGTTGAGGGTTAGAGGTAAGCTGGAAGAAAAATCACTGCCTTCCATGAGGTTCTAGAAGACAGAAGCCCTACCATTCCTTTTGCCATCTTACTCCACGTTATTTGAAGGCATATCTCATATGTTTAATTATTGTCCAAAAGCAATGTCAGATATGGCCCTTGGTCAAAGTCAAGGGGTGGGTCCTGATGACTTTCAAACATGTGTGAACTGCAACATGAACCTGTCCAAATATCTCAGAGGGTGCCAGCTGAGTGCAGAAGGAGAGGTGGCAGAATGGAGATGCTCTAAAAATTACCCTTTGATCCCAATAAGGGCTGGTATGCAGTCAGAAGCTCCAGGAGGCTGTCACTGAGGGTGACATGGCCTGGGGAGGCAAGGATGGTTGCAGCTGTCCTGGGAGATCAGGGATAATCCTGGAGCCTCCAAAGAAAGGACCTCCTGCCACAAGAGCTTCCCTCACAACCCTCCCCATCCCCTCCCCACCCCACTTGGAACCGTGGCTGCCCCCTCGGGTGTCCAGTCCCTCTTCTCTGAGCTAGAATAATGAAATTCATCAATAATATCTTGTTTTTAGACTCACTTGGGAAATCAGAATGTTGGCCACCAGAATCACATCCTCTCTGATCGATTTTTACTGTACTGTTTCAAATAATGTAATTACAGTTGGATTCCCCATAAAAACCAAAGGACCCTCAGTGCCTGGCATATGAGCAGGCCATTGGAAAAAGCTCCCAAGGACCATTAGCATGGGCAATAACGGTGCTGTCAGATCAGCTCAGTTTTTTGTGTTTCCCCGCCAGCCATAAATGTATAATGCTCCTGGAAAAAATGAAATCTGTCTTCCTTCTGGCTCTTTCTGGGCTCGCTGGGGACCCTGGTCTACAGTGGTGAGTGGTTTGGAATCTCTGGGAAGCACAGACTGAGCTGGAGTTGAAAGGGCAAAATGTTTCTTAGGGAATAAAAACCAGCCTCCTTCTAGTCAATTGTGCCTCACAGTGACCCCTATGTGTCAGAGTAGAACTGTGCTCCATAATGGTGGCAATGGCTAGTGTTTTGGGAAGTAGACTGCTAGGCCTTTCTTCCGAGACACCTCCTGGTGGACTTTTAAATTAGCAGCCAAGTGCATTAACTGTTTGGACCACCCAGTGGGAACTTATTAAGGAATAACCCAAACCAGACCCATTGCTATAGAGTTGATTCCAGCTAATGGTGATCCCTTACATGACAGAATAAAACTGAGCTCCATAGGGCCTTTTTTGAAGCACTCACTTGCTAGCCAAAAGGTTGGCAGTTCAAACCTACCCAGAGGTACATCAAAAGACAGGCTTGGCAGTCTGCTTCCAAAAGGCCACAGCCTTAAAAACCCTATAGAATAGTTCTACTTTGCACACATGAGGTCACCATACATTGGAATCAACTTGTCAACACTGACAACAGCCGTCTTTACACCAGCAGATCACCAGGCCTTCCTTCTGTGCAACCTTTCAATTAGTAGTTGAGTGCAAATCATCTGTGCCACCCAGGGACCCTAAGAATAACACCTGTGTAAAAAAAGAGGGGTGCAGGATGGGGCAGGGAGAGCCATCAGACTGCAATGATGCTGGCCCAGCAAAGTCTGTGCTCTGTTAGAGGTGTCTTGCATTGGGTGGAAATGGCCTGGCCCTGTGCCACTGCCTTGCTTAGTCACAGTCACAGTCTAGGGGTTTGCTGAGAGAGTGTGACCTCAGCTGGGACATAGACCTTGAGCCTGAAGAAGCTGGCCACTGGGGACTGTCAACTCAAAGCACCCCTGGCCACCAGGCAGCCAGACTTTTTTCAAAGGGCAGTCTGGACTGTGGTTCTCCCACTGGGCCACAAATGGGAAGAAAGACACATGGACTTGGTTGGTTGACATGAGCTGAGAGGAAGGCTGCAAAAGCTGTTACAGAAGATA
This sequence comes from Heterohyrax brucei, assembly GCA_028571685.1. Taxonomy (NCBI): domain Eukaryota; kingdom Metazoa; phylum Chordata; class Mammalia; order Hyracoidea; family Procaviidae; genus Heterohyrax; species Heterohyrax brucei. The sequence continues at coordinate 170,438,599 of CM053143.1, read as the reverse complement.
TCCAGGTCTCTCCAGACCCAAAGGAGTGTTAGCAGTTATTTCTTCCTATAAATTCACTGCTCAGCAGCAGTTGTTAAATGCAGCTTATTGAATTCCATTCTTACATAATCCATTGGTTAATTCAATATACGTGTATTAAGCACTTTCAATAAATAGCTACTGAGCTCCTTGAATACGGCAAGTCCTGAACTAAAGGCTGAAGCTACAAAGATGCCTGAGTCTTAAGCCCTGTCTTTAAGGCCTTTGTGCTAAAACAACAAACAAATATGGTGGTGTTGGATTGTTAACTTAGCAACCCCATGAACAGACTAAAATGCTGCCTGGCCCTGCATCGTCTCAGTGATCTGTTACAGGTTAGACCATTGTGATCCCCAGCGTTTTCACTGGCTGGTATACCACTGTCAGGCCTTTCTTGCTAGTCTGTCTTAGTCTAGAAGCTCCACTGAGACCCACTCCACCTCCACTGGCCGACGGGCGGTAGCTGCATATGAAGTGCACTGGCTGGGTCTCCTGTATGGAAGGTGAGAACTCACCCATGGAACAGCCCGTGCCCACAGTACACTGCGCGGATAACTGAAGAGCTGCAAGAAATCAGAGAACAATAGCTATAGAAAAGGTGTTCGCAGAGGCCCATCAGTGCACAGAGTAAGAAGTGATTATGTCTAACTTGTAAGGTCAGAGTGGGTTTTCCAGGCCACTGTCATTCAACCAAGGCCATGAAGGCCAACAGAAACAACATTCTGCAGGGAGGAAGTGAGCAAAGCCACCTGTTAGTAAGGACAGCAAGAATAATAACTAATATGTTTCTAATGCCTATGTATGCTAGGCACTTTATGTATGTTTCTCTTACTTATGACTGGAACAGCTCTGTCAGGGAAGTGTTATTGTCCCCAGTTTACGGATGGAAAGTCTGAGGCTCAGGAAGATTAAGTTGCCTAAGGTCACATAAATGGTGGCAGATTCAGAACTCAGTGTCAAACGGTTTGACTTGGAAGTCATTCTCAACCCTATGTAGCCCTTATCCCTTAGAATTGGTAAACCTGAGTAGATGAAATCATTGGTCAGGGAGGGAATGTAGCAGGATGAGGACCAGGAAGGATGCGGGGAGGGGCGGGGCAGAGACAGAGGGCGTGGCTTTAGCATGGTGTTCTCTGTGGAGCAGCCTGGTGGATGTGCCTAGGTACCAGTTGGAAATTTCAATCTGAAATACAGACAAGAATCTGGGATTGAGAAGGGGCTTCGAAAAGCGATAGCAAGATGTCATTACTGCGTTAGGAGGTGGAGGTTTGTGTAGTCATCAAAATGAGTCATCAAAATGACTCACAGGAAGAAAAACAGCCCCGTTTGGAAAAAATATATAAAATGCTAGGTGGATCCACAATCAATGCCCATGGAAGTAGCAGCCAGGAATTCAAACAATGTATTGTACTGGGCAAATCTACTGCAAATGACCCCTTTAAATTGTTAAAATGCAAAGACGTTACTTTGAGAACTAAGGTGTGCCTGACCCAAGTCATAATATTTTCAGTCACCTGTTAAAGCCTGCAGCAGCTGGGCAATGACTAAGAAAGACTAAAGAACTGGTGCCTTTGAATTACGGTGTTAGGGAAGAATATAAATATACCATCAGACTGCCAGAAGAATGAACACAACTGTCTTGGAAGATGGACAGCGAGAACGCTCAGCAAAAGTAAAGATGGCAAGACTTTGTCCCATGTACTTTGGGCAAGTGATCAGGAGGGGCAAGTCCTTGGAGAAGGACGTCATGCTTAGTAAGCAGAGGGTCAGTGAAAAAGAAGAAGACCTTCAATGAGATGGATTGACACAGTGGCTGCAACAAAGAGCTCAAGCATAACAACAACTGTGACAATTGCAGAGGACTGGGTGGCGTTGTGTTCTGTTGTACATAATGTTACTACGAGTCTTGATGGCCAGGCTCACTTAATGGCACCTGACAGCAATAATGTGACATGGAATGACCTCTTAAGAAGCTGAGGAGTCCCTGGGTGGTGCAACAGTTAACGCTCTGCCAGCTGAAAGGTAGAGCCCTGGTGGCGGGCAGTAGTGTTTCAGTGGTAGAATACTTGCTTTCCATGTGGAGACCCAGGTTCGACTCCTGGCCAGTTCCCCTCAGGCACTGCCACAACCCACCTGTGACTGGAGACCAGTGTGTTGCTATCAGGCTGAATGGGGTTGAGCAGAGCATCCAGGCTAAGACAGACTAGGAAGAAAGGCCTGGTGATTTACTTCTGAAAATCAGCTGGTGAAGACCCCATAGAACACAACCGTGTGATTCTGTCGTGTGTGGAGTCCCCATCATGAGTCGGGGGCTGACTTGATGGCAGCTAAAAACAACAACAGTGTGAGTGGAGAACCTCCAAAGCTTGGCAGAGTGCCTTCTGGGGGAAGTGGAGCAAGGTGTGTCGTTTGGGCAGGAGTGGGATGGAGAAACAGGAAGAGAGAAGGAAGGACAGAGGCAGAGAGGGGCGAAGAAGGCTCTGCTAGCTCTCTGTGCCAGAATGAACAAATCCATCTTGGAAAAACTAGTCAGAGGGCTCCTTAGAAGCAAGGATGTTGAGACAATGTCTCTCACATGCTTTGGACATGTCAGAAGGAACCAGAACGTGGAGAAGGACATCATGCTTGGTAAAGTAGAGGGTCCGCGAAAAAGAGGAAGACCCTCAGTGAGACGGACTGACACAGTGGCTGCAACAGCAGGCTCAGGTAGAATAATCGTGGGGATGGCGCAGGATCGGGCAGTATTTCGTCCTGTTGTACACAGAGTCAGAGCCGACTGAACAGCACCTAACAATGAAAACTCTAGTACACAAAGGAGAAGCTTAGGAGGCAGTGAGTCTAGGTCAATGGGGTGAGGCAACATGGGTAGAAGGAGTGAGCACAGACACACACAGTGTGAAGAAGGGGAGCAATGTTTTTGAACTGTACAAGCAGAAACTGATGAACAGGTGTATGTTTTGCTATGTATCTTTCACCCGAATTTTTGGAAAAGAATTGTTCCCTGGGTTTGGTAAGGGAAAGGTGCCTTTGGGGAGACAAAGCAGTAGAACCAGACTGCTCATCTCCTGTCTTAGGAGATTAAGTGCCCACAATTCCTTTTTTAGCAAGGTACGACACGTAGGTGAGTCTAATTGGGAGAGTGTCTTTGTACCAGAGTCCACTGTGCACACCCTGAGGTGCCTGGTGGCAAGGCCACCGACTTCATGAGGGCAGCACATTCTGTCCTGGCTGTTGACCCATTTCCCAGTGTCCAGTGACAGGAGTCCCACTGCTCAAACTCATGGCTCTGGGGATAATTATGTTCTGATCTAGCCGTTCTGGGAAATGACACTGCCCTCTCCTGAACGGATGAGGGACTCCTGAAAGGCAGGACTGCTGCCCTCTCCTGTGGTGTGTCTGCTTCCTGTCTCTCCACGTTTGACTCCTCCAGCTGGCTGTCCCCAGCCCCTGGGCTACACTGTCCTCCACTCAAGAGGACACTGAGCTACTTCTGACACACGAGCTTTATAAGCCATGGGGAAACTGAGGGATGCCAGGAAGGCTCTCACCTCACGATAAAGGTGTCCCTCCACTCAAATGCCCTAGGGATTGTTTCAACCGGGGGGGGGTGTTCTATGGGTGTCATGAATGGTCTACAAAGAAGGACACAAGAAAGATTGTGTCTTCACACAGGAAGGCCAGAAGACAAAGAGAGTTTGGTACCTACAGGTCTCAGAGAGGAAACTATGACATGTCTCCAAACAGGGCCACCGAGGGGGCTGCACCCAGGGACGAGGCAACAAACTAGAACTGCAGGAGGGGGCTGGTGTGTGACAGGCAGAGTAGGGTTTCAGGGCTAGTGTCTGCTGAAATCTTAATTGGGCAGTTTAAAGTTTCTAATGTGTTAGTGTGGAAAACCAAATCCAAAACTAAACCCACTGCCATTGAGTCAGTTCCAACTCATAAAAACCCTATAGACCAAGTATAACTGCCTTATAGAGTCTCTAAAGGTGGAAAAGGGAGGCTTTTTATCCCAGAATCATATGGGACAAGGCTTGGAGGGGCAAGGCGTAACTACAGCTGTTGGGAGATGGGGTTATACAGTGACAACGGTGTCAGTATCACGGGAAACGGTATCGGCATGACTGGTTAGAGACCGCGACTACTGAGAAACTGTAAAAAGACAGGAAGGCCCATGCCAGAAACTGGGTGAGAAGGCAGCTAACCAAAACCAAGCCCAGTGTGGTGGCCTCAGCAACCCTATAGGACAGAGTAGAACTGCCCCATAGCATTTCCAAGGAGCGGCTGGTGGATTCGAACTGCCAAGCTTTTGGTTAGCAACCAAATGCTTAAACATAGTGGCACCAGGGGCAGGAGGAATTAATGGCTGCCCAGGCAACAGAGTTTGTAGACCACCATTTGGCCTTAGGACACCAAGAAGTCACGGGAGTCCTTCATGGTCAACTCTACCCTAGGGAGAACTAATGACCCATTACTCAGTCCATGCTTTGACTTCACGTGGGTCTTCTCTCAAGTGCCCGTCTTCAGCGAGGCCTCCCTGTCCACTCCATCTAAGTGCTCCCTCCATTGCCATCACCCTCACCCTGCGTCTGTTGGGCAGCCTTGTCTTTGTAAGCAGTTCCCACTGCTTGATGGAGTACACGCTTGTTTGTTTAATGCCAGTGTTCCTCACTAGATTGCAACCTCCAGGAAGGCAAGGACTTTGCCTGTCCTTGTTTTCTGCTGTCTTCTCAAGACCCAGAGCAGCTACCGGCTGAGTAGTCCCTCATTTAGTATCAGGCAATGAATGGGCAAGTGGGCAATGGATGATGTGATAGTTAATGCTATGTGTCAACTTCATTGGGCTATGATTCTCAGTGTTTTGATAGACAGCGGACTGATTGCTCTTCCATAATGTAATAAAATCACCATACATCCATTCTGGAACTGCTGGAAATTCAAGCTGGATTCAGAAGAGGACATGCAGCCAGGGATATCATTACTGATGTTAGGTGGGCCTTGGCTGAAAGCAGAGAATACCAGAAAGATATTTACCTGTGTTTCAATGATTGTGAAAGCATTCAACTGTGTGGATCATAACAAATTATGGATAACACTGGGGAGAATGGGAATCATAGAACACTTCATCGTGCTCATGAGGGTTCCCTGTCCATGGATCAAGAGAGAACCCTCCAAACAGAGCATGGGTACACTGCATGGCTTAAAGTCAGGAAAGGTGTGTGTCAGGGTTGTATCTTTTTACCTTATCTCTTCAATCTGTATGCTGAGCAAATAATCCAAAAAGCTGGACTGTGAAGAATAACGAGGCATCAGGATGAGAGGAGGACTCATGAACACTCTGTGTTATGCACACACTCTGTGTTATGACACAACTTTACTTGCTGAAAGTGGAGAGAATTTGAAACACCTGCTGATGAAAACCAAAGACCAGAGCCTTCAGTATGGATGGCACCTCAACATCAAGGGAAAAAAAATCCTCACAGCTGGACCAGTAAGCAACATCACGATAAACGGAGAAAGGACTGAGGTTGTGAAGGCTTTCATTTTACTTGGTTCCACAATCAATGCCCATGGAAGCAGCAGTCAAGAAATCAAAAGACACATTGCTTTGGGAAAATCTGCTGCCAAAGATGTCTTCAAAGTGCTGTAAAGATGTCACCTTGAAGACTAAGGTGCACCTGACCTAAGCCATGGTATTTTCAGTCCCATCATATGCACATGAAAACTGGACAATGAGTAAGGAAGACAGAAGAAGAACTGATGCCTTTCTGTTGTGGTGCTAGAGAAGAATATTGGCTGTACCATGGACTGCCGAAAGAACAAACAGATCTGTTCTGAAAGAAGCACAACCAGAGCGCTCCTTGGAAGCAAAGATGGCAAGACTGCATCTTCCATACTTTGGACATGTTGTCAGGCAGGATCAGTCCCTGGAAAAGGACATCATTCTTGGTAAAGTGCACAGTCAGTGAAAAAGAGGAAGACCCTCAAGGAAATGGACTGACACAATGGCTGCAAGAATGGGCTTAAACATAGAAATGACTGTGGACATGGCACAGAACCAGGCGGGGTTTTGTTCTGTTGTGCATGGAGTCACTATGAGTCAGAACTGACTTGACAGCACCTAATAACAACAACAACAACCCTCCGTGATGTGATCAATGCAATTAACCAGTCAGTTGAAAGGGGAGTTTCCTTGGAGATGAGGCTCTCCTGTGTATAAAGGAATGTTCCAGCAAAACTTCCTCTCTCTCAACCCTGCATTCTTTTTGTCACAACTTCTGGTTCTGGGATATAAGCCTGAAAAAGTCTCTGATCTGCAGATTTTGTGTTCACCAGCTCTTGCAATACCACAAGCTACTAGAGCCCTCTAGCCTGCTGCCTTAACAGCATTTACAGGGTTTGGCAGTCTCTGCACCTGTGTTAACCGGCAGAAGCCATCAGCCTGTCACCTGACCCATGGATTTGGGACTCGCCAGTCCCCACACCATCGAGAACCATTTCCTTGTTGTTGTTAGGTGCCATCGATTCACTTCCAACTCATCATGATCCTATGTACAACAGAATGGAACACCGCCTGGCCCTGTGCTATCCTCACAGTTGCTGGTTGGGTCTATTATTGTAGCCACCTTGTCAGTCTGTCCTGTTGAAGATCTTCCTCTGTTTCACTGACCCTACAGGTTACCAGAAAATGTGGTAGTGTAGTGGCTAAATGCTATATCTGCTAACCAAAAGGCCAGCAGTTCAAATCAACTGGGCACTCCTTGGAAACTGTGGGGCAGTTCTACCCTGTCTTATGGGGTCACTATGAATCAGAATTGACTTCATGGCAGTGGGTTTGGGTTTTGGTATAGTTCACCAGGTATGAGGGACTCCAGGGGCTAGTCTCTCCAGGTATCATATCTGAGGTACATCAGATGAAGTCTTATCATTCTTGCTTCAAGGGAACATTCTGGCTGCACTTCTATATATATTTATAATTACATTTTACTGATTTTTCTCCTCTAGGGAACCCAGACTAAGACAAATGGTTTCTCAGTCAGATTTCTCTTTAAAAAAAAGAACCAGTGGTATATATAGATATATACACGTACAGAGAGAGAGAGAGACTTACTTTAAGGAATTGGCTCCTGTGATTGTAGGAAGCTGGCAAGTATAAAATTTGTAAGTTAGGTGCGGCAGGCTGGAAACTCCAGCCTGGAGATCCACAGGTCAGGTGACAGAAAAACCAAAGAGTAAGATGAAAGTTCTGCCAAAATATCTACTTATAATCTGGAGGCAGAAGACAATCTAGGAAAATTACCTTTTCAACTGATTGGTTACATTACACTAAATTACATTATGGAAGATGATTACATTGCATTGTTGTTGTTATTAGGTGCCATCAAGTCAGTTCCAACTCATAGCAACAGAACGAAAAGCCGCCTAATCCTGCACCATCCCCACAATTGTTCTACCTGAGCCCACTGTTGCAGCCACTGTGTCAGTCCATCTCATCGACGGTCTTGCTCTTTTCTGCTGACCCTCTACTTTACCAAGCATGATCTCCTTCTCCAGAGATTGATCCCTCCTGACAACATGTCCAAAGTATGTAAGATGCAGTCTTGCCATCCTAGCTGCCAAGGAGCACTCTGGTTGTACTTCTTCCAGGACAAATGTTTGTTCTTTTGGCAGTCTATGTTATAGTTAATATGCTTCTCCAATACCATAGTCAAAGGCATTAATTCTTCTGTCATTGTTATTTATTGTCCAGCTTTTGCATGCATATGATGCAAATGAAAACATCATGGCTTGGATCAGGTGCACCTTAGTCTTCATGGTGACATCTTTGCTTTTCAACACTTTGAAGGGGTCCTTTGCAGCAGATTTTCCAAATGAGATGTACCTTTTGATTTCTTGACTGCTGCTTCCAGAGAAGTTGACTGTAGACCTAAGTAAAATGAAATCTTTGACAACCTCAGTCTTTTCTCCTTTTATCATGAGATTGCTTCCTGGTCTAGTTGTGAGGATTTCTGCTTGCTTGAGGTTGAGGTGCAACCCATACTGAAGGCTCTTGTCTTTGATCTTCATCAGTAAGTATTTGAAATCCTCTTCATTTTCAGCAAGCAGAGTTGTATCGTCCGCATTACATAGATTGTTAGTCTTCCTCTAATCCTGGCGCCTCGTTATTCTTCACATAGTCTAATTTCTCAGATTATTTGCTCAACATACAAATTAAAAAGGTATGGTGAAAGAACAAAACCTGACACATCGCTTTCCTGACTCTAAACCACACACAATGTCCCCTTGTTCTATTTGAATGGCTACGTCTCAATCCATGCACAGGTTCCACATGAGCCGGTGTTATCCATAATTTGTTATGGTCCACACAGTATAATGCCCTTATCAGAACAAGACCAGGTACTGACTACAGAACAGACCATCAACTGATCATATACAAGCTCAAAATGAAACTGAAGAAAACCAGAACAAGTGCATAAGAGCCAAAGTACATTATGTTGTAATACATTAAAAAAAAAAAAAAAAACAATTTCCATGAAGTTGATTCTGACTCATGGACACCCCATGTGTGTCAGAGAACTGTAGTCTACAGGGTTTTCAAGGCTACGGCCTTTTTGAAACAGGTGGCCAGGGCTTTCTGTCAAGGTGCCACTGGGTGAGTTCAAACTGGCCATCTTTTGGTTAGTAATTGTGTGCTTCACCATTTTTGCTCTTACGTGACATTGCATTATGGAAGATAAGCTGATCTACTCAATGCCAACTGATTTAATCATATGTGACCATTCTGTCATAGCACGTAGACTAAGGTTTGGTCAACCAACTGGAATTTCCTGGGGCACACGCAGGTGAGTGCCATGCCTTTCCCTGTCTTTGTCTTTACACAAGGTATTTCCTCTACCTGGACCATCTCTTCCCATTTTCAGTACTCCCTCACTTAACTAAACCCTGATGATTCTCTGTGGGCAATGACAATTCAGAGAGAGAATTTTCACCTTCCACGCCAGACTACACCTCTGTCAGTGGAGGCTTGTGTGTTGCTACGATGCTAAGTAGGTTTCGTCAGAGCTTAGGGACTATGACAGACTAGGAAAAAAGACCTGCTAATCTACTTTTGAAAATCAACCAGTGAAAACTTGATGGATCACAATGTTCCAATCTACAACTGATCACAGGGATGACACGGGATTGTGCTTGGTATCTCTGTGAATCAGGGACCAATTCCCTGGCAGCTAAAGGCAATAATGATAATTCTCTAGATCTCACGTCTCACTATCTGACATGCTTCCACTACTTAGACTTTAGAATTTACTTTCTAATAGTCATGAATTGCAAGCCATATATGTAATTCAAAAATTTCCAGTGACCACTTCAAAAAGAAAAAGGCAAAACCAACTTGGATAATATATTTGATTCAACCCAAGATATCATAAAATCACCACTTCTATGTAATCAGTGTGAAAGATACTGCTATTTTATTTTTTCTTCATCATGTTTTATGCTTACAGTGTAACATACAGTGATGTACTCTATACTTACTAAATCTGCATTGGAAACACCTGATCTGTATTTGGAATTCATAACATTTCCAGTTGAAAAAGTAGATTCACACATCCAGATATGTTCAAAACATGCTTAAAAGTTTTCCAGTAACTAAGTTGACTGCCAATTGTTTTCCTTCACATTTTTCCCACTGCAGACACATAGTAGGTCTTCAGTTCTGGAGGAGTGTATAATTAGTGATAAAGCCTCACATTAGCCAGGGGCACACAGCCCCTCCTTTCTGTCCCACTGCTGGTGTAAGGAGCATCCTTCACTGATATCACCAATGGCATTCTCTGACGTCAGATACTCCTGGACTTTGTGTCCCACGAACAAATGAATTCTGTTTTATGCTTCTACCAGTTTAAGGTAGCAGATTTGCTGCCACTGCAATGAAGAATCCTATTGGAGTTCACAGGATCTCATCTAACTCTCCTAACCAGAATCACTGCTTCTGTCTCACAGCCTCAGTTTCTCAAATTCACCCAGCCAAGAAATGACAACACTACAATTTAACGCCACTTCTTTCTCACTCCAAGGGTGGTGGCATTTCTGCCACTCTACACCACCTCTTAAAGATGGGACACATAAGAACCAGGCAGAGGGGGCGGCCAGAGAACGATTCATCAGACAGAAAAAGGATAAAACCCAAAGCACCAAGTGTGAGTAACAGAGAGGTTTATTTATTTCCTGTGAGTCAAAAATGGAATTTAATTGCATTCAAGTACATGGAGTGAAAAGAACTAGGCTAAAAAAGTGAGCTAAGTAAAGGCTCTTAGGAGATGTGCTCTAATGAGTGGGGAAGAATAATTAGAAATTACGATGCCAATTGCATGCAAGTAGTGGCTTGGAAAGCATTCAAGAGCATCGACAACAAGGCTTTGCACAACTTCAGTATACTTCCTGGATTTGTTCATCCAACTAGTGGATTCATGGTGACCAATGGCCCTTTGTGAGGCCCACAGAAGATAGATTCATTTGAAAACTTACATGGGAATCAGTGGCATCTGTCTCCACCCCCACCCCCGAACCCCCAACTTGAGGACTCTTTTGGGACACACCAAAATAATTTGGGAATAAGCAGGGGGAACCCATGGAGAAGGAAACCATTTCTGTTTTTGGTTTTAGATGGAATCAGAAAGTGGCATTTGTCTTAGAGTAGGCAAGACTGACAGCAAGGTAGTAGTGCATTTTCTTGCGGGGACTGGAGTCCCCAAGCACTGCTAGCAGAAAGTACTCAGCTACTAGCAAAAGGGCTGGCCATACGAGCTCACGCAGAGGTGCTGCAGAAGACTGCTCTGGCAACCTACTTCTGAATAATCAGCCAGTAAGAAACCTACGGGGTGTAGTTCTGTTTTGACACGAAAGGGGTTGCCATGAGTCAGAGTTCATCGATGGCAACTGGCAGGTAGCGGAACAGCCCCGGTGGCACTGTAGTTAAGTGGTTGGCTGCCAACCAAAAGGTAAGCAGTTGGCATCTACCAGCTACTTCTCCTTGGGAGAAAGATGTGGCAAGCTGCTTTGGAAAGGATTTACAGCCTTGGAAACCCTCTGGGGCAGTTGTACTCTGTCCTATGGTGACTCTGTGTCCGATAGTGTCCTACAGTGACTCTGTCACTAAGATCAGAATCTATTCAACAGTAACACGTTTGGGTTTTTTGGTCTGGGAGTTAGCAAGGACCAAAACTCACTGAACTCATCGCTGTCAATTCCAAGGACAGGGCAGCCCTTTATCATAGACTATCTTACTGAGTCCTCACTCAATCCTTCCTCTGGATGAGGAACCTGAAGCTCAGAGAGGTTCAGTCATTTGCCTAGATTACACATCTCATAAGAAACAGAGCTGGAATTCACTGTTTTCTATAAGGCAGGTGACCTCTATTTAGTAAGCTGGGTGGTGTTTATCCCTCTTGCAATGCCGCTTAGTGTTTTGTGATGTCAGTTTATCAGCTGTGTTCTCACATGAAGACACATGAACACTGGTGATGTAAATGGCACATCTTAGTATGTTATTGTACCCATTGTGGGGTTCTGGAACCCTAGAGATGTCAGAAAGCTTCTTGATGGAAAGTTAGAAGGATGTCAGCTCCCAGTTTTGTTTAATGCCCTGTTAACAGCATGTTCAAGCAGCGTTGAGTAAACCCAAGCTCCTTCCAGAGTTTGAATGAGAAACAGATTTTTCTGGAACAAAACTCGTAGTAGAGCTTCTAGTGCTTGCTTTTGATGTAGAGTTGGGTCAACCTGAGGACACCACTGAGTCTCCTTGAGAACCCTTTTCCTCATCTCTGAAGTTGCCAAGAGTGCTCACCTCAGAGAAGCTATTAGGCGAATTCTATATAACATTTAGACAGGTTTTTCCTAACCACTCATCCCATGAAATTTTAATACAATAGATACATGGCATATCTGTTTATTTACTGTATGTGCAAATGAATTTTTTCATAAAAACAGATTTACTCCCTCAAGAGCCAATTTTTGCACTGAGAATGCATGCTGTGTATCATATTATTCTATCCATCCATCTATCATCTTGGAAACCCTGGTGGCAGAGAAGGTCAGTAGTTCAGTTCTGCCCGGTGCTCCTTGCAAATTCTATGGGGCAGTTCTATTCTGTTCTATGACTTGGAAGTGACTCAACAGCAATGGGTTTTTTTCTCAATACCTATCATCTATTAACTATATTTATCTACCTACATTTAGCATTTTTTATTGTTATTCAAGAATCATAATTCAAATACGATAATTCAGTGCACAGTAAAAAATATGTTGCTGGTATGTTGTGAGGTGCAGGCAAGTCAGTTCTACTCATAGAAACTGTATGTACAAGGAACAAAACACCAGATGGTCCTGTGGCATTCTCACAAGCATTGTTATACTTCAGTCTATTGTAGAAGCCACTGTCTCAGTCCATCTCAATGCGGGTCCTTCTCTCTTTTGCTGACCCTTTACTTTATCAAGCATGATGGCCTTCTTCAGGGACTAGCTCTTCCTAAGAACCTATCCAAAGTATGTGAAATGATGTCGTGCCATCTTCCTTTCTAGTGAGCATTCTGGCTGTACTTCTTCTAAGACATATTGTTCACTGTTCTGGCAGTCCGTGGTATATTCAATATTCTTCACCAACACCTCAATGCAAAGGCATCAATTCTGCTATGGTATTCATTATTCAGTGTCCAGCTTTTGCAAGCCTATGAAGCCATTGAAAATACCATGGCTTAGGTCAGGTGCATCTTACTCCTCAAGCTGACATCTGATCTTTTTAACACCTTATAGAGAGCTTTTGCAGTAGATTCACCCAATGCAATGTGCCATTTGATTTCCTGACTGCAGCTCCCATGGGTATTGATTGTAGATCAAAGTAAAAAGAAATTTTTGACAACTTCAGTATTTCTCTGTTTGTCACAATGCTGCTTATTGGTCCAGTGTTAAGGATTATTTTTGTTTTCTTTATGTTGACATGCCATCTGTACTGAAGGCTGTGGTCTTTGTTCTTTATCAGCAAGAAAGGTTGTGTTGTCTGCGTATCACAGATTGTAAATGAGTCCTCCTCCAATCTTGATGCCCCATTCTTCTTCATATAGTCCAGTGTCTCAGATTATTTGCTCAGCATACAGATGGAATGAGGAAAATATCTTAGATATTAATAATAATTAATAATTTACTATTATACTATTGACTGATGAAGATCAAAGACTACAGCCTTCAGTATGGATTGCATTTCAGCAGCAGGAAAACAAAAACCCTCACAACTGGACCATTAAGCAACATTGTCATAAGTAGAGAAAGGATTGAGGTTGTCAAGGATTTTGTTTCACTTGGGCCCGCATTAACACCCTTGGATACAGCATTCAAAAAGTGAAAAGATACATTGCATTGGGAAAATCTGCTGCACAGGACCTCTTCAAAGTATTCAAAAGTAAGGATGTCAGCTTGAAGACTAAAATGCGCCTGACCCAAGCTATTTTCGGTTGCATCATACGCGTGCAGAAGCTGGATCAGGAGCAAAGACAACCAAAGAATTGATGTCTTTGAATTGTGGTATTGGAGAAGAATGTTGAATGTACTGTGGACCGCCAAAAGAACAAACCAATCTGTTCTGGAAGAAGCACAAGAAGAGTGCTCCTTGGAAGCCAAGATGGCGAGACTGTGTCTTAGATACTTTGGACATGTTGTCAGGAAAGATCAGTCCCTGGGAGAAGGACATTATGCTTGGTAGAGTGGACGGTCAGCGAAAAAGAGGAAGACCTTCAATGAGACAGATTGACACAGTGGCTGCAACAATGGGCTTAAGCATAAAATTGATTGTGGACAATGGTGCAAGACCAGGCAATGTTTCATTCTGTTGTTCATAGGGTCTCTATGAGTCGGAAACAACTTCACATCACCTAACATTGAATTATACAAGTGTTTCCTTAAACCTGAAATCCATGTGGTGAGGGATTCCTTATATTCATTCAACAGCCATTTACTGACTATCTAATATGTAGCAGCTTCTGTCCTAGGCCCTGGGGATGCAGTGGGGAACAAGCAATATGATGTTCTTAAGGATTCTTTCCCATGTGCGGACAGAGAAGAACCAAGTCAACACACAGTGCTAACTATATGAAGGAAATGCAGTGGCCAAGGGTTTGAAGAGTAAGAAGGGAGAGCTATTGTAAAGGCAGCAGCATTTGACAAGGCGGAGCAGTCACGGAAAGACAGAGAAGGTCACTCTAAAAAGAGAAGACAGAAGGCAAGAAGGCCCTGGGGCAGGAAAGGGCTTGGTGTGTTCACGGAGCAGAAAGGAGTCTCAGGTAGCAGGTGATTCGGGTGGAAACAGGCAGGCTTGGCCTGATGGAAGTTAGCAGGGGCCTGCAGGCCACGGTGACAAGTTTGGGTTTCATTTTAATGGGAAACCACAAAAGTCAGGATAGTGACAAGATCAGCCACATGTTGTCCAAAGGACGCACCGTATAAAGACTAGACAATGGCAAACAAGAGGAGACGCACATAAACTAGGCTAACCAAGTGGTCTTGGTGGAATGTGATGTGGCCTTGGACTAGATGTGACAGTACTAAGAGGACTGTGGTCTGGAATCCGCATTCCTGATTATTTGCTGAGCATACAGATTGAATAAGGAAAATAGCTTAGATATTAATAATAATTAATAATTTACTATTATACCATTGACTGATGAAGATCAAGGACTGTAGCCTTCAGTATGGATTGCACTCCAGCAGCAGGAAAACAAAAACCCTCACAACTGGACCAGTAAGCAACATTGTCATAAGTGGAGAAAGGATTGAAACATACCCTTAGTCACACCTTACTTCATCAGTCTTGAAGATGTTTATATTTAAACATACAATAACAGCACAAGGGAATACAGACCCAAAGCCTGGTAGAGACAGCAAAGCCTAGGGTTTCAACATTTACTCAGCACTCGCTATGGACACAGGACCCCTGGTGAGACAGTGGTTAAGTGCTCAGCTGCTACCTGGAAGGACAGTGGTGTGAACCCCCTGCCCACCCTACCACATCCCCAGCAGCTCCTCAGGAGAAAAGAGCTGGTGATTTGCTCCCCATAAAGATTACAGGCTAGGAAACACTGGGTTGCAATTCACTTCTGCCCTGTAGGGTCAGTGCCAGTGGGAAGTGACTTGATGGTTTGCAACAATAAAAACATTGTAGAAAGTCCTGGACTAAGCACTTTATGTTATCTCATTTAAGCCCCACCTAACTCCTCTAGGGTATTTACTAATATTATTCCCATTTAGCAAGTGAAGTAAATGAGGTATAGCTAACAGCTAACAGGGCCAGGGGTTGAATCCAGAACTGTGATTTTTAACTATAGCCTGATG
This sequence comes from Heterohyrax brucei, assembly GCA_028571685.1. Lineage (NCBI taxonomy): Eukaryota > Metazoa > Chordata > Mammalia > Hyracoidea > Procaviidae > Heterohyrax > Heterohyrax brucei. The sequence continues at coordinate 170,423,203 of CM053143.1, read as the reverse complement.
GTCAGCTGTATTCCTATTCACATGATGATGTCCTCCACAGTCCTTCTCAGGTCTAAGCTCTGTGTATCGGTAGTGTTTTCCAAGTGATCAGGGGAGATGAGGTTCCCAGCTCTCCAGAGAGGCCACACTGAATGTCTTTAAGAAAAACAGCTGTGTCTTCTTCACCTGTGACTCACCATGGAAGAACACAGTGCCTGACTAACGGTCAAAAAAAGTGAACACGACAGCTGCCGTGGAGTAGACCCTGACTCGTGGCTACCCCTTGTGTTGCAGAGCAGAACTGCACTCTACAGGGTTTTCACAATCTTAATGGTTCAGAAGCAAGCAGCAGGCTTTTTTTCCCCAGGCGTCTCTGGTTGTGTTGAAACTAGCAGCCTTTCAGTTAGTAGCCAAGCACTTGACTATTTGTGCCACCCAGGGATTGTGTGACTCATGGTTAAATCTTCACTGATGTCTGTTCAGTGAGGGAAGGCATGATTGATTGAGTGAATGAAGAAACTTATGACCACCCATAAAACCAGTTGACAGTCAAATTTCACAGGTTAAAGGACAAGCTTCCACAATCCTCTACTTTAGACACAAGCCCTAAGTTAAGGTGTCCCCACATGTCCCACACTTGTGACCAGTTGGCCACATATCCAGGGGTTCCTACTAACCTCTCGGGCTCAACACTACAACGGAATGACTGGCAGAACTTCAAAAAGTGCTATACTTATTATTACAACTTTATTATATAGATATAGAAAAAAATTAGAAACGAGCCAGAAGAAGAGACACATAAGGTGAGGTCTGGGAGTTCTCCGAATGTGAAATTTTGGTGTCCTCCTCCCATGGAGTCAGTAGCATCAGCTTCTCAGCACATCTGTGTGTTGTCAGCCAGGGAAGCACACCTGAGCTTTGATGTCCAGGGAGTTTTATTAGGGTTCCATGAATAATGCTTGATTGAGTTAACTGTTAGCCGTGTGATTGAACTCAATCTTCAGCCACTTTTGCCTCTCCAGAGATCAGGCAGATGCCACGTGGGTTCTATGCGGAGTAGCCCATCCTGAACCTGAGTCATCTCTTCAGCATAAACTCTCAGGTGTGCTCCAGGTGCCCTCCATGAATACCAGGGACAATCCAATTGGGAAACTCCAAGGATTTCTAAGTGACACAATGGGTTGAGTGTTTGGCTTAATGCAAATGCCAAAAGGTTGGTGATTTGAACTCAACAGGGGTTCAAAAGGGGTTCTTTGGGAGACAGATGAGGCAATCTGCTTCTGTAAGGATTGATGGTCTTGGAAATTCTATGGGATAGTTCTACTCCACCCTGTAGAGTCACTGAAGAGTTGGAAGAGGGCTGCTTCTGCTGCTCTGAATTGTCTGATATGAACACACAAGCCAGGCAATGAAATAGGAGGACAGAAGATGAACTGACCCACTTGCATTAAGGTATTGGCCAAGAATACTGAATATACCACAGATGCTATAAAAGCCATCAGATCTGTCTTGGAGAAAGTACAGCCAACATACTCTTTGAAAGGAAGGATGGAGAGATTTCATCTGGCATAGTCTGTACATGTTATAAGGAAGAACCAATCTTTGGAGAAGGACATCGTGTTTGCAAAAATAGAGGGTCAGGGAATAAAAGGAAGACCTTCAGTGCGATGGGCTGACACAGTAGTTGTCACGGTGGACTGAAGCTTAACAAGAATGGTGAGGGATGACGCAGGACCAGGCAGTGTTCTCTTCTGCTGTACAGAAGGTCACTGTAAGCCGGAGTCCACCTGATGGGACTAACAACAGAAGTCACTTTCCATGACTTAGGGACAGAGATCAAATTCTTTATGTAAAGTTATTTCCTCATCCCAAATCACTTCAAGCCATTCACTATTTTCTAAGCCAGAAGCTATTTTGTCTCTCACTTAGTCATCTGGTCCTGCTATAACAGTAAATACTGCAAGTGGGTGGCTTTCACAAAGAGAAATTTATTTTTTCACAGTCAAGTGGGCTAAAAGTCCAAATTCAGGACCTCAGGTCCAGGGAAAGGCTTTCTTTCTGTGTCTGCTCTGGAGGAAGGTCCTTGTCTTCCATCATCCCCTGGTTGAGGAAGTTCTCAGGCACAGGAGCCCCTGGTCCAAAGAATGCACTCTGCTCCCAGCACTGCTTTCTTGGTGGTGTGAGGTCCCCAACTCTCTGCTTGTCTTCCTTTCATTTTATCTCCCAAGAGATTGCCTCAAAACACAGTACAAGTCTTGTAGATTGAATCCTGCCTCACTAACACAACTGCCTCCTATCCTCCCTCATTAACATCATAGAGGCCGGATTTACAACACACAGGAAAAATCACTGTAATACCAGGAATCATGGCCCAGCCAAACTGATACAGACATTTGGTGGGGGGAGACAATTCAACCCATGACAGGCTCTTTGCTACACATTGCTCAGGCAGAGAATTAGCAAGACACAAGCCTGGAGGTGTGCAAGGCTGGGGTAAACAATTTTCATTCATTTATTCAGACATGAATGTGATAAATATTTAATAAATGCCTAACTTGTATAAATTACTGTCGAGTCGAGGTGCTCTCTGGTATACAAATTATGAAAAGCCAAGCTGGAAACAAACTGAATACAAACATCTTTTAAAAATTTGATTTGCACAAGTTCCAACTCGGCTGCTTACCACCTGGGTGACTTCAATCTGCTCAGCCTCAACTGCAACAGCTGAAAACATGGCTAATAATATCTTCTTCATTCAGTTGTGAGAAAGAAATGCCAAGAGTGTGTAAAATCACTCTCTAAACAGAGATTCTACAGAGTTAAATTACGTTATGATCAGAGGGTGAACAACCAGGGGCAGGAAAAAAGGAAAAAAAAAAAAGCCACCAACATTCTGATGCCAAAAATAGTCAAGATGTGCCTGATGGCAGAGTCAGCATTTGCTGGCAACAAAAGGGCCAGCGCCTGTCTGCCAAAGGAACCAATGTGCAAAAGAACCAGAAATTCCAGAGGGAGGGGAAAGCCAGAGTATAACACCAGGGAAGAGGAAGGGAGAGAGGCTGTTAGACCTTTTCTTTGAAAAATCCGGTTGGCATTGCTTGTCAAGTGTATTGCCCCCTACTAAAACTCTGGGACATGCTTGACTTTTTGTATGCCTGTCTCTTTATTTGAAATTTTTCTTACGCTGAAGACAGGAAACAAGAGACTATTTTCTGGTTACACTACTATTGTTACTGCTACTGCTATTAGTAGTCTCTTATACCCTGATCTGGAAAGAATCAGGCTCCTCGTTCCATTTCCTGTTTCTGCCCCTGCAACTGAGAAGAAAGGTCTGTGCCGTGGCCCTACTATTAGTTTGTAAAACTCCTTGCTAGGAAAAAAAAAAAAAAAAAGCTATTAATTTAGAAAATCTTCTTTACGACTTAATTTGAATCAAGCCTTCCTCATTTAATGCAGATGCATGTTATAGCATAAGACACTTTATAGATTTAATAAATACCACCAAAGTAATGCTAACCAGCCACTAGCTATTAGGCCTAAACATATACAGAGCATTTGAAGAAGGCAGTGGGATGACTTGTGGAATACAAGCATTGGATTCAATACTGCCCTACAGATGTAAACCACACTTGTATACAAAATAATTAATGGCACTATCATGGATTGAATTGTGTCCCCCTAAAAAACACGTGTAGCCCTTTGGCTAGGCCATGATTTCTGGTATCATGTGCTTTTCCTGTATGCTATAAGCCCTGCCTCTGCGGTGTTAATAAGGGAGGATGGGCGGCAGTTGTGTTGGTGGTGCAGGACTCAGTGTGTAAGAGGGTACTGTGCCTTGAGGCAATCTCTTGAGATATAAAGAAAAGGGAAGCAAGCAGAGACTTGGGGGACCTCATACTACCAAGAAGTAGTGCTGGGAGCAGAGCTCATCCGTTGGAAAGGACACAGGGTCCCTGCGCCTCAGAAGCTCCTCGCCCAGGGGAAGACTGGTGACAAGCACCTTCCTCCAGAGCCAATAGAGAAAGCCTTCCCCCAGAGCTGATGCCCTGAATTTGGACTTGTAGCCTATTGGATTGAGACAGGATAAAATTGTTCTTTGTTAAAGCCATCCCCTTGTGTTATGGCATCTGTTATGGCAGCACTAGATAACTGAGACAGACACTATTTATCACAAACGAAGGATCCCTGCTGGCAGAGTGGTTACCATTCGGCTGCTAACTGTCAAATCTGCCATTCAAACTAACCAGCTGCTCTGTGGGAGAAAGATTTCGTAGTTTGCTTCTTTGAAGACAGTAGCCTTGGAAACCTCACGGGGGCAGTTCTACTCTGTCCTGTAAGGTCGCTATGAGTTGAACTAGACCTGATGGCAGGGGGTTTGGGCATGAATGGTATGGCCTGCAGTCTTTCAGATTGCATGGAATCACTCGCCCTATTTTCTTGGCCATTCAGCTTTACCCTGAAGTCTCCTGGGAAAAGGTGTCCCCAGGAGTGAGTGAGAGAAGATGGTGATGTTGTGTCAGCTGGAGCAACAATGACACTGGATGTTTTACCTTCATATTTACAATGAGGCATGGTGGCTTCCCATTGCTCTGGGAGCTAGCTCTGGGTGGCAAAAATGGCTTCAGCATTTGACTACTAATGAAAAGGCTGGCCGTGCATCCCATCCAAGGTGCCTCAGAAGAAAGGCCTGGCCATCTGCTCCCAAAAGGTCACAGCCTTAACCTTGTGAAGGAATTCTACTTGGCACACATGGGGTCACCAGGGTTGGAATCGACTTGCTGACAACTTTTTTTTTAATCGTTATTATCTATGCTTTCTGTGTCATCCAATTTTTCAGCCATCAAATATTTCAATACTGAGGCCTGTATTTTAAGTACTTTCAGAACCAGGCAGTGTTTCCTTCTGTTCCTCTTAAGGTCACTATGAGTCCAGAGCTGGCCTGATTTCACCTGCCAACAACACAGTCTCATACTCATACATGTACCTTTCAGGATTCTTCTCAATCATCAACTTGATTCACTTTCAAGGACTTTGGCTATTTCCAGAAAAACTAAATCAACTTTTAAAAGACAAGGAACACGTATCACCTGCCTATAACAGAGGCTCTTAGGGGCATAAACAAACAGGAAAAATGTTTTGCTGACATTCGTGAAAGCTGGTCAGTAGAAACTGTCTTTCACTACAGCTGACCCTCCCATCAGCAGAAAAAGAGCAGAAATCTCTTTACTTGAAAGGTGTGCTCGATTCACTCTCCGCTCGTCTTTTGCCCTAAGTCAGCAGTTGCCTTTTCTGTTTTGAGAATCCAAATATATGCTTTCTGGTTTATTCTTAGTACACATTAGTCTGCCAAGTTAGACGGGGCTAAGACATCCATTGGCTCTGTGATATTTTTAAGGTAAAGGGGGGGTCCTTCACAAAGGCATAATTTTTCACAGAATCATCACAAGGCTTAATTTGCATCGTTCTCCTGCCCTGGTTCAAGCTGATGAAAGGGCAGTGACGTAAATGAAGACTTCAGAAGACTTTACCAAGATTCCACTCCAGATACTGGTGTGCAGCACACAGATTCCTTTACCAAATGTATAGATGCAGCAAATGATGCTCACCCAGAATAAACTGGAAAGAGTATGAAATGTAGAAACAGAACAAGTAATTGCCCTGAGTTAAAAAAGAAGAAGATAAAAATGACACACTACGTAGACTAAGCCAATTCCATATAATTTTTAATGATGGGGAGAAGCATGGGCCTATATGTAGAATATCTGTAGTCTTCAGAAAACGGAGACGAGAAAGAATCAAGCTTTGAGAGCACCCCCTAGTGACAAGTCAAAGGGTGCCTCTCTCCCTGAGGCTGGTGTTGGTGGAGACTTGCCTCACCAAGTAGAGATACTGGAGAGAGGGTTTGCACAATATTAATTAAAACATACTGAAGAAAGAGCCTCCGGGCCCCCCACCCCTATCTGCTCTGTCATTCCTTTTTTAAAATTGTGAGTCACCAAGCAGGTGACTGACTATGCAAGAATACAGGTAATTCTAGCAAAAACCTAGTCTGACACAGACTTTGTGAAATTCATAATAGACTTTCTGATGACGATTTTTTTTTGCATTCTTTTTTTTTTATTATGACTGAGTGAGAATGTACATTCCCATATAAATTTACATGCCCACCTATATGCAGCTTCCACTGCTCTCTCTGCCCGGTGACAGCACACTATTCCTCTCTGCTCCATACATGTCTCATCCTCCCAACAGTCTCCTTTCCTCTCCGCTCCACCCACTCTCCTTCCTCCAGCCAGAGGTCAGCAGGATGATATCCTATAGATGCATAGAACCATAAAGTGCATCCAATTTATGGTCACTCTGCATCACTAAGTCCAATCCATTCGTGTCCTAAGAGTGGACCTTAGTTATGATTTATGGGCAAGGGCAACATCAGGGCCAGGGGCCATGCTCCCGGGGAACCCTGAAGCCGCTGGACCATCAGTAGTGGTCTTTTAGTGGAGATCTCAGGGTGCACCCCTTTTTTATTCTTGTTTTGTGAGTGAGACTCGACTTAATGAGCTAAATCGCGGCTATCACTGGTGGTGGCCGGGCACCATCCGGTTCTTCCGGTCCCAAGTCGATGTAGGCACCCACTCAGGTGGGTCTCTCTATCTTCTGGGTTGTCTTTACCCTATGTCATTTTGGTCCTCAATGAGCACCCCCTCCTGCTGAGTTGTGACAATCTGTTGTGCCCTTGGATGGCAGCTTGGCAGCTTTTAAGACCCAGACGCCACTCACCAATGTGGGGAACAGAGAGCCCTCTTAGCAAAATGCTAATTGTGCCAATTGGCCTGGATTTCACCTAAGAGGATGGTCCCCTGCCCCCTGCCCCAGCTACCCTGTCCTTGCAATATTGGGTTAAGATGGAAGAAGTATTCAAGTTATGCTGAAGTCCACTTAATATTGTTCTTGTTTCTAATGTGTGCTATCACCGATTTCACTCAATCAGATTTCTACCAGCTATCTAATCTAAACCCTCCCCCCGCCTCCCTCCCTCTCCTCGCTTGCAGCCATCAAAGAGTCTTTTCTTCTATACATAAGTCTGTTTTTGAGCTCTTATCGTAGGGGTCTCATACAATATTTGTCCTTTTGTCACTGACAACTTTCACTCTACATAATGTCTTCCAGTTGAAACCAGGTTATGAGATGTTTCCTGGAATCATCATTATTCTTTATCATTGCATAGTGCTCCATTGAGTATACATACCATAGTTTACCTATCCATTCCTCTGTTGTTGGGCATCTGGGTTGATTCAATCTTTCTGCTATCGTGGACTGTGCTGCGATAAACATTCGTGTGCATGTGTCCATTGGTGTGAAAGGCCTTGATTCTGTAGGATATATTCCAAGTAGTGGAATTACTGGGTCAAATGGTGTATCTATATCCATGTTTTTAAGGAAGCACCAGATTGCTTTCCAAACAGGCTGGACCATTTTGCAACCCCACCAACAGTGTAGGAGAGTTTCACTTTCTCCACAGCCTCTCCAGCATTTGTTGTTTTGTGTTTTTTAGATCATGGCCCACCTTGTTGGGGTGAGATGGTATCTCATTGTAGTCTTGATTTGAATTTCTTTAATAGCTAATGATCGTGATCATGTCCGCATGAATTTTGTGGCTGCCTGGATCTCCTCCTTAGAAAAATGTCTGTCCATCTCCTTTGCCTGTTGCTTAATTGGATGATTTATCTGCTTCTTCTTGATATTTTGTAGTATCTTATAGATTATGGAGATCAGGCATCAGTCTGACATAGAGTTTTTTCCCATTCTGTAGGTATCCTTTTAATTCTATTAATAAAGTCTTTGAATGAGCAAAAGTGTTTGATTCTGAATAGTTCCCATTTGTCTATTTTCTCTTCTGATGATTGTGGTTTGTTTGACAGATTTTAAAGTCTGTCTACGTTGTGTATTAAAACTTCCATTGTTTTTCCTACCTTTCCCTGGATGAGTTTTACTGTTTTAGGTTTGATATTTAGGTCTTTTATCCAGTTGGAGTTGGTTTTGTATAAGGCGTAAGATATGGATCTTGTTTCAGTTTATTGCAGATGGATATCCAATTTTGCCAGCACCATTTGTTGAAGAGATTGTTTTTATCCCAGTGTAATGCCTTAGGGCCTACTGTTCATAGGCAAATGGTGTTATCTCTGGGGTCTCAGTTCTGTTCCATTGATCCATCTGTCTGTTCTTCTACCAGTACCAGGCTGTTTTGACCACTGTGGCAGTGTAGTATGTTCTAAGGTTGGGTAATGAGAGGCCTCCCAGTGTGTTCTTCTTCTTTACTAGTACCTTTCTCATCTGGGACTTCTTCCCTTTCCAAACAAAATTGGTGATTTGTTTCTCCATCTCATTAAAAAATGATGCTGGAACTTGTATTGGGATTGCATTATATAAGTAGATTGCTTTGGGTAAAATAGACATTTTCACAATGTTAAGTCTTCCTATCCATCAGCAGGGTATGTTTTTCCATTTGTCTAAGTCTCTCTTAGTTTCTTGTAGTAAGGGCTTGTAGTTCTCTTTGTAAAGGTCTGTTATTTCTCTGGTTAGATTAATTCCTGGGTACTTTGTCTTCTTAGGGGATATCGTAAATGGTATTGATTTGATGATTTCTTTGTTAAGAGTCTCCTTGTTGGTATAAAGGAAGCCTACTGATTTACTTATGTTTATCTTGTATCCTGAGACTTTGCTGAACTCTTCTATCAGTTTGAGTAGTTTCCTTTATGGATTCTTCAGGTTCTCTGCATATACAGTCATATCATCTGCAAATAGGGAGATTTTGACTTCTTTGCCGATGCAGATGCCCTTTATTTCTTGGTCTTGTCTAATTGCTCTGGCTAGAATTTCTAGCACAATGTTGAATAGGAGAGGTGAGAGTGGGCATCCTTGTCTAGTTCCTGATCTCAAGGGAAAGTCTTTCAGTCTCTCTCCATTTAGGATGATGTGGGCAATTGGCTTTGTATAAATGGTCCTTATTGTGTTGAGGAATTTGGCGTCTGTGCCCATTTTGCTAAGAGTTTTTAGTATGACTTGGTGTTGGACTTTATCAAATGCCTTTTCTGCATCAATGGACAAAATCAGGTGATTCTTGTCTTTTGTGGTATTTATATGGTTAATCACATTAATTGTTTTTCTGATACTGAACCAGCCTTGCATCCCTGGTATGAATCCAACTTCGTCAGGATGGATTATTTTTTTGATATGTTGTTGTATTCTATTGACAAGAATTTTGTTGAAGATTTTTGCATCTAGATTCAGGAGTGATATTGGTCTGTAGTTCTCCTTTTTTGTTGGGTCTTTCCCTGGCTTTGGTATCAGGGTTATGCTGGCTTCATAGAATGAGTTTGGGAGTACTCCATCCCTATCTATACTGTGAAGTAGTCTCAGTAGTACTGGAGATAACTCTTCCTAAAAAGCTTGGTAGAATTCTGCAGTGAAGCCATCTGGGCCCAGGCTTTTTTTGGTTGGCAGTGTTTTGATGACATTTTCAATTTCTTCCTTTGTGAAGGGTTTATTAAGTTGTTCTCCTTCACGTTGTGATAATTTGGGCAGGTGGTATGAATCAAGGAATTGGTCCATTTCCTCTAGGTTTTCAAATTTGTTAGAGTACAGTCTTTCATAGTATTCTGTTATGATATTTTTTATTTCTGTTGGATCTGTTGTGACAACTCCCCTCTCATTTCAAATTTGGCTTGTTTCTTTTCCTATTTTTCTTAGTAAGTTTAGCCAGTCATTTGTCAATTTTGTTGACCTTTTCAAAACAACAGCTTTTGGTCGTTTCAATTTTTTCGATTGTATTTCTATTCTCTAAGTCATTTAGCTCTGCTCTAATCTTTATGATCTGGTTTCCTCTGGTGTCTTAGGGGTTTCTCTGTTGTCCCTCTCTACCTCTTCAAGCTGTAGGGTTAGTTCCTTGATTTGGTTTCTTTCTTCCTTCCAGATGTGTGCATTTATGGAGATAAACAGACCTCTGAGCACTGCTTTGGCTGTATCCCATAAGTTCTGGTAGGAAATGTTTTCATTCTCGTTGGAATCCATAAATTTCTTTATTTCATCCTTGATTTCTTCTATAACCCATGGTTTTTTGAGTAAGATGCTGTTCCGTTTCCAAGAGTTCCACTTTCTATCTATGTTTTTTCTGCTGTTGCTTTTGACTTTTATGGCTTTATGATCTGAGAAGATGCTTTGCAGTAATTCAGTGGTATGGATTTTGGTGAGAATTGCATTATGTCCTAACACATGGTCAATTCTGGAAAATGTTCCATGTGCAGTGGATAAGAAGGTGTGATTGTCCCCTGATGGGTAGAAAGCTCTGTATATGTTGATGATGTTTAATTGGTTAATTATGGCAATAAGGTCTTCTGTATCTTTACTGAGCTTTTTTCTAGATGGTCTGTCCAGTATTGAGAGTGGAGTGTTGAAGTCTCCCACTATTATTGTGGAGTCATCTAACTCTTTTTTGAGTGTAGTCAGTGTTTCTAAAATGTATTTAGGTTCTCTGATATTAGGTGCATAAATATTTAATATAGTTAAGTCTTGCTTGTGTACTGAACCTTTCAGCAATAGTGTCCATCTTTGTCCACGATGGTGGATTTTACATTAAAATTGATTTTTTCTGAGATTACAATTGCCACACTTGCTCTTCTTTGTTCCTTGTTAGCTTGATATATATTCTTTTATCCTTTAATTTTCAGTTTGTTCCTATCTTTAGGTCTCAAGTGAGTTTCTTGTAGACAACATATGGATGGGTCATGTCTTTTGTTCCAAGATGTCATTCAATGTCTTTTTATTTGGAGCATTCAGTCCATTCACATTCAATGTAATTAGTGATAGGTATGTGTTCACTGCTGCCATTGTGATGTGTTTATTTTTGTGTTAATGTTTTCTCTGTTGTTCTTATTAGTCTGTTCTGGGACATTCTTTTTTGTGAGTTGATTTTTCACCTTTTTCGGAACGGGTTTTGTAGTTGTTGAGACTCGTGTGTTACATTTCTTCAAATGGTATGATACATCTTTGTTGTGCTTCACAGCTGCCCCTATGATCCCCCTTAATAAAGTATATATAAACCTAATTTTAATTACTACCAGTCTGGTCATCTTCCTCTCCATCTGGAAGGACTATAATGACTGTAGTACTTCCCTCTTTTTAATGTGATGGCACCATAGTTTTCATGATGATCACTGGATTGCTTCTTTCAGTATTAAAGCTGTGATTGATTTTGAAGCCCTCCCTGAGTAGAGTTCTGAGTAATGTGTAGTTCTAAAATATAAAGTTAGTGGTTTTGTTCTAAGTCAAAGCCAAGAACTTCTTTCAGTATTTCTTGTAGTTTGGGTTTGGTTTTCACAAAGCTTCTGAGTTTCTGTTTATCTGTGAGTGTCTTAATTTCATTTTTATATTGGAAAGATAGTTTTGAAGGATATTTAATTCTTGGCTGGAATTTCTTCTTCTTCAAGGCTTTGAATGTGTCATACCACTGTCTCCGTGCCAGCATGGTTTCTGCTAAGAAATCTGACGAAAGCCTACAGGGTTTCCCTCTGAATGTTAGCTTTGTTTTGAGTCTTGCTGCCTTTAAGAGTTTCTGCTTATGTTTCATTTTGTTAAGCTTGATTATAATAAGTCTTGGAGTCTTTTTTTGGAGATCTATATTGGGTGGCATACGATATGCATCTGAGATGTCTATGTTCTCTTCCTTCATGATTTCTGGGAAGTTTTCTGTCAGCAGCTCAGCAACAACACTCTCTGTGTTCTCAGGAGTCTCATCCTGTTCAGGGACTCCAATTAATCAAAAGTTGTTCCTCTTGATAGAGTCCCACATACTTCTTAATGCATCTTCATTTTTCTAGTTTCATTTTTCTGATTTCTGCTCATAGACGCTGGCGTCAGTAGCTCTGTCTTCCAAGTCAGAAATTATTTTTTCCATTTGTTCCATTCTGTTTTCTTGGCTTTGAATGGAAGTTTCTATGTCTTTGATTTTGTTCTTGATCTGCTGGATTTCAGAGTACTGGTGTTCCATCAGATTGAACATCTGATGATTTCATAAAAGTTTCTTCATCTGGAAAACTCCTTGACTGTTTTGTTTGGGAGCCTTCTGAAGCCATGGGTGATTTCTTGTATGCCACAAGTATCTGTTGCTTTCTGGGTCCCATGTGAGTAAGTAGCGGCTGGGAGAGATACTTTGCGGATGGACTGCAGAAGTTTCTCTAGGCTGTCTTAAAATGTAAAGCAAAAGGTTTCTTACAACTTCTCAAGTCAATCAAGTTTTCAGGTGTAGAGGTCCCTCTTCCCATCTGGCAAAGTAAGCACCTCTATATCCAACCCCAGATGATACAAACTAGTTCAGAATACAGCAATGCTACTGCCCTGTTGGCCTCTGCTGACAGGGCCCAGCCTTAGGTGACACTGTATAAAGTACTGCTTTTCTGGTAGAAACACGCTCTCCTGTGGGCAGGCTCTGGCTCCCAAGCTAAGAAATAGATCCAGCTGCAGCCACCGTATCTAAGATGGCACCCTCCACACAGTCAGCAGTTAGAGGGGCTAAAGGTGCTGAGAGGTAGTGATTTCTCTGCCTCTGTTGCTGGTCCCCCACTATAGGCAACACTGTGTAAACTACGGCTTTTCTGCTGGAGAAGCACTGTCCTATTTGCAGGTTCTGGCTCCCAGGCTACGAATTAGGTCCCACTAAAATCTCCGTATCCAACATGGCATCCCGCACACTGGCAGTGTGGTTCCGTACAAACCATACTATGGTAGTGATAAAAAGACAGGCCTAAAGTGGCTAGATTAACAGAGTCCTAAGCCTGGCTCTCAAAATATGGGAATTTCACCTGCCTATCCCCCCAGGAGTGTGTCTCAGTCTAGCCAATAGGCAAGACCCAGCTCCACCCGCCAGCCAAGACAGAGAAAAAAAAGTCAAAATAGTGCATTTACCTTCAGTCTTTGAGGGCCAGGGCTAGCCAGGAGCGGGAGTCAGTGAAAGAGAGGAGGTTTTTTGTTCAGTGGTATGAAGTCCAAATTAACAGCCCTGTGCCATGTCCTGGGGCTCACTAGGTGAGCAGAAGGTTCTGTTTGATTATCATTTCAGGTCTTGGTTTCCAGGGTGATATAAGCAGACGTGTGCTTAGTCCACCATCTTGACTCCCATTTTTCTCCTCTGATGATGATTTAAAGCTGCCAGTCACTCTGCTGAGGCCTTCATGTACATTTCTAGTACATATAACAATCATGCCCTTTTACAGATAAGGGAATTAGAACTCAGAGAAGCAAGGAATTTACACAAGGCCACCAACGGTCTATTTGCAGTCCCCAAACTCCTTTGATTGTGGACTTGCTCTTGATTTCATAACTGCTTTACAGAGAGCCCAGGTAGTACAGTGATTAAAAGCTATGGATGCTAATGGAAGGGTCAGCAGTTTGAATCTACTGGATGCTCCTTAGGAACTCTATGAGGCAGTTACACTCCATCCCATAGTGTCACTGTGAGTCAGAATTGATTTAATGGCAATGGGTTGGGTTTCTGTTTTACAGAGGACCAGCAAAAACTGCACCTCATCAAATATATGGCTCTGTTGTAAAACCAATTCTGCTTTCAAAAATATCAAAATTTGTCACCTACCAAAATTATCACAAGGTGATGCAGAACAACTTAATAAACCCATCAGAAAGGAAGAGATTGAAAAACTCGTAAAAACATTGCCAACCAAAAAAAAGCCCGGGCCCAGATGGCTTCACCACAGAATTCTACCAAGCTTTTAGAGAAGCGTTATCTCCAATACTACTGAGACTATTTCACAGTATAGAAAGGGATGAAATACTTCCAAATTCATTCTATGAAGCCAGCATAACCCTGATACCAGAGCCAGGGAAAGACCCAACAAAAGAGAAAAACTACAGACCAATATCACTCCTGAATCTAGAAGCAAAAATCTTCAACAAAATTCTTGCCGATAGAATGCAACAACGTATCAAAAAAATAATCCATCATGACCAAGTAGGATTCATACCAGGGATGCTAGGCTGGTTAAACATCCAGAAAAACAATTAATGTGATCAACCACGTAAGTACCACAAAAGACAAGAATCACCTGATCTTGTCTATTGATGCAGAAAAGGCATTTGATAAAGTCCAACACCCGTTCATGCTAAAAACTCTCAGCAAAATAGGAATAGATGGAAAATTCCTCAGTGCAATAAGAGCCACTTATACAGAGCCAACTGCCTACATCATCCTCAATGGAGAGAGACTGAAACAGTTTCCCCTGTGAACAAGAACTAGACATGGATGCCCACTCTCACCTCTCCTAAAAGTTCTAGCCAGAGCAATTAGACAAGACCAAGAAATAAAGGGCATCTACATCAGCAAAGAAGAACTAAAAATCTCCTTATTTGAAGATGATATGATTGTATATGCAGAGAATCCCAAGGAATCCATAAGGAAACTACTCAAGCTGATAGAGGAGTTCGGCAAAGTCACAGGATACAAGATAAACAGAAGTAAATCAGTAGGCTTCCTTTATACCAACAAGGAGACTGTTAACAAAGAAATCATCAAATCAATACCATTTACTATATCGCCTAAGAAGACAAAGTAACTAGGAATTAATCTAACCAGAGAAATAACAGACCTTTACAAAGAGAACTACAAGCCCTTACTGCAAGAAACTAAGAGAGACTTCGATAAACGGAAAAACCTACACTGCTCATGGATAGGAAGACTTAACATTGTGAAAATGTCTATTTTACCCAAAGCAATCTACTTATACAATGCAATCCCAATACAAGTTCCAGTGACATGTTTTAATGAGATGGAGAAACAAATTACCTACTTTGTCTGGAAAGGGAAGAAGCCCCAGGTAAGTAAAGCATTACTAAAGAAGAAGAACACACTGGGAGGCCTCTCATGACCTGACCCTAGAACCTATTACACTGCCACAGTAGTCAAAACAGCCTGGTACTGGTACAAAAACAGACAGATAGATCAGTGGAAAAGAACTGAGACCCCAGAGATGACATCATCTGCCTATGAGCAGTTGATATTCGACAAAGGCCCTAAGACATTGAACTGGGGTAAAAACAATCTCTTCAACAAATGGTGCTGGCAAAATTGGATATCTATCTGCAATAAATTAAAAGAAGACCCATATCTTACATGTTATACAAAACCCAACTCAAACTGGAAAAAAACCCTAAATATCAAATCTAAAACAATAAAGCTTATCCAAGAAAAGGTAGGAACAACAATGGAAGTTTTAATATACAACGTAGACAGACTTCAAAATCTGTCCAAGAAACCACAATCAACAGAAAACAGGTAAATGGAAACTACTAAGAATCAATCATTTCTGTTCATCCAAAGACTTTATTAATAGAATTAAAAGGCCACCTACAGAATGGGAAAAAATATTTGGCAACTCTATGTCAGACTGATGCCTGATCTCCATAATCTATAAGGTAGTACAAAATATCAATAAGAAAAAGATAAATCACCAATTAAGCGATGGGCAAAGGAGATGGACAGACACTTCTCTAAAGAGGAGATCCAGGGAGCCAAAAAAAAAACACATGCAGACATGATCACGATCATTAGCTATTAAAGAAATTCAAATCAAGACTACAATGAGATATCATCTCACCCCAACAAGGTGGGCCATGATCCAAAAAATGAAAACACTAAATGCTGGAGTGGCTGTGGAGAGATTGGAACTCTCCTACACTGTTGGTGGGATTGCAAAATGGTGCAACCTCTTTGGAAAGCAATCTGCTGCTACCTTAAAATAATGGATATAGATATACTGTTTGACCCAATAATTCCACTGCTTAGAATATATCCTACAGAATCAAGGCCATTCACACCAATGGACACATGCACACGAATGTTCATCACAGTACAGGCCACAATAGCAAAAAGATGGAATCAACCCAGATGCCCAACAAGAGAAGAGTGGATAGGAAAACTATGATATATATACTCATTGGAACACTATGCAATTATAAAGAACAACGATGATAGCAGGAAACATCACTCAACCTGGTTTCAACTGGAGGACATTATGTTGAGTAAAAGTAGTCAGTAACAGAAGGAAAAATATTGTATGAGACCCCTACAATAAGAACTTAAAAGCAGACTCATGCACAACACAAAAGACTCTTTGATGGCTGAAAGGGTGGGGAAGGCCGGAGGGGGCTGGGGGAAGGGACTAGATTAGATAGCTGTTAGAAATTTGGTTGAGTGAAATTGGTGACAGCACACATTAGTAAGAATATCAGTGTTATGGGGACTTCAACACAATTTCTTTTCTTCTCCCATCTTAACCCAATATTACAAGGGCAGAGTAGCTGGGGTGGGGGGCTGGGGACTGTGCTCTCAGGGGAAATCGAGGCCAACTGGCACAACTAGCGTTTTGCTAATGAGGTCTGTCTGCACCCCACATTGGTGAGTGGTGTTTGGGGTCTTAAAAGCAGCCAAGCTGCCATCTGAGGGTATAGCAAATGGTCCCAACTTAGCAAGAACAGATGATCACCAAGGTCCATAACGACATGGGTGAAAGAGAATCCAGAAGACAGAAAGACCCACGTGAGTAGATGCCTACATCAACTTGTGACTGGAAGAACGAGGTGGTGCCCAGCTACCACCAGTAATAGCCACGATGGAGCTCACAAAGTTAAGTCTCACTGGCAACACAAGTACAAATAGGGGTGCACCCTGAGCTCTCCACTAAAAGTCCACAATTAATGGTCCAGGGGCCTCAGAGTTTCTCCTGGGAGCAGGGCCCCCAGCCCTGATGCTGCCCCTGTTCATAAATCATAATGAAGGTCAACTTTTCAGACAGCAATGGATTGGACTTGGTGATGCAGAATGACCATATT